>JAJMSC010000007.1:0-603345 GCA_030578495.1 Starmerella sirachaensis | reverse complement strand
GTCACTGGACTGGTCGGGGTTTCGACAATAACAATCGTCTCAGTCCCCGTAATTTTTCCAGAGGTGTACGGTCCGGTGGTTGTCAGCGTTGAGGTATCCGTCCCAGACCAGGCTGTTGTCAGCGTCGTCACTGGACTGGTCGGGGTTTCGACAATAACAATCGTCTCAGTCCCCGTAATTTTTCCAGAGGTGTACGGTCCGGTGGTTGTCAGCGTTGAGGTATCCGTCCCAGACCAAGCTGTCGTCAGCGTCGTCACCGGACTGGTCGGGGTCTCAACTATCACTACGGACTGCCAACCAGTGATTCCTCCGGAAGTGTATGGTTCTGTCATTGTATACATTAAAGTCTGAGTTCCTGTCCATGGTGTACTCTTAGTAGTGATCGGTGTAGAAGGCGTCTCTACGACAACAGCATACTTCGTACTAGTCGTTCCACCTTTTGTGACTTCAGTTTTTGAAGTGTATTCAGATGTGACAGTACCAAGATAACCGGACGTAGTAATGATTGGGCAGTCATTTACCGTATCGATCTGGTAGATGGTGTCCAAAAAGCTTATGTTTTCCGTGCCATCAGGGAAAGTAATGGTCGCATTAAGACCGAATGTACTTCGATGGTTGTTGTACAAAAATCGCATCGGATAGTATTCACCACCGTTTAACTCATAATCGAACTCGTGGATTCTTTCATTTGATCCCATACTTGTTTCTTGCTTTACAAGACCCCCAATATCATCGAAGCCACCGCAGCAGCCCGATCCACGCCCTAGTTGCAAACTGAAGCCATCATCAGCAAAAACTTTGAAGTGATATGTTCCAGTCTGTGGTGCCATGAAGAAGCCAGTATACTCGAGCGTGAAGTTGGTTATCGTGATCCTTTTGCCGTATATGTCACCCCATACTACTTTGTTTGTGCTACCAATTGGTGAGACAAGCGTCAAGTTTGAAATACCAGACGCGTGCCAATATGCGGGGCCGAAGTCTTTGTATCCGGTTAAATAAAAGCCTATTTGGTCGAAGCCTCGATAGTTCAACGGGAGTGGATAATACGCGACGTTAAACCCTCTGCCCGTGATTTTGGGCGCTGGGCAGCCCCCAACATAATCCGTCAAGGCTAAAGCCACAAAAGATAGCACAGTGAGTAAAGAAAGTCTCATTCACCCAAATACTTTGAAGAAATTAAGCTTGACCCAAAGAGTTCTCAAGTATAAATAGGTTCTTAAGCTCGATAAAGTCCTGCATCGCGTCTTGCATATGCATGTCTGCTGCGCATGCTAAGTCGCGGTCTCCGAAAACCATAACGTGCTCGGAAACATCAGACATATACTATCAGTTCTATCCCCAGATTTTTAAAAATATGCTTTCTGTGTGTTTCTTGTTTTATGTTAAAAGCGACTGATACAAAATAGGTGCTCTGCTATTTTGAGACACTAATCGCAATCCTCAAAGATCGCCCATTATGAGCGGCACTCATAGACTAATGGGTAACGCAGCATGTCCTGCAGACTTTACGGCATTACGGCATCGGGTGTCACACCTTGGCTTTCGCTCTATGCATAATCGAGTGTGTTACTAATCCGACGTGCATATCCGAGCTTTATTGTATTGATATGATTCGATGATTCAATGCAGTACCTACATAACCCTGGCATTTGCCAAGATGCAAAAAGCGCAGAACCGATAATCGTTCCAATGGCCTCACACGGAGCTATTGCTGGTCTCTCTGTTCGCAATAGTACCTTATATTTGCTTTATCGCGCACACATATATTCTCTGGTTAGCGCTGTTGGTGATGTTACGGTTGACGCTTCGTCAAAAAAAAGAGCTGTTTATCTCCCCCCTAAGATTATGAACAGTCATCATATATCTCTCTCCGATCGCCTCGGAGGTCATCACCAAACTCTGTGTTCCTATGCCTACTGGCGTGGCCCCTCGAGATGGTCACATTCTTGCTGCGATACCGTAGGGCCCAGTTCACTACGTGCAACATCTAGCGCTCGCAGACCCCGAGGCGTTTAGTAGTAACAACCTTTGATCGAAGCTAAGCAGTAAACGGAAGCTCCAAGTTTGCATGCGAACTAGTAGCTCCTAGGGTTTTGCCGAGGTCTTCGCTGATTACCAATCGTTGGCATGTACTCACCGATCTCTTCGTACATCGTCACCGGCGAAAGTACGCGTATGCCTGCAAGTACGTGCCACCAAAATGACCAAGCATTGGTCACCCCGTTACAGAGTATAGGCCACGTATGCTAAAAAACAGTAGCGCATCTCAAATGCGCAAATCTCTGAGGGCGAGTCTCTGATCGGAGCGTATTAGAAAGTGACAATAATTTGCATATGGGTGGCTTCTAGGTCAAGCACCCTAGGGTTTCTTACCCTTTTTGCTGACCTCCCGGAACCATATGACTGCGTGGTTGCATTCCCTGTTGCTGAGATCTTAAGAGAATGAGTAACTACCTTGATGACCTACAATTTGGACATAAAACTATCGAAAGCTACGTAGATATCATCCTAATTTTGCATCAAAGGGAACACTCCCCCACCCATTGGCACTAACTCATGTTATGCGAATCTTGGTAGTTACGCCTCTTTCTACTTACAGACCACGTTCCTGAATCCTCTAGCATTCACCACGACGTTCACAGCTCAGAAAATATCCTTCATATTTTTGAAGTTGTTCAAATTCCTAGATATTATTGCGATCCCAGTTCCACAGTCACATTTGGTGAATGTTTTCATGACGTCACGCAAGTGAACCCCATAAGTCATAACGCTAGTGTTACACCTGAAGGATACACACATTCTCCCTATGATATGAAAGAAGGCTCAGACATTTTATGGAACTTTATTAAATGTTGGGATTGAGACTGTTCTATTGTCTTCAACTCTACATAGGGGCCTCACAATTTACCAGATTCCGTATCAAGCCGGACCATGAGACACGTATAAATAGCAAACTGGTCGCATAGCTCGGATGTAAATTTGACCGTGATGTACCAATAGCTTCCTGGAGTTTAGTTACGTTGAACGCATACTTTCTTAAAAACGTCATTGTAAAAAATTCTAGAAGAGTCCAGAGAGAGGCTGGGATAGACAGTAATGATTTTCATTGCTAATTGAATACAATAAAGTGACTATCAAGTACTGTGGACCTTACTGAGCACTACTGGAATACCGCCCTCTTCAGAGTTATCGTGCACATTTTGCTCCGTTCTTCACGAGTTCTCAGGCTGCGTGCTCCAGGTATTCTTGCTCTTTGCCAGCTTTCGCCATGCATCATATTTCTGTAAGAGCAGACGCTACTACTGCGATAGTTATAAGGTTGATGAGTGATCAGCGCTTCTTTTGAGATGGCCATGACCTAGGTACCATATGTTTCAAAAAAGTATGTTCATTCATACCAGTGACATCACAAAAGTCCAAGGTAATCCCAATATCGGCGAGCCTGGTAAATCAATATGAAGAAGAATCAAACAATAACCTCTTTCGCGCATAGCTTGCGTCTGATAAGCACATCAACAGCTGCCTTGCTCTCAAAAATATAAGATTACTCCCTTGCAAATGCGCACTGCAGTGAAAGATGGGCCACAGCTATGTGCATGGATACTCACAGAAGGTAAGCATCGACCAGGATCTTCGTGAACAGGACCATAGCGAATGCTAACACTTACAGAACACTGTAGAAGAGCTTCTATCGTGCCAAAAGCGAACAGATAGATGATAGGTGCGAACTATCATAGTAGTTGGTGGGGGGACTTATTAGGGCGAGGACGGCGATGCTGCAGCGCGTCGTAGTAGGATGAGAACGGCTCCGAAAACCCTACCTTACTTATGTACTTCCAGGAGCTTTTCCATTTGAACTGATAGCAAGCCTACGCTACCTGACTCTGCTATGGACGCGGCATATCCTAGGGACAGATATGTTATAATATCTGTGTGAGCAAGACATCGCGTCGCCTTCGCAAAGTGCATGCAGGAGTTACAGCATAGGAACGTGTAGCGACTAGCCAAGCTGCAATTAGTCATCACAACATGCTACCGTGGTAGTCATCGGACTGCATACATCGGCCCGTCTGACTTAATATGTAGGAAGTAAGAGGGTAAGTGTGAGCCTCAGCAACGGAGCTCTAAGTGGCTCAACCAGGCAGGCCACAATGATATTGTTTACAGGACAAGTTCTGATGCATAGGAACGCGATATAAACAAGACGCGCCTTTTATGCTACGCGAGCTGATCCTTCTTTAAGAAATATTTGCGTCCCACGCCTCTGATTCCCCACGCCTGACGAGGGGGCGTAAACTCGTTAAGATTGAATCTCTTGTATGCAGATATACCCTAACCACACACATTAAATACCTGACATCTGATGCAGAATGAGGCTGAGTTCAGCTCTGTTATGGCTGTCTTGTACCTCCTGTATCAGGCCCGGCAGCCCATGAACATTCGGCCGGTAAGGAAACAATGAATGAGGTGCAAGAGATCGAGCCACTTTCAAACTGCGAGTGATCCATTTGGACTATCCTGAAGCCGTGGAGCCAGGTACGTATTAGTTGGTGCTAAAATCGCAGCAGAGTTGACCACATTATAGCCCTTTCAATCAGGTGTGGCGCAGTCCCACAATTCTCCCCGCATAAGGCTCACCGCCCGTGGAAACCTCCTAGGAGTGGAATGGTTTCGCCAATAATGTCTGATAATAGAAGTCACATAATTTGAACTATCCTGTGGGCGCCTTAGAAACAGCCCCTTCCTTATCACAAGCTAGAAAAAGAACATGCGAGACTTTCCTTTTCGTGAGGAAATTATAACTGGCTCTAAGCTGTTTTATCTATAGACTTTAGGAGAGAGTAAATTGCCCGCTGTTACCTGCACCCCCTCGTCCCTTCATTGATCTACTAAGACTAGAGCTTTAGGTGGTGCTTATGCCATTGAGTTTGAGATGTCAGAGTGATCACGCAGCAAGCCCTTCCGTAAAGTCCTCATCATTGTCTTCAAAATATAAAAGCTGTGCTCAGGGTGGCTGAGGTTCAGATTCATAGCGGCAGCCCAGAGCCCCCACCCACGCCTTGGATTTGGACAAAGTGGACATCCCTCCCGGTCCTCTCCAAGAGGCACTTACACTACGTCATTGCTGCAATGCAATGCCGGTATCTGACTCAACCCATACGAGGCTTGCATGTGATTTACGGCACTAAGACAAATAAAAGCCATGACATCTGTGGAAGCGGTATCTAGTTATTCATGTGGTGTCTTGCAGTTTTGGTATGTATTATTGGCTGCGCTGCCGAGGGAAACGCTCTCAAATACCTTCACCTTCCTGTGCGGCGAGTTAGTGACCCGGAGACGAGCCTCAGTGGCAGCGGTGAACACAGAAAACGAGCCAGCGAGGATTGGTTTAGCGAGACTCTTGCTAACCACAGACAATACTATTCAATGGAGTTCAGCCTCGGCACGCCCCCACAAAATCTCACGTTGAAGCTTGATACTGTGGCCGCAGACGTTTTAATCGTGGATACGAGCGATTCACATTGCTCCAAGACCGACGCCTGCGACAAAGCAGGCGTATTTGACTCGTCAAAGTCAACAACATTTGACTTAGGTGACTCTCAAGTAAGAGGAATTTATGACTCTTCTCATCTCAATGGGTCATTGTCGTCGGACGTGCTCGAGTTTGGAGGCGGCAAGATCGAAAATTTCATCTTCGCGTCGATAACAGAAAGCAACCTAACTCATAGTGTGGCCGGAATTGGTCTTTCGCGCGCGGAGATACTTTTCGATGACATAGGTATAGGGCACTATCGCAATCTACCAGAACAACTCAAAGATAACGGTCAGATAAGCCATGTTGCTTATTCTCTGTGGCTAGACGCTCAATCTGAAAGCTCAGGAACAATTCTGTTTGGTGCTGTTGATAAAGCAAAGTTCTCCGGGGATTTGTACCGTATGCCAATGGTACATGACATGCTTGACGAGTGGGTCAAGCGACCCGCCGTAAAGCTACAGGGCCTGAGCGTGATCAATAGCGATGGTGATGAGCAGCGCTTCGCATTGTACAACGACGACCTAGCTCTCGATTCGGGCTCAACTCTGAGCTATTTACCCTCAAATGTACTTGAACCTTTCTTCGGTGCTATTGGCGCTGTCGAGGTTTCGGAAGGACTGTTTGCAGTTGACTGTGATATCTTAACCTCAAGCGAAGCACAGCTTGGAATTCAAGTAAATGGAATTGATATCCGTATACCATTCAACGAGCTAGGCTTTTGGCTAGCTTCTGGCAAAAATGGCTCAAATATCTGCATACCTGGGTTTCTAGGCAGTTCGGTAGCTGCGATCCTTGGGGACAACATTCTGCGCAAGTTATATGTGGTCTATGATCTAGAAAACTACGAGATTGGTCTAGCAACTGCTAAGACTGGCACCGATGATGAGGATATTGAAGCTATCGAGAGTAGTATCCCCGGCAAATCTGCGCCAGAATATTCTGACACGAAGATCAGCTTGTTTAGTACAGCAACAGTAAACCCAATCACGATTCTTGGTAACGCAACTCCCACGCCTGTTGGAACAGAAGACATATCGCGTACTATACCATCCTCTTCGTTCTCAGTAGTCCTTGGCGGTCGCGTGTCCGGCGCCGACAACCGATTCCCAATTGGGAATCAGACGATCAGTTCGAGTCGGAACATTCCTAAGAGCTCAGACATAGGCGACACCTCCACGTTGCACAAATCTGGTGGAAAGGATGACGGCAAATCGGTCGCTTCATCGAAGATTGGAGTGGGATCGCAAACAAAGACGACAGAAGATAGTAAAGCCACATCCGCCACTGCAGTGTCACGGAGCACTTCTGGTAGTAGGACCAAGTCGGGCAATAAGGCGTGCGCAGGCTCTCTCCCACCCTGGGCTGCAGGCGTCGGTGGTCTCAGTGCTTTTCTAGCTTTGCTCTAGTCAATTCTGGAAATCCGCGCCTCATATTTCACCTGCACGCGCATAACGTCTTTGTGCGGTGCGCCCAGGTCTGGCTGCTCTACAACTAAGTAGTGAGGGAAATGATGAATAACAGCTGCTAAAACAAAAAACTAAAACTGTGGCCCAGGATTCTTAGCCATATGAGCGGCTAGACCTGCACTAATTGAATAGCGAAGTGACCTGCGGGGAAGTGATATTGAAGTCCTTAGCCACACGGCTAGCAAGGAGCTTGCCCGTTTCAATGGCTTGCGCTCCAGCTGCATCGCTCTCCAATGAGGCATACAGAGAGGATGCCTTCGATACCGCCTTGTCGACGGTCCCTTGATACTTTCCTTCGACCGCCAATGCATCAGACACTATAGCGTTTACATCGAAAAGCGGGGTCGCTTGAGCAAATGCCTGTGCGTAAGATTTGTACGCTGGCTTTGTCGCAATGGCATCGTAGAAGCTCGATGCTTTGCTTGCCCATTTCTCGGCCTCACTTCCCGGGAGTTCCAGCCCGTGAAGAGCGACGTATACGACCGCCGATTGCACAAATTCCGTGACCTGTGGAGGAGAAAGTGCGCTTGAAACGAGCACGCTAGCTGCCTCGGATGCTTTCGTCGCGGGCACGTCAGGTGCGTGGTGTTCCGCAGCATAGCTGACTATGGCATTACTGGCCTGCTCCACAATGAATGGCTCAGCGTTGACGAGAGATACACACCCCGCAGAAAGAAAAACCAACAAAGACGAAATCATTTACAACAATGCCGTCATGTCCGAGATTTAGTCCCTTAAATACCTTCTCCATAATCCCGGGTCAGGCCAAGACGGGTGAAAGCATCCGCCCTCCATCCTGAATCTCCGAGATAGTCCGCGCGTCACGCACGCGCACTCGCGCCTTTCCGTGCCGGAAAAATCTGATTCCTTTCGCTTCTCGGTCGGTTATGGTCGGTATATTCGGGATAATCACAATTGGTACCACTGAGCTTCAAGGTAGCTCTAGGTTGCCTTGTCTCGTTTTCCCGAGCCACAATAGTCAATGCGTTATGTCCATCTGGTCTGCACGTCGGACCAACGAGAACCGCGTTCCGGGATTTTGGAGCGGTTGTGTGCGTGTGCGCCAATTTCCGCGATACGATAACATTACACACCGGCTGGGCACTCCCGATGTCGGCGCGACATGCATCTCATGCCATGAAGCATAGTTTGACTGACCAGCCGTAGGCCTCCACACTAGGCGCTATCCATATCATGACCCTGTGAGCCCCCACCCACCTCGGAGCAAATGACCCCGCTAGAGCGGTGCGGGATAAGTCTAGGCGAAAGTGGTATCACTACGAGCTGACAATGGCTTGAGCTACATTTTGAAACGCGCCAAACACAATGGTGTCTTGTCTCAGCATGAGTGGCTGGCGCCTCCACGCCATCAGTTGTCCTGAACCGCGGGATGGGATCAAGCTATGACGATTGTGTGCATGACTAATCTGATATGACGTAGGATCGTCGGAAATTCACGCACTTGACGCGTCGCACGAATGGGCCTGCCCTTGTGCGAGGTCACGGGTTTATATGAGCTTGATGCCTGCTGGCATATCATTGTATGACTATATTTGACGTGAGAAGCATCCCATACCAAACCCGCTATGTTAAGAAGTTAGGAGATGGTCCCTTCGAGACGGAGTTAATTGACTGCATATCGTATGAACGCATGTTGTTTGGCAGGGCATTTACTGGGATCAGGAGGACCAGCGTGTGACAGGAAGGTGGTCATGTTACGCGCCTACACGTGGGCGTTCATATCAATAGCTCATCACTCGAGGTGTCGCTGGGATTACCCATTCGGTAATATCCTATCTATTAAGCATCTTATTAGCAGGCTAACTGATATATATGCTTCCTCGCCGCTGTCGGCAGTATTATTTTGCGACAACCATCCCTCACGGCCGACATGGCCCATCTGACGTGGCCCATCTGACTCTGAGTTGTCGGATCCATAGTATGTTAGCAATCGTGTACTATCTATGCGCCTGAAGGGAGTAATGTCTGGTTCTACCTAGTCAGTCTCTTATGACACGCAATTGGCGAAGCTATTTGATGAGCCAATGCAGGGTCGATGCTGCTCCTTCGCTCCTTTCTACACCATTTTTATTTGTGAGCCCTGGAACTGAAGATTTGTTGGGTTGTGCGCTCGAGGATGAGCGTTATTGAAAGATCACGGCTGGGACAGTAGGAACGTGATTGATCGCAGGTCAGGTGACGCTCGGCTGTATTGACATACGTAACACTTTCATGCAGGTTATGCGTTATTATGCATTTGTGACGTCGATGGACGAAGAAGGCTCAAGTTCTTGTAACCAGTATGACTA
Organism: Starmerella sirachaensis; assembly: GCA_030578495.1. Lineage (NCBI taxonomy): Eukaryota > Fungi > Ascomycota > Dipodascomycetes > Dipodascales > Trichomonascaceae > Starmerella > Starmerella sirachaensis. The sequence goes on along the minus strand of JAJMSC010000007.1, from coordinate 594,034 downwards.
GCTAGGTAATACGTCCTGCTGTCTAGAGGTTAGAGGTAAATGGGTATACCCACCGTGTTATCATGACCTTCAACAATGATTTGGAGCATTTAAGTTGCATTCGAAGCGGGGGAGGGGGAGCAAAGCCTGCTCTGGGCTAGGGTGGTGTCGTGCAAGACTAGTGTTATGTATCTGTATGATGCATTTTCTGCATATTTGTGCATACAGACATGGCAAGAAATCCAAGCCTGAGATAAAAATAGTTCATACGAGCGAGGGGGCGTTAAGCCTGCTAGCGAGCAAGCGTGTTGCGTAGTGCTCTAGCCTATCACAATTTCCTTCCGAAGTCTAGACTTACAAAAGATAATCTTGATCATACGCGCCAGTCTATTCCTCCTCGAAATTCGAATCATTGATGCTCTTGATTTCTCCATAAGATGAAACTTTAGCTTGTAGCCTCTGATCCCCGGAGTCTTCGTCCGCTATTGTCTCTAAGTGACTGCGATTACCCCTAACTGCTGGTGGGTACACTATCGTCAACACGATCAGTGCCAAGGCCACCAAAAGCCCGTCCAGAATGAAGAAAGTAACCTCGTACGGATCTCCCGCGCACAAGGCAACAAGACGATAAATTGTGCGGAGCGTCACAAGAACGGTTGATAACGCGATAGCAGGTGGCCAAAATCTAAACATAGTCCCCTGATAATGTTGCGAGAACGCCGATTCCCTATCAAGCTTTGCTCCCTTGATACGTACAAGAATCATAGTCAAGAATACCCATAAAACGATTAGCACTGCCACTTGGACGCAAACGCCAACAAGTGTGACAACTGCACCAATCCACTTACTTTCTTCAAATGCAACTATACCACCTCCAACACCCTCGACCACTGCTGCAGCAATACTTATCAAGCCCAATATGATAGGGCCGGCTGGGGATAGCCTCGACACCATCCGGTCCATCAAATAGAGCTCATAGAGTATACCCAGCAAAAGCACGGTTGGCCCTACCCAAAGCAAAAAGTACTGAGCCTCGAATGTGTCTGGAGTGGTCCGTCGATCACGGGAATCTATGGCTCGCAGAATATAGCCAGCTAGCTCGATCGCTGCCGCGAAGCCTGAAGTTGCTGGCATTTCAATATTTCGCTTCCTGGCTCCTTGCATAATCTGTGCAATCAAAATTAGTCCAAAAACAACAGATCCGACAATGTTTCCTGGTTTACTTGGTGTATAGCCATAGAAGCGACAGGGGTGGTAGAGTTCGGGGCCGTAGATAGTATCGTAGTATGTGTCGTAGCGAGAATAGCAAACTCTCATTGCCACAATAGTACTTGATAGTGGGAAGCCTGCCCGGCCTTTTTAACTTCATGAGAGCTCGCATGAAAGATCGGCTTATACAAGCATCGGTTTCTGCACTACCTGCGCCTCCCCTGTATGCAGGTCAGAAGACAGCCACAGCCGCCAGCACTTCTTGACACACTTGTGGATATTAAGGACTGAAAGTGATGTAGACTCCTGCGCTCAGTATATGTTCAGTCTATGCTCACCACCTTTCCATCTTTCACGACCTTCCTCTTCTAAAGACTCTGCAGTACTCGGCTGGTATATAAAAGTGTATGCAACAGTATGCAACAGAGTGACTCCTAGGGTATGATAATATGCATGCACCATCTCGCAGTTTGATGCTTGGGTGAGGGAAGCATGAGGCTCAGGTAATCAACTCATTCGCGTTAAAGGTCGTCGCTACGCTGGGCAATTACACGTACTTCCATGACTACAGCCTGATCAGCAAACCTCTCTATGAGCCGTGGAAGTAATAATGCGTGACTGAGTGATGTGGTGACATGACTTGCTACACCCTTTGTATGCATCGCTTGCTTTTTCTTATATGCGTTTTCCATTTGAATGTAGGCATCATCAAATCAGTACAACTAGCGAGAAGCAAAACTATTTTGACGAATCCTATATCGAGCACACATTCTCATAGCCGCCACTATGATTAGCACGGCAACTTTTGGCGCGAAGGCTTCAAGTGTTGCGCTGGAGCGATGGTAGTGAGCGTATGGCCTTCTACCGAGCATCTGGTCTGTGAGGTTTCTCCACATTGAATGAGAGTCGTGAGTGCCTATCAAGAGGATAAGCCTTGAGTGACTGTGATCGTGGATATGCCCGTCTGAACATTTGTGAAGACAATTGTGCCCTGCAACACTTCGGTCTATATCTTGTATGAAAGTCCTGCGTCGCTAAGTCATGCCTAGTCAATAAGGTTGAAACCATGGCGCGATTTTCCGCATGCGAAAGATCTTGTCTTTTGTATCAGTTCACTTATTCACTTATTTCCATGATGTAACAAGTGACTTAGAATCGTCCATATTCTTTTTGTAGTGTTCAGGATATAGTGCTTGGCAAATGCAGCATAGCTCTTGTAAGATGCATGGCTGCCCTTATATATTCCGCATGTACGAACCCAAATGACATGGCGAGACCAGAAACAACGCATGAGTCGCGAAGAAAATGATATGCTCAGAGAGTCACCTTACTCAACGAACTAAGGGACGAGAAATTTCAACTATGAGCCACATATGTAGCTTCTCGTTTGTGTTTGCGATACCGGCCACAGGTAGTGAGCTCTACCGACGACGGCTTGGATACAACGTGATGCTTCGTTTGCTCGGTCGACGTTCTATAAACCCTTCTGAAAAAGTCGTAGAGACATTGACTATAGCACGTGCCAGGAAATTGGCTCCAAAGCTGTCTTCGGTGCTAGTACCCGCTAATATATTCCCCAGTAACCTTAGATGACCGGCAGTCGCTCAAATTGAGTATTAGGATTTCGTTTACGATTATTTTCCGGAGGAACGTGTAAATTATCTTAGTTGTCATGACAGTATGCCCATTTAATTCATGAGCATACTAATTTGACTGAGAACAAGTACCCCCAGAGTTTCTATATATGCGATCAAGCAAACACAGTTGACTCCATCAGTGTTTGTCAGCATTTATCAGCATTTCTCAACTTCCCTCCAAGGGCAAGTGGTATAATCGTCGATTCTACGAATCATGAAGCTACCCTCACCCACATATGCGATTATTACCCATCTGTCTATGTGAGGCCACGTAGCCCGTGCAGCTCCCCATACGTCTATAAATTGACTAGTGTTTTCACTTATACCTCATCTTGTCTTGAGGAAATGAGCATTCTAATCACTGGTGGGAGTAGGGGCTCGGCCTCGCAATTGCAAAGCGCCTTGCTAAGAAGGGATACAGCATCACCCTAAGCGCAACTAACGAAAGCAAGCTTCTTGCGGCAAAGGAGCAGCTTGCAGTGGTTGGCGAGAATCAGGAGCATCACATTTGGGTTCTAGATATGTCCGATCTTGACGCGGTTGCAAGCATGAAAGGCGCACCCCTACCGCTGGAATCCTATACTGCGTTTATTAACAGTGCTGGTGTGGCCTTTGTCGAACCAGCTGCCGATATTTCATTTGAGCATGTTGATTCCCTTTTGCGGATCGATCAACATGCGCCGATTCTACTGGCGAAGGCTATCGCGCAGGCCTTTGCACGCGTGCCTGCTCCACAGCAGCGCCGCCATGTGGTGTTCTTGAGTTCCGTTTTAGCGACTCGCGTTTTTCCAGGAACAAATGTGTATGGCGCAACCAAGGCCGGAATTGATGCATTTGCGCGCTCGCTGGCTTTATAACTTGGAGCTCTTGGTGTGTCTGTCAATACTGTGGCCCCAGGCCTTTCCAACACTGATATGGCAAGTGCAGGCAGCGAGGCATTGATCGCCAACAATCCAATCAAGGGTCTGATCGATCCGGAAGAGATCTCGAAGGCCGTTGAGTATCTATTAGATAGCCAGTCGGTGACAGGACACTCTCTGATGGTGGACAATGGTGCAGCAATTCACGTTTAACACTATTGACCTACAAACGCTTGAGTGCATTGTCGATCGAGTAGCTCAGAGCAAACTCTATATTAGCTGTGATCCTTATATTAGTCGTTGACAAAGATCGTTCTCTTTATCCTTTATGCTTTCTCACGTAGTGTAGAAGTTTAGACTTTTGCGATCGTTTCTGTCACATAGGGTAGCTAGACCGCGGCTCCTACCGAACATGGTGGATGGTTAAAAATGTGGTAGCAAACTTGGTGTTTAGTGACTGCAGGATTCGTAATGTTGCCATCAGGAAATTTATTGACATAACTGGTATCCTGAAAGTAGATTCAACCCACAACAAGATTATTTTGACTCGTGTCAGTTCCTATGTTATGTTTAAACTCTTCCCATGGATGTCTCATGAGCTAAACTGTATGCTCGATGACAAGCATTTCCGGTCAAGCTCAGACTAGAATGCAATGTCCTGTTATCGTGCACTGTTATACCTTATACGTTCCAGATCATTTATCTATACAATGGACCTACCTAAATGACGCTATCTGGGCTTCGATCCACTCCATGGCTTTAGCACCTTCCTTGCCATGAGCAGCCTCAGCAATATCAGGCCGGATCATCCCTTCTTTACCATATGGGATGACGTACCAGTTATTTCCAGCATCCGGGCTGAGAGCAGCGAATATAACAGGCAGGGCTCCAAACCGGGTGTCTGAGAAGAAAATCGAAAGCGGCTTTTGCCATGATGGTGACGTTCGTGTCAAATCTGACTTAATAACTCCAGGATGCACAGCAATTGACTTAGTGTCTGCATTATTATGTTTCAAAGACCATTGAACAGCTTGAATGTAGTCCAAAGCTTTTGATGCCGCATAGTAAGCAGTCGGGGAAGCTTTAGGCTTTCCTTCAAACTGGGATAGGTCGAACCCATTTCGAGGGGCTATAGCATGCATATGGGAGCTTAGCCACACTATGCGACTCCCGTGAGTAGCAAGGATATGTGGGTCAAGCAGATCTTGGAGAAGCTGAGTAGCGAGGTTGTTCACGCCGATCGTTTGTTCGTAGCCTTGGACAGTGATGGACCCTGCAGGCACATTCATGACCCCTGCATTATGTATGACGCCATGCAGAGGCTCCCCTGATTCCTCAAATTTTCTAACTCCAGGCTTCACTGTAGAAAGGTCGTTATAGTCGATGATGAGATAGTTCACGTTCGTATCTGACTTCACGCCTTTCAGCGTGGCTACAGCAGCGTCCAGTTTCTCTTGATTACGCCCGACGATCCATAGATTCGCATTCAGCTGCGCAAACACTTTCGCCGTCTCAAGACCAATTCCGCCCGTAGCACCCGTGATAATCCACGTTTGACCCTTTAGGTTGGGGTAATCTTCTTCCTTAAAAAAAGGGCCAGCATCGGCAAGAATGCCCTGACAGCCTAGCTTCACCGCAAAAGATGCGTTCTGAAAAAATTCCCTTAAACCCATGGCACTGTGCTATAAATGTGATATAACGTTCGTGGGTTTTGCCCCAGCGATTGTGACTAGATATATAGACTCCGACAGTTGCATATCGCTTAGTCACGATTGGTAATCGTGATCAGACAGAATGCCTATAGTGGTTTATAGTGGTTCGGTGGACGGGGCGGACAGCAATCGCGAGTTGAGGTGATGGAGCGATGTGTGGTCGGCGTTATTCTTTTTAGGGCAGACGCTCAAGCAACTTCCAAAATGGGCTCCAAATATAGCTTATAAGGTGGAAATCCAAGCACAAGCCCGACATGGACTGGTAGCTTAATGATTGCATGTCTTATAAGAGTGAATCAACTGTGGCCATTCTAAGATGCCTACTTAGTTGTTGCCCGTTTGGAAGGTTTATATTTATGTGTGTCTTTGTCTCTTTCTGTTGGTAGAGAGTAAGTTTGACAGGCCACATGCTACAGATTAGTATCTTCTTTGAGAAAAGCTTTATGGTCCTTCAGAGACCAATATACAGGAATGGAGTGACAGAGTGTCCTGTTTCTCACAGGGCTAAGCGATCTTTGTACCACAGTATCTGCAAGCTTTATTGTGAAAGGAAAAAATCTAGCAACCGGTAATTGTGAGCTTAAAAGGTCCTTGAAGAATAAAGTTCCCTTTGATGAGGGAGAGACTTACTAGGCAGCTCAATCTTTAACTGGGAGTTCTAGTCTTGCCGTACAGGGACACCCCCGGGCATGGGTTGGGCAAACGTAGAGAGAGTGCACACACATACATGAAAGGTATACGATACTCAACAGGAAGGATGAACTCTGGCGCCAAATGAAGAAATATAATTTGCAGGAGTTACCTGCAGCGCCTTGAATTTAGTTTGTCTATCATAAAAAGCCTAAGCCCGTAACGGGATAAAAATGAGTCCTGAATTCTGTTTTATAGCTAAAATTGAAAAGGCTAGATTATTCTTGCGGTTCAGGCAACATTAAAGCGCTCATTATACCATGTTAGAATGATGTTCGCACTGATCTCCCATTCTTCACCATACATCATACAATGTGGCTGATTTTCAAGGGCAATGTGAGAAAATCCAAACAAGTCAGCTACTGCTTTGTCTTGCCCAGGCGGATGACGGTCGTGTGTGTCAAGCCCAGCCTCCAGGCAAAGACCAGGGATAGCGACTGCAGCAGGGTTTACTTCTATGCGTAAAAGGTACCGATCGTTTAGCGCTTGAGGGCTTTCCGGCCTAAGGCGCTTGGACACGGGTAGTACGTCTTGATCTGGACTTGTGGCAAGAAAGCGAGCTCGGACCTCGCGATCTGATGGGACGCTCCTGGCGAACTCAGTTGGAATTGCAGGTAAAGCAGTGACGCCAGGGGTGTTTGCAGGAGGCGATGGTGACAAGAGCACGATCCCCACTACATGGCGATGAGCCGCAGCTATCAGTGCTACTAGAGCACCTAGGCTGTGGCCTACCAAAATTGTCGGTCTGTTCAGCGTGTCAAGTGCACCAAGGACATCGTTAGCTAGATCAGCGACACTCGTATTAACGTAAGTATCGCTTTGTGGCAGAGGACCATGCCCGCGCAGGTCAATAGCCGAGCAGGCCAAACCGCCACAGGCAAAAAACTCCAAATATTGAGCAAAACACCATGCCCCATGGTGAGCACCATGAACGAAAAGCAGGCCGGGTTTAGCTAGCGACAACGGTTCGGTGGCGATAAGCAAGCGAGCTTGTCCCACAAATCGAGATGGGAGCGCATCGGCAAAGCCAAATGACAGGGAGTTGGCGGTTGCGCGTCCCCTAGAGCAGGCATTGACGCCAGCGGCCGCTGTCATTTCCATTGCCGGTCCCCTCTTTTACCCTTAGCCCTGCAACCATCAACCGGATGCAAAGTGGGCTTATCGTGTCCTTCATACAGGGCACGGGCTAAACTATACGCAGCTAATCAAAGTTAATATCACATTTAAGCACCTCCAGCGTCAATATGATAAGCACCAGCTAGATCAAGGAACCTTCCTCCTTAATATGTATAAGCATTTACCTATGTAAGTCGAACCGATCGAGTGTCATAACGTAATCCCAAGCTGCGACAAAGTCTTTCACCAGGCGCTTTGCGCCCGTAGTAGTTGAGCCATAAACCTCACTAATCGCGCGTAACTGAGAGTTATGGCCAAAAATAAGATCTGTCCTAGTCGCGTACCACTTGTGCTTGCTGGTCTCACGGTCCACTCCCTCAAACCTGGTCTTCTTGTCATCAAGGGGGCGCCATTCCGTATAGTTGTCCAATAGATTCACAAAGAAGTCATTCGAAAGCACGCCTCGGCGTTCAGTGAACACGCCAAGGTCAGAGTCATCCCAATTCAACCCTAAGGCTCTCATTCCACCAATCAGAGCGGTAAGCTGAGGCGAAGAGAGGCCAAGAAGCTGAGCGCGATCAAGCAGGAAATTCTCAGCAGGCACAGAAAAGTTACCAGATTCAAAGTTACGGAAACCATCCATCACTGGATGCAACCATTCGAAAGACTGGGCATCAGTCAATTCATCAGTTGTATCCATTCTTCCTGGGGTGAACGGAACAGCCACCTCGAACCCAGCCTTTTTCGCAGCTGTCTCCACTGCTGTACCTCCGGCAAGGACGAGCAAGTCTGCAATCGATATTTGCTTATCACCCTTTTGATTATCGTTGAAGTTCGACTGGATGGACTCAAGAGCGGACACAACCTCTGCAACTTCTTCGGGGCGATTGACTTCCCAGTCCTTTTGCGGGCTCAAACGAATCCTTGATCCGTTAATTCCTCCACGCTTATCTGAGCTGCGGAAGGTGGAAGCAGCTGCCCATGCCACGCGAGCATAGGGGAGCAGATCATCCTTACTTTCACGAATTTGCTTTTTCAGGTCTTTAATATCGTTGGCATCCACCAAAGCATGGCGTCGCTCAGGTATCGGGTCCTGCCAAATGAAGTCCTCCTTAGGGATCTCGGGACCGACATAGCGACTCTTCGGACCCATATCACGATGAATCAATTTGAACCAAACCCGAGCAAAAGCTTCGAAGAATACCTCCTTAGGACTGTTGCGAAATTTTGTAAGAATCTTGTTGAACTCGGGGTCATCCTTTAATGCAATATCAGACGTGAACATCATTAACGGATGGCGTACATTCGGCAAGTGAGCGTCAGGCGTCGTCAGTTCAGAGGAGTCCTTCTTGGGCTTCCATTGTGTCGCACCTGCCGGACTTTTAGTGATTTCCCATTCATGATCAAGCAGATTCTTAAGATAATCGAGATCCCACTCAAGCGGGTTCCCAGTCCATGCACCTTCACAGCCATTTGTAGTTGTGTATTGAGCGTTACCAGTTCCAGCAGAGTTGAGCCATCCCAACCCTTGATGTTCGATTGACTCGTTACCTGGAGGAGGCCCAACATTATCTTTCGGGACCGCACCATGACTCTTGCCGAAAGTATGTCCACCCGCGATAAGAGCAACAGTCTCCTCATCGGTCATCGCCATGCGCCTAAACGTGATGCGGATTTCTCGAGCGGAAGCGACAGGATCCGGGTTGCCACCAGGTCCTTCTGGATTGACGTAAATGAGCTGAGCCTCAGAGTCACCAAGAGGGTCTGCCAAATCTCCGGAGTCATTTGCAGGGGACCCTTTCCATCGTTCATCACGACCTAATGGCGTAGTCTCATTACCCCAGAATGTGTCAGTGTCTGCTTGCCAGGCATCGTCACGCCCAGCTGCGAATCCTATGGTCTGTACACCCATAGATTCCAGAGCAACATTGCCAGCTAGCATCAGCAAGTCCGCCCATGAGAGATTGTCACCGTACTTCTGCTTGATCGGCCAGAGGAGACGACGTGTCTTGTCAATGTTACCATTGTCTTCCCAACTTCCGATTGGTAGGAACCGTTGCAATCCATGACCAGCACCGCCACGACCATCCGCAATGCGATACGTTCCAGCTCCATGCCAAGCGGCACGAATCATTTGGGGGCCATAGTGACCGTAATCAGCAGGCCACCAACTCTGCGAGTCCGTCATCCACTTACGCAGATCTTCCTTCAACTCCTCGTAGTTTAGTCGGCCGAATGCTTCCACATAATTGAAATCTTTTCCATAGGGAGAGGAATCGCTTGATCTACGATCAAGCAACTCTACAGGTAAACGCTGCGGGTACATTTCCTCGAGTTTCGGGCCTGTACCCTCCAGACCATTGATCCTGTTCCCCATAAACGGGCAGGAGTCTCCCGGAAAGCCATTAGAGGCTGACGAGGTTAATTTAGCTTTGTTGAAAATATGATGTTTGTCTCCCATTTAGGCAAACTAGAGTTGTTGGAGATGGCATGTTATATTTGCCTTCTCCATCATTGGATTGCTATGCATAATTCCGATACCCTGAACCTGATTACCCGTTGACCACTTGCGATGAGGATCGACGCTCTGATCGCCTTGTGGTTCAATTGCTTACTCTGCCCCAAAAGAAAACTAGTCTGTATCTCTCTACGTCGCACAAAACTGGATCATTATGAGATTGCTGGTGAATTAGTGGCGGCTTTAGGTTGAAATCTCAACCAGTATGCCCAGTTTTGCACAAATCCCGACGCTTTGACGGCCTCCTCATTGGCTACCCCTCATCACTCGACACGTGTGCCACAAGGCAGCAACTACGCACCCTTACCCATTCATGTCGGCTCCAGTCTTGCTCAACGCTGCCTTATTTGATCAGCTGTGGCTAGTTCAGATGGATTTAGAGCCAAGAATCACATCTTAAAGTGGAGTCTTGAAGTCTAAGAAGCCCAGAGAGCCAGAGAAGTCTGGCACGGTGTTAACGTAACAATGTATAAAGAGACTTATTTCACAAAAAGCGATCACATAGTTGGCTGATATTATGTTCTAAGTTAACAAAGTATGACCGAAGTTATATCACACTCGCAGAGTGGTGCCGAGTTTAGGTGTAACGTTTGGAAGCGGCACTGGACCCCTGCTGCATCGATAGCGCATTATGTAATAGCCGATCTTACTAAAAGTTGGTGGGCAGTGTGTGTATGCTTGTCGCGGAAGAAGTTGTGTAGGTTACTTATCCTGTAATGGGGCGAGCCAGGTCAAGTTCATAATGATTTCATCTTAATTTGCTTATCGGTCACGTTCCTCATCGTGGGCATGAAATTCACCATTACGGGATTGAGAACTTCAGGATCAATGTCACATTAAGTCGACGCCACCCTTATATGCATGTCCACTCGCTATCACACTTGCACCTATCACTACATATTACCGCCTGACATGTTATTAGCTGAGCGAGTGTTTTTGCCATGCACCTGAAATGGTCTTTTCCTTGTCTAGAGTCGAAAATTATATATATAGCGCGACCGTGATAAAGTGTTGAACCATAAACAATAGATACCATGTAAAACTGAGTAGTCACTAGACAACACTATCTCTTCCCAGGCACAACGTACAGAATAGTGAACTTGTATCTAACCACTCAGATTGTGCCTAAAGTACATGAACACTATTTGAAATGAAGGTTATAACAACTATACGAGCAGGCCAGAAACACGGAGGGAAGGATTCAAGTCAGCCCCCACATCACTTGGTCGAGGTAAGTACACCTCAGTAGACCCAGCGCGGCTCGCGCAGGTGTGCCTCGGATATGTAATTGTAGGGAATAAAGGCATAAAGCATTCACTGTTGAGAATGGCAGAAGACATCCGAATGTAATATAGGCTCTTTGAAGCATTAGTCATTACAATCATTATGTAACATTTTCTTCTGTATACAAGTACAACACTCGAGAAATATTTGTTTTGAGGGCGAGGGTAAATATTACACGGTGATTTCGGAAAGGAGATAGCCTCAGTCAAATTATATATTAGGCTGAGACTTATATTTCGGTATGGAAGCTTAGAAGAGCTTGTACTCCGTGATTCTCACATGAAATCAAACTTTTAATTAAATTTCCGTGTTTTGCGAAAGCTGTCTGAAGAATGGTACGTTTGCAACGCTTCTACTATGCCTATCTCTGAATGCAGGTGCCCTGCCGAACTCACAGGGATCTCGCGTTGAAAACAGCATTCCCGATCACTACCGATCGCTGGTATGCTAGACTGACAATAGCAACCCAATTATGCGACATTAAACGGCTCTGATAAGGCTCTGTAAGTCTATGAGATTTTACTGAGCTTCGCACGACACCGAGTCTTCTCAACCGACCGGGGGAGTCTTGTATACCCATGCCCTGAGATCTTAGACAAAATAAGTCTATAATTAAACTACTTGAGTAACCTTAATTTGCTCTTATTTGAATGATCACGATAGGGCTAGGGGATATAATGGAAAAGCCACAGACACTATATATCGTGTGCAACCAGCGCTCATGTAATACTTATGAGTATCGCTACTGCGGCCGTACGTAATGGAAAATTCTAATTTACGCTGATTTAAACCACTACCATATTTGGATTAGGCAATGACACCAATACTCAAGAATCGGGGCATTTCCTGTAATCGTCAAACGGCTGCCGACAACGAAAACACCTAACCTGTGCGACATCCTTAAATTGTCGCCGTATTTGATTCTGCGGCACGTGAGAGAGACTCGTGCCTAGCGGCTTTGTCCTGATATTAACCTGGCCGGAGTTGGTAGTCTTAGAATGACCTCTAAAGTATGAGCATATGATCATATTGAGTTGAGCTTTTTTCTCAAGGTCGTCGCTCCCAATGATCGCACATAGCTCCTAACGATTGGCTCTGGAACGGTATGGGTAAGGTGGAATGAGTATATTCGATACGAGGAATAGGCGAAGGCTACACACGGAAGTATATGCAGCTGCGAGATTAGCTGCAGCTACATAGCAATGCGTGCATGTATGGAAATACTTTGGGGTGAACACTTGCAAATATAATATGAGCTGCCGCGCCTCACCTTTTGAATCCTTCAGGTAGATACTTTTCACAAAATGAGAAACTCTATCACGTTAGTCACTGCTCTCGTATTTTCAGCAACTGCGTCGAATGCCGCCTATCTTCCAGGATGTCCTGCCATAGAGGTCACAGGAACTGGGTTTGACGTGGATTTCTACCCGCTTCCCTTGAATCACGACGCAAGAAAGATCCGAAGTTTTTCTTAGAAGGATACAACTCGTTCGGACCCGCTTTTGCGCACAAGTCTGGAATATCCAATCTTACGTTGAAATCAGATTCTCCCGACTCTTCTAAAGTTATCTGGGGGTATCTGTACGGGGAATATATGACAGTTTCAAACTTCACACTTGTCTTCTCCGGCTTCTATAAAGCGCCTCAGACCGGGAGCTATCATTTTCTCACTGACGTAGATGACGGTTTCAGCATCCAGTTTGGTCGAGGAGAATCATGCTGTGGAAGTTTTGATGAACCTGGCGGGCTGATTTCTTCGAAAAACTTCACAAATATTGGTAAAGAGGTAGTGGAATTCAAAAGTGTGCTGTTTGCGGGTGAATACTACCCTGTGCGTGTTGTATTTTACGATGTTCACATTGGCTATTTCCTGCACATCAACATAACTTTGCCTGATGGGACCACCAACAAGGGATTTCTGAACTCCATCTATCAAGTTGACACAAAAAAACGATGTCCAATCATAACAACGTCAGGTTACCCTGGTACGGTTACAACTGATTTTACGACGGTACTACCGGTAACTACTGATGGCATGACAACCTCTCAGACTGCAGTTGTCGTAGTGACTCCTTCAATCCCCATAACAACAGTAACCACTCAGGGAACCGGTACTATTCCAACAACGTACACAACAAAAGGTCCGTACACAAGTGGAACTTGGACGGGCTGGGAATCATCTGTGATTATAGAAATGCCTTCGGTACCTGTAACTACACCTGCACCACCCACTACCAATGTTACGACGCCAGTAACAACCACTACAAACTTGACGACTCCAGCACCACCAACTACCAACATGACAACACCAGTACAGCCCACTACCAACCACACGTCACCGGTACAACCCACTAGAAACGTGACGACGCCAGTGCCTCCTACATCCAACGTGATGACACCGGTACAACCCACTACAAGCGTGACGACGCCAGTGCCTCCTACATCCAACGTGATGACACCGGTACAACCCACTACAAACGTGACGACTCCAGTACAGCCCACTACCAACGTCACGCCGCGGGTGCAAATGACAACAGTAGTATCGTCTTTTAGCGATGTGACGGCATCGACCCCACCGACAATGCCGGAATCACCTACGAATGAGGTTACAACAGAACCGGCCAGTAGCATGACGACACCTAATCATCAAACCAGTGATATGACGATGTCAGAGCCTGATAATAGCATGCCAGGATCTCATGCTACTTCGAGTGGTACGATTAGTGTGACATCGGGATCAACTCAATTGTCTGAGTCTACTACCTCAGACAATAGTGTCACGATCCCGACGTCCACGTCCGGTACCAAAACGCTGGCAACTGACTTTTCAGAACAAGTGACATCTTCTCACTTCTCAACCACACCGCTTTCGATACCAATTATTCCGTCGACCTCTGGCTCACTGGCAAACTATACCCTTACTTCGACAAGTGAAGTCTATTCCTCAAGCACTGCAGTTTGTATTTCCTTATTGATGGGTACAAATGCGAACAACTCTACATGTCCTACCGAAGTTCCGTTCACGAATTGTGCTGAGAGTGTATCAAGGCCTACAGGTGCTCTTATTCCCGCAATTTTAATGATTATTTTACAGGGTATAGCTGTTTGACCCGTAACCACTCTTAACATACGAGAGGGGGGAATATAGTAATTTATGCTTTGACCATGTATGGTACGATTAGGTTAGGCTATGCAGTGACTAGCTGCTAAGTTTGAGAAGAATATCTGTCGAAAATCGATTCCTTATAGATACCTCACAGAAAACTTCATAGCGTGCTCTGCGTCATTAAGCTGCGACCCAACATCTTCCGCATAGAGTAGACCCCACACGATCCATCACGACTCAATGCATAGTCAGGCGTCTCAACTCTACGCCCTGGCAAAAGTGCATCATATTGTCTTTAATCTCAGCAGCGCAGGTAGTTTATGAGCTATACATCGGACTTCACAATGCTCCACAGACTTGAAAAACAAGTACTCATGAAAACGTTGAATACTCACATCATAGTAAAGACTTATAGCACAGATTGCGTGCACAATTATTACCCATATTTGCCGACATTGCTCACACTCTCTAGTTTAGGTTGCAAAATGGTACAATTAGTCTCTAGAAACGCATATATCAGAGTTTTCAGACATGAGCGTAGCTTCTAGCTCAAGCGACATTCGGAAACCCTTGAGTAAATTCTTCCCTCATCATTCCCTAATATCCTGTTTGCTAAGATATCTCATTCACAAAGCAAGTATAAACGCCCTAACCCTCGAATCAGCCGTGCATTGTTTGCAAAAGATTTGGGTTGCCAGTGTCGAAAGACAGACTTTTTCACAAGAGCAAGACAAAAAATAAATTACGGTTATAAGTTTGATCAGCCTCTTAAAGAGACCCTTTGGTGCCAATCTGAATCCGAATTTCCCCAACCAGTACGCCGGTCTCGAAAAGTCATCCTTTACTGCCTCCAATAATGCGTTTAAATATAAATAATGAAAGAGAGAGTCTACAAGTACCCTTTTAGCACGGAAGTTTGGAGACGTGCGATACACAATCCTATCGTAGATAAATCAGCAGATCGGCGCCGCACGTGTCTTCATAAGGCATATCTAAACTCGGGATTTTGCCAGTCTGTGAGATCTTCGACTTCGGAATCATCCAGATCTGGCGGCAAGTGCTCATTCTTCTTATCTCTGCGTCGGTTTTGCCAGACGTAATAAACGAGGATGGCACACTCGAAAACTAGCTGGCAAGCTGCTGTGGCAGCCATGGTTACTTTTCCTGTTGGATACAAGGGCTGCTCTGAAGACTCAAACGTCTGAGGGCCTATGAGGTTTCCAACACAGTAGCAAATAAGCAATAAAGCATTGGTCGTAAGTTTCTTCGTGTGTCCAGCTGAGTTAGACTCGATACATGCCAGAAGCCCAACAAAGGAGACTGGTGAGGCAGTGGACCATAAATATAGCCCAGTCAACTGGGCACCAGTATTTGGGCCCCAAGCCACCAGACATAGGCACATCATACTTATAGCTGCTCCACTGCAGGCCCAGGCCATTCGGTGGTTCTGACCAAAGTAAGATGATAATATTGCCACACTAGTCAGTCCGACAACCTCGGATCCACCGCTAGGCAGCCCCATTAACAAAGACTGCTTCGAATTATAGTGCATACCCTGTAAAATAAGGTTCATGAAAGTTGAGATGCCCCCGTTCGGTACGTTCCCAAGAAGAGAAGTCGCGCAGTAAAGCCAAGTTAATGGATCGATGAGTGCCTCACGAACTTGACTCCATTTGACGGTTCGAGTTCCGTATCCCTTTCGATACTCGCGAATCCTGGCAGCGTGCCACATCTTCTCGTCCTCATTAAGGAACCAGGCGCCATTCGGATTATCTGGCATGTGGAAGTAAAACAAGATACCCACCAATATAGTAACAGCACCCATAATGATGTAGAAGACCTTCCAACCACTCAACGCGAGACCGTGCCGCTCTTTGCGAACCAGCAGGCCATAGCCTATTGAGCTCGCCAGGATCGACCCCATACCGTTGGCAGCGAACCAGAAGCAAGTACGTGCAAAATGCTCCTTACGCTTATACCATTGGGAGGTTATCACAATAAATGCCGGTGTCACAGCACTTTCAAAAATGCCGAGTAATACTCGGCATGCCAAATATGATTCCTTACCTGTGCATGCAGCTGTGCAAGCAATTATGACGCCCCAGCTGACTATCAGAACGGCAGTGGCTTTCGCTAGGGGGAACTTGTGGAGAACATAGGTCATGGGAAACTCGAAAACAAGATACCCAAGGTAGAATCCAGACCCCACCCAGCTGTAGCTCGAACCCTCCATCATGCCAAGGTCTTCGCGAAGATCCAAAGACGTTGCTGCAGAGGTCATAGTCTTGTCCGCGAATTGGATGCCGTAAATGAACGCCATGAAAAGGGTGACATAGAAATCTGCCTTCCATCTTAGACGCCTGTCTATGTCCGCAGGGACGCTGGCTTCAGAGATTTCAGCAGCAACGCTGTAGACACTCCCTTTTTCACCATGTTTGAGGTCATCGCTGTAGTCGGACTTGCTCATGGTCTTTTGCACTGACCTGAGGGCGGAGACGCTCCGTAATAAGTAGAGGATCTCCTCGCATATGCACCGTTATCGTAAAGGCCTCGCGCCGGATGAGACCCTCGACCCTGTTACGATAAGGACTACGGCGACGCACTCCAAGCCTATTACAGCCGATAGCGAGTTCTGTGCCGATGAGACCTTACCCAGGGCTCCGGTCTACGTGCCGGTATCGGGATCCAAGGAAATTGGGTATAATCAGTCACTGCGAGAGTGCTAAGGCAAAAAACAATTGAGGACCAAGAGCCTGTGAAATGCGATAGTTATTTGATATTTATCGATTATCGATCTTTTCTTGTCATATTTACCAGTGCAGAACTGAGATGTTTGGAAAGTATGTATCAGGGCGGACGAGGCTAAGTCACATACTTTGGCAGTGACCTACCCTCCGAGCAAACAACGCTGCACCTGTGAGGAGCCCTCGCAATCGCCACGCTAGGAAGTTCCTTCGATGTTGCTAGCGCAGACACCTCATTATGGAATCTTTACTGCTTTCAGGATACTTTTTAGCAGGGGACAAGCTGGGACCAATTGCCCTTGGACCCGCTAGTGGCAACCAGCTGCAGAAGCTAGGTTAAAACCCATAATTTGGGTTGGGCGCGAGTGAGATTATTACGCTGGTGATAGGGTTGGGCCTGAGGCTCAGCTGTCGGCTCGAGCGTCCTTACATTGCTGAAATCTAGATATGCCAAATTATTTTAAGTACAATTGTTCAACCTGAGCAACGATATTATAAAATATGGGAACTATTTCGATTGTCGATTAATCAAACCGGAGCATATCGCATATAGATCAAGTTCAGCCTGACGAAGTGATTGATAGTCACGTATCAGGAAGGAATAGGCGCGGGGAGCGCTGGTAGAGCAGAGCGCCTGTGAGACGTTGTCAGGCCTAGCCACGCCACGCCGCGGAGCGCGCACCCTTACCTCGGGCGCGTCCATCTGAGCCATGGAGAGAATCACGAGACCTGCTTAAGCGTATATTCTGTGAGACGCTCGTGTGAGACAGTACCTATGAATGCATTTCCCCTACGCCGGTTGTGTCGAGATCCCGACGGGCGAAGTCTACTTTAAGCATATAACAACTATTTCGTGCACTGAGAAAGCCATATTAATACATGCCGAATTAGGCGAGGCATGAAGAGAAGTAGGGACTCGACTGCGCTCGGCAGCCCTTGGCACGGGCATTGGAGCATAGTCTAAGGCAGTACATATTGAAGTGTTAAAACAACACCGTTCCACCTATGAGTAGCTCTAAGCGCCATCGTCCATAAACCCCCAGTCGACGACGACGCGTCAGGACGAACCGCCGCCAAGCTTCGAGACGCTTCAGTCGGCGGCTACAGCCGGATTCCCGGGGTGTCTGCCAAACGCTTACCAAGCCATGTGACCGTGGAGTTCATATATTAGCGGGCAAGGGCAGAGACGGCCTCAACATCGAACCAATGTCTGCAGTCGCATCTCCACATTCTTCATCTAAAATTCAGCTTCGGCCGTTTTCGAAGCTTTTTGCAGCCAATCACGGCTGGCTTAATCAACGGCAGCATTTTGGTCTCACACCCCACCTAGAGATATACAAGCCATACCATGGCGGCCTTAGGGTTTTCAACGACGACCTCATCCAGTCTGGCACCGGCTTTCCACCGCACCCTCATCGAAATATGGAAATCATATCATATATGGTTGAGCCTACTTATCATCCGGCAACAAATTCAACTGAGGGTGGCGTTGGTATAGCGCACAAGGATAGCACAGGCAGTGACGCAGTTACCTTGCCCGGCGATGTGCAGGTCATGTCGGTTGGGAGCGATGGCGTCATTCATAGTGAAGTCCATGCTGATCCGAGTGACAAAAGGTCAGCAAATCTGTTCCAAATTTGGATATCGCCAAGCCGCAGGGTGAAAGAATCAACATGGGGCACAAGGCATTTCCCGCGAGCTAACCGGGAAGGCAGCTTTGTCGTACTCGCATCTGGATTTAAGCAGGACTATCCTGATGCTCTTCCGATCAATTCCGAGTCGCGCGTTGCAGGAGCTTTTCTGGAGAAAGGTCAAACCTCAAGATACCCCATTGGAGCGGATCGTCTTGGTTATATCGTCGTTGCTAAGGGAACTGTCGACGTAAACGGTATCAAGGCATCCCCGCATGACGGCGTCGCAGTGAGCGATACGGATGAAATCGTTGTTACAGGGATTGATGGTCCCGCGGAGGTCATCCTGGTTGATACTTTCGAGACCTGAGTACGTTCTACACCCAAAAGTGCCATGTGAACTACATAAAGGCATACTTCTCATTATTTAACATTTACAAACGTCTGCGAGAAATACTGAGTCGTATCTCGCGCCATCATAGCGCTCTTTCTAGATTGCATCCACAATTGTGAACATCTAATGCACGATTACTAGCTTGAGTGGACTCCGAAGTCACGAGTACGGTCTACGGTCAGAGGGAGCTGAGATTGTGGATCGAGGGCCACCGAGCTTGTGGAAATCACGTGCGTATAGATGGCCCATGTGCAGTTACGTCATGGTAGTGAGCAGGCAGTCCAGCTTGAACAGACTGTTTAATCAGTCTTGATTGCCGTTTTAGAGGTAAGTTGCGCCTTCAGACACGCTTCTCATGGCACAGAAGCGGCTGAGAATAGGAATCGTTGGTTTACAGCCGGGTGTGAGTTGGGCAGCCCGTGCCCATCTACCAGCTCTACGCTCGTTACCAGAAGACTACGACCTCATAGGCGTGGCCAACACTAGCTTCGAGAGCGCGAAGAAGGCAGCAGAGGCAACAGGTATACCTCATGCTTTTGGCAGTGTTGAGGAGCTCATAAACTCTCCTGAAATTGATGTGGTGGCGGTCACGGTCAAGGTGCCACATCATTATGATATTGTGAAACGCGCGATCGCAGCGGGGAAGCATGTTTACTGCGAGTGGCCGCTGGGAAATGGGCTTTTTGAGGCTGAAGAGCTGGCTGAGCTCGCTCGGGCGAAAGGCGTATCTGCTGTCATAGGAACACAAGCTCGCGTGGCTCCAGAGGTGAAATACTTGCAGCATGTCATATCTGAGGGACTGATAGGCGACGTCCTGTCCTCTACCATAGTTGCTAGGAGCACGATGTGGGGTGGCTCAATTCCACTGGAATCTCTGGCCTACGCGCTGGGAACGGCCAGCGGTGTGACCATGCTGACGATCCCTGTGGGTCACTTACTCGCAGGCTTGAGAGATATTCTGGGGGGGTTATCTGAGCTATCAGCCTCCCTCTCAACACAGCGGAAGCAGGCACGTGCGCTGGACACTGGAGCCATACTGCCAGTTACCGCTCCGGATCAAGTTCTGGTCATTGGACGATTAGAAGGAGGAGCAGCGTTGTCAATTCATTACCGAGGAGGACCCCCGCGCGATGAGGAGGGTCTTTACTGGGAAATCAATGGTACTAAGGGCGATATCCGCATTACTGGGCCAAACGGCCACATTCAACTGGCCCCGCTGACAATGGCGTGCGCTCAGGGTGACGAGAAGGCCTTTAGGCCATTACCAGTCCCAGATTCCTTCAAAGGAAGCTTTCCCGAAAACCCCTTGGTAGGAAATGTAGCGCGTCTCTACGCGAAAATGGCGGAAGACATACGTAACGGCACACATACAGCTCCGAGTTTTGCTGATGCGGTCCTAGTTCATCGGGTTGTCGCCACAATTACTGAATCCAGCGACAGTGGGAGGCGTGTCGAGCCGTGAACGTTACCCAAGGCTCATACACACTCACTTATAAAGTGTTTAGTTCATTCCTTATGGTAGATTTAATGCCATGCAGATACACGGTGTAGGAGCTGAATACGCTTAACCTAAACCCTAGAAGTCTTGACCTGCTTTCTGACTATGACTAAAGCAGCTTTCTCCGCCAGGGGCAGAGCTGGTCCTGCATAATTCTCGTATTCCTGCCTTCTACTTAAAGCCTATGAGATTTGACTAATAATGGTCTCGAGAATAGAAGTTATCGGGATTAGAATTTCTGTTGGCATTACGTAGAATGAGTAAGGCATGTAATGTAGATATGTGGCTAAGCCGATGGGATCTAACAGCCGTCAAGGATCTTATTCCTTGGTCTGTCATAGCCCGCCTGAGACCAAGAAGTCATATTGGCATTTTGGTATGCCACAGGATGATTGTTGATGTATTCGGATGTAGGGTAGCCCTCTGGGTCGCAGGTCAGTGAAAGGGCGTCGGGAGGTTGATATATCCTCACGTAGTCGATTTCGAATACCACTGGAAACACCAGATCTATCCAGTCAATGTATGTCCATGAGGGCGACATTCCTAGATTCATGACAATGCTCATAGGCTCCTGGCTGATTTCTCGCCAACCGACGTTTCCGTTGGGGGAAAGGGCTCCAACATACATCGTGAAGGTTCGATCTTCGCCCACGAACCACGAAATGTATCCGTCTTCATGGGAGTTGAGGTACTCATAGGCATACCGTTGATATGACCTATTGTCACTTAATTGATACCATTCCGGATTCAGATAACTTGCAGCGCTAATGGCCTGTTGAAGCGGCCCTCCTGCCCACGTGTTCATTTCAGTCACTGTGTGGTTGTATATTTCAATAAAGTCGTAGTCGACCATGTACCAAATATCCATAGGCGCGAGCTGCAATGACTGTGAAGCAGTGCCTACTGCTTTACGCCCTTGAGGGGTCGAAACTGTGCCCTCGATGATATCAATTTCGGGAGCTCCTCGCCCAACACCAGGGTTTGGATGGTCTTCGCCGTTACAAGTACATTTGTTTAGACGCTGACCCGGAAGATACGAAAGCCCGTCTGAAGTACTCTGATTTGCGGTGATTCCTGCATCGCATTCGTTATATCCATATGGCCAAACTCCGTCCGATGAGGCAAGGTATCCGGGGCGAGCGAGGTTTCCCATGGTCCAAAGACCAGGCCACAAGCCCGGATAAGAGCCGCTGCCGGGCAGACGTGCGCCAACCTCGATGTACCCCTGCGTGAAGCACAGCTTGTTCCAGGACTGAAGCATGGCTGAGCGGTAATACAGATCGTGATTCGGGAACGCATCAAACCGAAGCTTTAGTGTGCCATCTGACGTGTAGGCCGCATCAGGGTCATACCACTCAAGGTCCGTAGTCGCTTGGTAGTGCATGTCGGCGGCCTCCCAGACCGGGTCATCGCCCGGGTAAAAGGTACGACCATCCGTGTTGAACTCATCACTAAACACCAGCGACCAATCGTCTCCTCGCAAGCTTTTGTGTGTGCGCGCGTCCTCAGGGGTGTCAGGGTCTATCATGCTGTGTGCGTATCGCAGACCACTGAGCACCCCATACTTATAAGGCGAAAGGCTTATTCCATCACTGGGAGCAGGGACTTTTGTTGATGTAGCACTGCCAGTGTAGTCGATGATAGGTAGCACAATGAAAACGGCGATGCAACCAGCAATGAGTAGGCAAAATGCAACCAGGCATCCCCATCCTCGACGATCTAGAGGGTGGCAACGTCTGTCTTCAGCAGCGTCTGCAATGGGATCAGGATTATGCAAATAGTCGTCTGCCTCTTTCTCGTCAATATCGAGCAAAAAGTCAGACGGGGGATAGCCTCCAAACGGCGAGGAGTCTGCAACAGCTAAGAACGGCTCATTCTCGCTGAGGCGTGAAGGCGAGGAGAGTGTGCTGGTCGAGCGCTGGCTCCCGCCACTGCCATACTGAGAGACGCTGGCACTATTCACTCTTATTGGGTACCTGGTTAGCCCAGAGGTAGGCCCCATTGTGTCCGGTGCTGCTGTTCCCCAAGAACCTCGAGCTGACCTCACATTAGCGGCACCTGCTGCCGTCGTTGTAGAGTTGCTTGGCGCGTCACGCGTGGAATAGCTTTCCTTTGAGGGGATTGAGGGCGTTGAGTGTGAGGAACTCGAGTCCGGGCTCTCATCTGCAAACGGATTTGACACCAACGGAGTCTTCTGTCCTCGACCGGTCAAGTTCTTCATTTTTGTCAAAGTCTCCGTGAACTCAGGAGGGCGCGCTTATCGGGTCATGACCGCCCAGCTGAGCGCGATGACTTTGTCCGGACCGCCAACCCTCCCACTGGGGCGCATCCAAAGCTTTCGGAACGGAGTGATCGACCCGAATGGACCGGTGCAGTACTAAGTGTAACAAACGAAAACAGCTAGTATATGATCAGATTATTACAAAAGGTTGCCAACAGCCATTAGTCTGTCATTTTTTTCTTGCTAGCTTCTCGAGATGTGCCAGTATCGTTGTGGATTTGCCTTGCATTCCCTCGCACTGTGATACACCCCTACCCTAATATCGAGGTCCCTGCGCGCTTGACGTGTACTCCATGGTCATAACCCTACTTCTCAGTGCCGCGCCATCATATGAGTGCACACATCGAGGTTGTATGTATGAGCTAGTTATAACCTTACTCGCCGAAGCAATCCAAGCCAAACAATACTCACAGTGCGCAAGGCTAATTTGAGCTGTGGGTGCCGAGTACGCATACCTGGTTTTTCCTGATTGGAATGGCAATGATGCTACTAATACGCTCTGTTCTTGCGCAGAACCTGCATTCCCCTGACCGGACTGCGCAGGTTCTGCAAGGGCGCTTAGAAACACCAGCACATTTATGACAAGCATGCATTTATTACGTACACCGGCGGCAGTATACGATTAAGAGAGACTTTTTAGGGTTCTTGCCTTAGAGCCGTGCAAATCCCCGCAAACCTTGAAGCGCTACAGGTCCTCGCGATTGAGCTGACAACAGCTTCTCCTCGTGAGGCAGTACTAATGCATAGAAAACCTCCAACATATGAGAATACTTCCAACTATGGCTCTTTATTTTTAAAAATGATGCTGTTGCCCTAGTACTCTGAGCCTTAAAATAGGCTTATGTTTACGTTACTCATACACAGCCTACATTCAAGGAATATTACCTGCACTTCATATCAGACATTCGCTAACCCATCGCTAAGACTTATTCTCTCAAGAAAGGCGTAACTAGCATTTGATTCTAAGTATCTAATTGAAGCGCAACAATTCCATTCCGAAAAGTTTGCGTGGAGTAGTGTTGTGATTCATCTCGCTCACCATGCTGTTACACTTGAGACAGCGCTCGGCTGCTTCAAAGCTTCGACCTACAGCGATTTTTGTAAAGTTTAGACCAAGAAGCACCTAACCAGGTACAATGATTACTGAATAGCTTTTATTTTATCCCACCCTATGTGAGCCTTGAGAGGTACGCTAATGCCCTCTCCCCCAACGCGGCTGCATACCAGCGGGTTTGTAATGTCATCCTGAGTCTAGCCAACGCCAAAGCTTAGGATTCTATGTGAAAACGAAGAAAAATGTAAGTGAAGTGGGTGTTGCGTTCAACACTTTAGTATGATGCTTGATACTGTTCAATCGCGTATCTCCCGCGTGAGTACTTAAGTCGAAACACCTCTGGGTTTCTATGCATACAACTATCATCGTGCATTTCATAAACTACGATTCAAAGATGGTTAAGTTTTGATACTCATGAGGTTCTAAGCCTTGAGCAGATGTCTTCTGGACTTCTGAATCACCGGGTGTTATTCGTCGATACTGGCAAATCCCAGAATGTCCTTAAACAACGAACTACGGGCGCAACCCACGGGCGCAACCCACCTACGTGCAGTCTTATTCGACCTCCCCCCTCTGCACCTGGGAGGTATTGCTGGATATGAGGCTGTAGTAGGAAGCATTAGGCCATGTTCGAGTGAGCGAGTGTCCAAGACCATCAGAAGGAACGCATGCTGAAATACTTGCCTATAATCTGAACCCCTGGCCAGATAATAACTATAATACGGGTAGCAATAATATAAGAAAGTCTCATCCTGGCGCACAATTTTAGGCTTAAGGAATGCAGGCAGTCTGTTTTCGTATGGCAGGACTGATCTGGACCTTCCCAGATTTCCTTTGCTACTTGCGGGGAGTATGATCAGCCGCGTGGGAGAGACACTTCCGTAATTAGAGTGGCAAAAAAATGCCCGGCATGTAAATGAAGCCTAACCTGATTGATCCCCACCCTCTTTGCTAACTTTGCCTTAGGATTTGCATGTCCACATATACGCCTACGCGAGAAACTTAGCGGAACTCAGATCTATAATGCCAAGATGCCACTTATACCATTGCGCAACGTCCCATTTATTAAAAACTGTTGTATTTGGCACACGCATGCTGCGATTTGGAGGAGACCGCCGCTGCTTCCAGCATGCATGAGAATCCTGTATGGTTGATCGCAAATCATTGGGAGGTCGGGGTCTAGGCATCAAGGCTAGGACGCTAATGAACCAGCAATGGTAGCTAAGGTGACTCCGGAAAGACATGAACAAAGATATGTGTGTGGGGCATGCTGTGGAACGCTGAAGAATCAAACCATAGAAAGGATCTGGGTGCTAATCTCGGTGGTTTCTCCTAAAAATAAATTTTTAAGGGAGCAGAGGTGCACTGAGCTTTTCCAATTGTAAACGTGCCGTTATTCTTCGGCATGCTAGCACATAACCCTAAGTAAATGTCACGTGCGTTTGGCGATGATTCGTGCTATGACATTGAATATGCATGGAAGGTGATTATGAGCAGTAGAGGCATGCGGCGTTAGTAAAGTGGTGCGTGAAAAGTAGGCGCCGTGTGCCGTGTGCAGAAGAGCAAAAATGACAGTGATCTAGAATGACACATGGAAGGCCCCTGTCACGAAAGATTTTTCTCTCTTTCAAGAAAAATCATCTCTAGCCATTTGTTTGAGAATTGGTTTAACATTCATAAATCTGATGTTCTCTCATATAGGTCCTCGCGAACCTATCAGCACAGCTCATGCTGAGCAACCTGCAGATGCCTAATGGTATGCCAGAAGTGACCATTTGAACCCTACATCCACTTGAGCGTAGGCAAAGCTGGGAACGATTTATGCACGTTTAATCCTTGTGCGAGGTAGCACTTTGTTCAAGGTTACCCAAAAAGCATGATTTATAAAGAACATGGGCTTCAGATGGTAAACATAATTCACTACCTGCTCGGCTATCTAAATGTAATCGCTGTAATCACCACATTCCGTCTTCTTTTGCAGAAATTTTGTATATGTATTCTGCACGATCGGCGCAAGTTCAGGGCTAAGTAGCCATCTGTATCAGTATTCGGTCTAGACCTAGTCATGAAGAGCCCTTTTCCCTTTGCAATCGTGCTTTCATATTTCACTTACACCTTAGTATGGGGCTAAGAACAACCATACTGGCAAATACGCTCCTGTTACTCGGAGTCGTCGCTGCCGGACAGTATGCTCCTGGCTGTCCTGCACCGGTTATATTAGGGACTGGCTTTAATGTTGATTTTTATGAGGCTCCCTCTATAAATGGCCCGTGGGATGACGATCAGTTCAATCAGGAACAGGCAGATACACAAAACCCCAACTTTTACCTGAACGGGTACGACAAGTACGGTCCGGCTTATACTAGTATAACCGGCCTTCAGAACCTAGACGCAACAGGAGGCTATGACGGGTATGGCGACCAATTCAACGATATATATGGTTTGGAAGATGTGCAGACGTCAAGCATGTTTCTCGTTTTCACTGGGTTCTACTTAGCCCCACAGAGTGGCGATTACACTTTTCAGACCAGCATGGATGACGGATACTTTTTACAGTTTGGCAGAGGATCTCGTTGCTGTGGTGATTTTAGTGATCCGGGAGGGGTAATAGAGGAGCATTATAGTATGTCATCTGGAATTGGCGATAACACGAAGGTCTTCACACTGAACGCCGGGGAATATTATCCTGTACGACTCGTATACTTCAACATTCTTGGAAGCTACGGTATAAGTGTTCAGATCACGCTACCAGATGGATCTATAAACAATGGATTCGATCAATCTATCTACCAGATTGATATCACAGAGCATTGTCCAATAATCACCACGACGGGATATCTCGGGAGTGTGACTAGTGATTATACCACTGAGCTACCGTATACCTCGGAAGGGCATGTATCAAAGAGAATTGCAGAAATAGTTTTGACTCCAAGTACGCCTCTCACGACAATGACCACTGAATGGACCGGCACAGTGACGTCCACATATCCCACGACCCGACCCTATACTTCCGACACATTAACGGGTTGGGAGTCTGTTATCGCTGTCGAGACTCCGAAAGGTCTAATGACCACCATCACCACAGCTTGGGATCGTTTTGACTTTAGCACTTATACAACTGAGGGGCCATACACCAGCCTATTTGGCGTGACGGGTATTGAAACTACTGTGGTCAATGAAATACCATCAACACCAACCACGACAGTCATATCTCCATATACTGGTAGTTTGCCAACCACATATACCACAGATGGGCCGTTCTCAACATTCAGTGGCAATATAGGAACAGAGGTGACGGTGGTGGAGGCGACTCCGTACCCAACAACCACTATTACTGCACCTTATACTGGCATTGGGTCTAAAACTTACACTATAATGGGGCCCTACACATCTGCAAGTTATAGTGGACCTGAGTTTACGGTCGTTGAAGAAGTCCCCGATCCTAGGACTACATTGACCTCCGCCTACAATGGTAAAACTATGAGGAGTATCACCACTGACGGCCTTTATACTTCGGGCACGCACGTGCGAACAGAGGTATCAGTGATCGAACAGGTGCCTTACCCAACCGTTACTGAGACTTCTTTTTATACGGGCAGCGTGCCGACAGCTCACACAACTAGCCAGTTGATCACTGCTGATAGTTACACAGGCATTGAGATCAGAGTGCTCTCCGAGATTCCTGATCCTCGAGCAACTGTTACTGTACCATATGGTGCATCGAAGCTGACAACATACACGACTGAGAGTCCTTTCACTTCTGAAGGGCACATAGATACTGAGGTCTTGATCATCAAAGAAACACCTTTCCCGACTACAACAATAACTCGCCGATTTACTGAAGCTACCCCAACTGGATTCACAACAAGCCAGTCAACCTCAATTAGAAACTACACCGGTTTTGAGGCGATTGTGGTGACGGAGGTTCCAGACCTACGTACCACCGCTACCATCCCATTCAATGGATCAGTTACCACATCGTATACGACTGAGGGCATGCGCACTTCCGGGGGGGGCATCGAGCCCGTGGTGTCCATTATAGAGGAGATTCCTTACTCCATTACCTCGCTGACATCTTTCTATACAGGCGCGACACCGACCGGGTACACCACCAGCGGATCAGTTACTGAAGAGAGTTACACTGGGGTTGAGGTAACTGTTGTTACGAAAATCCCAGATCCGCGTGCCACTGAAACCATGCCCTATAATGGTTCTGTGCCCACAACGTACACTGCTGATCGTCCATATACTTCGGGCAACTTTACGGGAACGATTGTGTCAATCGTAGAGGAGACTCCGTATCCTACAACGATCGCGACTGTCCCGATTACAGGCACGACACCAACAGGGTACACCACCAGCGGATCAGTTACTGAAGAGAGTTAGACCGGGGTTGAGGTAACTATAGTGACAGAAATCCCAGACCCGCGTGTCACTGAAACCATGCCCTATAATGGTTCTGTGCCCACAACGTACACTACCGATCGTCCATATACTTCGGGCAGCTTTAAGGGAACGATTGTGTCAATCGTAGAGGAGACTCCGTATCCTACAACTATCATGACCGTCCCGATGACGGGAACGTCCCCAACCGGTTATACTACCAGTGGATCAGTGAGTAAAGTGAGCTACACCGGGGTTGAGGTAACTGTTGTTACGGAAATCCCAGACCCGCGTGCCACTGAAACCATATCCTATAATGGTTCTGTGCCCACAACGTACACTGCTGATCGTCCATATACTTCGGGCAACTTTACGGGAACGATTGTGTCAATCGTAGAGGAGACTCCGTATCCTACAACTACCATAACCGTCCCGATTACGGGAACGTCCCCAACCGGTTATACTACCAGTGGATCAGTTAGTAAAGTGAACTACACCGGGATTGAAGTAGTTGTGATAACCGAAGTTCCAGATCCCCGTACTACCACGACTGCTCTACTTAATGGTTTTGCACCTACGACATTTACTACTGAGGGGCCTTATACTTCCAACAACGCTGTGAAAACAAAGATTTCTATTATCGATGATACCCCATATCCTACAGACACGGTAACGGTTCCATTTACAGGTACTACACCAACCGGTCGCACTACCAGAGAATTAGTTACTAGGAAGGGCTACACTGGAATTGAGGCAGTTGTGATTACCGAAGTCCCAGACATGCGTACTACCGACAGTATTGCATTCGACGGAGCTTCCCCAACAACATTTACTACAGAGGGGCCTTTTATGTCTGGAACTGAAGTGGAGACGGAGGTAATCGTAGTCAAAGAGACACCGTACCCTGCCACGACTGTGACGGATCCACTTAAGGGAAATCTACCGACCGGATACACCATCAATGGATCAGTTACTGAAAAGAGCTATACAGGGATTGAGATAACTGTGGTTACCAAGGACCCAGGCTTCCGCATCACTACAGTCATCCCACTCAATGCTTCCACCCCCTCTGCGTTTCCACTCAATGCCTCCACCCAAGCAACATCTAAGGTCAAAGAACCTTATTCTCCTGGTAGTATTGTGGATACTGAGTTGTCTAGTATTGGAAAAGCTCCATACCCTACAACAAATAAAACATTCCCGTTTACAAAGACAGCACCAACCGGGGATGCTACGAGCAGATCTAAAGAAAACTACACAACTGTTGAAGTGGCAGTGCCTACCGGAGTCCCATACATCCACACCACTGCAACTATTTCATTTAATGGCTCTGTATCTACGCCGCTCACGACGAATCCTTCTTCATCAGGAAATGTTACTGATGTTATTTCGTCCATTCTTAAGAAGAGTTCTTTCCTTTCTCCTACAGTATCAACTTCATATGCAGGAGCAAACTCAACCAGACATACCACTCAAGGTTTGGTCATGAACGGAAACTATACTGGTATTACAGGGCCCGCAGTCAGCGAAGACCCCAATAAGGGAACCAAAACATTTTCTAACGAGTCAGCGACTACCACGTATTCGATTGATCCCTCTGAGCCCTGCAACGTCACGAAGTCCTTTTCATTAAGCGAAACGTCTCGCCCCACGCCAACTACAAGTGTTGGAAGCACAAGATCTATGATAGCGAGACACAGTAAGACTGAACTCGGCACGAGTAGTAATACTACAGGCATTACAGCGTCGATGTTTTCCAAGGATGCTCTCTTAACGAATAATCATCGAGTGTCGACCTTGCCCCATAGGACAACAGCTGTGGTCAACCACACCAGTCTGCCAACGTCTGTTCTTCATCAGACACTGACTGATATAAATCCTTCAGGGGGTATTGCCTCGATTACGGAGTCACCAGTAACTTCACAACCCAGATTTACTGCCACAACTGCCTCCACATTTGGAGTAAGAAGCAAAAGCGTCACTGATATTGACGGACTGACGACGAACAGCAATATAGGACCTCGTACCACTATAACAGTTCCTGGGTCTGAATACTTTACATCCAAATTTACCACCTCTAAGTTAGCGGGGTCCGGAAATACAACAGGATGTGTTACACTAGTCGTTGTTGAAACGCCGACTAAGAAACAGTACCAAAACACCTCTTCAGGCGCGAGTGCCAGTTCCTCCTCGAAGCATGGATCTTATTCAAGTGACACTTCTGAAACCTCGAAGTTTACTGAAACCGTACGCACCTCCAGCCTGTCTTCAGCACTGTTCACTTATAATGTATGGACAGACAACGCGAAGTCAGGAAGCCGCATTGCTACAAGCTCGCCGAAGTCATCAAAACCCGTGAGTGTTAATAAGGAGACTCTAGTCGCTACAGATACGATGCCAGCCCAGAGTCACGGAGAAGTTTCTATGACACACAGTAGCTCAAGCACTTCTGTTGTACTGTTGCATTCTCCAATAGGGAGCGCCACATCTCCACACAATTCCGTATTATCCGTGACTCCTACTTCACAGGGAGATACTGCCCGCTTCTCATCTTATGACAAGGAAAGCTCCAATATTCGTGTCTCTAATGACAAGACAGCGTATTCCAGCCTTGACACGCACAGTGAAACCAGCACTACTAGGACTCCCCAACGCAGTTCTTACTGGATCATCCAAAGCAACAAAAACATCTCAGGCTCATCTTCTTCATCATGGGCACATTCTCCTGTGCAATCGCCATCTGCCATCGCTAGTACCCTCTCCGCAGAGAGTACCGAAACATCTTCGGCAACGACTGAGTCCGGTTGGAGCGTTGCATCTAGTAGTCGGATGTCCTCATTCTCAGGAAGTGATCTTTTGAAGCCTCAGTCCGGATCTGCGAGTTCGAATGATAGCAGTTCCTTGCGTTATTTGACAAGCTCAAAGCACACGAGATTAGCTCATTCGCAGTCTGATTCTCGGAAAGCCGCTACTTCGAAAGACAGTATTATGTTCTCTGAAACAACCATGGGCTCTCCAGCAATAACTGCATCACCGACGACTTCAATCCCAGCAATCCAAAGCTCGGGGAAGCCAAAGCCCCATGAATATTCGCCATCTACCTCTCGCAATCTCATCGCTAACAAGTCCAGCACGAGGTCGCTTGGGCTCAAATCCGTTTTGGCAGGGTTAATTGTACTATTGCTTCAACTGTAAACTAGATGCGTAGGCACTCGCTATGCTTCCCAATCATATAATAGAGAAACAAATACATAAATAGACTAACTTTGACACACAATGCGCTACATCCCTTACTGATTCAACAGGACTTATGGTGTGAACAACGAGCCATGGCTAAATAACAATCATGAAAAGATAAATACTCGTGTGTGACCATGGCAAGAGTGTAACAAGATATGAACAACATACATCACAATATGATGTAGTCATACCAGATGTGAGCCGGACGTCCCTTTGATTCGTTCAACTGACTCCCAACGTTAGGATCCTATGTTGTATTACATAAGTCATTGGCGCCCAATCAACCAACCTGAGTAATACCGCCGATAAGGAGCGCCGGAGCTCCGACACTCCTGACTCAAGTCATCAGTCCGCTCATTGTATTTACCTGTCTCCTGGGAGTATCGGGCATCTTATTCCTAAAATAAATACACTCAATTCTTGCCAAGTTAGTCCTTTTTGATGAAACGCGAAGCTGCTCCTTATAAATAGCTAGAAAGATCTTGAAGAACCTGTCATCTAGGGTAGGGGTAAACGCCACAAGTAAGCAGACTCAACCGCTCTTTAAATAGCGGCGTGCCTGGTAGGTAGAGCACGATCTATTTTGGAAGCGATGAGCAGTAGATCAGTGATCAAAAAGGTGACAAGCATAGAGCAAGCAGAGGGTGTTGGTGCTCGTGTGCGCCGCTCCATTGGAAGTCAGGTTCGCAGTTTCAACCCATTTTTAATGCTGGACCATTTTAAAATGACGAAGAAAGGAGCAGGCTTTCCTGATCACCCCCACCGTGGCATGACTACTCTGACGTATGTATTGGGTGGAGAATCATATCATGAGGACTTTTTAGGCAATAGGGGCAAACTGGGTCCAGGTGATGTCCAGTTCATGATCGCAGGGCGTGGGATTATGCACTCTGAGATTCCAGTCATGGGAAAGGATGGTTCCCCCGCAGAAGGGCTGCAGCTGTGGATTGACCTGCCTAGTAAGAAAAAGATGGTGGAGCCATCTTATCAGGATATGAACGCGTCTTCGATACCCAAGGCTAACCCTACAGACCACGTTGAGATCAAAGTGGTTTGTGGTGAGGCCGATGGAAATGCTGAGCAAGGCGTAGTCAAATCTCCGGTTCGTCCTCTCGGTGGGTGCTGGTTCCTGGACTACCATTTGGATGCTGCTGCTGTCAAAGCGTTCCAGCGCATCCCCCAAAACTGGAATGCGTTCATCTATGTGATTGACGGTGAGGTCAAAGTTGCTGGTAAAACTACTGTTAAGCAGCACCAGACCGCGTTCTTGTCGAACGACCCTGTTGATGGCACTGGTGTTGAGTTGCAATCTATCTCGGACCGCGCACGTTTGATAATTGTCGCTGGTGAGCCTCTAGACCAGCAAGTTGTGCAGCATGGTCCTTTCGTGGTCGATGCCCCTGAAAAGATACAGAAAGCTTTCATGGATTTCACTATGGGTCGCAATGGATTTGAAGGCGCACCGAGTTGGAAATCTCAAATTAGAGAAGTGATGAAGAATCCACATGCTGAGATTGACCTAAAGCGGCCTTCATAATTAAGAAGATGTGATTTCTTAAAGCCAGCATCTGAGGCCTGTGAAGAGGCATCTTCAAAAGCAATACATACATACTTAGATGAGCGGAAATCCGAAGATCTGAGTCCTTGTACATATATATACGATCATTAAAAAACTCATGGGTACTCTTTTGACTCAGTGGTCGATACAAAATTTTCCTTTTGCGAAACCTGCGAAACCGGTGAGCTCTTAATTGAACCAGCTGCACCGTCTGGATAAGGATCGTAGGTAGATTTGAACTGTAGAACGCCCCGCTTGTTGTCTGGCCGGCTGACATGAATGATGCGCTCGTGCTCCCACCCCTCACTGTCCACATAAGGCTCTGTCTCCAAGATGTATCCCCTGAGCCAGGGCCATAGCTTGAAGAATATGAGCCAGTAAATGCCACCGAGACCGAAAAGGCCAAATCCGATCACACAGTGAGTCCAGTATGGCACTTCTCCGTCGTACTGGTTTACAGTGCCCTTGGGTGGGGGGACGAAAGGTGCGGCAATTAAATACAGGTTCCCCAAGAGGAAGAACACCGCAACCGGCAGGGTTGCCTTTACTTTAGGATGCCAGTCCGGAAAATCCTTCTTTCTTAAGTAGATACCACAGAGTGCGAAGGCAACAAACGCGTTCACGACCGACAGAGGGAAAGTGATGACATTAAGGATAATGTTGTAAGCCACTCCAGGAGGCGGCGCGAGGAGAATAATAAGAGACACCGCATAGTGCTCAAACAAAGCAAAGGCGGGCGTGTGGAACGGCTTCATGCTAGCCCATATTCTGCTGAATGGCAGAACTGAGCTTCTACCGAGCTCTTGAACTAAGCGCGCCTGTCCGTAGATGACGGACAGCACGTTGCCCAAGGCACTAAGAGCAACAAAGACAGATAACGCCCTCTTGCCTCGCTCTCCCCAAACGATGTCAAAGAAATCTGCAGCAAGAATCACACCCGAGGTCCTTACTCTCTCAAACGGGACGACTCCCAGGTAGCTAATATTAGCCAGCATGTAGAGTATGGAAACAACGACCAACGCCAGAGGCGCTGCGAATTTGAGGATTCTCTCAGGGTTTTTTGACTCTCCGAGTGCATAGTTCGCATTAGAGTAGCCGATGAAAGACCAGATGACGTTATAAAGCGCTGTAACGACACCATAGCCGCTGGCCTCGCCCCTGAAACTGTGCCGGAAATTGTGAGTCTTTTCGATACCGCCACCACCGGCCCATCCAACCCATCCAATGATGATAATCATGATGATAACGACAATCTTGAAAACGCCTAAAAGGTTTTGTAGGCGCAAAGCCCAGTTCGGCAAGAGCGCATGAATGAGAAAAGCAAAGGTAAGACAGCCAAAACCAATTAATCGCTGGTTCCATCTTGTGACTTCTTTTCCAGCCGCGGCAACGATGTATGAACCAAATGCGGTCGAGTTTGAGGCGGCCCAGCCGAGCAAAAACACATAAACGCTGTAAGCACACAAGGCCAAGAACCGAGGCTTGCGGTAAAAGTACTCGAGGTAATTCTTTTCTCCGCCATTTTTAGGGATCTGCGACCCAAACTCAAGGTACACCATTAATCCGGCCATTGATATCAGCGTTCCAATCAGCCACAGAATCAACGCTAGGCCAGGGCTTCCAGCCTGATCAAATATGGTCGACGGCGTCGAGAAAATACCGGTGCCAATGAGCCGATTAATGATCAAAAATATAGCCGAAGTTACGCCTACGCTTTGATGCGCGCTGATTGCGCCCGAGGAAATGCTGAGTCCATCGGCAATGACGGGTTTTTCAGGCCCAGTTGAAATGCCATGCCTGGTGACTTCAAACGAGCCAAGTAATAAACGCTTCCAATTTACCATTTGGATAGCGAAAATTGCACCCGGCCTAACTCGTGCTTTCAATTGCGCCCAGTCGAGTCTTAAGTACTTTGCCTTCTGCCGAGATTTTTCATTTACGACCACGACCGGTCATTGAAGAGGCGGAATAAATTGCGTATCAGCACGTGATATTGAGTGGTCCCGCATAAACTTTTTTCCAGCCGGGGCTCGCGCTGCAGGATTTCAGCGTGGACCAGACTTTCGATGTAGCCCACGTTATGCGTCCATTTACGTGGAAGTCAACCAGCGTTGTTCCTCGAGTTTGCGAGCTGCGGGCTTCTTGGGTCCCCGAGCAATGGCCTCGTGCGGCTGATACCCTACATCGGGGAACGCAGGGCGCGACTGGATCGAAGTCAGGTGTTATGACCGACTAGCACGGGTCAGGCAGGCCTCATCCAGAAACTGCCTCATTTTGGTGGAGAGAGCGCGCAGAAAGCACGCAATACAATATAAATGTCAATCAGCGGAGCCATTGTCGACCAGTGCACCCTGCTATAGTCTCACGGCACCCGCCGCATGCTGTAGTGCAGTGGGAGGTGGGGATGCATGGAGACGATGAAAGGCCAGGTGTCGTGATTCGTTACATAAGTCGATACTTGGCATTCGTGCTTAGCATCGGGCACAGGTGCCAGTGAGGTAAGTTACAGGTGGAACAGCTAGATCTATTAAGGTATGTATGGTGTGTAGCGGTCAAAGTATTCGCGGGGGATAATGGTGAATGTAGACTCATTGTACGGGAGCATCTGGGCTGACCACTCATCATAGCGTTTTTTCAGGTGCTCAAACTTCTCCGGCTCTCGGTCACGGAGATTGAGCCGCTCGCGCTCGTCGAACCCAACATTAAATAAGTACTCAGAACCAGCAATGCGTAGAAACTTCCAGTCGCCATCGCGAACAGCCGCTTGCTCGCTACCCTTGAAACGCCAGAACAAAGTCCGCGGGTGCACGACCTTGCGTTCTGCAAGCACGCCAATGAGGTTTTCGCCATCACCGTCGTAGGCATGAACGTCATCGTTCGCATCTGCCGCGCCAAGCAACGTCGGCAAGAAGTCCATGGTTGTGGCGACCTGCTCCGACACCGCGCCCTGAGGGAGGCCAGCAGGCCAAGACAGTATGAATGGCACGCGCAGGCCACCCTCGAACAGCTCCGACTTCACCCCAATAAATGGCCAGGTGTCCGAGAACCGCTCACCGCCATTGTCGCTAGTGAAAATGATGAGCGTGTTGTCGAGCTGTCCTGTTTTCTTTAGAGTCTCGACAACCCGTCCGATCGCATCATCCATGGCCTTCACCATTTTCCCGTACACACGGATATTACCATCGGACGACAATAAGTCTTTCAAATCCTTCGAGACGGCCTCATCCTCGGGGCCCTCCCAAGGCCAGTGCGGGGCGTTGAAATGCAGGCTTAAAAAGAACGGGTCCGCTTTGCCCGCGTTCTGCTCGATAACGCGCACGGATTCATCGCCCAGTATATCCGTGAGGTATCCCTCGCGCTCGACGAATTCGTCGTTCACAACAAGCCCATCCTGAGGCTCCTGCTTATCGAGATACATGCGGTGCTGAAAGTAATCGGCGGCTCCGCCGAGGAAACCAAAAAACGTGTCGTACCCGTATGCCTTCGGCCCGTTGTCAGGCAGCTTACCCAAGTGCCACTTGCCCACCAAGTGCGTGGAGTATCCGCGCTGCTTCAATTGGCGTGGCAGGGTCGGCAGGTCCGTCGGGAGTGGAATGAACTTCGGCTGCACCGGCGCATTCCCTGCAACCGAGCGTTCGACGATGGGCTCGTGCAACCCGGCATTGTACCGGTGCTGGTACTGGCCTGTAAGAAGTGCCACCCGAGTGGCTGAACACACTGCCGAATTTGCGTAGCCCTGAGTGAGTCTCACGCCGCGGCTGGCGAGGTCATCAAGCACCGGAGTCTGGAAGCTCTTGCGGCCATAGCAGCTGAGATCCGCGTAGCCAAGGTCGTCGGCGAGGATAAACACGATGTTAGGACGGCTCATCGCTGTTAGAAGTAGCTTTCTACGTGCCTCGTCTCGTCATTGACACCATGACCGCCGCATGATGCGTTCGCACGTGTGCTCGCGACATAGATGGACCCTCTGACTTTGCCTGTGGTTGGCTAGAGTGATCGGATGGACGGGATAACAGCGCCTGATACGAGCTTGGATGCTGAATGCTTAGGACGCTTGCATCCCGTTCGTTGCGCCCTGCGCGTCTTGCGTTCACCCGTGGCTATGCGGAGGCTGCGAAGTCGAATGTTTCGGCGGATAAGATCCAGCTGACGCTTGCTCTTCCTGGAATAAATCATACATTCTATATAGAAGGACAATCTGTGTGGAGCCTTTGGCAAATGCTGTCGTGCACGACGAACGAGTTTACAATGCTGTTCTCCTGCTTTGACTATTGCACATAGATCTAAACCAATGGAGCGGCTCAGACGGCTATCAGATAGGCAGCCAGCGGTTTGCGTACCTCTACCTATAGCAGTGCAGTCAGCAGAGCGCCCATCACTGCGGCGCAGGATACCGTAAGAGTGCCGGCACCATTCTTCTTCTTTTTTCTCGATCCACTGGATGAGGAGCCAGTGGCGGTGGAAGCTGCGCTGTTGCTGGCGGCGCCCGTTCCGCCCCCTGAACCAGGCGAGCCGGTTCCTGTCTGGATTCCATTGTTAGCCCCGGAGACGGTGCCTCCTAGGATGATTGTTGCTGAAGATCCGGAGCCCGAGAATGATCCAGAGTTGGCGGACTTACCATCGGACAGTGTGTTATTAGCTGGCGCGAGGCTGGAAGTCGCGGTGAAGCTTACGCTAGATTGAGGAGACTCCAGAGCGGATCCAAGAACGGTGATTGGTTCAGGGTCATAGTCGACTCCAACGCTGGTGTCCGAGTACCCTGGAGCCTTCTGGCCCGGAATAGTCGAGCTGATGACCTCGATGTCTTCTTGCGCCTCAGCATCGGCACCAGTCTTCGCGGTGGCGAGCCCCACCTCCTTGTTTTCGAGGTCGTATACAACGTACAGCTTGCGCAAGATGTTGTCGCCCATAATGGCAATGTCACCAGGGATGAATCCCGGGAGACAGTAGGAAGTTCCCAGCCGGTCCTCAGCATAGAGGAAGCCAAGCTCGCTAAACGGCACCCGGATATCGAGGCCGCCAATCTGCAGACCGAATTCTGCTTTGCTCTTGGAGAGTGCATCGCACTCGATAATCCACATGCTCTGCTGGTATACCTGTGCGCCAATCGCGTCCATAAATGGTTCGATAAGTTCAGATGGCATCGCGCTCAAGCTTGAGCCAGAGTCGAGAACAATTGACGTGTCACACTCTACAAACTGCTGCTCATCACCGCTCTCGCTGATAACGCTCATCCCTTGCAGCTTCACAGAGAAGCGCATGATCTCGCTCGTGCCGTCGGCAAGAACTGGCACAAGTGGAAGACGGTAAAGCGTGCCGGAGAACTTGCTCTTGTCAACGCCGCCAAACAAGACACTGCCTGCTTTGGTGGACTGCGCATTAAGCCAGAGGGAATAAGCGACGTGGCTGATCTTGCCGTTAGCCTTCAGTTGTTCAGGCAGGTTTTGATACGGCTCCGAGATCTTGCCCAGGATGTACGGAGTTTCTCCAACAGACAGCCCGATACCAGCTGTACCCTGGGTTGCATTCGACTGCTGGGCGTAGGCAAAGTTGAAATCTTTGAGGGTGTAGTTCCCAAAGCCCGCAGTGTCCTGCGCCCAGACACCCTCGGCCGTTGTTCCATCGGCATAGCGTTGGGAAAAGCTGGTCTGGTTTCTTGAGTACGAGGAAGATTTAGATGCATCGAAAAAGCTCGACTTCGCACAGCCCTCACCGTTAGGATGGCGTTCACTACAGAACGGGTTGCTGGGGTCCATCACCCAGATATCGCTTGAGCCGGTGTCAATGAGCAGCGACAAATCCTGGGGAGGCGTGCCAAGCTGGAACGACAGAGCGTAAAAGGTGCGGTTATTGGAGATGCTCGTGTCGAGCCAGTCGTTGTCGCGCTTCGCGAGGTCCAAGCCGAACATCGGAGCGGGCATCACCCCGCGGTTCACAGGTAGGTGAACATATCCTGCCGCCTCACTAGCATGTGCGGCACCAGCACCCAGTAGAACGGCAGCCAGCGTTGGCAACATTGTATACATTCCTCAGAGAAGATGTCTCTCAGAAGGATCGCTTGTTTTCATCGAGGCAAGGGTTCTAAGACCTTCAATTAGATTTACAGGCTAAGGGCTTAACATCTACGGCCCGGCTTTCCACACTAGCGTGGCCAAGCAGTACACACGCCAATTTAAAGGGCTTCATCGCCAGGCACCCTTCATAGAGCTACCAGCACTGACAGTATGAGCTGAAAGCGTCTCCACTTCTCATACCAGAGGCCAGACGCTTGGCGCTGAAGCCCCTTACCACGCCTCGCCCAACCTAAGTACTTCAATCACGTGTGTGGGACCTTCGGCAGGGGCTATGGGTGCATGCGATCAACGGCCCCCCTGAATTATGCGTACTTCAAGGAATTCACCCTCGCCCAGGTCTAGATTACGGCCGCTGGCCTGCCACGAGGAAATGAGGTTTCTAAAAATAGATGCATCAGCTTAGATGTCTCACAGGATCAGCGTGAGGAAGAGGAACACCACCAAGGGCACCCGAGAAACGCCGTTCCTTTCCCTGGCCTTTAGCGGAAGTGGACCGGGTGCTCTCCTGGGTATTTCCAGAGGATCCTGAGGGTGTCGCCCGGCCGGGTTTAGTAATGTAATTTGAGGATGTGTCTGTGTCCTCTGGAATTTCGGTGACTTGCGTGCCATCGGCACTGCCTCGAGTCTATTCAGAGGGCTTTACCGATAGTGTCCCGCTTCCCGAGCCTTTTCGAGCGGTCGAAGTGGACCCACTGGCTTTGGTATGCGTCGAGGATAGAGACCATCAATACGCCCTAACCCGATTCTCCGCCGTGGCGCTTGTTCCACCTGATACAACACTAAATGAAGACGGCGCAATTCTAGCGGGTGTCGACATCATCTGAGGCTGTCCTATCAGGATGGTGATATGATTTTCCCAGGTAGGCTATTAGTAGTACCGTGTGCTTGAATGTTTGTCTACTGAGGTTGTCAAGGCTCTGAAATCTCTTCTTCATCAGTAAATTCTTTCATTGGCGTTAAGACGGCTTTTCCAAATTGGTAAGATTGGTTATATGAGTTCATATATAGTGCTAAAAGCATAACCGCAGTTTAAAATTACAAAACTGTGTGGTGTGGCCTTGCCCCATCCCTGATATATCGAGCAATCCGCTGTTATTGTGAGGCCGAAAGCCAATGCTGGGCTCGACCGTGGCTAGGTGCATGTGCTAGGCATGCAAAACTTCATTGGTTCTATATACCCACACTTGGCTAGGATAAAGCTAAAACGGATGACACTAGGCGTACCATTTGTCTTCAAGAAGGTAACTGTGCTCTTCTCTCACATCTTGACACAGAATCGACTCTATGGGCAATAGAGACTATTATAAATGATCTATGCCTGGCCGTCGTGTGTGGACCCTTCTCGATTAACCAAAGCTCATTCGGCTGCTCTTCGTATCGGCGCCGAAAACTTAAGAGTTCCATTTAACATACCTTATATAGTGCTGTATTTCATTTGTGATAACTATTTGTATACTTCTTCGAAAACGAGATATGGAAAATGGGCCTAGCCTACTGAGACGCGCGTTTGTAGAAGACTATAGCAATTCATAGCCAGCTCAAGGCACAAACAACTGCACTCATGAAAACTCTGCGAAGACTACTCATACCTTCCTGAGCTCCGTTTGTAGAAGCTGCTGAACTAGCCGAGGATTGCGATGAGGTGGGATTCACCGTTGAAGAGCCCTTGTCGGCGGAAGTAACTCCAGATTTTGTTGGCGGCCTCGAAGAGCTCACTTGGCCAGTTTCTTGTACGTTTCCAGATGAAATGCGTGATGCACCCGCTGCTGACGAGTCGGATGAATTAGCTGAGGCGCCCACTGGCGAGTCCGCCCCTGAGCTCGATCTAGATGACGAATTACTCGAATGAGATCGAGCAGCTTGAGAAAGAGAGGTGGCGCTGGGCTCAGTACTAAAGGCTGTCCTTAGTGCATTATCCGCTGTGGCATTAGTGCCTCCTAAAATATTACTGAAGGAGGTTGAGGCGAACGTGGTATAATCTTTCTCAGATAGCGTGTTGCGACCAAGAATAGTGATTGGAACGGCCAGTTCTTCTCCAACATACGTAGAATCAGAATACCCTGGCGCTTTTTTACCAGGAATGCCTGTGCTTAGTACTTCAAAATCCTCATCCAAGTCGTCGCCTGTTTTCGCCGTGGCGATGCCAACTTCGAGAGCTTCAAGGTCAAAAACCATGTAAAGCTTGCGTAGGATATTAGCGCCAATCGAGGGCGTCGTTTCATCAAGCAGAAATCCAGGTATGCAGTACTCAGTATTGTTACGAATGTCGATTGGAAACCCGAGCTCGCGAAACGGGACACGGATTTCCAGATCGCCAACCAATATACCAATCTCAACTTCGCTGTTTAATAGCTCATCACACTCAATTTCCCAATAACCAGATATACCTTCGCTGTCAGGCAAAAATGTTGCCCCAAGAAGCGGAAGGAGTCCCTCAAGCATATATGAAGGCAATCTACTCACAGGCGACGCAGACAAGATATAAATGCGCTCATGGTCTTTCACGTAACGTTGCTCCACATTATCTCCATTTATAACGCTGACACCTTCAAACGGAATTGAGAACCCATCATACTCCTCGTCGTCATCTGGGGACGGCACCACAGGCACCGTGTACAGATCCCCGAGAAACTTCGCCTTATCAATAGCTCCAAACAGTAATGATCCGGTCTGAGTGGACTGTGCGTTCAGCCATAAAGAATAAGCAGCGTAATCGATATCCCCATTTATCTTCATTTGCAATGGCAGATTCGGGTATGATTTATCGTCGTCTGCAAGTTCCTCGGTCTCACGGAGCCCAAGGCCGGCAAATCCACTCTGGTAGCTTCCTTCAGTGAAATATCCAAAGTTGAAGTTCTCAATTGTCAAATTCCCAAAAGATGCAGTATCTTGGCCCCACTGTCCCTCTCTCCCATTTGAGTCTGAAATGGACGAGTTCTTTGAAAAGGTTTTAGACTTCTCAGCATCAAACACGCTGAAGTTTCCACAATTTGTATGGTTTAAAAAGGATCGGCATGTGCTTCCTGGCCCCAGGACAGTTGTGTCACCATTGTCGGTATCTATCACTAAGGAAACAGGCTGAGGAGGGGTGCCTAAATCCAGTGATATAGTGTAGGCGCTCAGTCTGTTGCTGAAAGTTGCCTCGAACCAATCGTCCGCTCGTTTAATATGCCTACTCTCGCTTGTGCTCAATTTGAGTTGTCTCTGTACGGGGACATGTACAAACTTATCGACCCGCCCCTCCACCGCGTTAGCGAATGACACTGCACATAGCACTGATAGCAGCATTACAAGTGATTATAGCATGGAGCTAACTTTTAGTGAATGTACTTAAGATGCTATTTGGTTGTAGCTCGTCGTATATTTGACGTCATTACATGGGGGAGGGGCGGGGACCTAGTCCTCATTGTGTCACCCGGGTGCAGATAGTGGGTCCTGCATGCGGAGGGGTAGGGTAATGACACATATGCCGCGTGGCTCCAGCTAGCTATAGGCGCAAGGGGAACCGAGGACGAGAAACCCTGTGCCTTACTGTACCGCAGCCCTAACATTCATGAGACTCAGCTACCATGGTTTACCTACTAAAAGCTAGGAAGACAGGTTTGAAGTTCCCTTTGGCTACAGAGACCCTGCGTTGAATGATGGTAGTGCTTGTTGATGAACTTGGGAATCAGCGTCAAGATAATGACATGAGTGTCTCGAGTAAGGGTAATTCATGCTACCATACCCATTCGTACGGCACTTAGACCAAGAGTCATGATTCTGGCGTGGGCAATTGACTACATGCGGCATCCAAACCCTAGACTTAGGATGTCCTAAATTCCACGGAACTCACGGCATATTTATCTGTGGATCATCATGCTTGAATAATTCCATGTTGGAGCGGCTAGATTAATAACCCCTATGTCGCGCTAAAACTGCCATATTCGTACGGTACTTTCTAAATCAAAGACATCAATATTCCTAAAACGGTGGCGCCGTAAGCGGCCAATGCACCTGGCCTCTGCACGATCCCTCCATCTGTTGAAGATTGGTTGGTTCTTGAGCCTGAGGGAGTTTTACCAGAGGCTGATGACCGAGCTGAGTTGGATCCTGAAGCCTCAGTTTTGGCGGACTTTTGCTGGTTCGAAGCTTTCGCGCGGTCTTGACTCTTGGTCGGTTTAGCTGTGGACGACGGGATGCCCGTATCAGTGCTCGAGTCCGTCCTAATGAGGTTGTCAGCGCCTGATACAGTACCACCGAGCGTCACCTTAAAAGATGATGAAAAGACGTGGGAGCTGAAGGAATTGTCATCATCAGATGCAAATCTTGTACTCCGAGCGTCTCTGGTCGATTCACCACCACTTCCCAATATGGTAATGCTCCGCGTCCAGCCGTGGGTGCCCCATTCGGTACTTGAATAATTCGGTGCCTCGGTGCCAGGGATTCCAGATGAAATAGCTTCAATATCTTCGTCCAAATCGTCTCCAACCTTCGCAGTGGCAAGGCCTATCTCGTAGTTCTCAAGATCATAAACCACGTATAACTTGCGAAGTATATTGTCCCCAAGCAGTGGGCCTGAGCCAGGAAGAAATCCAGGTATACATAACCTGAAATTATCAGTCTCCGTCTTCCCTAAATCAGTCCCGAGCTCATTAAACGGTATAAGTATATCAATCCCGCCGAGCTGTATTCCAAGTTGAGCTTTGCTTTTCTCAAGCACCTCGCAATCGACCACCCATATGCCAGCCACCACTTCAGCATTGAGGGCTTCGGCAAATGGTCTCAATAATGATGCAGGTAAGGTGCTTGTAGTGGACCCGGAGTCCAACGTAACAAAATAATCAAATTCAGTAAAGCGCTGTTCGTCCCCATCCTCATTGATGACACTAAGGCCATCTAGTTTGACGGAGAGGCGGTCACGCACACCAGCCTCCGATTCGACCACGGGTAACCGGTACATGTCTCCTGTAAATTTTCCTTTGTCGATACCACCAAACAATATGGAGCCTGCTTTGGTTGACTGAGCATTAAGCCATAAAGAATACGAGGTGTGGCCGATGATGCCGCTATCCTTAAGCTGCTGGGGCAGGTTCTTGTAGGGCTTATCGAGATCGCCAGTATCGATGGCTGCTTCGCCAAGCGGGAATCCTACACCAGCTATACCTTGACTTGAATTGGAAAAAGTCGCATGGCCGAAGTTGAAATTTTTCAGCGTTGAGTCGCCAAATTTTGCACTATCTTGTGCATACGAGCCGTTGGCTACTTTATCATCAGCATAATGGATGAAGAAAGCTGTGTCGTTAGACGAAAAAGTCGATGACTTTGAAGAGTCGAAGATGCTAGAGTCTTGGCACTCTAGGCCCTTCCTTGCGGTGGAGCAAAAAGGATTTGTTGCATCCATCACCCACACATCACTTGATCCAGTATCAAGAACTAAATACATTTCCTGTCCAGGAGTTCCAAGTTCAAACGATATTCCGTAGGATTTGCGATTGTTTCCGACCCTAGTGTCTAACCAGTCGTCGTTAGCTCGCTTTTCCAAGCCATTGTTAAGTGACGAAACACTCTCGGAGAAGGCCTCATGTTGCGGAAGATGCACATAATTCGCAACACCACCTGTTGAAACGCCTTCATGAAGCGGAAGGTGCACGTAGCGCGCAGCACCGCCCGCAAGAACCGTAGAAAATAAAAGTAAGGAATACATTGCCATAGTGCCGCTGCTGCAATAGCATACATACTGTATATGTACATATTTGTACATGTAGATGTATATGCATCACTGTGAGCTGTCCGAGAGCATTTAATAGAGTTTAGGGTTATGTAGACT
Organism: Starmerella sirachaensis; assembly: GCA_030578495.1. NCBI lineage: Eukaryota > Fungi > Ascomycota > Dipodascomycetes > Dipodascales > Trichomonascaceae > Starmerella > Starmerella sirachaensis. Next base: position 549,257 of record JAJMSC010000007.1, on the reverse strand, counting down.
GTGACGCACATTCTCCGGGTCGAGGGGAAGCCCAGGGTATCCGACTCTCTAGGGTTTATGGGGCGATAAGCTGCTCCATAACGCCAGGACTATTTGTGCATTAATTGACCAACAACAGTATCCTTAGTTCAAAAATGAGGACATTGCTCTGTCCTTTTAGCTTGACGGATCCGCTACTCGGACACTTTCAGCTAAACTGGTTAGACCAAGCGATCACAGTTCCTAGGACTGCATGCATGCTCAAAGGGCACGGTTTTAGCCGAGGATGATATAGCTTGAAAGATGAAGGTCTGGTGCTATCAGTGCTCTGAAAGCCCCTCTTGTGTCTGCAACCAAGCGCGTCTTGATTCACAATCCATCATGGCAAAAAAGATAGCTTCTTGGGGAGTATAGCCTACGTTCAGTGGCACAGAAGACATACCGCAATCGAAAAGGTGCCTGATTTGCATGTACGCTCATGACTGCCATGCACGCTACAAGGATGCACGAACAAGGGTGAGCTGCGCCCCAATGTTTGCCGAAGTAGAAGGCTGCCGTTCCTAGGTATTCCTAATTTACGAGGCAAAACTACAATAGAAGTCCCAGCGTAAGATAGGTTATATATCATTCTAACTATAGCACATTAGTGCGATAGAAGATGCAATCATATATGCTCCAGAAGTCACTGAAATCTAGCTCCAGCATGACTATGCCTGTCGTAATATCACTCAAATCACGCATGCACGGTTCCTAGTTCCAAGGTTTGACAATTTCTTGGCATCGGGCACTAAATTAGTAGGCCGATCTCGGCTATACATATCCTCGTTTAACAGGACAGTTTGCAAAACCTATTGCACTGATGTGGGCCTAAAGATTGTTTTGCAAGCTCTCTGTGCAAAGTGGTCGCCAAAAGAAGAGAGAAAAGTCACGCATATTTTCCACATTTATCAGACTACTCTTTGAACCACATCCACCACATCTATGTTGCCATGTGAGTGTGGAAATAACTCCAAGCTGAATCACAGCCTGTCCGAAAGCTCTGTCTAGCGTCGGTTGAATCAGGCGGTTTCTGGATGATAGACATTCAAGGTATTATCCCTCTCAATAAAATAAGATGAATCATAAAAGAGAGTATACTCGATACCGGGCTCAGTCGGTGATGATCTACCTCAGCTACGATTGTGTAAGACTGTGTCAATAATCTAAATTTCAAGCATTTTGAATTTGTACATATAAATGATCAATTTTATGATTTATATCTCAGTATGATAGGATCGTCGAATGGCTTATCCCACCAGATCTTTAGCAACATTCGTTGCATATCCCTATCAGGAAGCTTTTAGGTCTTGAAGTACAGCCATATGAGTCTCCTATGTATATTCTTCACAATGCACACTCTTCAAATCATATGCTCTCAAGGCACACAAGAGAGTCTCGTACCTATCAAAATATCACAGACTGTAACAGCTTTCGTTTCGTGGCGGAAATCCATAAGCTCGATGGATTAGTCTCATGCTATTATCTCAGCCAGGTCAGACCCAGATGCTTGCCACAAATGGCAGTGAGTAGCAACGGTATATGTCGATATAGTCTGGGAATACCTATGCATCAAACCCACCGTGGGAGTTAGACCTTCAGCGAAGGCTGGCATCTAATCCAGGCGACTGAGAGGTTTGCAATTTTTACATCCTGGCCTTCAGTAAACTGCTTATCCCAATGCCAGTTACAATGCTCATTTAACTTTCATCACGGAATATCTGCCTCTCCGCGGTTAATGGAATTCTCCTGGGAGGATGGGGTGGGGGCCTTCGAGAGTGCTTCATAAGTGAGATATAGAGCAGACGTTGACCACGTGGCGCCTATACCTGTGCATGCAAAGCAGCCTCGGAGAGCGCAGTTTGTGATATGTTACGGAATTTATTTTGACTCTGGTTTTGTATATGCGACGTCTACCTGTATTCCATGCCTCAGCTGCTATCACCGCTCGCTTACACTTACTTCTACAAAGCCGCGTGACTCATTCGTGCTTGCGTGATTAGTACTCTTTGTGGCCGCCTGAAGGATCTAATTAGGTGAAAGAAATCAGCTGAAGATGTACGCATCACAGGCACTCAACTTCTTGGTTTCACACACGTTCACAAACTAGTAATCTGACGCTGCCGTCATGAGTGTAACCGCAAACTGTAATGCAGTGCAAAGACCCTGTAGCCAAGGCTGGACGATGGGCTCGATGATATGATCTCACGTGTCGTGGCGTGCTGCTAAAATGTGGAGGCAGAGCTGATAGGCACGGTGCATAAGAGATCTAATGATGAAAAAGCGTTAACGAAGAATTCAACCAGCTCATGAGTACTATAATATCGCCGTGGAAGCGGTTAAAGTGGGGAATTTTCCCTGTCAGACGTGTTGTTGATGAGGATGAGAATGGCAATGAAGTGGGTCTTCAAGAATCCAGTTTTGAGAAAGAGGACGACGCCAGCAGTACTGACTCGGAGCGAAAAACAACGAATGATATGATAGAGTATCGAGATGAGGCTGGTCGCCCTTGGTGGAGGTTTTTTGATGAATATGAGTATCGTGTCAACAAATACGCGCGGAAGGCTCACACATTCTGGCGATGGTTTGACAAGAATGACACACCTGCTGAGCGCAAACTAATGTGGAAAATCGATATACTGTTGACTTTCTACTCAATGATGGCATATTGGGCGAAATACTTGGACCAGACCAATCTCAACAATGCCTATGTTGCGAATTTGAAGGAAGACATCGGTATGAAAGGAAATGATCTCGTGAACACACAAGTTTTGTTCAACGTGGGGAACATTGTTTTCCAGATTCCGTTCATGTATGTGCTTTATGCGTGTCCACTTAATTATGTGCTCCCAGCGCTCGATCTTTGCTGGTCAATATTGACCATTGGCGCATCGCAAATTAACACTCCTGGTCAGCTAAAAGTGGTCAGGTTTTTTATTGGGTCTTTTGAGGCGCCCTCATACCTTGCATATCAATACTTATTCGGCACCTGGATTTTTCACCCATGGATGATTGCGAGGCGCTCAATGATGTACTACATTGGCCAATATCTTGCTATCCTTACTTCCGGACTGTTGTCAGGGTCTATTGTCACCCACATGGATGGGTACCTGGGTCTGGCTGGATGGAGATGGATTTTCCTGATGGACGCTATTATATCAATAATAGTTGGCTTTATTGGCATTTACATGATCCCAGGGACTCCTACAGATTGTTATTCCATTTTTCTGAGTGATGATGAAATTCGCCTAGTCCGCAAGAAGATGAGTGAGAATCATACGGCTGGTCGCGCAGACAAAATTGAAGCCCTGAAAAAGCTTTTCTCGTTCGACATGTGGAAAAGCATCTTGGCTTCATGGGAGATTTATGTTCTATCAATCTGGAATATCTTCTGCTGGAATAACAATAATGGCTCTTCCGGTGCGTACATTTTGTGGTTGAAGTCGCTCAACACGTACGGCCCTGGTGAGTTGCAAAATTACACGGCGCTTACTCCAGGCCTTGGTATATTGTGGTTAGTTCTGGTTTCAGGCTTTGCGGACATGTTTATGAGTCGATGGGGCGCCATATTGTCTTCTCAGGTGTTCAACATCATAGGAAACGTTATTCTTGCCGTCTGGAATGTTCCCCGAGGCGCGAAGTGGTTCGCATGGTGTCTGCAATATTTTGGGTGGGCCATGGCTCCCACTCTATACTCATGGCAGAATGATATCTGCCGACGAGACGCACAGAAGCGAGCAGTCCTCCTCGTATGGATGAACATGTTGGCGCAGGCGTCAACGGCGTGGATGTCGGTTATTGTGTGGAAAACCGTGGAAGCTCCCCGTTATTTGAAGGGTTATTCATGGACAGCGGCCTGTGCTTTCGCACTTTCAGTGTGGACGATGCTAGTTCTATATTTGTACAAGCTCAATGAAAAGAGGCACGCGCGTCAGAACGGGATCGTCCTTTATAACTCGAAAGTAGAACCAGGGCCGAGTCCGGATCAGGCCAGCTTCAACTCAGCTGAGAAACAAGGTGTGCATGAAAATATTAGTGTGGTGCCTGAATCCATATAAGTCTTGGCACTGCCACCTGTGCAGCATCAAATAAGACTGATTTCCTCTAAGAATTTCTGATTGCTGGATCGCTCTGTCGCAAGCCTATCCGAACTGCAGGCGAAAGCTCCTACTTTTCATGAAGATCAAGTTATATAATAGTTATGACACTGATCATGGTCAGATAGTATCTCCGCGCTTTCTTGAGTATGAACTTGTAACTACGAGAATCGGCTCTATGCTTGCATAGTAATCTGGGAGTAACATGTCACATGCATATCGTTCTATCATTAGTGACGCGAACATACACTATCAGCATGTGATTCACGCTTCTCAAGGCATCAAGAAAGGTGTTTCAAAGGGGACAAAATTCATAACGATATATATCTAAGATACTTATTTCATAAACTCCGTCAAGTTATTTCTTAGAGAAGTACTTTGACGCATCTTTCGTGTCGATGGCCTCGTCGCCCTTCTGCCAGTCGGCAGGGCAGACTTCGCCGTTCTCCGCGACAAATTGGAAGGCATCGAGCAGGCGCAGAGTCTCGTCAACACTGCGGCCAACCGAAGAGTTGTTCACCGTGGCTTGCTGGAGGATTCCTTCGGGATCGATGATGAACGTGCCGCGGAGAGCGACACCTTGATCTTCGATCAGAACCCCGTAGTCACGCGAAAGCGTATGATTGGTGTCGGCGACGAGCGGCATGTCAACACCTCCAAGGCCACCATCGTTAGCACCGACGTTGTTCCAAGCGTTCAGTGCATACTCAGAGTCGGTGGAGGCGTATAGAACGACCGCGCCACGCTTCTTGAACTCATCGAGCTTCCGGTTGTACGAGACAATCTCAGTCGGGCACACAAACGTGAAAGCCATAGGCACAAACGCAAGCACAACCCACTGTCCCTTGTACTGCTCGAGTGAAATCTCCTCGAAGATGCCGTCAATAACAGCTTGCTTCTTGAAGGTGGGAGCTGGCTGGCCAATAACTGCAGAAACCATTTTGCTTTTCAATTGCTTTTCTTGGAAGATTCTCTCTCTTCGATTGATACTGCTTTGTCCTAGGTCTACTATCCCATATATATATACTACATGTCTCCAAGTCTGGACCGCACCCAGACCAGGCCTGGCAACGGCTGGCTTTAGAAATCGTCACTGGGTCTCGATCGTTAACACGTGACTAGATTGACGCATTCCCCTACAGGGTTCAGGGTTTACGATGGGTGGCACCCGGGGAACCCATCGCTCCGGGCCCAGCCTGCCTGGCCATGCGTCGGGGACGAGCAGCTATCAGCAGTTGCTCTCTTCTCAACGCATCGCTTCTTCTCACCAAGTTTGATTCACTTTGATTCACAGCGGATGTGGATATAGAGCTTATGATATGATAATTAAAAAGGTTTGGCGTGAGAAAGACTAGAGCCGCCAGATCCGAGCAGATTTGACAGGCCTTAAGACCATCTGACGGAGAACTGAGAGTTCCAAGCCCCACCCGAGGTGAAGTTGCTCAGACTCGTGATAAAGATCGTGTTATTTTCGTAAGTGTACGATGCAGTCTGGTTCTCGAACTCTACTTTAGATGGCTTGTTCGCAACGCCGAGGATTGTAATGTTTGCAAGAGGCTCCGAGGTGAGATAGTTGCCGCTTGGGGTAGCAGTGAGCTGAGAGCTCTCCGCTACAAATGAAACGCTGGTACTGTTCTTGACATCTACAGAGACACCATCATCAAGATAAAGCTCTCCTGTCGCGAAGCCATGGGCATTTAGCGCCACAATCAGGCCGAACGGGTTCTTCCGGGCCTCTGTGGTGGTGAGGGCCGGCTCCTGCGTTGGAAGTACAGCGCCACCGCGGATATGAAGAGTAATGTGGCCTAGAGGAGCCTGCAGAGTATGGTTTGAGTGCGAAGAAAAGTTCTGAGCTTCCTTCGTGTACCAGTCGTAGTACACTTCACCCACGCCTGCATTTGGGAACACGCCTTTCACCGTCGAAACGTTCGGCTGTAGCACTGGGGTCACGAGGAGCGAGTCACCTACGAAGAATTGGTTCTCAATAGGGCTGTAAAACTTGTCGTCGGGGAACACCCACCTTAGGGGCCGTAGAACAGGAACACCAGTTACGTGGGCGTGGTGGAGGAGCGTATAGTGGTGTGGTAGCAGCAAGTACCTGATTGCCATTGCAGTACGAGTGCTCTCAGCAGTCTCTGCCCAGACGTACGGCTCCTGGTCGTTGGCTCCTAAAGTGTTGTGGTTGCGGTAGAAAGGGAAGAACGATGCAAGCTGCATCCAGCGCGAGCACAACTCCATGTCGGAATTTGAACTGAAGCCGCAGGCATCCACACCGAAGAATGGGATACCGAAAGATCCCATGGCGAATGCTTGTGAGATTGACAGCTCGGCCCACGGCCAGTCGGAAAGATTGTCTCCGCCCCAATGCGCTGTCCATCGACCACTGCCCGTGAATGTAGTGCGAATGACCACAAAAGGGCGTTTGTCGGGTGAAATGTCTAGCAATGCCTTGTAGCTTGCCTCAGCCTCGAGACCACCCGTTACACCATTAAGGTCGTACTCCACAAAGCCATTTTGGTGGGTAGCGTTCGGCGCCACAATGTGCGTTGCCAAGTCATGCGACCCCTGGTAGTAGTTGATAGCGTAGGGAGGATAGTTAATATTACCCTTGCCATGCATCTTCTGATTGTGCTCCTCCGACGCCGGCACAGACTTAAGCGAATTCGGGAAGGTTGTGTTGGCGGTCTTGTTGCCTCGGAAATCAGTGCCGTTCGTCAAATTGAAGCCTCCCGGATAGTTGGGTGAGGGATTACCCCACATAAATGATGGTGCAATTGGGTTACGGTCGATATAGCCAGTTCCGCACGATCCAACACAAAAGCTTGAGCTTTGCATATCTCGCCAAATGCCATCGAATTCGAAACTCTTGTGGAACTTCTTGAATTGCAATGACCAATAATCCTGGCTACTGTTAGCGAAGTAGTCGGGGAATACCGTGAACCCGGGCCATACTGCGCCAATATACTCTGAACCATCAGGGTTTTTCAGGAACACGTCCATGTCATGACCGTAGTCGTAAGGCAAGTACGCGTCGCTCGCATTAGTCGGATTGGGAATGTAAATGGCGCTATCGATCATCGGCACCCAGTGTTTTCCCTGGTCGTGGATCTCTGACAGGAAGTCTCTAAGGTCATCTGTGGCGAAGTTAACGTGGTCGTTAACGAAGTTACGTTTCCCCTCCATCCAGTCGATATCCGACCAGATTGTTTCGAGGGCAATCCCCGACTCATTGAAGCGATCTACCACCTCGCTCAGCCTGTCCACAGAGTTGTAGCCCCATCTGCACTGGTGATATCCCAGTGTCCAGTACTGCTGCAGTCCCGGCAGTCCGACGGCTTTGACATATTGTTCCACGGCATCGAATGGCTTAGGACCCGAGAAGAAGTAAAGATCGATGGCTCCAGACAATGCACGCCATGTCAGGGAGGTCTCCCGAACTAGCACTTCCTGGATTGCTGACCCGCGCCACCACACCGCATGGGTCGTGTTAGATGAGTAGCGTTGGTCGTAGTATACAGGGTGAACTCCGTATATGTCGTGGCCAATTGGATTGCCATTATCGTTACTGTAGAGCGTGCGATTTGTGCCGGGAACGAGCTGGAACTTGTCAAAGGTCTCGCCCAGGCCACTGATAACATGGTCATTTGGAAGGGTGGTATTGAACTGAATGAACTGGTTCTCGTAGACTAGGGGATTTCCGCGGGTATCGAAGAGAGCTTCTCCGCTCGATTTACGAATTATGGCGAATCCAAAGTTTTCTTTTTGATACTCGAACATGAGGTCTGCCTCGTTGAGGTCGAGATTCTCGACCTGTGGCAGGGCAACTACACTTTCGGGCAGCAAGAATAGCTCGGATGCATTTTGCGGAGTGATGCGAACATTCAGCCGTTCCTTCGCCTGGTAACTCACATTAAGGAAAAGATATTGGTAGTCGTACCCATATAGATTCTTAGCCTCTCCGCGAAGCCTCAGGGTACCAGTTAGTCCCGCTGGGCTCGTCGAAACACTGATTAAGTCATAACCATTGGCTAACTCGTTTGGATCAGGTGCAGTTCCATTTAGAATGGTGGGCTCCTGCGCGACGCCCTTAGTCCAGTTGGCTGGCTGTGTGAAAACAGTCACCGCTGTGCTTGTGGTACTTGAAGCGGACCCGCCGCTGGAGCTAGTGCCATTGACCGAAGCGCCGAAGCTCAGGCTTAATAGTGCGCTTAATACACTGAATGGTAACATCAAGGCTGGAATAAAAGCATGAAAATTATACCATTTATATAGAATAATCAGTTTTCGCCAATTGCTGTAGCAGATGCTCCCCGCATGGATGTCTGCATGCAGTACCTTACCCACATATAGCGTATTTGAGAACGAGCAGTCTATATCAGCTGTAGAAAGCAGTAAACCTCAGAAAATATAAAAGGAGACTCGGGAATTGGTTAAGTGGTGCTGAAAAATTGAAGGATTTATACGGAAATAAAGCGTTATAGAGTTTTTTATGGTCATCATTCCCCATCCGCACTCAACCCTGTATCCACGCATTGCATGCCGTACGCAATATGCACTCCACTCCTGCCAGAAGAGTGAGGGTGATGATTGGAGCCGTATGCTCGCGGCTTAGCAATCTCGCTCCAACAACAAGATTGATGCTGTCAGAGTGATTTAATGTGAAGCAATTTGCGTGCTCATAAACAGTGCTCCATGACGAGTCGTGGCAAACAAAAGTCGAGAAATACAAAACACTTCCATTTCATACAGCTTCTCACTCCCGATCGCTGTGCTTTCAATGTTAGCTTTGCAGGTCTCGATCATGGACCAGCCGCTGATTCGTGCCTCGATTCCGCATGTCGTCGCCCATGCCTCAGCGTCGAGCATGGTTCGAGGGTGGTTCGAGGGTGAGCTCCCCTCCGGCATCACGGCCCTCGCCCTGAGGTGGGGGGAAGTATCAGCGCCCATTGATCAAAGCCCATATTCTCCGCATAAATAGGCGAAATCAGTGCTATTTATGGACCTTAACCCTCATAATGCAGCCTTCTGATCATCAGCAACACAAGATTCAGCAGCGGACATAGTTGGTCACTCAACAAGGCACCCAGACATTTTGGCTGTCATTTGAAATCTCTCTTGTTTGTCAGAGCGGTTAGGCGCTAACTCTGTGCTGGGCTGCAGTAGCTTCCATTTCTGTATGGTCGAAAGAGAGCCCAAAAGTTTATCGACAAATGGAAGAATACGGCAACTACCCAATAGCGGCACCACGTCTGATCCTGAAGGTATGAGCGGGAGATGCTCCGCCTTCAACAGCCGACAGTGAAATGAGCACACACCGTGTGCAGCTGGTTGACTGAGCCACAGGCTCTTTATGGCATCCCTACCTTAGGCTCTCCATGGCACTCCTACCTTCGGCTTACGATATCCAATGGACTGAGAACTTCACCATCCTGCAACTATGTAAGTAAAATTATTGTGCAGGCAATCGGATAAATGCCATCCGGCAGAATGCAATCGAGATGCATGAAAACCGGCCCGCGAGCTGTGCGCAGAAGCAAGCACTCAAGTGAAGCCCACGGAGAGTATCACGAGTCATTGCCACGGGAGCTTTTGCAATGCGAATAGAGCTAGTGAGGCCGGAGTCTGCCGGCCTTTTTCGTTAAACTGCGGCACATTCAAGCATGCATCCGCCTTCATCCTACTGTAACATCAGGGCAAGGTCAATCCACTATACGAGAGGACCCGCTGATGGATGCGTGAGGCCGGACGGTGGGTCGTGGGCCATGGGCGCTGCGTCAGCAGTTCGCGAAGTCAACCGCCATCAGCTTACGAACTTTTGCAAACCACGTTTGTCGACATGAGCGAACCGCTGAATTCGAATCCGACTATCCTCGAGCAGTGGCAATTGCCACAACGTGCTGAGACAAAAGCAAGTGGGGACACACATGCGTCCGAGGTCCGCGCGCTCGAGCAGGTCTCTCTAGCGTCGTTCATCGACTCCAGTACGTCCGACATAGACGACGTAAGCGCGCCTGAGCTCACTGACGACGACGAGAGCGATCCCATCGACGCCCAGGAGATTTTCGACTTGATCGCAAATATCCACGACCCCGAGCACCCGCTGACGCTGGCGCAGTTAGCGGTTGTGGCGCTCGACCGCATTGACGTCAAAGACTCGGGGGATCCGGCCTCGATCGCTGAGGTACACGTCGAGATCACGCCAACTGTGACGCATTGCAGCCTTGCGACTCTCATTGGCCTTGGACTTCGCGTGCGCCTCGAACGCAGCCTACCGCCCCGGTACCGGATCCGCATTACCGTAACGCCAGGCTCTCATCAGAGCGAGCAGCAGGTTAACAAGCAGCTGAATGACAAGGAGCGAGTGGCGGCAGCATGCGAGAACGAGCAGCTCCTCAAGGTCATCGCCGACATGCTTGCCTACTGCTGAGGCTGCCGGAGGCCCTCAGCACGCCGCTGTGTCTGCGGCTCTAACTTTATTTATTCTCTATGCATAGCCTCATTTCTCATTTCTGTCGACTGGAGTATTTCCGCATTGTTACATATGATTACGATTAAAATGGTTGGCAGCCCAGATGTCCGACGAGGACCAGATCCAGGCACGGGACCGAGCCGTTCTCGGCCATGGGCGGCAGCAGCGTGAGTCGGCAACTTGCACGAGCAGTATACACCACCACCCGTTCACTCGCTGGGGATGGAATATCCGAGCTGCTGGGCAGTCTCGAGCATGGCGTTCCGCGTGCGCTCAGTTAGAGCCGTGACGTCGCTGGGCTCGAGCCCCTCGGTTGAGATGGGATCAAGCACCTTGACGCGAATTGTGCCCGGCACTGATGAGCGTGAGTCATAGCACCACAGGTTCATGTAGTTGCTGACGACATAGGGCACAATCGGGATCTTGGCCTGCTGCGCAAAGTGAAAGGCGCCTTTCTTGAAGGGAAGCAGATCCGGCTTCTTGGAGTACGAGCGGGTGCCCTCTGGGAACATGAACACGCTCTGGCGATCCTTCAGCACCTCTTTGCGAGCGCTAGCGAACGCGCGCAGCGCATTGTCGCGGTGTGCGCGGTCGATAAAGATGGTTTTGGACGCGGCCATGAACCAGCCGAGGAAGGGGTACCACTTCAGCGCGCGCTTCGCCGTCACAGAGCACCACTTGGGGAACGTCGCGCCGAGCACCAGGATGTCGAGCATGCTCTGGTGATTACAGATGAACATCGCAGGCCTAGTCGAGCCCAGGTAGTCGTGGGGATCATCAATCTCCACCTTGATCCCTAGCAGAGTGCGGCAAAGAGTGTAGAAGGTGCGAGCAGTGATCCACTGAACGATGCCCCGCTTGCCAATAAGCGCCGCCAGCGTTCCCTCCACCATCCCCAGGAACGCGCATACGACGATCAGCAAAATGTACATAGCCAGGCGGCCGTAGAAGCGTAACGGCTTGATAATGTTCAAGTAGCCCAGCAGCAGCGCCACGCCGCCCGTCTCCACCGCATAAACAAGCACTTTCGAAAGCGCGGCCATTTTGGCGAGTCAACGGTACCACAGGACTGCGAGCGGAGTCTTCTTTATAATGGGCAGTGGTACAGAGGGGAGGGTGAGGAGGGGGGTGTGCGCATGTTCTGAACCCCGACCCATCATACTCCCACTCACTCTACCAAGGATGTTGGGTGGAGTAATGGGGGGCATATGTGTTTATTGACATCTCAATTTACTCATATAAAAACATTTTTAGACAATTAAAGATGTGTATATGTCAACGCTGGCCTGCGTTCACAGTTCATAGCTCCATATATGAAAGGCGTGATGTAACAGTAGCTCTGCTCTGAAAGTCATTAATTATTAGCGAGGAGCGATTATTGTGCGAATGCCGGTGCCCATCGGCACCTGGGGCTCATCGACAGCTTGCTCATCGACGACTCTTCGACTTTGTCTTCTTCGCTTTCTTCGCCGCAGCCATTTCCTCGCTGTAAATGGCTTCTATGTTTTCTTTGCGCTTGCGGCTCGGCGCCTTTACAGCAACCTTGCCAACCTTAGCACCACGCTTAGCTGCGTCTTCGTCAAACTCGGCCTCGTTGGAGATTGCGTATCTCTGCAAGTCGAGGGCGTTGATAAGCTCGCGCTTCTTCTCGCGGAACGCGGCAGCCACTTCGTCCTCTTCTTCATTCCCATCAGATGGCGTGTGCTCTTCTTCAGGTACTCCACCCCCGCTCTCTTCCTCTGCCGCATCGGATTCTCCCTCGCTACCGCTGCCACTGGTCGCAGATCGCCTGTCCTGGCTTTTAACACCATTACGCGCGTCCTCATGAGCGACAAGATTGTCGTCGTCAAGGCCATCCTGAACCTCGGGCAGCTGTGCCCCGACTTCGTCGCTCAGCACCTTCCGGAAGTATGTCGACACCTTGCGCATCGTCTTCGAGAACATAGCAAGTGCCTGGTTCGTCGGGAGGTTGAGCTCGTTACCGACGTCACCAACATCCTTCTTTTGAAGCCCGGTTCCAATAAGCACTGCCTGCTGGACACTGCTCAGCTGTACGTCCGGCCCAAGCTCACCCGTAAAGTACGCCTTAGCAATGGCAGGCACCAGGTCCGTGATGACGTGGTGGTCAACTAGGCCCATCGCGTACGAGTCAATACGCTTGAGATCGAACGGCGAGAAATGCTCGTTGAGCCATTGCTTTGTGACGACGTTCGCAATTTCGGCACGCGGGATAGACTGCAGCACAATGAGTGCCTGAACCGCCGGAAACTCGCGGAAATTGAAGGCAAGCAGCTGGATGAATCGTTTGCCGAAGTCGCGGCTGAATTCGTAGAGCCAGTCCGCGTCTTCAGCTAGCGATTTGATCATGATTGCGGTGTGCTCACCAGTCAGATCATTCGTCGTCTGGCGTAAGTACACAGGAAGGAAGTCCTGGCGCTTCCAAAACTTGAACAGCGACTGCGTGAGTCCGTAAGACACGCCCAGGTAATCGAGCGGCTCTGGCTGCATCTCGCTGAGCCTCATAAGAAGCGGCGGCATGAGCTTCGAGTCGCGAGTCTTGATCTCGTCGTGCAGGCTGCCAAGATCAGCGTCCGTGACTCGCGGTGCGACCTCGAAGTCGGCCTTGAAGAGCTCAACACCCTCACGCAGCGCCGTAAACTCGCCTTTAAAGAATCGCGCAAGCTGATCCATAGCCCGGGCACCATATCCCATGCCAATGTAATCCGGGTTCGTCGCAATGCGTACAACTCGTCCGCCGCTAAGCGACGCAAACTCCGTGTCCTGAAACTGCTGTGACACAACCCACGGAATCAGGTCACCGCCGCCCCGCTGACCGGCAGCAAGCGACGAAGCCATAGACCCCTTGGAGATCTGTCCCTCCAGTGCGAGCTGGACAACACACAATGGCTCGGGGAGCGAGGTGGAACCCGGCTTCTGCGGAGCCAGCAGTACGTAGAGTTGGTGGGCTGGTGCATCACTCAAAAGCTGCAGGTCATTCGGGCTGTTCTTGTAATGGCTCGCCACGTAGAGACCCATAACCTTGTGGAGGAAGGCCTCGGACACGGGGTGGAAAGAAAAGAGTGTGTTACGATTGATTGAGAAAAGCTCGCATTCACTCGGATGAGGGTATCCCCTTGCTGCCGCCGGCGATGGGGTGGCCAGAGTCGCATCCAAGCAAAGCAACTTGTTCAGCCACTTCTCCACAGGATCACCATTTGCATATCGAATAGGCTCGTTCAGCGAGATTTCGCGAAGCTTACGGTCACCATTGTTACTAGTCCGTAGCTGGCTGATAAGCTTAAGCGACAAAGACCGGCCTGTTCCCTCGTAGCCGTTGATTGTGGACGCCATAAACACAAGGTATGGCCCAAGCAGCTTCTTCACGAGAGGCAGCGGAATTGCAGCAGCCTCATCGATTACCAGAAGCTCGGCCTGGCCAAGAACATGCGCGTCACTGGGCTGGATCCACTGGATTGTCTGCCTGTGCGTCTTGAACACATTCACACGAACAATCGCCTTGTTGAATGCGGGGTTCGTCGATTGAATAATATCGTAGTCCGCGTGCTCTTCAATACCAAGAGCATCAAACCCCTTGAACACAAATTCAAAAAGTGTCTTGAGGTTCTCCGGCGATGGACTTGTGATGAAGATGTTGGAGTAGCCGTGGCCTATGGCCGACGCTATGGCAAGCCCCATGGCTGCTGACTTGCCGCGGCCACGGCCAGCTGTAAGCGCTACAGTTTGGCGCAGCGTCTTGTCGCTGATCGCGTCGACGAAAGTGAGAATTGCCTTGGCCTGGTCAACCGTTTTAGTGAGTTTCACAAGAGGGTGCACGGCAGCAACGCCGTCGAGAGACTCAACTAGCTCCTCGAGCTCAGGATTCTTCTTCTTGTCTTCATCTGCAGGTGGCAGCGCCTTGACGCCGCGCGCGCCAGAGATCGGCAGCACGTTTAGCTCATCGTCGACAACGAGCGCGTTAGCGTTGACGCCGAGAGACAGCAGAAAGCGCTCGTTGAACCGAGCGACAACATCATCCCTCGCCTCTGTTCTGTATCGAGAATGGACATCCATTGCCATAGAATACAACTGTTTCAAAGACTTCATTGACTGTAACAACAGCACGATGAGGCCACCGCCGGCGACAGTCTCGACGGTTCGTGCGAGTATATTCGGCGTAATTGCTTCGAAGTCTTGAAGAATGAGCATCCCGTAGGTGTTACCGAGAATATTCTCTGTCTCCTTGTAGTAAACATAGCGGATCTGCTGTAACGAAATGAACAATTCGAACGGGTCCTGGTGGTTCGCCTCGCGAACGCCACGCTTAATCTCACGCTTAATCTTGGCCTCACGCTTCTTTCGATGCGAAGTAAAGCCAAGCAATTTCTTCTTGTATGCCCAGAGTACCTGCTTGTTGCCATTCAGGTCCGCCGAGCTCAGCAAATAATGCAGGTTCGGCAGCTGGTTGCGACCCTTGTCGCCAACCATGATAATCAGGCTGCGCTCTCCAGTCTGCACACCATTGCGAATGAGCGCGGGAATGCGCGCGTCGATTTTCTTCTGCGGCATCCAAGGCTAAATTGCGAACGGAAGGCGGGTCCTGTAGATTCGTTCTCTGCCAGAACCCCAAATATTTTTTGGGCCCTCGATCCTGATCACGTGTATTATTTTTCACTTCCTGCGAGAAGAGAGCTACCAGGGTAGTGCTGGCGCTGGGAACAGTTAGCGCGAAGCTACGCTAAGCTCAGCTGGCCTGCTGACCGATTGTCTCGGTGTCGCCTTTAGCTGTGGATATGGTGAAAGGGGAAAAAAATTAAAGGGTCAGGGTACTACCACCATCTAAGAATTCTTACATTCGCAGGATCTTTAAGTGGACAGCTGTCTTCATTAGTCCTCGTTATCCGCGGCTTCCCTTCCAGCAAGGCTGAATTGCACCCGACAAACCGTTTGGATCCCAATCACGCTTGTTGCATTGTCCAGGGGCTCAATCTCTAAGTTTTGGCCCGCAGTCGACTTGTCGAAAGTTGTATGCATAAACTGGCACGCATAGGAGTAACAAATCTACGAAGAAGCATTATGTCGACAGCTGTAAAACGCCCGCAAGCAGAGCTGAGTGCCCAGTCGCCGCCGCGCACAGGACCTTCCCAGCCAAGGCTCAAAAAGGCCAAGAAGCAGAAGAAGTATAAAGCGCCCCCCGTCGATGCAACCGGATCTGAGGGAGTGCTGAGGAAAAACATTGCAGATGTATTCCCTGATGCTCCGAAAAATGATATGGCCGGGTTCTTCAACCGAGACCGTAGCGTAGAGTGGCCGCTGCATGGGGATGCCACGAACCTCGAGATCGTGACCATAGGCTCGAATGGAGTCGGTATCGCATTCGACAAACAACGGGATCGTGTCGTCACGGTACCGTACACGCTTCCAGGTGATGTCGTGAGCGCATACATATTCCGCACTGAGGAGTACTATCTAGAGGCTGAGCTGCGCGGGGTCGTGGCGGCCTCGCCCCAGCGCGATGACTCTCTTGTCAAGTGCCAGTACTTCGCAAAATGTGCCGGCTGCCAATACCAAAATACTGCTTATGACAATCAATTGGCGATCAAGCGCCAGGTCGTTGTAAATGCTTACCGCTACTTCGCGCCAACCATCAAGCTCCCTGAGATCTTACCCACCGTGGCCTCGCCGCTACAGTACGAATACCGTACAAAGCTGACTCCTCACTTCGACCACCCGAAGGGCGGCAAGTTTCTAGGACCCGATTTTCCGATTGGCTTTGGTCAGAAGGGCCGTAAGGAGGTTGTGGACATAGAGGAGTGCGTGATCGGCACCGACGTGGTGAATCGTGGCATTAAAGAGGAGCGTCAGCGGATCAAGACGGACTGGGCGCAGTTCAAAAAGGGCGCCACGATGCTTCTGCGCGAAGGTGCCGACAAGACACTGGTCACGAACCCGCGGGCAACGATGCGGGAGACCGTAGGAAAGTTCATCTTCGAGTACAAGGCCGGCGAGTTTTTCCAGAACAACAATTCCATCCTCCCTGTTGTTGTCAAGTACGTCGGTGAGAACCTCAAGATCAATGGGGCTGCCCCAGAGTATCTCGTGGACACGTACTGCGGTTGCGGCCTGTTTGCTATCACCTGCGCGAACGACGCAAAGCGCGTCCTTGGTGTTGAGATTTCAGCGCAAAATGTCGAGTTTGCGCGCAGTAATGCGAAGCTGAACGATATTTCCAATGCCGAGTTCATTGTTGGCCAGGCAGAGCACATCTTTGCGAAGGTGGATCAGCACCCGGATGCAACCTCAGTCGTCATCGATCCGCCGCGGAAGGGGTGCGACGAGGCGTTCCTGAACCAGCTGCTGGATTTCGGCCCCGCGAAAATTGTTTATGTGAGCTGTAACGTTCACAGCCAGGCGCGCGACATCGAGTACTTCGTGAAGAAGTCTGAGGGCAGGTATGAGGTCGAGAGCCTTGGCGGCTTCGACTTCTTCCCGCAGACTTATCATGTAGAGGGTGTTGCCGTGCTCAAACGTGCTAATTAATATTGCATATATG
This sequence comes from Starmerella sirachaensis, assembly GCA_030578495.1. Taxonomy (NCBI): domain Eukaryota; kingdom Fungi; phylum Ascomycota; class Dipodascomycetes; order Dipodascales; family Trichomonascaceae; genus Starmerella; species Starmerella sirachaensis. The sequence continues at coordinate 532,126 of JAJMSC010000007.1, read as the reverse complement.
GTGTTGTACTGTACCTGTAACGATCGACTGCGCGACTGGATCAAGACGCACGAGCGCGCGGCCCAGACACCGCCTTCACTTATTCCGCTGAGTAGGCTTCGGAGTAACGAGAATTAACTCCATTTTACTTCTATAATGTCAACAGAAAAAAAAAAATTAAGAGGAAAGCAAACAATGATCTCATGTTCGGCTTGTGCCATGAATTAATTGTGCCGTTCATGTCGTGGCAATCTTACGTTCCCGCAGGTAGCTAGGCCGGTGATGAACATCGTGTTTCGTTCTTCCTTCAGTATGCTGTGCGTGTTCCGATATTTCCATATACTTTCTGCATTTTGAAGAGCCGCTGGGGCTATTGTTGTTTCATCATCATCACACCTTAGGCAGCCGCTCCATCTTCGCTTTCCCAGATTCGATCCATTCGGGGTCCACCAGCTTGTCGCGGACTTCATACAGGAACCGGTATGACGTCCGGATGGTACCATCGCTCACGTCCGTGTATTCAGCAATTGTTGTCCCAGGTAGCGGCTCGTCGAAGAGCACGGTGGCCATGTAAATCGCTGCGGCGGCCACAGACGTCGGCGAGCGGCCGGCCAGGGTGCCCTCGTCGCGCACGCGCTGAGCGATGTATTCCGCCGCGCGCGTTGTCGCCATCGATACGTCGAGGCGCGAGCAGAAGCGGCTGATGAGGTCCTCGGCCCGCGTCTGCGAGGCTTGGTACACGGCAGACCCGTCCTGCGAGCCCCGTCCTATTTGCAAGTTGTTGTTGTGGAGGATGCGCTCCATTGATTTGAAGGTACGGCCGATGTCCTGCGGCGGAACCATTGTCAGAGCGGCAATCTCCTTGAAAGTGCGCGGAACACCCGACGCACGGCACGCAACAATGATGGATGCAGCAATTACGGATAGCGTCGAGCGGCTGCGCAGCGTAGGCTGATCGTATACGAGCTTGTACGCCTGCTTCGCGGCGTCCTGCACCGTGCGCGGCAGCGAGTCGGCCTCGCAGATATGAGTGATACGCGAAAACGCCGACAGAAGCGCCCCCTCCTTCTTGTCACTGGCGCTGTTGTTCTGCGCGCGACTAAGGTCGCGGCCAAACGTCGTACCTGGAGGGCCTACAGCGACGATGGTGTCGAGCTGGTTGCCGTCGAGCAATGGGTTACCCGCGTCACCAACACGGCTGGGATCGTCGTTGCCGTGATCGTCATTCGAGAACGTACGCCACTCGGAGCGCACGTCCACAATGCGGTCGCTGAGCACAAGCCCGCAGTTGCCGCACACCATGTCGCCCTCCGCAAACCGCTCCTCGATGTCGGGCGGATCCATCCTGCACTCAGGACAGATGAGCTTGACATTTAGGTCCGGACGGAACCCATCTCCCGCAGCGGCCGTCGTCATTGACTGGGTGGTTGAGCTAGGTAGGTGTGTTGCAGGCCCGACCGTCTTATTAGCTTTAGCTGAGATTCATGAGGTAATCTTCCGTAAGCATCCACTGTGACAAATGCAGACTAATGGCTTGGGCAGCAGTTCTAGTGAGTTCTTTGCCGGACGCGGCGGGGTCTATAGCCATACAGGGTGGCCTTATTCATCGGAGGCACTTTGGCCGAGTGGTTAAGGCGGAAGACTCGAATCCGGGTTCAACCGGACAGATATCTTCTGGGCTCTGCCCGCGCAGGTTCGAGTCCTGCAGGTGTCGCCATTTTTTTTTGAAAGTCTACTCAAAAAAGCCTCAGCCGCACGAAAAGAATGTATATAGAAGCTGCTCTGGTAATTGCCTTGGAGTGAATTGCTTGGAGCAAGCTGCCCGAGCGCCTTCGGTCGTGTTACCGTATTAGCTAGTTATGTCTATATGCAAGTTTGATATAAATTAATGGGCGGCAATGGACTCAAGCCTTGCGCGCACCTCTTGATCCATGATTTCGCGGACAAGTTTGCACCCCTCAATGCCGAGATCGACTGCGGGGCCAAGGCGGTCGGCGGGCAGCCGTTTTTCAAGCACGAGCAGCGAGACCCTGGAGGACTGGCCGAGCACGCCGACTGTCAGATTCGGCAGCTCCTGCGTCTCTATTTGATTCGGGTCGAGCAGCGGGGCGTCGTCCGACGCTGCGACGGCGACGGACGCAACGTATTCAAACATCGGCACACCGGCGTCGATGAGCGCCAGGCACATTGCGTTCACGCAGGCTGGCATCATGCTCCCGTCCTGCGCAAGCACATGGATGTTGACGACGACCTCGGTACGCGGGGCGAAGTGGGTGATGACCGCCTCCTCGAAGCTCTCTCTGATGTTGATCCCAAGCTCCTGGAGCTGGCGCTCGTTTGACGTGTGCTTGGTGCGCTCGGTTGTGGAGAACGGAGATATGAGCAGATTTATGGTAAGAGTGGCCTTGTTTGGGTCTTGCTTTGCGCGGCTCGTCGGTTCCTGCGGGCCCTGCACTGTGCACACGACGCGCGAGGTGCCCATCTCGACGACAGCGCTGCCGTCGGCAGACTTGGCGTGTGTCCCGAGCGTACACGAGAAGTGTCTGAGCTCGTTGAAGCGGCGGCCGTCGACGCGCAGGCCCTCGGGCGAATAGAGCTCGAAGCGGGACATGCGAAAACCGCCTCTATCGAGAAACTGCGCTCGCTTACCTCACTCATCCTCCTCATGCACAGCGCCATCTGCACCTGAAGGAGGCCTGCAGTTGGGCTGAAACCGTTCGCACGGTTTCGCTATGCCTTGTCTCCGGTGTTTGTGTAGCCTTGTCTGTGTTCTGGAAATGCTGCTACCTACATTCTAGTTTATACCTTACGTTTATACGCACAGCGGTGAGTGTAGTTACTTACCCTAGTGAGCCCGAATCGTCGCAACGGTGTGTCGAGTATTTAGGGCGCATAGTGGAGCAGAGTACAGCCACACAAGGTTCGACATCGCAACCAATCGAAGAATAGCACTCGGCCAACTCAATTCCAGAAGCGAGCAAAAGGGGTAAATACGAACCGAGTCATACGCAAGCAAGCCCCAATCCGCCATCTCGCTCCCACCGATATGGCCTTCTGCTCAAGCTGACTATACAAGCCCGCCAACGTCCAGGAGCATCTGTGACGCACATCAGTACCGGGACGCAGGCCATGCAACACAGGTAGGTGATGTCGGACTTCAAAGCTTGCCAGATATCGGCGTACGCGCTCGCGAAGATGAGCACAGCCGCGGCGAAGGGCGGCGCGAATGAGGTGATGGGCCTCGTGCTGGGCGACGTCGACGGCGACGCGTTCATCGTGCGCGACGCGTTCGCGCTGCCCGTGGAGGCGTCAGAGACGCGCGTGAACGCAATGGGCGAGGCATACGAGTACATTGTACAATATATGGACAGTTTAAAGAGGTCGAACCGCAGCGACAAGGTCGTGGGCTGGTACCACTCACACCCTGGTTACCGCCCGTTTCTGTCGCAGATCGACATCGGCACGCAAAGCCAGAACCAGCAATTCCAAGACCCGTTTGTTGCGCTCGTCATCGACCCGCTCCACACGGCCCAGACAGGCGTGGTTGACATTGGCGCGTTCCGCACGAGCGCCGACGACGCCGAGGGGTTTCACGCGCTGCGCGTCTCATACTTCACGAATCCGCTCGATGCACCGCTGCTCACAATGACTGACCCGACTACCTGGGCGCGCACGCTGACGCGCGACATACCACAATGAGCGCACAGAGGCTCACGGATTGCCCTCCTTCCACAGTTTCTGCGCGATTGGCGACTCTGCAAGCCACGTCTCCGAGTCGAAGAGGTTCATGCCGTCGCCGAAATCGATGGGGCCCACGAACGTGTCCACGCCGGCTGCCGACGCAGCTGCAGGTGCAGCCGAGGGCCCTGGATTCCCAGACTCTGGCGCTGAGCGCGACCCAGAGGCCGGTTCAGGCCTAAACGCAATGCCTGCCGCACCTAGTTTCGTAATGTTTTCCGCGCTTGGTACTAATGGTGACGGCGCCGGTGCCGTGGCAAACTCTAGCGGCGCCTGCGTCGCTGAGGAGGTAGAGGCAATCCGAGACTTCGAAAGAAATGGTGCGTATAGGTCGGCAATCCAGCTCGAGGTCGTGTTGAATCCCGCATGTTCAACTGCAAGGCCGATATACGCGAGCAGCTGCACGTCATGTGGCAATGTGAGCCCGAGAAGCTGCAGGGCGCCCGGGCCTGTCAGTGCGTCGATGAGCTCTCCCCTCGCGCGGGCCGGGACGTGGAGCAGGCGGGGGATGAGGGTCGTCTCTAGCGCGGCCTTTCCGAGCCGCTCGTGCGCGCTGGACCCCGAAGGCTGGCCGCCGGCCGGGGCTGCTGCTGCCGTAGCCAAAGCGGCAATAGCGGCATGCGGGACGTCAATTGGCTGCGGTGGCCACGCCAGGATGAGCCTGGTCGCCGAAAATCGCCGTATCTGCCGCACAGAGCCGCCCGCGACTCTGAGCGCCAGTGTCATGCGCTTCCAATTTTTGCAGAGAGCGTCTCGAGCTGCCTTACGACATCACCCCATCGTAGGCATGGGGCTCGAGCTGGGTGCACATGCGCGCGGGGGGGAGAAGGGCTGGCTCGGAAGCGTGGGCCGAGGGTTAGTCAGGATCAGGATCGCACTGCAGTTCCTGTTTGTTTTCGCGCCTGGGCGATATCGACGCCAAGCAACCACGAAACCACGAGACGCAGAGCGCACTCCACACCCCGCCGCGAGCAGAGGGCGCAGAAGCAATTCGCTGGATTCGTAGAAACCGCACGACTAACCATGGAGACGTTGTTTGAGTTCGAGCAGCGCCTGCTCGGGGAGAACCCGTACCTGCTCGACGACCAGAGCCTCGCGCAGCTGCGGAAGTACAAGTACTCCGCCGTGGACCGCAGCCTGCTGTCCAAGTACGTGCTCAACCCGTTCTGGACGTGGTGCGCGACGTTCATGCCGCCGTGGCTGGCGCCGAACGTGATCACGCTCATCGGGATCAGCGCGATTGTGCTGTGCAACCTGCTTGTGCTCGTGCTGCAGCACGCAGACATGGTGACGCCGATGCCGCGCGTCGTGTACATGTTGTTTGGCGTGTCGTTCTTCTTCTACCAGACGATGGACAACATCGACGGCAAGCAGGCCCGCAAGACGGGCACGAGCTCGCCGCTCGGCGAGCTGTTCGACCACGGCATCGACTCGCTGAACTGCCTGTGGGGCGCGCTGCTCATGGTGTCGGTGCTGAGCCAGGGCTCGACCTGGGTGGCCGTCATCACCGTGGTGCTGCCGATGGTCGGCATGTACTTCAGCGCGTGGGAGACGTTCTACACCCACACGCTGTTCCTTGACTACCTCAACGCACCGACAGAGGGCCTCATTGTCGCGATGATGTACCACTTCGGCGCAGGGATCTACGGCGCGCCGGTGTGGACGGAAAACCACATCTTTGGCTACGAGCTCGGCACAACGTGGTCGTGGGGGCTCGTGCTGTCGGTGGCGCTGCTGCACGCGCCGTCGTGCATTCGCAACGTGTACCGCCACGACCCCGTGCAGTTTCCGGCCGCGCTCGCGTCGGTGTGGCCGATCCTCGCCCAGGTCGCGGCCATCCTTGTGTGGCTGTCCGGCCCGCACAGCGCCATTCTCGGCTCCGGCTCGGGTCCTGCCGGCAAGAGCGCGCACCTGTTCCTGTTCGGGTGGGCGCTGTCGTTCACGTTTGGCCGCACGTCCACCACGGTGATTCTCAGCCACCTGTGCAACCAGCCGTTCCCGCGACTGAACCTGCCGACGATGTTCTTGTTCGTCGGCGCTGTGCTGTACGGCGTCGTGCCGCGGCTCGGCATCGCCGTTGGCGGCGAGCTCGGGTACCTGCGCCTCTACTTCGTGCTCTCGGCCGTGTACTTCTTTGCGTTCTCGAAGCTGGTCATCGACAAGATCACGTCGTACCTCGGCATTCGCGCGTTCACGATCGAGAACTACTGAGCACAGCTCTAATCAGCCGGCGGCGCTCCATAGAAAGGGGTCTCGTTTTATTATATACACCGGACGCCAAGGCATAAACACTTAGCTTTAAATAAATAGAGAAAGGCTCGAGCTTGTGACAGCACACACAGCTGATTGCGAAACTTGCCAGCGAGAAAAGGCCAGACCGCCAGCTCGAGACTCACCGGCCAAACGTGCCGAGTCGGAGATCGCCGGTCAAGCTCGCGAGCGCGAATTGCCAGATCCAAAACGAAGCGCGAATCGCCAGAGCCCAATCCAAGCGCAAATCCAGATTCAAACCCAAGCGCGAATCGCCTGCTAGAGTCACCCGCTTAACTCAGTTCTGAACCCACCACGAAACAGCGCCGAGCCCTACGCAGAGGGCTACTTCTGGCGCTGCTTCTTCTTCGCAGGACCGTCGCTGCGCCGCGGCGCGGCGCCCTCGTCACCGCTGGCATTGCCGTCGGCAAGCACAACCTGCTTCGCGCTGCGGCGGCGGAGAATGCCCTGCGTGGCAGCTGCGCTCGCAGCCGTGCTCACAGCCGCGTGCGCAGCGCCAGCCTTCAGGCCCCACAGCGAGACGACGTTCGCAACGTCAAGCGGCGCGCGCAGCGCCGCCGGGGAGGTCGCGCCGCTGGACACGACGATCCCGCGCGACCGTGTAGCGCGGATGAGCGTGGCCGCGTTCGCAATGCACTGCCGCAGCGTGCCCGCCGACGCCGTCGCCGCGGAGTAGCTGAGCTCGAACCGCACGCCGCGCGCGATCGCAGAGCCCACGAGCTTGTGCCGCAGCGCAAACGGCACACGCACCGCCGTCTCGATGCAGATGAGGTCGATGTCCAGCGACGACGCGCAGCTCTGCAGCTGCTTCTCTGTTTGCGGCAGCACAGCGATGACGTCAAAGCCCGGGCCGTTGCCGCCGGCGCTCCCGTCAGTGAGCGTAGACACGTTCTGGTGCGGGCTCGAGTCGTCAAGCACCAGCGTGGCGCGCGCGAGCAGCTTGAGCTGGGGAAACCGCTCCTGCAGCCGCGGCAGCGCCGGCGCGAGGCTGTCGACGAGGGCCGCGCGCGCCGCCTTCGTGCTCGTCGCCTCGACAGCCACCGCCACGACATCGTAGCCGAGAGTCACAAGCATCTCCAGCGTCGGGGCGAGGCGTGCCGCGGCCTGCTCGGGTGCGCCGCCGGGCCACGGCACGTTCAGATCGACATACATGGCTTACCAAAAACTCTGCGCCCACGCTGGGATAAGGCACTTTTCGGCCAAAACCAAGCCAGGCTTTTCCTCCGCTAACACAGTTCAGAATAGGCAACTTTTCGGGAATTCGTCGAGGTGACAAAAGCATTGAGCGCAAATTGCGACTCAACCGATTCCCCTTTACGATCTGGATAGCTTCCCCAGCGCCCCACCCACAGCCACTAAATATAGCCGGCTACAGAGATGCGCAAGATCAGTTGTCTACGAGCCTCACGGCGAACAATGCCATTTTACCTCTCTTTATTTTACGCTACATTAGGTAGCCAACCTCCTGGACGCCAGCTCGACCTCAGCTGAGTGCGTGGTTCGCTGGCACGGCCCTGCCCTGGCAGCCTAGCCTTCGCAGCTAACGCTGGCTCCCTTTTGTCCTTATCACGGTTCACCTGCTGCCCTCGGGATACGGTCGGGACCTGCCCTTCCAGGTGGTCGACTGCACACGCTAGGGCGCGGGACTCCGACATAGTCCTGCAGCCGACCAGATTAGGACCTGGTGGAAAAAAGAGTGCTGGCCGCGCGGGCTCCAGAGGCATTGCAGCTTCACACGCATTCGTACTGAAAGCAGGACGCGCTGCATCATATCGCATCGAGAGCGCGGCGGTGTCGGCATGGCAGCCCCATGTGCCATGACTACTCTTACACAGATACGATAACCGCCGGCGCGTGGGATAGAGCTGGTATGCATAGGGCTGGCCGCCGCGGGTTACCCCTGAACATTCCCCCGTTTTCGCATCCATCTTTTATTTACTTGTCTATACTATCTTATCAAGCGTGGCTGCCGCCTCCCGATTCCCTGGCCGGGCCCTGCACGGCGATCGTGTCGTTTTGTCAATTCAGGCCCGGTCCAAGTCCATCGATGGAGCGGTGGACCACCACGACTCGCACGACGGCAAGGGCAGGGTAGGGCAGTGTCTCTGCATAGATGAAGACGAAGGCGGAAAAGGGTTGTGTCGCTGGCCCGGCCTCGGCAGAGACAGCCAGGCGCGACAAAGGAAAGCGGAAGGGAGCCAGATCAGAGCGCACGCGTAATCGTATACAGAAAGCGGCGCGGAAGACTCACGGCTCGACGCATCAACAAAGCATAATATATTCATTGAGCGGGCCGTGGCCACGCCGCCGGCCGGGGCCGAAATTGAAACTAGTTGCGGTGTTTAACACGGGCGAACACAGAGCTGGGCTAGGCTGGGGTGGGCTGGGCTGGCTCTAACTGTGTACGTGTATCGTGCGCGCCGGGAGAGGGCGTGCCTCGTCCCAAACAAGTAGTTAGTCACCGGCGCGGCAAACGGACGTAAGCAGGACAGGACCCTCGCACACCCCCCGCCGAGAAGACCCAAGTGCCCGCAGACCGCAGGCGGCAGAAAAGGCAGGACTTACAGAGGAACGCCGGCGGCGCAGGACCGTTTACTAGATTTCAAATGACCCGGGATCTGCACCAGAGCATTGTCGGCGTCCACTACAGCGTCGGCAAGAAGATCGGCGAGGGCTCGTTCGGGGTCATTTTCGATGGCACCAACATGCTGAACCACCAGCAGGTCGCGATCAAGTTCGAGCCGCGCAAGAGCGAGGCGCCGCAGCTCCGCGACGAGTACCGTGCCTACAAGACGCTGCGCGGCTGCCTCGGCATTCCCAACGTGTACTACTTTGGCCAGGAGGGCCTGCACCTCATACTCGTCATCGACCTGCTTGGTCCGTCGCTCGAGGACCTGTTCGACTGGTGCGGACGCAAGTTCACGCTGAAGACGGTGGTCATGGTGGCGAAGCAGATGATCTCGCGCGTGCAGACGATCCACGAGCGGTCGCTGATCTACCGGGACATCAAGCCGGACAACTTCCTCATTGGCCGCCCGGGCACCCCGACGGCGAACCTCGTATACGTAGTCGACTTCGGCATGGCGAAGCAATACCGCGACCCCGTCACGTTGCAGCACATTCCCTACCGCGAGCGGAAGAGCCTCAGCGGAACCGCCCGCTACATGAGCATCAACACGCATCTCGGCCGCGAGCAGAGCCGGCGCGACGACCTCGAAGCGCTCGGCCACGTCTTCATGTACTTCCTGCGTGGCGGGCTGCCGTGGCAGGGCTTGAAGGCGCAGACCAACAAGCAGAAGTACGAGAAGATCGGCGAGAAGAAGCGGCTGACCCGCATCTCCGTGCTGTGCGCAGGGTTCCCCAAGCAGTTCGGCGACTACATGACCTACGTCCGCAACCTGCACTTCGAGGAGACCCCGAACTACGACTACATGCGCGACCTCATGACGGACGCGCTGAAGTCGGTCGGCGAGGTCGAGGACGGCGAGTACGACTGGATGCTGCTGAACGACCGCAAGGGCTTCGACTCCTCCAACAAAAAGCCAAATCTCCACGGCTACGGCCATCCGAACCCGCCAGGCCAGTCGCGGCACCACGCGTCGGCGGCGGCCGCGGCGGCACGCCGGTCGAAGCCGTCCGGCCTCCAGGTCCCCGACGTGCCTGGGCAGTCCCAGGCCGGCGCCGCCGCAGGCGCCGCAGCCTCCGCAGGCAACGGCACGACCAACGCCATTGCAGGCACGACCACACCCGGCGCAGGGACGCCGACCCCGGGCACGACGCCAGGCCCAACTGGTACGGACGCTGCCGCGGGAGCTGGTGCCGCCGCCACGGCATCGCGGCAGCCGAAGGATACCGCTGCCCCGAAAAACTACCAGGACAGCAACCAGTACGGCACCGCGCAGGGCCAGGGCCAGCGCCAGCAGACACAACAGCAGTACGCCGAGAGCGAGTCTGGAAAACGGTGTTTCTACTGCTGTGCGTGATCGTCACGCGCGTGGCAAAAAAAATCTGCTGGAGGCTCGAGCGGCGTCCGCGGCAACTTCTCCTGCCTTGTTGTGTTGCCGCGCTGTGGACCGAAGTAGCACTGCGAACGGTGGTGGCGCCGTCTCAGCGGCCGGCCGAATCCTCTTTCTATTCTATTATTTAGCCCTCGCTTATATGAGCCTGAGGGAGGTGGCGCTTCGACCTTCTCAGCCGCCGGGTGCCGCATCATCCAGCTCTCGGCGGCTTCTAGTCATCGACAGGCATTTCTCGCTGCGCCAGGCGGTTCCCGTGCTCTACTGACCGCCGTTGTTGCCACATATCACGCCCTCGGGAGTTGTTTTGGTAGGCCTTGGCACTGCGCCTTGGCTGGTGGCGCGGCGGCGCGGCGGCGGGGCGGTGCAGACAGCGAGATGCGTGCCGACTACCTACCCTTTGGGAGCCGGGCGCCGAGCGCGCCCCTCCCGTCCCACTTCGTTACTGCTCTGCCATGCAGACTCTCAGGGAGAAATGCTGAAGTTTTCTCGTTTTAAACTTCGTGACTTCGAGGCTTAGTGCTGACGCGAGTGCCGCCAGTAACGCTCGGCTCGCTCTATCTGTAGACCTAATTCGAGCGGCGGCGCGTAGCTGAAGAAACAATCTAGTGTAAACTGTATAATGAGTGACGATTTGTCCGACACCCGCAGGGACGTTTCGCAGGGAGCGAGCGCTATGCAGGCTTAGTTTTGCTAGAAGCGGATAGTTGTCCAGCATTGAGTATTTAGCTGGGTCGAGTATTTAGCGGGGTCGAGCATTTGGCTACAGCTCGCACGGGCTATCGAATTGGCCTCCTCTGCATCGGCATGTCGTCTCCGTGAACTGCGTAATGAGCAATTTTAATAGAGTCTCTATCTCCACATAAATACATAAACAAGAGTCTACTAGTCTACAATGATGCGGTGCCTGGAAGCGCGTGATGTATAAATAGAAAGCGGCCGAAGCAGCATGAAACCGGACAGCACAAGACTGCGTACCGGCAGAGGTGGCCAAATTACCAGCCGGAGTAGCCGTAGCCGCTGTTGCCATACTGAGCCCTGCCACCAAAGCCGCCGCCGCCAAAGCCGCCGCCGCCGAAGCCGCCACCTCCGAAGCCACCGCCGCCGAAGCTCGCGCCGCCGCCGAACATATCGTAGAACATCGAGGGGTCGACACCACCACTGCCGAAGCCACCGCCGCCGCCAAATCCGCCGAACATGTCGTCCTGCAGGTCAACGCCAGAGTCATAGCGTTGCCGCTTGGCATCGTCGCTAAGGGTCTCATAGGCCTCAGTGATCTCCTTGAACTTCTCTGCAGCAACCTCGTCACCGGGGTTCTTGTCCGGGTGGTACAACAGCGCCTGCTTGCGGTACGACTTCTTGATCTCCACCATTGTCGCTGTCTTTTCACATCCGAGGATCTTGTAGTAGTCTTTGCGCTGCGCCTTTTTGACCTCGAGCTCCGCGTCGCGCAGCTCCTGCCGCACCTTACCGTCCTGTGGGTCGAGCTCGACGACCTTGCGGAACGCCTGCGCCGACTCCTCCCACTTCTCGAGCTTGCCCAGGCTGCGTGCCTTGAGCCGCAGCGGCTTCACAAACGTCTCGTCAATCGCCAGCGACGCGTCCGCATCGGCAATGGCCGACTCGTGCGCCCCGAGAGCCGAGTTCGCGCTGGCGCGGTTCGAGTACAGCTTCGCCAGCGTGTCGCCGCCAGCAAACAGGCTCGCCGCCGCGTCGATCGCCTCTGTGTACTTGTCGCGGGCCGAGCTGTAGTTGCGCGCCTTGAAAGCGTCGTTGCCAGCCTGCTTCGAGGCGTCGACCCCCTTCACGGTGCGGAAAGTCGTGCGCGCGGCCGAGTTGTCCGGGTCGAGCTGCAGTGCCTGCCTGAAATGCGCGATTGCCGGCTCAATGTCTCCGCTGTTTTTCAGAATCATCTCGCCCCGAAGCACCAGCGCCTCGGGAGTCTGCCGCTCGCGCAGCAGCTTCACCACGAGGCTCTCAGCGTCCGCGGTGCGGCCGGACGCCGCCAGCAGCTGTGCGCGAAGCATGCGCCATGCGTACGGTGGGTCGACGCCCTTGCCCAGTCCGCGCTCGGCAGCGTCGAGAGCGTACAGCGCAGGCTTCGTCTCGGTGAGCGACCGCGCCTGCGAGAAGTTGCGCTCCATCTCGAGAATCGGCAGGGAGTCGCGCATCGCCGGCGACGGGTCCACGCGCCCAAGAGTTGCCACCGCCGCGGCGGGGTCGCCCAGCAGCGCCTCGACCTTCGCAAGCCGCAGCAGGTGCTTCGCACTCGTCGGGTCCAACTGCACCGCCTGCTTCGCGTCAACCAGCGCCTCCGCGTACTGGTTGGTCGCCATCAGTGCCGCGCACCGGTTGCCGTACAGCGCTGGGTTCGTGGGATCTACCGAAATTGCCTCTGTGTACATCTCTATCGCGCCGGCATAGTCTCCTTGCTTGAACCGCGCATTTCCTTCCTCGCGGAGCGCCTCGCTCATCGCTATTATACTATTGTCTGAGCTAGAACGCGAACGCCGCCGAGTGTGAAATTTTGGGTCTTCGACAGGCGAAGCGTCAGCTGGCCGCACGTGAAGACCTGTGACGTATGTCGGTGGCGCGAGGTGCGTTATCACATTTGCCTGGCTACGGCGCGCAGCTCGGCGCGCGCCACAAAAGGCAAAGAGAGTCGAAACTGACCAGGTAAGCCTTAATCCAAAAAATTATGTAGATATGAAGGCGATAGTCCGCATCGTCTCAGGGCTTGTCGGATGCCTCCTTCCAGGCCCCCTCCGCTCCCTTATCCGCCTTTTCCAAAATCATTATCTTCCCGATATTAGGGTACTAATCCGAGCCCTATATTCGCGGTGAATGTGGGAGACCGGTAAGGTTCGGCGTGCGCTGCTTGTTCAAAAAAACCAAGCAATCGTCCCGGGCCTGTGCGGGGTAGGGCTGTGTGCACTTGTGAAACTGGCAGGCAATTATGCCAATTGGCGGCCTCGCACCCTTATACCTACATACCTATATATCTGCGGGGCGTGCACTATGGAGCAATACAGGTAGCCAACCACTTTCTTTATCGAGGTCACAGGATGTAATATCGCCCGTGTGCGGAAAATTGACGCTCTGAGGGATGATTATGCGTCTGCTTTTAACCTGTAACGCGACACAGCTGGGTACGGGGTGAGTTTGCGAGAATTACACGGGCTTATCCACCGTGCGTAATTCAGCAAGCGAGAGGGAACTGTGACATTGGAAGAGGACGCCAAAGATATAAATTGGTTTTGAGCTGTAAATCAATATTTACGCTTTGACAAAGCAATGTCGGATGTTCTCAAGTCTCCAGAGTAGATCGGCAGGACTCCAGAGCAGATCGGAAGGGGCCAGGTTGCGATGGTAAGTGCGCCTCCATGATTTTACATCCGGATGCGCATTAAATATACGTCCCGAGTTGTCTTGAATTGTATGTGGCCCAACCGCCCGCCCACAGCCCGCGATAATAATGGCAACGCAAGCCAGGCTCTCTTTTTCACGTCCAAATTCGGAGCAAGCAAATCAGAATACCGTACTACAACACATTGCAATAATCTACGACTATACTGTAGTGGGAAATCCGAAATTTTTCTGGTCATTGCGTTTCATGGCCCCTTTAAGACCTTCTGAGCATGAGAACAACACTCAGGGCACGCACTTAAACCTTGGCGATGTGTGTATGTTGTGTTTTGGCATTTACTGTCAGGAATCTATAACCCTTCATGATAGCAAAGAGTAGCGGTGGCCCAACATAATGAGTAGATAATATGAGAGTGGAAACATTGGGACACAGATGCGACCGCGCCAATTGTCTGCAAAGTAGGTGCAGCAAGCAAGGTAAGAGCAAGGACCTAATTTTTTTTGCTACCTCTCAGAGCTAAGGCTGAGTTGTAACGTCGTCTCAGTCGCGTATAGGGTATATTTAGTAATATTAAATAGATGCATGAGATGTCCTACCCTATTTGTCACACCAGGCCGTTGCTGGAGTGTCACCCGGATGGGAAAGTGATGTAAGTATTTTCAGGTCCACAGCAGCTTTTAGCGTGCTTCAGCTTACTGTCCTGATCGGAAGTTCGGAGAAAATTCACAGCATCGCAGTTTTGGAAATGCATAAGCATTGGAACAAGACGTCCCAATTCACGAATTCTATCGCCTCTTCATGGTTGACAGTATCCGCAATCTTTATCTGCCTATGCTGAAACTTCAAACGTAAAGGGTATTCATATTATGCAGGTAAGGCTCGATGCATGCAAGATGTTTTTGGCTCCTAGCCGGGGATTATGCAGGGCCGAACTATCCTCGAGATGCATGCTCGAGCCGCGCTCGAAAATCAAGTGCTATATATACCCATTGACCATCTCCGTGAAAAGAGGTTACCTGTTTCTATCCAGATCGAATCTAAGAAAGCACAAGTGGAATGCGAATTTCCATTGTTGCTTGCTTGGGTCTGCTGGCGCGAGCGGATGCTCAAGAAGTGTCCGTCAAGCCGCTCACAACTACAAGCAGTGACGCTCTTTCACCGCCTTCGTTTGGAAACAACAACAATATAACTGCCAACAGTTCGTCAATTCTTTCAGCAAGTCTAGCTAGTCAGGCTAATGCATCTTCAGCTTCGGTATCGGCATCTCGCAAGCTCTCGCTTATATCTGCCAGCCTGAGATCTGCATCTTTAGCCAGTGAATCCTCAATTCGAAGCCAGTCGATTGCTTCGGTAGCCAATGTCTCAAGAGCCTCAGTATCCAGTAGCCTTTCTTATGAGTCTGCACTACAGTACAACTCATCGGTGAGTGCTTCTTCTGCAGCATCAGCTCGGTCACTTAAGGCCAGCCTGCGCTCGAGAAGTTCTTATGAATCTGTTTTGCAATCCAAAGCTTCAGTTTCGAGTGTCTCAGCAGCGTCTTTAGCCTCTGTCAGATCCGTGGAGTCTGCTTTGAGCTCCAACACCTCCGCACGAAGCGCTTCCGTATCTTCACCGCACACCGCATCTCTCACACAACGGTCCAAGACTTTGGTCACCGTTTCAAACAGCTCTATATCTGCCAAGGCCAATGCCTCTAAGGTTGCTGAGCAAGACTCAAGTGCTGCCGATGGTGCATCAGTATTAACAGGATCAAACACTACTTCGAGGAACACGGTCAGTCCCTCAAAGTTAGTAAGCTCCTTCTCCATCAGCAGTCTTTCCTCGACGACATCATCTGTAGCCCCTAAGAACTTGTCAAGCGTAGGAGAGTCGCGGGTGAGTTCGATACTGATTAGCCCTTCGAATCCTACAGCTACTGCCAGCCCAAGCACGAAGAATGGTAGCTCCAGTGGCGGATTCGTAAATGCCAGTAGCAGTAATAAAGGGGGATTCTCTACGGAGTTTAACTCAACAAAATTGAGCATTTCGGCTACAACAGGTGTGTCAAAGAACTCCGCGATTAGCCTAGCTAGTCAAAGCAGGGCCGGCGTTAGTTCGAGTACCGCACGGCTCAATACCTCAGGATCTGAATCTTTGAACTTCACCAGTAGTAGCTCCGGAACTGGTGTTGTATCCATCTTGTCTAGCAACCCTGGCTCATCATCCTCTCAGGTTAACTTGTCAACCTCCAATCAAAGCTTCACTTCAAGGTCAGGGTCTTTTACAAGGAAGTCAGGTTCTCTTAACAGCCCAGTTCCATCAAATGGGAGATCATCCAGTCGCAACAGTAGGCTAGGTGTGAATTCGACACGGTCAAGCGGCCCTGGATACGCATCACCCACGCAGAATTCAACCCAAATTGGTACTTCCTTGAACTTGACAAGTTATGATTCTAACCTTTCTAAGTCCTTGGGTGCATTTACTTCAGTACTAAACTCGACACGGGTAAGTGACTCGGGCGAGGTGGTGCCCACGAGTCTGAGTTCTACGCAGGTCCGCAATTTTACCTCCATCGTCTCGAAGAACAATTCGACGCAGGTAAGCGGTTCAGGCTCAGTAGCTCCCACGGATGCTACATTGACCCAACCTGGTAGCTCTGGTTCCATAACACCACCCACAGGGAATTTGACCCGAATTAGCTCCTCTCTCTCGAATCAGATTGGTCTCAGCAGCTCCGGATTCTCAAACTCATCAAACCTCAGTGGGTCTGGCATCGCTTCTACTTTGAACTCAACGCGTGTTGCTGTGAGCTCGGGTTTGACGCCACCTACGAGTCTGAGTGTTACGCAGTTCAGCAATGCTACCTCTGTTGTCTCCGCAGGAAATTCAACAGAGATTGGAGGTTCGGGGTTGGCAGCCCCCACGAATGTTAACTATGGTTCCGTAAGACCAACAGAGAGTTTAACCCGGATTAACGCCTCTGTCTCAAATTCGACAAGTCTCAGCAGGTTTGGGTTCTCAAACTCATCAGGTCTCAGCGGGAGCGGCCTAGTCGCTCCAACTTCGAAATCCGGTCAGGGAACTCGTAATGAAACAGTTTCGGGGACCAGTGGTGAGTCTCGGTCTACATTAGGAGTGTTCAACTCAACTACGGGTGTTGGTGCATCTAGCCAAAACTTCGCAAACAGCACTTTCGTCAAGAGTCGTCCACGGTCTCAATCGGGAAGCAGCGAGGGAACAAAGCCTACTAGGGGGGCGACTGAGTTCCCGAATAATACTTTCTCTAGTTTCTCTTTGGGGAACACGACTTCGCAGAATGTGACCGGAGTTGTAAGAAGCCCAGCTACTATAAGAAGTTCTCATTCTTCTTCGAGCTCAGCTTCTACCGGTGTTGGCAGTGGACAAGGAATATCAAGCCAAGATAGCAATGGCACTGGCGGTGGCCCAACGACAAAGATCAGAGGGTCTACATTATATTCCACGGTAAATGTGGGCTCAGCTTCCACCGTAGTATCCTTGATCGTGCCGACAACGTCTTTCAGTGGACAAGCAGTATCCACTGAGGTTGAAACCAGCACTATCATTGTGGGTGGGCGTACAACCTCTCTAAAATTCACCGCTACGGTGCCAGTAGATACAGGAGCTGGTGAAGGTGGTTCCGCACCGCCGACAGGAACCAGCTCTCAATTATCCACCGGCGGGTCTGCAACTGAATCTGGTGGTTCTTTATCGACAATCACCACTACGGTTACAGTTCCTTGTACTCGCAGCTCTTGCAAGGTATACCCGACAACAGTTGTTTACACGACTGTGTGTTCTTTCACAATCCCGGTTACAACTAGTGGCGAGTGTGCAACCAGCAGCGCGTTGACGTCGACCGTTGTAGTATCCGAGAACTCTCGAGTGATATCTGTTCCCGTCACTATCCCGTGCACTGCTGCTACTGTTCATGCGTCGAGCTCTGCGGCAGAGAGTACGCCAAATGAAGTCTCGAGAACCACCATTCAAAGATCAAACTCCCCGTTATCAAATACAGGCCAGAACACTCTAAGCTCGCGTGGGCGAGTCTCACAAGTAAGCACAAATCTTACGCCGACCAGCAGGGCCGAGTCCAACAGCACCAGTTCTAGTGGCGTGTTTTCTTCCGTAGGTGGTCGGAACTCTCCTACCGAGCTTAGATCGAAAACGGGAGTACCCACCGCTGAGATATCGTCACATTCAAATGCTGCTTCAGTGTCGACGATTGAGACCACAGTCACGGTACCATGCTCACATGCATCGTGTTCAGCTGGACCGACTATCACAACTTATACCACGGTCTGCTCTTTTACAATTCCCGTGCCAACCAGCGGTGAGTGCTCAACAAGCAAGGCATTAACGTCAGTTGTGGTAGTATCAGACAACACTCGAACGATATCAGTTCCTGTAACTGTACCCTGCACGGCTGGTAGTTTGAGTATTGGGTCTTCACAGCACACTGCCGCTTCCTCTATATCTACGAGCCCTTCGAATTCCTCCCCTTCAGGTGTGGAAACGGAAGGCTCTACTGGCTATTCCGGCACAGAGGAACGATCTGGATCTGTATCAACATCAGCAAAAGAAACATCAATAAGTGGAGGTGGCTCAATCGGAGCTGGATCCGAATCCGGCCTAGGGGTTTCAACTAAGGTTTCGAGCGAAGCATCTTTGGGATCAGAGACAAGAGCTCCCACAAGGCCGTCTGGCGTCTCAGGACCGGCATCTGGGGTAACTGCCGCAACGGAGTCATCCGGCGTTACAGGCCCAGGATCAAGTAGGGTCGCAACGGAAACAAACAGTGGGTCAGGTCCAGGATCAGAATCAGGAATAATCTCAACGGGAACATCGGGTGTACCAGGAACAGGACCAGAATCAGGATTAATCTCCACCAGAACGTCTGGTGCATCGGGAAAAGGATCTGGTACACTAGAAACAGGATCGGGAGTAAGTTCAGGAACAGGATTACTTTCGACTACTGGTATACCAGGACCAGGAACTGGAGTGATTAACTCGACGAGACCTGGTACGCCAGGACCACAGTCAGGAATAGCTTCAACAGGGCAACCTAAAGCGCCGGGATCAGGATCTGGAATAACTGCCGCAACGGGGTCATCCCGCCTTCCAGGACTAGGATCAAGTGGAGCCGCAACAGGACCATCTAGCGTGTCTGGATCAGAATCAGGTTTGATCTCAACGGGAACAACTGTTGCACCAGGAACAGGACCAGAATCAGGATTAATTTCAACGGGAGCATCTGGCGCGCGAGGACCAGGATCCGGAGCAGCCTCAGCAGGGCCTCCTAGTGCGCCAGGTTCTGGAACAACGGTCGCACCGGGGTCATCCGGCCTCCCAGGATCAAGTGGAGCCGCAACAGGACCATCCAGCGTGTCTGGATCAGAATCAGGGTCGATTCTTACCGGGAATGTTGGTACGTCAAGACCAGAAACTGGAGCAACAAGCTCAACGAGACACGGTGTACCAGGATCAGGATCAGGAGTAGCTTCAACAGGATCACCCAGTGCACCAGGATCAGGATCTGGAACAACTTTCACAACGGGATCATCTGGAGCCGCCACAGGGCCAGGATCAGGAATAATTTCAACCGGACCTTCTGGCGGGCCAGGACTAGGATCAGAAGCAGCTTCTACGGGTCGATCTGGTGCATCAGTATCAGAATCGGGAGTGGCGCTAACAGGACGGTCCAGTATACCGGTATCAGAATCCGGAGCAGGTTCTCCAACAGGCCCAACCAGGGGAGAGTCAGGAACAAGTTCTGGAGTAACTTCAACAGGAGCTTCAGGGTCTGGGCCTGCTGCATCCTCAACAAGAATATCTGGCGCGTCAGAATCAAGAGGAGCTTCAAATGGGCCACCCGGCATATTGTCGTCTTCTGGGCCTGGGTTCAGCAGTGGAGCCTTTCAAGCGAGTACACGAGCTCCTGGGAGTGGCACGCCACGAGGGGAGTCCAATACCGCAGCTTCTTCACTGCAGTCACATACCGTGAATTCAGCTTCGAGTCCGAAAATTTCTGAGATAAGTGGGAGCATATCGACGCCGATATCAGTGGGACCCCCATTGTCCACCTTAACAACTACTGTTACGGTTCCGTGTTCGCAAGCATCATGCACGAATGGGCCGACTGTCGTCACTTACACCACAGTTTGCTCCTTCACTATCCCAGTTCCATCTGGAGGTGAGTGCTCGACGGGCACAACACTCTCGTCCACAGTAATCATCTCGGAGAATTCACGAGTGATATCAGTCCCGGCAACTGTTCCATGTACCGCTATCGGTAGCAGTCCAACCTCAAATGCAAAAGCCTCTACCGCAAGCACATCTAGGCTAAGTAGTGCTACAAGTACTCCAGCCGCTACAAGCTCGCTAACAGTGTCTGGTAATTCAGAATCCCAAGGAAGTCACACAGGGTCTATAGCGAGATCATCCGAAAACTCGCCAGCTTCATCCTCGAGTAGAGTTCTTTCAACTTCTAGCCTATCATCATCGACCCAGAATGGAAGCAGCAGGTCTACACTAGAGAGTGGCCCTGGCTCTGGACCAAGGAAGACCCCTGGGTCAACTAAGTCTGTATCAGAATCGAGTAGCTCAGCTTCAGGACAAGCCACATCCACTTCTAGTGCTGGTAAGTTGTCGGAGGAGAGTTCGAATGGAGGACGATTCCCCACTTCAGCGCTACCACACACAACGTTGACTACTGTTACAGTTCCATGCAGTCACGCTTCATGCTCGCTGGATACAACTACGGTCGAGTATACGACTGTATGTACGTTCACAATCCCTGGGACGGTGAGTGGTGAGTGTGTAACTCGCACAGATCTCACTTCTACCGTGACAGTTTCTGACAACTCGCGAGTGATATCTATACCAGCTACCGTACCTTGCGCAATTACTGGACTCAGTACCAGGTCTGAATCAGTAGGCTCGAGCAACAGTGCTAGTCCACAAAGCCCAGTGACAATAGGTCCTTCTGCCACGAGTTCTAAGCCGACGTCGAGTTTGCCGAACAGCGAGTCATATGTTCCTGGGTCTGAGACAAATCATTCATCTGCTATCGGCAGCACTACTGCAGAGTCTGTATCTATCTCGGTCACATCTGGAGCGAGCGGTCAACCTCCCGAGTCTTCAGCAGAATCTTTCAGGTCCGCAGCATCGGGTACTTTGAGCGTATCCTCTACGCCTTCCTTCAGCTCGGGTCGCGGCACAGCTATTCCAGGCCTTTCGTCTCTGCGACACTCCTCAGGGAACACGTCGGAGGTGAAGCAAACCAGCACACAGCAGCCAGTATCAACACAGACATCTTCAGGCTTCTCAACTCTCACAACCACAGTTGCAGTACCTTGTACTCATTCCTCATGTGCGATAGGAGGCACTACTATTACCTACACGACGACATGCGCCTTTACAATACCGACTCCAATTGGCAGTGAGTGCAGCACGAGCACAGCGTTGATAACCACCGTCGAGATCTCAGAAAACTCTAGGGTGTTGTCAGTACCGGTGACGGTGCCATGTTCAGTTTTAGGCACGGCGACAGTGTCAAGCTTAGTTACTGGCTCAGGTTCGACACCCGAAAATTCAGGCTTTAGTACGTCGGGATTAAGTGTTTCGATTTCCTCTGGGACTGAAACGCTTTCCTCAGTCCCCGTGAACTCAGGTCCTTCGGGTAATACACAACTTTCGACGAATTTGGCTTCCACATTCTATAGTCAATCATCGGAGTCTGCTTCTGGGCCTGAAGGGTTGAAATCGGTTGTCTCTTCTAGAGTCACTACCACTCAATCTCCAGGTACCTCCCCGTCATTCACCGCCCAAGGCTCTGAGGGTAGTACCACAGTGTCAGAATCTCATTCTATCATTGAGTCAATATTGACGAGCACTTCACGAAATACGGGAACTCCAGGACAGGTCACAGGTGCGTCAGTTTCGACATCCCCGTCATCGCTTGGAAGTCAATCGAATGCTGGTAGTAGCAGTTCAGAGACCGAGACGATCAAGTCAAAGTTCACATCAACGTCGGAAGCGGCCGGAAGCACTAGCAACTTCAAGACCAAACAGACGTCGCCTATATTTTTGAATTCTTCATCCGCTTTAAGTGGTCCAAGCAGCGTAGGCAGCTCCTCGAGTTCGGTGATTTCTTCTGAGTCTAGCATCAGTAGGCTGTCTCAGGTCAATACCTCAGGGATAATTACTTCACCAAGTACGGGGTCTACGACGGGCAGCATGACGGGCCTCACCCAGACATCCGAGATACAGCAGAGTAGTACTTCGCCGAGATCCCCGACTAACATTAGTGAAACACCCGGATCGCCATCAAGCGAAACTGCCTCGTATGTCGTCATTACTATTCCTTGCCAGCACACTGAGGTCTGCTCGAGCAAGGGATATGTTCTATCCACAATCTATCCTGCTACCTCTACTGCTTCAATTGGAACTGCATCAGTATGCGCTTCTGAAAAGGTACTTACTATGCTTAGTGGAAACCAAACAGTTACGGTGACCACATCTCTGGCATGCGCTCCAACGCAGTTTTCAACAAGCACCAATTATAATCCCGGAAAGCCCGAAAGCCAATCTTCAGGAGGGTCACCAACAGGTATAGAGTCGGCAACAGAGAGGACACAATCGAAGGGTGGAGCAACATCAGGACGATCAATTAGCAAATCGAAACAGTCTCAAAGGGTAAACACGACGCAACCTGCTATCTCGAGTGTGGTATCCAGCAAGCAATCGTCAGCCTCTTCTCGAGTGCAGTCAAGCTCAGGAACAAGATCGGTATCAACGGGTCCCTCTATTCAAACGGCGTCTGCGTTGAACACAACGAACAGTGCTTCGGCCTCTGCAAGCTATGAATCTGTGACCCCGGCATTTTCCATCCCGTCTGTCAGATCAAGCCTAAGTACGAACAATAGCTCGACAGTTAGAGGTACAACTTCCCCGGGTTCACTGCTGAGTACGTCACCTCAGAGTACGTCGCCTCAGAGTACGTCGCCTCAGAGTACGTCACCTCAGAGTACGTTGCCTCAGAGTACGTTGCCTCAGAGTACGTTGCCTCAGAGTACGTTGCCTCAGAGTACGTCACCTCAGAGTACGTCACCTCAGAGTACGTTGCCTCAGAGTACGTCACCTCAGAGTACGTTGCCTCAGAGTACGTCATCTCAGAGTACGTCACCTCAGAGCACGTCACCGTTGAGTAACTCATCATTGACAACCTCAACTTTGCAGGTTTCAGGGACACTTCATTCAAGTAGTTCGGCTGTCGTGAACACCACGCTCTCTCAAGGTCTGGGTAGCTTAACAAGTTTGGCCCCCTCCAGAGAGACGAGCTACACACAAGGAAGCGAATCCCAATTGAGTACCACGAGGCCAGTTTCATCCAGATCCAAGACCAAGTCCGGATATATTTCCCTCAGCAGATCTTCCATTCCATCCGCGCCTCATACTGCCTCTAGTTCAGCGATTTCTCTCAGTACGCTTCCAGGGAGCTTGGGAGGATCAACATTCTCCACAACATATGCCCCGGGAGAGTCGTATACCTCTACTGTGACCGTAAGATGCACCGAAACAGCAGTGTGTGGCAGTATTGTAGTAACCACAGTTTGCAGTGGCACCATACCTGCTACAACTGCGTCAAGTCAATGTGTCACAGTGTCGACTATCACCTCAAAAGTAATAGTCGGAGGAGCGACGAGCAGTATTTTTATCCCGGCCTCGATTCCTTGTGAATCTGTGGTTTCGACGCCTGCGCTATCCTCATTTGGAGTAACATCGTCCTCTGAACAGATCCAATCCCAAGCCAGAGAGACAGGAAACGTATCTCAGACGAGTGGAAGTCATACCGAAGCGAGCCTCAATAGTCTCATATCATCGAATACGGCTTCTCAAACATCATCAACATCCCTTGTTGGCACACTTACTTCCGAGAGTTTAGCGTCTGGGACTCCTAGCTCGTTCCTCTCACCTGAGCGTTCAACGAAGAGAGCACACAGCTCTTTCGAATCTGTAAGTTCGCAAAGTAGGGGGATCACTGGTTCAACTCAAGAAACAACAAGCCCGAGCATCGGGACTAACAGCAGCATAACTTCTGTAGGATCCGTGAGCCCACAAAGCAACGGAATTCCTGGATCAGCTCAAGGCCCGACGAGTCATACGATCAGTAAAGGAGTAACGCCCACTGAATCTGTGAGTGTGCAAAGCAGCAGTATCACTGGTTCGGCTCAAGGAACACCTGGTCAAAGCATCGAAGCTTCCAGTATCAATTCGAGTTCAGTAACTTCACCAAACATTGGGCCAACAATACCTTCGTCTACTCAAGTGCCGTTGTCTTCACAAGGCCCTATAACAGGTACACAGGTAGAAACTCGTTCGACATCTAGTATCATCGGAACGGGCTCCAGAGTCGGATCGTCGAACAGCGAAAGTCTACCTGTCAAATCAGGCGTAACAAACACATCCGCGAACTTCGCTTCAGCTTCAGCGACGTCCCCAACCCGGTTGATCCCAACCTCTTCTTCAACCCCTGGTAACAGATTAGTTGGATCTTCTGGGACAGGTGCAAGTCGAGGTTCGTCTATCTCTCCTGCTTCGTCTATCTCACCTAGCGTAGCTACTGGCAATGGTGTGCCGACGACGACCTTCGGCCCTGGTGAAACGGTTTCAACCACAGTGAGCTTTGCGTGTACGAACACGAGCAAGTGCTTGGAAACAGTTTATACCACTATTTGTTCCTTTACAGTGCCGTCTACAACAGCGACTGGACAGTGCGTAACTCAGTCCACGGTCCTGTCCACTATTACAGTTAGCGGTCAAACCAGCCTGCTGAGTATTCCAGTATCCGTCCCTTGTGGCTCTTCAATACCTACAGCAGCATCGACGCCGTCACTAGAGTCCACTTCACAGAGTAACTCACAGCCGACTACGCACACACTAGAAAGTGGTTCGAAATCAACTGGTTCTGAAACTGCAACCACACACCAAAGCGTCACACCTAGCGGGAGTCAAAGTGGTTTAAGTGGTCAAGGCGTATCTGGCAGTCCATCAACCAGGACTACCACAGGGTCCAGCGTTCAGTCGACAGGAAGCGCTGGCACAGAAGGCCCAAACAGTGGCTCGACTACTTCTTCTAGCACTGTACCATCTTCGGTAGCACCCAGCGGGTCTACGAGTGAGTCCATCACTGCTTCAAGCTCTGTTGGTACAGTAAAAGCTTCATCTCTCTCTTCATCAGGCGGCGTAACTCTTGGATCTACCCATCGAGGTGGAAGTGCTTCCAGCATCAGTGAAACTAAATCTTCAACAGCTTCTACCCCGGCAATTGGAGGCACAGCACCAAGCAGTTCAGTACCAAGCAGTTCAGAATTTACCGGTACACAAGGCACGGTGGAATCATCAACAGTGCTTCCATCTCCGACTACCAGCCGCAGCCCATCGACGAGTCCAGAGGAGCATGAAACTTCTTCTCCAACACCGCATTCTAGAATAACACACGGCCAACTCTCGGGACAGGTAGTGACTGTAGCTACACTGACACCGACTACGAGCTGCCCGACAAGCCTACAGACCTACATTGTCGTCCATGGAAGCAGCACGCTTTTAGAAGCTCCGCCAAGCAGCGAGACAGGAGCAAGTAACGTGGGTGGTACTACTGGAAGCAGTACTTGGCCGGAACACCAAGCTTCAACGCCAGTGGAAAGCACTCATATCAAGTCTCCAACAACGGAAGCCTGGGAGAGCGCTCCAAGTGAGTCCATAGCCCCAGCATCGAGTAGGACTGCTACAAATGAGGAGGCGCCTTCGTCCACACCTGAGGGCTCAGCCTCACTATCTGTCCCACCATTGACCCCATCTTCTGAGGTACCCGTTCTCGGCCCAGGGGCTCCTCTGTCCACGTCCGTGTCGGAAGTATCCCCTCTAGGTACTTCTAAAGCGACGATATTGTCTTCGCCTGTGCCACCCAATATTTCAAACCTCGCAAAGCGGAACTCCCCAACCAGGACGGTAAGCGTTCTCGGCGTTCCTATGTTTGTCCTGGTACTGTTACTAGTAGTGCTTTAGAGGAAAACCAAGATCCGGGATATTCATATCCTTGCGTCATCCAGGCGCAATCTCGTATTTTTATGTCGTTTGACAGGGCGAACAGCACAGTATGGACTGCGAGATACTTCTCACCATTGAAATTCCTCGTATTACGAGTTTCATCCAGATGAAATACGGCTAATAATGTCACAAACATTCCTTTTCGATTCATATCATATATCTTAGGACTTATTCACTCATCAAAATCTAGATTCCAAGCACGCAAATGGTGGAATGCCGCTGGAGGTAAGCAATGTCTGCAGGTAACCTGCACAAGACCTCACAATAGAAAATCACTGAGACTCAGGCCCGAGGATCGTGCCTTGACAGAGCCCGAGCCGACCGGTCCTGAAGCCTGGGTGGTGCCACTCTCACGCTTCGCCGGCTTTGGGGCCTGTAATACGGAAACTGTATCAGACATCTTTTTCGGCGTACTGCACGGAGCAAAAACGGGAATAGTCTGACGGGTTTGACACTCGTTGCATACGTAAGTAAGGTACCTGGGTTCAAGATCCTTGAATTTGGACCCCAATTGTACTCTTATCTTAGATTCCTGTGCTTTCCTGGCATCTTCAGACCGCCTTAACGCCCGCGCGCGCGCTCGCTTGTTTTTATTATGGGTTTTGTGGCCTACCCTGCGCGAGCTCACTCGCGTTGTGCACGTGATACCAGGCACCCACAGCGTCGAACACCTCGGGCAGCTTAAGACTTGGCTCTGCTTGGTGTTAGCAGAAAGTGCCTGTGGGTGTTCTCTGAGGTCCTCACGCTTGGCTTCTCGTTCCAGATGCCGCGATAGCGGTGTCGGAAACATAATTCTTGCTGCGGCATGCAGCGGCCGCAGCGCCATGGAGGGCGATAACTGGGATGTGGTCGATTCTAGGGTCTTAGGAAAAGAGAGGCAGGAGGTGGGCACAAACTAGCATTACACATACACGCACGACGCTGAAGCACATTAGAAAAGGAATCAAGATTCATAAAAAGAAAAACAAGGTCTTATCATCATTATTAGCAATTGCTAGAAATAAATACATGAGCCGCTGGGGGCTGGGGCGTCTATAACTGTTGGTGATCTTTCATCTAAGTCGGATGGGTAGCACCGGTCCTCTCGGCAGTTCAGCGCCAGCCTTTCGCGGCGTAGCCGGATTGAGACTTTCTAGATGTTCAGAGAAGCTGTTTTGCGGCGTCTGAAGCGTTGTCTCTGGTTCAGTGTCGGTATCATACTGGTCGTATGATAGAGAGTCATAGCTTGGCGCCTCACCAGTCAAGCTTTCGCAACGCTGAGCCGGTGTTCGCGACAACCCTGCCTCTTCCTTGACCGGACTCGGATTGGCAGGAGCTGCAGCAGCGGAAAACGCGGCTGGCAAAGAGGGCATTGTCTCAGGAGAGCCTCGTGACGCCGATATTATTGGCTCCGATTGCATGCGGGAGGCAGCGAAGACTGCACGGATATGTGGCTGGTTCGGTGGAGGAGTGTTTGTCTCTGATTCATTTGGCTGTTGTTGCCAGGCTCGTTCAGCAAGGCCGGATTCTTGCGGACCCTGTGATTGGTGAGGTGCGCTCCAGTCAAGACCCTGGGTAGGATCAGACTTTGTTCTCTTTGCTTTCTGAGCAGTCTGCGCGGGCTTGCGCTTTCGCTCCACCTTGATATGAGTTTGGTGTTCAAAGAACGTCGGAATCCAGCTTTTTACATTCGCGACCCACGCGTCCGAGTCGGCAAGGACATGATAGTCGAACACCTTGCTCCACTCGCTGGCCGACACCGCCGTCTTATTCACGAGAATGCACATACCGCCCACGCTGTGCACAGCAGCTGCTGTCGTTTTCACTAGCCGCTTGATCCCGACAACTTTGAGCGACGTGCCGGCAACAATTAGCAGTTGTGGCTTCCGCTGGCAGTCCTTTTGAAGGCTTTGCGCAATCTTATCGCCCCCGGGGTGGTCCTCCCCGTACAGAACGATGTCTGGGCGAAGCTGTCCTACAGGGGTGCTGCGCTTTCCGCTGAGGCTGCGAGCCACAGAAAGGCTGAGGCAGTTCTCGCAGTCAGGAGCATCACCTTCCTGCATAAGATCCAACGACGCTGGGGTCCAGTCGTAGGGATGGCTGCAGTTCATGCATTTCAGCGTGTGGATATCGCCGTGCAGTTGCACAGCCTCTGCCGCAGTAAGGCCAGCGCGATATTCAAGACCATCAATGTTTTGCGTATAGCACCGCATCAGCTTCTTCTTGTCACGTAGCAGCTTCATGAGGTGGTGCGTCGGGGTGGGCGTGGCACCAAGCGTCGACTCGCGGAGGCCGGCCATGAAGCTGTAGAACACCTGTGTGCTTTTCGGATCGCGAAAGAGTATAACGTCAAATAGGTCCTTACCACTCACAAAAGTGCTGGGGAATTTCTGCTTCACCAGGCTATACAGCCCATCTTTTGACCGGAAGTCAGGAATCCCAGCGTTGCAGGAGATGCCGGCGCCTGCTACGAACAGTGTTTTCTTACTAGACCGCACGCGGAACGCAATTTCACGAAGCGCCGCCTCCGAACCAGCATCTCCTAGTTCGAGGGTGCGCATTGTTTCCCGTTCGCCACGTCTGATCTAGAGCAGCCGGTTAAGTTTAACAACAAACAAACGCTGAAGGATGAAAGGGGATGAAACCCACGAGTCGGATGGGTTATGTTCAGGGCAAGGACGCTGAAAGAGAAAGGGAGGACCAAAACAAATAGGAACCGGTTGTCTGGGGAGTGGTGAATCAGCGTAAAGCGGGACGTGAGCGGCTCCAGCACCCAGCGCTTAGCGCGGGGACGCAAGCAAGAACTGATGAGAAAGTTTCTTCATCGTGGACTTTGTTATGTAAAGCATTGACGACCACTTCGTTGAACCTAATATCAGCTATAGAACTAAATGCGGTGAGACTTTTTCTGCGCCTCTAGCGACCATGAATCAAGGTGTAGACAACGAAGCTGTCGGCACTGCCTGGGAATCTGAGCCCATCCACGCCGAGGCCATTACCACTGAATACCCTAACCCATTGCCAAACACTCTGGGTAGCTAGAGGGCAGTGCCCAGGGGCAGACAGCCGGACAGTAGGCGGTGATACCGCTACTACGCGCGGACTTTCCCGGGCTAGGCCATCCCGTCGCCGTGGCTCCAGGGCCAAGGGTAAAAAAGACCGACGTAATAGATGGTGCCATTAGCAGTACCGTGTTTCCACTTTGATACAGCGGTGATCGTGGTGTTTGATCGCGACGGCCTCGGGGATACCTGCGTAGCCACGACATGTCGGAAGCCGGAGAGGCTGCTACTTCGCCGCCGCCGAACCCAGACAATGCCAATAAGCTCAAGCCGGGTTCTGGCCGGCCTCGGTCGGGCCACAAGCGAGGGGCAAGCTCCGTCAGTATGCAGGATTCGCCGCTGCAGCAGATGAACGCCGAGGGGGCCCAATCGTTCCGACCGAAGGTGCTGAAGCTATATGAACAGCTGTTTACCCTCGAAAGCCACCCTCCGGGGTACTGGGTCGAGTTTTTTCTGCTGCCAGTGCATAAGGCTGAGCTCTCGCGTACTCTCAAGGGGGCAGAGCCACTTGCCGAACACAGAGTGGTGATCCAGACACTCGTACAGGCGTCTATTGCGAATTTGAGTGGGCCTGGGCGCTCGAGACCTCAGGTAGAACTTGCGCTCAATGCTATTGGCGTGCTCGAGGTAGTGTTTGTTGAAACCCTCACCCGCGCCACATCCACGACCCCTGCCCAAGGGACGTCGCCGATATCCCTGCTTGTTGGCCTCGATCGCGCGTCTAAGACGTTAGACGACCTAACTGCTGGCCTATTAGCGATTATACAGCATGGACCATTAGTTCTTGCACGGTCGGCTAGCGAGTTTGTGTTGCATGTTAGCGGCGCGACGCTCGGCACCAACATGACTACGCTGTTCAAC
This sequence comes from Starmerella sirachaensis, assembly GCA_030578495.1. Lineage (NCBI taxonomy): Eukaryota > Fungi > Ascomycota > Dipodascomycetes > Dipodascales > Trichomonascaceae > Starmerella > Starmerella sirachaensis. The sequence goes on along the minus strand of JAJMSC010000007.1, from coordinate 502,745 downwards.
ACAAAGAACTTCTTTGCCGCCTTGATGCGCGTCATCGATGAGTTTGTGGATGACGGTGCTGCCATGAGCGCCTTCACAGCCATCGGCGCCCTTTGCGCGCTGAACATGTACGGAGATGATGGGGCCAATGTGTATCTACAGCGCACGAGCGACTTCATCGACGAGGCTGTGATGACAAAAATCGTCGCTCTTGTGCAGAATAGCGGGATAGCCGGCTCTGCATCATCGCCAGAGTCACTTTCTTCATCGGCGACCCCTGGGGGATTAGTGGGCGCCTGGTTGTCGAGGTGGATCAGCAGACAACCGTCTCCGTCGACGCCGTCATCCCCCGGAGAGGGTAAGTCTGAGGACAGGCCCCAGAAAAACTCGATCTTTTGGCCTGCATTGCTTCCGCTGTACATGTTTATTGTCCACAACTCGCTATTCGCTTCGACATTCTCGCAATCTCCCGCCCTAATTTCTTTGATCGAGCGTGGTACAAAAACACTGCAATATGCACATAAAACCCACGAGATCTACGGCTACGCCTGGCTCTCCATCCTCATTATGCGCCATCTTGTAGAAACGCAGTTGGACGCACTGTTGGATCCGGCCGCCGCTGCCGTGATCCGTCTCGAATCCCCGAAGCTGGTCTTCGACAGTTCGAGGCGCGTACCTCTCTCCGGAATCGTCGACTCACTGCAATGCGCGCTGAAGTCCAACGCTGGCAAGCGCGTTGCCACCGACTGGGCTCTATATGATCAACTTATCAGTGTCCTGTACCAAGTGTGTGCCGGGCTTGCAGCGACGAAGACTATCTGGGTGTACAACTGGCCCCAGCTCTGGCGGACCTTGCTAGGGCTCCTCAGCCACTTCGCAAAATCGCCGAACCACGACCGCAAAGCAGCTGCAGTAATTCAGCAGACACTGCGGATCGTTGCCGGGATGGCGGTTCGCCGCGACCTCCTAGAAGAGGATGACTGGGCCTCGCTGCTTCACCTTATTGTTCAAACCCCGCAGCTTTTCGCGGATCTCGAGTCCGCCTTCCCTGAGATTGCGAAGACTCCGGCTTTAAGCGCCATCAAGGCGATGGCCGCACAGTTCGAGCTCAACCCCAAAACGCCTGACTTTGCCGTGATCGTGAGGCAGGGCGAGAAGGCTGCTGGGGGGTCCAGACAACTTATCGGCGAAAAATTAGCACAGTTTAGTGAGACGCGCGAGAGCGCGCTGCTAAACCGTGTCTTCAAGACGACTATAAAAAGCACTACTGCTGTCGAATATGTTTAAATAATGAACCATCCTCGTCATAACAAAAAAATTAACAGATTACTCGCAAAGCTTGCTAATGGATGGTCTGGGGCCCCCGTATAAGAAGTCGAAATCGCAGAATGGCTAGCCAATACAGGCACCATAGCTATTCGCGGTCTGGTCCACCTAGTTCTGGCTATTAACCGCGAGCTCCATGATTAGCCTAGTGGCGAGCCGCAGGAACGGGTATGCAGAAAACGTGTCGTCGATGGAATGCGCAGCGGAGCCATGTTTTGTCGCCGCCTCCTTTTCCTCCTCGAAGCCGTCGAACTTGAAATCCACAAGGTAGTTGTTTTGTTCGAGTTGGTACAGTTGAATGCGCATCTTCAGCATTTCAGAAATCGCGGCGCGGCCTTCGGTGGCCGCAGACTCGTTCCTCCACCGGACGTGAATCGTCCAGATGTCCTCTTCGCTTGGGACCATCCACTCCGCACCTAGAGCTTCTAGAGCGCGGTAGATCTCCCCCATTACATCTAGGGGATAGGAGCGCGAGCGAATACCGAAATGCCAGCGCATCTTCGACTTTTTGACGGTCACAGGAGACCGCCTTTTTGTCATGGCGATGCCACGGCTTTGCATGTATGCTAAATGATATTGCGGGAGGCTCTGGGGGAGCACGGCGATTGTCGAGTCCGCCACGCCAACGGGGCCCAAATGTGTCGTGTCGAATGAGTATGTGGAGGGGATGCCGCTGCGGCCGATCGAGCTCGGTTTCAGGTTCTGGAACGTCTGTGACTGTTGCGGTCCGGTGCTCGAGCGTCGGCGGTTGATGTTCCTGATTTCGATTGCCTTGCGGTTCATGTATTCGTCGAGCGACGAGCTGACTTCGGCATTCTGCGAGTCCTGCACGAGCGTGTACGCGTCTCGGATTTCGGCCGCGTTCGCCTTGTCGATGTTACCATCCTTGTCCTGCATGGCATCGAGGATGTCGATCCGCGAGTACCCCAGCTGCTCGCTCAAAATCTTGACGATATTCTCGTCGATCTCCTTCGACGGCTGCGGCACCTCCGGGAACAGGTCCGGTGCTAGGTCGGTGAGGAACCAGTGGTCCTTGATTATGGCGTCGACAGTGATGCGCTCCATCGGGTTGACGACAAGCATCTTGCGCAGTAGATTGCGCGCACCAGGGCTGATAAAGTCCGGTATGTTGAACACGCCCTGGCTGATACGCTGGAACAGCTCCGGGATGCTCTCCTCGTCGAACGGCAGCCGGCCAACCAGCATCACGTAGAGAATGACGCCGCAGCTCCACACGTCGACCTCAGGCCCGGCGTAGAGACGGCCACTGATGACCTCCGGCGCCGCGTAGTTCGGGCTGCCGCAGCTCGTCTTCAAAAAGTTTCCGTCAGTCATGATATTCGACAGACCAAAATCGGCGATCTTAATGTCCATTTTGTCATCGAGAAGGAGATTCTCCGGCTTGAGGTCTCGGTGCACGATCTTGTGCTTGTGGCAGTACCGGACGGCACTGATGATTTGCTGAAAAAACTTGCGCGCCTCTTCTTCGGTCATGCGGCCCTTCTGAACGATATGGTCGAACAGCTCCTTGCCGGCGAACTCGAGCACCATGATGATTTCATCTTTGCTTTTGATGACCTCGTACAGCTTGATGATGTGCTTGTGCCGCAGGAGACGCAGATAGCTGATTTCGCGCTCAATACGGCCTTGCATGTCGGTCTTCTGGAGCGTTCGGCGATTGATGATCTTGAGAGCGACCCGAGAATTTGTGGCCAGGTGGTACGCCAGCTTGACCTTGCCAAAGCTGCCCTCGCCGAGGGTCTTCACTATTTGGTAGCGGTCGATCCTACTGCCGTCCATCGTCATGAACTAGCCAGATCTGGCTCCGTCGGATCTTTTTTCCAGAGCTCCCGGCTAGGCTACCAGGAAAGGCGTACGTGGTGACTTGGTGTGGAGGAGGGGGAATCTGAAGTATAATCATCGTGCCCTGATGCGAGCCTGCTTACTGAGGAGCAGGAACTTCCTGAAACCCCCGCATATCGCTGCTGCTGACTACGGCTGGAGTCGACCGATGACCGTTGAGCCATGCCTAAAGCTCGCGAAACCCCTCCCCTTGCTCCGCATCACCCCACCAGCCTCACGGCGCAATGCATAACGATTGGACAAGCAACATGCATTTCTCTGCGCATGGAAGCTGCCTCGACTGTGGACGCCAGCTGCTGCCCGCCGCCTGAGACGCTTTCGCCTGAGAGTTACGTGCTTTATTCTCGCAATTCTGCGTCAGACTCGCCCGCGTCACATATGTATACATAATCACTCATTATTGCCGCCGGCGTTGTGTCACTGGCTCATGTGGACGCTTGCTTAATACTGGCACCGTAGCCGGGCTGCAGCAACCACTGCATAGATAGTCACAGCCACAGCCATACGCGGCTGCAGTAGCCACTGAAGCAGGAAACAGAAACAGAAACAGAAGCAGAAACAGAAACAGCAACAGCAACAGCAACAACACCAGATACAGCACCAGATAGTAACAGAGTTGTGACTACAAACGCAGCACAGGCAGCACAGGCAAAGATGTAGGTTAAACTCAAAAATAAGACGAAGATGTTAAACTAGAGCAATGGGACTTAAAAAGGCTCACGGTAAAGATCAAGGAAGTGGTGGACATGTCGGCATCGTCCGTCTCGGCAAGCAGCCGGTCTAGCAAAAGTACATTTTCATGGAAGCGATTGCATAGCGCATAGGCGCACAGGGCGCATGATGAGGCACAAAGGGCTCGGTCGTTCTTGCGACGGACGACCGCCGTGTCGGGGGCTACTCCATCGTTGGAGACCATACCGGGCTGGCTCCGCCGTAGCGAAGCATGAAAATTATCAGGGAGAATATGAAGCACAAAAGGCTTAGACAAGTAGCGGCACGCGCTCGCGAGAGACTCTTTGTTTACATAGGGGGCACACGCCGCGCTGCCGAAGAAGCCAGCGCGAGACGCAGCCCGTGTGGAATTCGTGCCCGCACGGCAGCGTCATGACCTCGCAGCCAGCTTCGAAGTCGTCGAGGCAGATTGAGCACTGAGACTGTCCCCACCGCCCCCAGAAGCCGGTATCGTCTGTCCAGTACCGCGTCGGCAGCGCCGTCACGACCTTCCGCGGCGCGCGACGGTTGGCGTCGCTGCTGCACATGTTTACGAGCACTACAATGCCAACAATGGCAAGGAGCAGGAACGGCCGGACGATGAGCAGGAACAAAATCTCGGTGAGGTCGAGGTCGACGTTTGCCGGCAGCGTCCACAGCGTCACCGTAACGCCGGATTTCGTCGCGTTCTGCGCCAATTGATTAAGTGTGGCAAAGTTAGGCTTCGTGACAACGAACCCAGGGATACCGAAGCCCTTCGTGTAAGCAAGCGTTGTCGCGGCTTCGTATGCGGCGATGTCGCCCGCGACAATCACCCCGACCGCGCCGCGGACATGGCAATTGAGCAGCTTTGCAGCAACCTTACACCCTCCTTGCTCCACAAGCACGACTGAACCTGTAAGGTCCGTTTTCGGGGGCTTGCACGCCCCCGCGTCGTCCCCGTCGCCGCTCAGCCGGACGAGCCGCCCCTTGAGCTCAGCCTGGTCTGAGCCCGCCATTGGCGCGCGTGCGGTGAACGCCAGTGCGTATGCATCCATACTTTCATTCCCGTAGCGTACAGCAGCCTTTAAGTAAATGGGAAACTTGAGTCCGGCGCCTAGGTCCTCCTCTGGCTGCGAGGACCATACGTACCCGGACTTCTCGAATAGAACCGTGTAGCAGAGAAATAGACATACGGTGGTGATGCACCCTAGGGAAAATGCCACTCCGGGTGCCATCTTTTTCCTGGGTCTATTCCTGCCCCTGTGAGTCGGTTCCCGACCGTTTATGCTAGGATCGTGGAGAAATGCGTGCCCTTGCCCGCCGCCTTAATTGATGCCCTTCTCATTCCGCATGACAACACGGATATATTCATTAGCTAAACGAATGGCACTATTCCCAGAATACTTGTTGCGCGGCTCGTGTTTTGCCTGATTGCGGATGCGCCCGATCTCGGGGCAAACAAATGGCCGGCACCCCTACACGTACCTCAATTAATGTTGTGGTGCCCAATGTAATCTACGACAGTGGTGGATTTCTCCGCTAGCCCCTATTCGGAGACGTCGTGGGCTGAAACCTATATTGTGTGTGTTATATGTACTTGCAGGGAATCCTGCCGCTAAGCAGATGGGAGAACTAAAGCGGGTCTGGCAGACCGATACACGACCGAAGATATAGACAGCTTAGGTTAAATTCCTGATGGTTCTAGTGAGATAGCTAATTGTAAAACTACAAATGTCTCTTCCTACGCAAACTCTACAACGATGCTCTTAACTTCGAATGGGCCAAGTTCAATTGGAATGCGATCGTGCTCATCCTCGTGCGACCCTGCAAGTAGGACATCGATCTGCTCGCCGTCATCCTCGTCCTCCAGCACGTTCGTGCTTATCGCTGAGCGGACGGGGAGAAGCGCAGACAGGTACCCTTTGGCGCGGCCACCCATTGTCTCGTACACCCGCACAACCGCACGCTTGCGGTCGCGCTTCGCGTCGGCGTCTGCGCGCTTCACAGCGGACACGACAATTGAGCTATCACCCTTCGCCATGACCACATGCGGGATTGACCGCGAGCCGAACAGCTCCGGGCGTTTCTGCTTCGGGTTACGCACCCAGTAGTGCGGGTGGTTGAAGAACTGGGCGAGGCGTACCGTCTCGGGGGAGAGCGGGCCAGCGTGCGGTGCGAGCGCGTAGCGGAATGTGTGCTTGCCGATGTCTGCATGCGCGTCGGGCGACTTTGGCGCGCGCAGCAAGCTGAGACGCATCTTGTTGCCGTGGATCGAATAGCCGTACTTCGAGTCGTTGAGCAGAGACACGCCGTAGTTCCAGGCGCTCAGGTCCGCGAAGCGGTGGCCATTTACCTCGAACTTCGCGGCGTCCCACGACGTGTTATAGTGCGTCGGGCGGCGCTGTATGCCGAAGCTCGTCTCATACGATGCGAAGTCATTGACAACGTCAACAGGGAACTCGACCTTCAAGAACTGGTACGTCTCGTTCCAGTCAACGTGAGTTGCAAACTCGATGTACGATTTGTGGAGAACGATTCGCTGGTGTACCTTCGACCCGCTGAACTCGTACGACGTCTCGAAGCTCTCCTCGTCGTGTTTTCGCCACTTAGTCGGCGTTGGCGCAATCCACTTCTCAGTGGCGTACTGCTCTGTGTCCCACGCCGGGAAGTTCAGCGGCTGGTCCTCAAATAGGTAAAGCTGGTTGCCGACTGCGCCATCGCTGAGCACCTCACGGTCGTTGCGCTTGTCGTACACAGAGACGAGCTTGCCCTCCTCAAACTTCAGGTCGAAGGATTCGTTTGAGATCTCGTCCGTAGTCGAGAGCGTCTCTACGGCGATGGGCACGCGGTGCGGCAGCTCCGTTTCATACTTCGCCTGCTTCCACGCCTCACTCGCGTCGCCGAGGCTGCCCTCGAGCTCAACAAGGTACTGCGCATCGGGCTCGTCGTGGTTCGTCGTCTCGTAGCCAAGAGCCTGTAGCGCATCCTTCACAAGCTTCGAGCCCTCCTCAAATACCTCCTTGTAGATGCGTCGCGCATCCTCGTAGATCATCTCGATACCTGAGCCCGGCAGCACATCGTGGAACTGATTGAGACAGACCTGACCCCACAGCCGCTCGATATCTGCATACGGATATTTGTAGTCTGGGATCTTGAGAGACGCAGCCGTAGCGAACAGTTCGAGGTCGCGGAGAAGAATCTCGCTCTTGCGGTTACCCTTCTTGATCGCAGCCTGCGTGGTGTAGGTACCGCGGTGGTACTCGAGGTACAGCTCGCCATTCCATGTAACCAGTTTCGATCCATTATCGGTGTTCTTCACAACTTGCTCAAAGAAGTGCGTCGGGGTGTACTCACGTCCTTGAGCGATCATCGGCAACAGTTGCTTTTCGTTGCTGATGCCGCGGCACCGGCGCAGCTTCTCGATCATCTCTGCGGTAGGGCCACCGCCGCCATCACCGTGGCCATACAACATTAGCGCGTGGTGCTCAGTGTCAAGGTTCTTATGCTGCTCCAAGCTGCGTTTCACGTCACCGAAGTGGGCCTGTGCCGTGTACGTGTTTGCCGGTGGCATGTGGCACACGACCTGCGAGCCGTCGAGCCCAACCCATGAGAATGTGGACAGCGGGAACTGGTTGATGTTATTCCAGCTCAGCTTCTGCGTTAGGAAGTACGGCTGCTCGGCGAGCCGACAGACCTGCGGAAGCTGCGGCGCATACCCAAATGTGTCCGGCAACCAGAACACCTTAGAACGGAACCCAAATTCGCGCTCGAAGAAGCGCTGACCGAGCCACATCTGACGCACGAGTGCCTCGCCGTTGGGCATATTTGTGTCGCACTCTACCCAGGATCCACCGATCGGAATGAACCGCCCATCCTTGACGGCAATCTGCACGCGCTTGAACAGGTCTGGATGGTCCTCCTTCAGCCACTGGAACTGGACAGCCTGCGATGCCGCGAATACATACTCGGGGTAGTCGGAAAGAAGCTCTAGCTGTGACGACCAGCTGCGCGCAATCTTCCGCCGCGTCTCAGCATACGGCCACAGCCACGCTGTATCGATGTGGCAGTTGCCAACCGCCCACACAAGCCCCTCCTCTTTCTTTTTGTAAACCGAAGAGGTGTCTACATCGCCAAAGTACGTGGCGGCGAGCTTACGGCACTTCTTCGCCGACTCGTCGACGTTATTCCGGTCAAAAGTATTGACAATTGTGTTCAGCAGGTCAAACGCCGTGTTCTTCTGCCAGCTGTTGCCGGGGAACTCGCGCGCGGCGTCGCCCAGAATCCAGTAGTCGATGTGCAATGCACGCGTGATACTGTTCGGCACTAGCAGGTCTGCCCGGTTCAAGCGGAACTGGCGGTTCGGGTCTGGAGGGGTGCCAGCGCCGGTGATATTGTTACAGCTCGTCTCAATGTAGAACGTGTGCCACTTTCCGTCGACGGCCCAGTCGCGCTGTAGCGTGATCTCAGTGCGCTGGTGCTCGCCGCTGAGACCCTGCATCGGCACGCCTCGGGACGTGTAAAGGAAGCCTTCATCCGACGAATCGAAGTCGAAGATCGGTAGCTCTTCGTACTTTTCGGGCCAGTCCGCTGGGATCCGTACGTGGATCTTGAACCAATGCGTGCTCCACGATGGGCCGAAGTTGTCGCCCTTGTGAGCTGGGCGCCAGTTGTCGCGCGCGAGGTCCATTGCGTCGTCAAAGCTCGGGCGCTGCAAGTCAGGCACCGAATACACCTCCAATTTGACATAGTCCTCGTGGTCAATGCGGGTGCGGTCGTAGAACGCTGCCAAGTTCAGCTTGCGGTACTCGCCGCCGGGATCGTCGAATTGACGGATCCGGCCCTGATACAGGCTTTCCACCTTCTTAGCAACGGGGTCAATGCTTCTCCTCGGGTAGGCCATCGTTGGTTCGCCAATTCTGTCGTTGTCCGTGGGGAAGCGATGTGCCCGAGACCTCTGGTTTGCCGTATATAATTGATCCGCGTAGGGTAAGGAACGCAAGCACAGGAGCTGCATCTCCCCCCTCGCCCTCTCAGGGCTGGTGCTGCCCAGACAGGGCCTAAGTGCGGGGCGATGTACCTAAATAAGGTGTGCGTGGGTTCAGCTCCCACTGCTTAGATGAGATTCGCACCTTGAACACCCAGCACTCACAAGCTTAGTACCACAACGCTTAGTACCACAACGCTTAGCACGTAACACTTAGCACGTAACGCTTAGCACACATAACGCTTAGCACATAACGCTTATCTCCCTTGACGCACATGGGATCAGCGCCTCCAGCAGTGCACGCTCGACCTTCAGGGTACTCACTTTTTCGAAACAAGTGATGAAGTAGAGGCTCTACGGCTCGCTAGATCTTCGGGAGAGATCATCATCACTGGTGCATGTACACTGCCTAGAAATAATTAGCCATATTTACAATGAACGAGTCATCCTATTAACGAAATTTTACGCTATGCGTAGGTAATTTTGGTGCATTTGTTTGACGAATTTTGGATCGGGTCGCTTTAGAAAGTCGGTCTGCGCACATTTACAGGATCTTCCTCGGCCCAGCGCGAGTTCAAGTAGCGCAGACTATCCTTGGCATGCTCGGCGGCTTCGCCCTCTAGCATCTTGTTCTTCAGCACAGACTCATAGGTGTCGTAGAGCACATTGTATGCGATGCCTGCGTGCGCGAACGCATCGATAAGCCAGCCTTGCGGCGCATCACGGGTGTAGTCGACAGTATATTGCTCAAGCATCGGCACCAGCTTCGAGACCGAGAAGATCGACTCGACAGCACGGTACCGCGTGCCGAGCTGTGTAACCAGCGCGGCGACATGTGCGTAATGCGGTGAGTGCTGCTTGTCATCCTCAACGCGCGTCTTCGTGAGCAAGTTCTGCCAGCACTGCTGGATTTCCACAGGATCACGATAGTCTGCGAACTCGAAGATTTCAAAGGACACTTCGTAGAGCCCGAGAGGATCAGCCCATTGGTTGAAGAGCTCGCTCACATTGTACAGGCGCTGGTTTAGCCTCTCGTCTGGTACCTTCGCAAGAATATCTGCCTGGAGGAGGGCAAGCCCAAGGTAGGCCCGCACCATCGTCGTCATATTAACCGCCTGAGGCGTCGGCTGCTGCTGAGCCTGGCAGTAGCCCATTGCGCGGCTGAGGTACTCAATGCGCTGGGCTAGGCTCGACGCCAGGGTGCCGCGCGCCAGATCCAGCAGCACGTCTGCGGCAGCAAGCAGATCGCCATGGCGCTGGTGCCACTTCCACAAGAGATTTGCCACGCGCAGGTCGTGCACAGCACCGACCTGCAGATACGTCGCAACAAACGGCGTGTCGAGCAGCGCTATTTGGTCCTGACGACCATGCTCGAGGAACCAATCGTACAGAGCGAAGTGCCAGACCTCATCCTGAGACGAAAGCATCGCGGCGCGCGCCGCTGCGTCGGGGGAGTCCACGTCCGCAAGGTTCGTATGCGGTGTCAAAACCTCCGTGAATAAGATGTTGAACACCGCCATCTTAGTCCGATACTTCAGCTCGCTCTCGCTGATTTGACCACCATCCGCCGCGCTCGGAAGAAGCGTCTGCGTCTGCGATGGTTGTTGAGGCGGGTTCAACTGTGAAGCTTGCGAAGCATGCGATGCCTGTTGCAGGTCAGTGGACGTTGGGATAACAGCGCCGTCGACTTCGGTGAGGCGTTTCTTGGCCGTCGGCTCCTCAACACTCTGGACTGAGTCCTTCTGTCGGAGATAGCCGATCGCGAGGTTAGCCGGGTCCTGCTCGGCCGCGACGGCAAGCGACGCCTGAATGGCTCCAACGTAGAACTTGAGCTGGACATAATCGCGAACAATATCTGTGAGAGTTTCAAGTTGGATGGACGCCGATGCCTTCTTTACAAGCGTGACCGAACGGTTCAAGCTCGCGGTGTCCGGGTGCTTCTGCTGCTTCGCATGGTGAATGTACTCCAAAGCCTTATACTCGAGGACATCACTGCCGGAAAAGTATGACGGGCAACGCTCCTGCATGACGGACGCCACAGAGTCAATCGAATCTCCTTTATTGAGAACGTAATTCACAAGGCTATTCACCAGTTCGCGCACAACATCACTCTGTTTTGCCTCGGTGAAAAACTCACCGAATTTCATCTTGCGCAGCTTCTGCATGCTTGACTCGCTGAAGTACGACAAGACGTTCTTTGTGTCGTGCTGCGTCAACGTAAGCCTCAGGAATGCAATTCCTTGCTGGCTGCTCTTCGCGAGCCGGCTCATCGCTTGAAGACCCTTATACTCGGCCTGGCTCAGCAGCGCGGCATCATCACCGCCGGCGTAGCTACCTGTGCGCTCACTCATGCCTTCGGAGAAAGAGCGGTTCTTGTCGAGGAAGTCAGAGAGCCCGCTAAGCTGCTGGTGGATCTTATCTAGCATCGCAGCATGAAGAACCTTGTTATCGGGGCCAAGGATGTGGCTAGCCCAAATCGGCGCAAGCAGACGCGCTACATAAAGTGCAAGGCCATCGAACATGGAGCTCAGTCGGATCGCAGAGTGGCCAAGGAACCCGGTCTGGAGCTGGTCGCGACGAAACACAGGAAGACCGCCGAACCTGAAAAACGAGCCGATTGCGTTCTCGCGGTACTGGCGGCTCGTGCTCTGGGACGCCGTAATGAGGGCGCCACAGCAGATTTCCATGGGGCCGTACACCTGCGCCAGGGCCAGAGGCACGTCTGCATATTCAAAGCGCTCGCTGAACGGCCGCGCTCTCACGCGGTACAGCTCGGCAGTCGTCAGCACGAAAGTGACGCCATCGGTGGCCGATGGTAGCACAAACTGGACGGTGCCCTCTACTCTGAACCAGCCACTGAGCTCGACAAACGAGACCGGCTGGCGCATGTCAGTCTGATGGGCAATGCGCGTGCGGTCGATCGACGAGGCGAGAATGCGGCTCTCAGCCACTGCGAATAGGTGCTCGCCATCGAGCACGGTGGACTTCGGCAACACAGGTGTTGCTTCATCATTGGACGTCGGGAGCTTGTGCGCATAGCCAATCTGCAAGTACGACCGCCGGTCAGGGCGGTGGAAAAACACACGGGCACCGGCATCTGTCACGGCGACAAGCCGGATTTCGCGACTCTTCGTGAGCGGCACAGCAGAAACGGACACGAAGTTCGGTGCCTGGGCTCCGAAGAATGTGGAAAGCTTGCTCCGGACGACTCCCGGGTTGATCGTGTGCGTCAGCGTCACCATATTGCCATGTGGATCGTAGTGGTACACGTGGATTATCGATGTCGTCGTGAGGATGTATAAGGCGTTTACCGAATCGTCGAGGGCAAAGTCGAGCATACGCTCAGAGCTCTTTGGCGTGACACTACCAAACAGCCCGCCAAATACGCCGCCGACCTCACCATGGCAGACACGCTGCTGCTTCGACTTAAACCACGACTCTTTCGCAGAGTAGCGGAACTCCCACAAAGTAGCACCCGTCTCCTCACACGTGAACCAAATGCGGCCCTCAGCCGACGACCGCACAGTTGGCGCGCCTAGCCCGTCAATGGGGATCGAAAGTTCTGTGTTGATCACGTCGACAGACGCCTCGACCGCAAAAAGTCGCATTTCCTTCGTGGTGCTCACGGCTAGCAGTTGCTTCACTGACTCGGAAAACACGCGGTTGTTCGGCGCAGCCTCATCCACGCTCACAACAGGGTCAGCCATGCCCGTGCTAAACTCCTTAACCTCGTTACCGCCCACATCCCAAAACAGCACCTTCTCGCCGTCGGTGACCCACACGGTGTTTAGCTTGCGAAGATAGCCGACTCGGGGACGCTTCACCGCGCCATCCGGCCTTGCAGAGCCCGCTGCGTCTGCCGACGTTGTCTGCGAGCTAACATCGACGCGGTTCAGAATCGCGAGAATAGCCGGCGGAAGCGCCGTTGGGATGGCAGTGAATGGCGCATACGCCTTCGACTGAAGCACGTCGGGCGTGGTGTGGCACTCTATCGTGCGCGACGCGACGATGGGATCGAGATCCGGCAGCCGCGCGTCGCGAAGCCGGTAGCCGTCGAGCAGGTTAGCCGCGACGCCAAGCGGCCAAGCCTGCGGCTGTGTCGCGAGGGACACGCCGATAGTGCCGAGCTCGACATGCTCCTTTCGCTCCTCTTGCGGGCCTTGCTGGATCACTGGCGCCGGCAGGGCCATTGAAAGTTTCAAGGGTGAGGGTGCGCGTCTCACGTCACTAACATCGACCCATATCACACAAACACCAAACACAAACGGTACGCAGACATTTTGAGGCGGTCAAAAGAGGCTAAATTAGAGCTCGTCCGAACTGAGCACACTCAGGATGTTGCGCACGTTTAGGTAGAATTATATGGGGCCTGTCGCTCGCACCTAATGCACGAGATCTGTGTAGACAACAGCAATGCATGCCCAAATTAGCGTAGTTTTTTTCTTCATCGCCACTAAGTAACATAAGTTCTTCCAGCTTAGCTTGTATCCGCAAATCGCCTACGTGACAGGCCCCACTGACACTGATGATCTCGCGTTAGCGAGGTCGCATTGCAAAGTTCCGCCCGGGAGCTGGTGTGCCCTAGTCCATGATCGCGCAAGACGGCAAAGCCACTCCAGAAATTGCAGCTCGGAGTCGCAATTCTTGTCACCCGCACTACGGGAAGGGCGCTCCTTCCCTGACCCCTCTTTACCGCCTGGAGATCAGGGAATTTTCCGGGTGGTCCCACTATGCGCCAGGCAAAAAATCGCAATATCGGCCAATCTTACTCACCTTGGCGAGTCGCAGCTCCTGGCACGCGATTTGCAGATCCTGGCCTCTAGAGATGCGGTCCTGGGTGCGAATTCAAGAAAGATTTATGCCCTCGGCATGGCTGCGGCTCGACTCCGCATTTTCGATACATGTGCAGCAGGCTTGACGTCATCTTGTGACCATGAATTACCTTTGCCCCCCTGCTCCCTGCTTCCCCTTCCCTCCCTCCTCTCCATGCGACGCATAGTGATCAGCCCTAACGCAAATCTGGGTCGGCCTCAAACGCCGACCAGCTGCACAGGCATCGGCGCCGTGTCATCGAAGGTGTCTGCCCATTGGGACACTGCAGGCTGTAGCGTCGCGGAAAAAAAGTTAGACACGAATAATATCCGCGACCCGTTCCGCGCTTCGCACCGGCTGGAGCAAACGGCCAGTCAAGTGCGAGGTATTATGTCGCAGTGCCGCACTCAGTAAAGGACATAGCCTTATTTGCAGGCCAGCCTCGGCCCGTAGCCAGGCGGCTCAAGCCTCAGGGCTATTGCATGGACACCGGTCGTCTTGCACATACCCTATCCCTTCGGTGAGGCACGGACCAATGATACTGCGCACACAGCGTAGCTCCGTCCGGGGTAGCGACGGTCCCAGGGCGCGCACCTTCCGCTCACATAAGCGGTGTATAAAACGTACGCGCCGGCGGCCCTTGCACACCTCTTTTTCCATCTTCACGACCAACCCCCACCGATCTGGTTATCACAATGTACAACGTGACGAAGACGAACGCCTTCCGCGCGCTGCAGCGCACTGTGCGCACCTATGCGACGAAGGAGCCGACTCTGAAGGAGACCTTCGCGGCGAGCCTGCCGCAGAAGATCGAGCAGGTCAAGGCGCTGCGCGCCGCGCACGGTGGCTCGAAGCTGCAGGAGACCACGCTCGACCAGGTCTACGGTGGCCAGCGTGGTATTATCGGCATTGTCTGGGAGGGCTCTGTGCTCGACCCGGAGGAGGGCATCCGCTTCCGCGGCTACACGATCCCGGAGATCAGCGCGAAGCTGCCGAAGGCGCCCGGCTCCGACGAGCCCCTTCCGGAGGGCCTGTTCTGGCTCCTCCTCACTGGTGAGATCCCGAGCGATGCCCAGGTCAAGGCGCTGAGCGCTGAGCTGCACGCGCGCTCGTCGCTGCCGGACCACGTCGTCGACATCCTCCAGCACTCGCCGAAGCACCTGCACCCGATGGCGCAGCTGTCGATCGCGGTCAACGCGCTCGAGTCCGAGTCCGAGTTCGCCAAGGCGTACGAGAAGGGCGTCAACAAGAAGGAGTACTGGCAGTACACCTTCGAGGACTCGCTCGACCTCATTGCGAAGCTGCCGACCATCGCCGCTCACATCTACCGCAACGTCTTCCACGATGGTGTTGTCGCGCCGACCGATGCGTCGCTCGACTACTCGGCGAACTTCGTCAAGCAGCTCGGCTTCGGCGGCAACCAGGACTTCACCGACCTCATCCGTCTCTACCTGACCATCCACTCCGACCACGAGGGCGGCAACGTCTCGGCGCACACCACTCACCTTGTGGGCTCCGCACTCAGCTCGCCGTACCTGTCGCTCGCCGCCGGCTTCAACGGCCTTGCCGGCCCGCTGCACGGCCGCGCCAACCAGGAGGTGCTTGAGTGGATCCTCAGCATGCGCGAGACGATCGGCGAGAACGTCACCAAGGAGCAGATCGAGAAGTACCTGTGGGATACCCTCAACTCCGGCCGCGTCGTGCCGGGCTACGGCCACGCCGTCCTCCGCAAGACGGACCCGCGCTACTCCGCCCAGCGCGAGTTCGCTCTGAAGCACATGCCGGACTTCGGCCTGTTCAAGCTCGTGTCGCAGATCTACGAGGTCGCCCCGAAGGTCCTCGGCGCCAACCAGAAGATCAAGAACCCGTGGCCGAACGTCGACGCCCACTCCGGCGTGCTCCTCCAGTACTACGGCCTCACTGAGCAGTCGTACTACACCGTCCTGTTCTCTGTCGCCCGTGCCCTCGGTGTGCTTCCGCAGCTCATCATCGATCGTGCCTACGGCATGCCGATCGAGCGCCCGAAGTCCTTCTCGACCGAGAAGTTCGCCGAGAAGTTCAACTTCAAGCTGCCGTAAAGATGCCGGCCCTTCTCTCCATCAGGGCTGTCTATGATAGATATGATTTAACCTACATAGCTAACCTCACGATATCCCCTAGCGACATTCGCTCGTCGAGCATTCGCAAGGTGCGCGTGCTTGCGGAGACCGCGCGTGCGGAAGCGCTGAGAAACGCGACGCCTACAGCCGGCACGGCCAACAGCACACTGGTGGTGTCAGCGGGCAGTCGCAGTGAGAAAACGCGTCGAATTCCGGCCACGCTCGCCGAATTGGTGCTGTACTGTGGCGGGGGGTCCGCGCGCTGACCGCGTCGGTTCAGCCAGTCCACCATGGCGCTCAGCGCCGCCTGGCGCGCCCGCTCTCTGTCTCACTGCCGTCGAATGCCACCGAATCGCTGGGTAAAGCACCGTAAGCGCGCTCGGGAAGAGCCAGAACTGCTTGCCACCCTCGCCGACGCGTCGTTGTCTAGAATTCGTATGATCTTAAATAGTCGAAGGTTATAATCCTACTGAAGCAGGGACTCAGTCCCCGCGGGCAAAGCATCACCGAAAGTGTTCTCTCCCGAATAGGTGACGTACAGGAAGCCATCCTTGTCGCGATGCTCGTCGTAGATGTTCGACATCAGCGCGGATGTCGGCGGGAGAACGTCGTTCACGAAAATAAAGATGGCCTTTTCCGGCTCGAGCCGGATCCGCTTGCGGATAACGTAGACGAACTGGCCGACCGTGAGATCCGCCGGCACGAGGTACTTCCGCTTGTCGATGCCGGCGATGTCGGACTTGTCGACCTTCTCGCAGATCACCGGGATGCGGCCGGCGTACTTCTGGCGAATGCGGTCCGCCTCGGCCTTGCGGGAGTCGAACGGGTAATCATCCTTGAATTGCGAGTGCATTGGCAGTCCAGAACCACGAATTGAAGCTGGGCGCAAGCAGGAAATAAGTGGGGGGGGTTATGAGAGATAAGTCGGGGCGAGGCGGTGACTGCGTAAGGTGAGTAATGGCGGTGAGTGATGGCGTTGTGGTAAGGGTACGATGCAATGATTAGGCTCCAGCTGGGAAGCAGCTTACGGTGAGGATTATGCGGTCGGCCGAGTCCAGTAATGCCCAGCTCCGCCGGCTGGCGGGTGGGGTGGCTTGCGGCCGTGGTGTGATGGCACACGTGGGCACCATGAGGTGGTCGAAGGATGCAATAGCCCACTCGGTTCTATTTCCTGCGTCAATTACACAACTGCGGGTTATATATTACAGAATTAGTTGTCCAGTGCCTTGTTCTTTCCGCGGAGAGCACTTTCTCTCGGCGCATTGGCTCGAAAGCCGCTTATGTCTCAATTTGGAGATCACTATTCCCTACCACCTTATTCGATAAGCCTGCGTGGTAGTCCTCATTTGGCACTATAGCTGGGTGTCGGCTGCGTTTGTGTTTATTCTTCCACAGCTGCACCCTGGCGTGCCCAGCGCTGCCTTAAGGGACCCCTCACCCCTCTCTCCTCCTCTCTAGATGCCAGACCAGCTCACGTGCTTCTAATGACCGCATTGAGGACGTCTAGCGCAGGATATATGGCACGTGAGATAAGCGAGCGCTTCATGGAGCCTTCGTCGATAGAAACAGAAATGCTCAACGTGGTCCATGCGACGCCAGTCTCGCTAGGACCGCTACGCTTTTGATCTTTTCGGTAGGATCTCTACTTAGCTAATAATATTGATTCGAGTTGATTACCGGTTGGAACACCTCGTGCGTGTTTCACGCAGGAGGCACGCAGGCACTCCAAGGACTAGCCACTGAAGGAGAGCATGGACCAGGCGACTGAATGTGAGCACTCCCACATCTATGTATTAACTGCTTAGCTGGGTTGTCCCTAAACACTCCAGATCGCGGTGGTGTATCGCGGCATTCCTGCTTAGAAAGGAAGCACATCCGTGGAGATCAATGAACCAGCGCCGCCATTCCGTGGACCCGTCCCGTCCTGGAACGGTTCGCAATACTGCCTGGTTAGTTAGGACGTACCCACAACATCAGGCGAACACCAAGTTTACTTTGGCCTCAGCCGTGCGCCCTTTCAAGGGTAAGCGGGAAACCCGCTATCATGAGGTATGCGCGCGGCACGACTCTCGGCTAACTGACCTTAACCTATTCGCCGTTAGCGAACGATTGTTGAAAAAAGTTTACGGCCCTCACAAGACCGAATCCGGCACTAAACCGTATTTTTTTGCGCCATCAAGATGTTCCCGGCGAGCCCGATGGGCAGGTCGTCCCCGCCTGAGCCGCCTATTGCCCCATCTCAAAGCCTAACACAACCAGGCTTCCAAACTGCTTAGAGTGAGTAAGAAGGCATGTGCCGTGCCTTGATTTGAGATACCCCACATAATCTGGGTTGGCAAGGCCATACGGCATCTCTCCTGGAAAAAAAACATGCAGACGGCCTAATTTTTAGCGATATCGGCGATATTTATCGCCATGAAGTCCGGTCATTGAATGTCCTGCCGTCAAGTACGCTATTTGGAGTCTGTCGCAATGGCATTCTCTTCAGCACCTTCCCCCATACCCACTGGATTGCTAACAGGATGTACGCTGGTGCGAGGTGGTGGTGCGCTTTGGTAAAGTGGGCGTAGCTTTCGAAAGAGGTATGTGCATCGGCGATGTAAACAAAGCCGGCCACTAATGGTTGCAGACGCCGCGAACATAAACCATGCTGAGGGGCATGCAGGAAAATTTTCTGCGGAAAATTGGTGCGATCTCAATATAACATAAATAAGAATTGATGTAGTTTTCTTGCTCTAGCTCTATCGACATATATGCTATCGAAATTTCTGGCGTTGGCTCTAGCCTCCAGCGTCGGAACCGCGGCTCCCGCCGTGGATACGAGCAAGCGCGCGCTATTTGCACTACCTCCGAGTGCAGATAGTTTTTATTGGAGGCCGGACAACTTGGACTCGTACAGTCCAGGTGAGATAATTGATAGCCGGAGCGTTGACCTCGACGCGGAGCTTATCCTGACAGCTGCGTCTGCGGAGCAAGTGGTCTACAAGACCACCGACGTTAATGGCGAAGACTCTTGGTCAGTGGCCACCGTTATCGCGCCGCACAATCCACAGGCAGATGCTAAGCTTTTCTCCTATCAATTCTGGGAGGATGCTACAAATATCAATTGCTCGCCAAGCTATAGCCTGCTCGTTGGTGCTCGTGCTCCTGATGGAGTTACGTCTGTGCTCGATACTGGTCCAATTCTCGATTGGGCTCTGCTAAATGGCTATTACGTTGTGGCGGCTGATCACGAGGGGCCTAACTCGGCGTTCTTCGCCGGCCTGGTCGGAGGCTACGCCGGCTTGGATGGGATTCGCGCCGCTTTGGGCCAGTTGAACTTGTCGGATAAGACCCCAGTAGGTCTCTACGGCTACAGCGGGGGTGCGCATGCCTCTGTCTGGATGTCCGCATTGCATGGCTCCTACGCACCTGAGCTCAACATCGTTGGCGCGGCACACGGCGGAACGCCTGTGGATGCTAATGCAACTGTAAACCACCTGGACGGTCAGCCCTTCAGCGGATTTGTGCTTGGAGCCATTGTAGGTCTAGCGAATGCAGATCCAAAACTGAAAGCCCAGATAGAGCCGCATATGGACAGCTCTATCAAGAGAGATGTCGGGGTTATGGAAGCTGATACTTTTTGTGTACTCAACGAAATGGTCGCGTTCGGTGACAGGACCTTCCACACGCAGTTCGACGTTGATTTCTTCACATATCCACCACTCAAGCAGACAATGGAGCGTGAGTCGCTAATGAAGGGCTCCATTGCCCCTAACATCTCGACCCCCAAGTTTCCACGTTACATATACCATGCCGAGGCGGATGATGTTATTCCCTTTGGTCCCCTGAACCAGTACGTCCAAGAGCAGTGCTCGGATGGTGCAAACATCGCGTTTGTCCCCTTCAATGGTAATAATCATCCCACTGTCGAGGTCATTGGCCTTCCCGGTGCTCTTCAATTTGTCCAACAAGCACTCGAAGGTAAGCTACCCAGCGTCCAGTGCGGGCAAAAGCCGGAAGAAGTACTCACTATATTCTCAGAAGATGTTAGCCAAGTTCTTGGACAGCCGACTGCTGATGCCATAAATGCACTCGAGGGTGTCGTTACCCCATTTGGAAAAATCATATTCAAAGATATCTGATTAATTGAAGCTTGACGCAGCTATTATGGGTATGACGCTTTTACCTCAATATAACCCAGTCACCGGCTAAACTCGTATTGAGTGCATTACTTGAAGAGCAGACTACTCTTCTTATTCACGGGATGATGAGAGGGCTATGCATATGCCCATAGAGGAACCGAGGTAGTATATAACCGCCATATGAGATACCCTGTGAGGGGCTAATGACCTCTAGATTTCAAGTGCCATGCATGACGAACCCTGATTCAGGTACGGCATGGCCCTTTGATGCTCGCCTCACTGACACCCTTATACGTCATCGGGCATTGCGGGCTAGGTAAACTTTAACCTAAGGCATGTCTATGCATTGGTCAAGGACCTGCGTTAACACTGTATCACCTGCATATGTACGTCTCCACTGATGATAAATGTTGGAATGCAAAGCTTGAAGCTAAATCTCCGAGGATACTGTGAACTAAGTGTTGGTTATAACAGAATGAATCGCTTCCAAGGATTCCGACCCCAGCGTTTCCTAGTGAGGGTGAGGGTCAAGGGTCCTACCGCCGCGAAAGGCTTCTCAAAATGCCCTACCCTAGCGCAGGCCACCTGTGCAACTGTGCATTGAAAAAGCAGTGCCATTTCATGGCGTACATATTCTTCGACAAATAGGCAGCAAAGTGCACCATCGTCAAATTGCTTCGAGCTGTCGTAATTTTTGTTTCTCAGCTTTGGCGGAAAGTCGGGATCCAGTTACCGGCATAACCCCTGCTTCCCCGCCCAGGAACACCGACCACGAGCTTTCCCGCAGCCTTCTTGCCGCGTGTGCGGGTTAAACAAACAAGATCTGAGGAGGCTTCACGTGAAGCAGGTCAACGGAAATAACGCCGCGAGAAGCACCCGGCATGTGGCACCAAGACAGGACGGTATATAAGAGCCACATGTCCCAATTCCCGGGATTTGCGAAAAGTCCCTCTTCATGCTCGTGAATTCTGTCTTGGCCCTCCTTGCTGCGTCGGCCAGTGCCGCGCCAGTGATGGATAAGCGTGGACTCTTGGTGCTGCCGCCTGATGCTGACGAGTTCTACTACAAACCCAGTGATCTGGCGTCCTACAAACCTGGAGATATTATCTCCAGTCGCAGCGTCAACCTCAATCCTCAATTATTCTTTGTCGCTCAGTCGGCAGAGCAAGTTGTCTATAAGACTTCCGATATAGATGGTGGAGACTCTTGGACTGTGGCTACGATCATCACTCCACACAATCCCCAGGCAGACCCCAAACTATTCTCTTATCAATTTTGGGAGGATTCTACAGAGCTCAACTGCTCTCCTAGTTACAGCCTGCAAGTCGGCCTTCTTGCACCAGACGGCGTGACCGCTGTTATTGATACACCCATCATCATTGAGTGGGCGTTAACAAACGGGTATCATGTGGTTGTAGCAGATCACGAAGGCCCGGACTCTGCATTCTTTGCAGGTGCCGTCGAAGGTTATGCAGGGCTTGATGGAATCCGCGCGGCGATAAATCGCTTGCATATCCCTCAGGACACACCAGTGGGATTGTTTGGCTATAGCGGTGGTGCGCATGCTTCGGTTTGGATGTCAGCGCTTCATGAAACCTATGCACCAGAGCTCAATATTGTCGGTGCTGCTCATGGTGGCACACCTGTGGATGCAAAGGCTACGGTGGAGTACCTGGATGGTAAGTTCTTTAGCGGATTCGTGCTTGGTGCCCTTACTGGCCTCATGAACGCGTACCCCCAGCAAGCAGAGAAGATTATTCCTCTGGCCAAGCCATCACTTAGAAAAGATGTCGGAGTACAGAGGGCTGACTCCTTCTGCATCCTCAATGAAGTTGTCGCCTTCGGAAACCGCATGTACCACACGGAGTTCACTGAGGATTTTTACTCCATCCCAGGGGTGGTCGAAATCTTAAATCGCGAGACACTTCTCAATGGCTCCAGCGCACCAAATATCAGCACTCCCACCTTCCCACGATACCTCTATCACGCAACCTCTGACGACATCATCCCGTTTGAACCTCTGCAAGAGTACGTCAATCAACAATGTGCCGAAGGCGCTAACATTCAACTCGTTCCATTTGACAAGGATGACCATGTAACCATTGAGATCATTGGTATCCCAGGTGGCCTGCAATTCATCCAGCAGGCGTTCGAGGGAAAGCTGCCGCAGATTGAATGCGGTAAGAAACCTGATGATGTGCTTACCATCTTCTCTGACGGCGTCGCTAGCGTCATCGGGCAGCCAATTGCCGATGCACTGAAGGCCCTTGAGGGCGTTGTCACCCCATTTGGTAAGATTATCTTCAGCGGAGTTTGAGAGCCCAGTGGACTCGGGCAAGATTGGTTTGAGGTTTCCCAGTATATCCGCCCCATGTAGTATTCGATTCATATTTTCAACAGTAATTAATTAGAAGTGTTAGTTAGACGATCCTTTTCCACATCTGCATCGGTCTGGTCTATATGTAAAGTCTATATGTAAAGGGGTAATATGACACCACTGCGCGTTCATTGCTGTACCATTGGATAGCAAATAAACATGTGTGTGCACACAAGGCGCATGCATATTTAATGAGCCGTGCGTACCATCGCCTGCTAAGCGCATCGCGGAGCTAAGTTGGCCCCCCAGGCTACTGGATGTAGTATGGGTAGAGGTCCTGGACGCCGGTCACCTGGCCACCCACCCATTGTGACTTTTTGGACCGGTCCGCCTGTTCACAGCCTAGTTCCATCATGGTGAAGCTGGTCGAGGTAAAGAATATTGCAGCAGTAGTGTGGTTTGTGGTGAGCGTTTTGTCACTCTATGTCACCCTCTGCGTTGGATATCCGCTGAAATGGTTTTCACCCAGTGTGTGGCGAGCTTGGCTCGACCTACTGAAGCGTTCATTTTGTGTACTTCTGATTGTGATGATCAGGATCACGAGTCCTGCGAAGGTCCACATCTACTCGCAGAATGCAGGATTGCGTTTCAAGCTCAAAGACGGAACGCTCCACTCGGCATTGGGGCAAAGAGCTGTGATCATGGCAAATCACCAAATTTACAGCGACTGGATCTATTTGTGGTGGATTGCCTATACATCTGATCTCCATGGAGCACTCACAATTGCTCTGAAGAAGAGTCTTCGCGACGTTCCTGTGTTGGGATGGGCAATGCGCTCGTTCAAGTTTATGTTCATGTCGCGCAAATGGGCTGATGATCAGAAGCATATAAACGAAGTCACGGACCATCTGGCGTCCGACAAGGCCTGGCCGTCGTGGATGGTGCTGTTTCCTGAAGGCACTGTGTTTAACCAAAATACCCAAAAGAAGGCCAATGCTTACGCGCAAAAGGTTGGTGTACCCGAGAAGCTGGTTCCCAGTGAGGTGCTTCTCCCACGCTCCACGGGCCTTCAGGCTGTTCTACGGGGGCTAAAGAAAACTGTGCCTGTTCTATATGATATGACGATTAGCTACGGTCCTCGCGCAAGCGGAACTGCGGCTGAGGATCACTACTCCCTGCGTCGCACGTTTATTGAGGGGAATGGCCCCAAAGATATTCGCATTCACATTCGCGAATTCAAAGTCGAAGATATTCCATACAATGAGTCTGAGGACATCTTTAGAAATTGGCTGTATGAGAGGTGGGTCGAAAAGGACGCGATTCTACGCGACTTGGCTGCAGGCGGCCGCGAATCAGAATTTCTCGCCTCGGGTCCTGTGTGCCTTAACTCACTCACAGAGCTATACCCAGTCTATAATGTTCCTCTCACCATAGGACTGTTATGGAACCTGGGAAGAACGGTGTTTCGTTAGCGTTTGCACCTCTGCACCAACAAGGATATGGACTCGTAGAACGCGCGAGTAAAGCTACATAGAATCTGCTGAAATTAACGTCGCCATCTATCCGCGTAATGTGAAGCAGTAGTAATTTGCCATCCCTGTCCTAGTATGCACGGTCTAGAGATATGTTTCGGCTTTCGCTTTGTTTTCCCAACCTGCTCTGCTCTTGTTGATGGGTAGGGCAGCGCTAAACCCACAGTGTTCTACACCCTCCGCCCCCACGCCCCATACGGACTTGCTAGTGATTGGCCTTTTTGCCGTATGTCATGAGGGCGCTCAATAGACCGATAACGATCCCAGGCTTGTCGGATTTTTCTGGGGTTTTTTTTTCGATTCATTGGTGGTTTCCTGGGGAAAATCCTGCCGGAAAATGTATAATTGCCCTCAGAAATTGGGGAAACTCCTCCGTGGTCATACATATTGAAACGTCGATCACGATCCGGCAATCGCGATCCGTCAGCGGGTGGCGTGTGGGTCTGACAGGCTTTGGCGGTATTTGCTATAGCTTCATTCCTACCTATGTTATTTCTGTTGAGACCCCCCAATTACCCCACCTCTAGAATTATTTTCTATATTTGATGCTATTATAATTATTTCGCATTCCTAGTACTGTAGCTGTTGTGGAATGCGCCGTGCTGCGCCGTTATGCGTCACATAAATCCAACTATCTATCACCACGCGCCTTTGGGAACCCTAGTCCAGCTCTCATCGTGTGGGGTAGGGAGGCACGCGCTCGTAGCGCTTGTAATCACCCGGATCTTTTCAAGCGGCTGTCGGCCATCAGTACAGATCTAAGCGAGCCAAAAAGTAATCCGATAGACAAGACAGGCATTATAAGCAGTTGAAATACATATTAGACTTCGACTCAAGAGATTCTTAAGTCGCAGATGGGTTCAAGTGAGTGGGGTATGGTTATGTACTACCCCCACCCCTTCCTCTCACCTCTATGGTTAAGAAGGAAAGGCGCCCGTAAACAACCCTGATCGGTTACTGCGCATTGCCCGCGGGGCTGAACATGCAATAAGTTCCTCGGTACCCCACGATTCCGGATGACAATGTATATATAGAGCTCTAGACGCTCTTGCAAAAAGGACATGATCTTCGCACCTCTGCTAGCTTTACTGGCCACCTCTGTCTTAGCGGCACCTGTCGTCCTTGACAAGCGTGCACTACTCGCCCTTCCGCCTGACGCTGATTCATTCTACGCAAAGCCAGATGATCTCTCGTCGCACAAGCCTGGTGACGTCATTAACAGCCGCAGTGTAGTTCTCGATGCTCAGCTGCTTCTTTTCGCTAAGTCTGCCGAGCAGGTTGTGTATAAGACTACCGACTTATACGGCAAAGACTCGTGGAGTATTGCCACTGTGATCACGCCCCAAAACCCGCAGGCTGATGCAAAGGTGCTGTCTTATCAATTCTGGGAGGACGCGACGGAGCTCAATTGCTCACCGAGTTACAGCCTGCTGTTGGGTGCTCGTGCCCCTGATGGAGTTACTGCTATTATCGACACTGCGGTTGTGCTGAAATGGGCTCTTCTTAACGGATACTATGTCGTTGTGGCAGATCACGAGGGTCCTAATTCAGCATTCTTTTCGGGACCCACTGAGGGGCAGGCCGGATTGGATGGAATTCGAGCGGCCTTGAGTCGTCTGACGCTCAAATCCGACACACCTGTCGCACTTTATGGTTATAGTGGTGGCGCACATGCCTCAGTATGGATGTCTGAACTCCACGAGCACTACGCTCCTGAGCTGAATCTCGTCGCCGCTGCACATGGTGGTACCCCAGTCGATACGAAAGCTAACCTCGAATATCTCGATGGAAAGACATTTAGCGGCTTCATTCTAGGAGCTCTGGCCGGCTTTATGAACGCCGATCCAGATCTTCGGTCTCAACTTGAACCAGATATGAAGGACTCACTTAAAAAGGATGTCGGCGTCATGAAGGCAGATACTTTCTGCGTCCTTGACGAGATTGTTGCGTTTGGCAGCCGAACCTTCCACACTGAGTTCGACGTGGACCTTTACAGCTTCCCACCATTCCAGAAGGTCCTGCAGCGCGAAACAGTCCTACAGAACTCAACGGCACCTATCAGCACACCAAAATTCCCTCGCTACATATTCCATGCGCAGTCAGACGACATTATTCCGTTCCAGCCTGTTCAGCAGTATGTCGATCAGCAGTGCTCCAGCGGTGCGAACATTGAATTCGTGAAATTTAAGGGCGATGATCATATAACTATCGAGATCATTGGGCTACCTGGCGCGTTGCAATTCATTCAGCAGGCTTTTGATGGAAAACTACCACAAGTGGCGTGCGGCCAGCAGCCTGATGACGTACTCACCATTTTCTCGGACGGGGTCAGCCAGATCATCGGGCAGCCCATTGCCGATGCACTCAAGGCGCTTGAGGGTGTCGTTACCCCATTTGGCAAGATTATATTCAGCGGTATTTAACGATTATGCAAGTTTCCACGTAATGTGTCGAGTGTCATCGATGATATCACTACTCAGTTTCAGTTAGGCAGTATGCCTCAACTGCACTCATTTCCCCGACATACTAGGTTCCGTCTAATCAAATACCAAATGCCCCACGCATCCCAGAGAGGCGAGGGTGTTGCTATCGAAGACGCACAACACCCCACGAACTGGATGTTCATGGCGTATTGTTAACCTTAACCTATATTCAAAACACTTTCAATTTGTTACGACCGTAGAAGGGGTTCAGCAGGTGGGTGCCTAATATTTTCTATCCTATAACCCCCAAATCTGAACTTCAGCAGCTGGTGTCGCACTTTTGATGATCTTTACTGAGCTTGGCGGTTCCGTCGGAGTGCATTGCGTGATGCATGATAATATTTCAATGAACCCGAGGTGGGGGTTGTGCCGCGCCCATGCCCTGCATTACCCTAACCACGACCATATGCAATGTTAGAGATTGCATGAAATGCATTAGATACATTACCATAACATCACCATGTTGAGAGATGGACGACGACAGATACGCATTAAAGCATCACACAAAACCATGACACAAGTACATTTATCGAGGTTATGATTCCACTTCTATCATTTTCTTGGCACGCGGTCACTGTCTGTCCGCTCTTCGCTACCAGGGTGTTAGAGGTAAGGTGAGCGATTAGGGCGGAGGATTCCTGGAAACTAATCTGTCTAGCAATGATGGTAGGGTTTTTCGAAGTGGGGTACGGTCGGAAAATATGTGCCAATCGAGAATGTAGGGAAGAGGGGAGAGATGCATAGTATATATAGGGTTTCACGGATTTCAGTTACGAAGACCCACTAACTGAACGTGTAATGCTAGTAGGCCTCTTTATAGCTGCAGCAGCCAGCCTGGTTAGCGCTGCGCCGGCTGCCTCTCACATAAAGGAGGGACTGAACACATCTTCCACGAACAGGTCCTCCGTGCTGAATGCAACAAATTCATTCCCTCCGGCCAACGATACGTTTTACTCGAAGCCAGCAAACCTCTCCGCTTACAAGCCAGGACAAGTCGTTCGCAATCGCACCGTTAAGCTCAGTTCACCAATTGACCTTCTATCAGGGGGATCCCACCAGGTGGTCTATAGAACAACAAATCTCGGCGGCGGAGAGTCCTGGACGGTTGCTACGGTGATTGCACCCCAGTTCCCGAAGAAGAATGAAACGAAGCTGTTTTCATACCAATTCTACGAAGATGCCACCCAGATTAACTGCTCCCCAAGCTACAGCCTCCTGCTGGGTGACAAGGCACCTGATGGGTCCACAGCCTCAATTGATACAGATCTGGTGATCATTTGGGCGCTTTTAAATGGCTACCATATTGTCATTCCGGACCACGAAGGGCCAAGCTCAGCGTTTTTCACTGGTGAGATTGAGGGCTACGCAGGGCTCGATGGTATTCGAGCTGCCGAGAGTTTCCTTAACATCTCAAAGAAAACGCCCGTCGGTCTCTATGGCTACAGTGGTGGAGCCCACGCCTCTGCGTGGATGACCGAATTACATGAGAAGTATGCTCCTGAGATTAACATCGTTGGTGCCGCACACGGCGGAACACCTGTAGATGCGAAGGCTACTGTCGAATTCTTGGATGGCAAGCCGCGAAGCGGATTTGTCCTTGCGGCAGTCGTCGGCCTCCTGAATGCAGATCCTAAACTGAAAGAGGAAATGGTGCCGCACATGAACAAGACCTTGTTGAAGGATTTCAAAGCCATGGAGGCTGATCGCACCTGTATCAGTGCGGTGGACAAGTTTGCCAATAAGACCTTCCACACTCAGCTCGATGTTGATTTATACACCTATCCGCCCATTGTGAGCGTTCTCAAGCGCGAATCCCTGCTTAACAATTCCACGGCCTCGAACATTACCGTGCCTAAGTTCCCTCGGTACATATTCCACGCGGAGGCCGACGATGTGATACCCTATAAGGCCGTCCAAACGTACGTCAAACAACAATGTTCGAGGGGCGCGAACATTCAATTTGTTCCGTATAAGGGTGATAATCATGAGGTTGTCGGAGGTATTGGTTTGCTTGGCGCGTTGCAGTTTATCCAACAAGCCTTCGAGGACAAGCTGCCAGAACTGAGCTGCGGTGATTCCCCAGATGATGTGCTCGGTTCGTTCCTTCACCGAATTGGCGAGACCTATGGTCAGCTCATAGCTAGCGGGCTTATTTCCCTAAGCAGCATCACCAGTTTGCTCTGAAGTGGCTTGTTAGATATTCTTAGCCCAAAAACACCTCAACTCATGGTGCTTCTAATTCCTGTACATTGTATCCAGAGGCTTTCTCGCACCTAGATAATTACGTTGGGCCCGAATCTTTCTCAACTTAGAGTCTATAGAATTATTAAATGGCTGCAGATGTGGAGATGCTCACTGCCATTGCAGCATGCATTAACGAATCTAGTTTCCGGTCTGCCGGAGAGTCCAGCGGGGAGGCGCCAGTTGTACAGAATTGTTCTCAACATCTTTTCCAGTATAAGGGATAACTGAAATCCATATGCTCCATTGTAGTGTTTCTTTCCAAAACATGATCGGAACAACTCGAGACTGAAAGATTCACAAGCCGGTGACTGGCAGTGCATGGCACATTTCCGAGGTATGACAAAAGCCTCTGCCTAAGCTAAATTGGTATTTCCGCTTGCGGCGGCGATCAACTGGAATCTGCAATGTAGTAAGCCTCGAATAGCCTTGACAAATGCAAGGCGCTTGTGATCACATTGGTAAATGTAAACTTTTACCTTGATCTTTTGTGTTTTGGCGAGAGTGAGCTGTTAGAAGAGAAAGGCCCTTCTTCTTTTTCACACCCTTGTATAAGGCGGTGCGTTGCTTGGCTCGCGGTTGAGCCAGGCGTCGACAATCATCTAGCTACCTCATCTGGGTTATTTCATATGCGCGACGCACAGTTATGTCATGCATGGCCTGTGAGTGGGGGGTAGCCCAACCCATGTTGTGCATGACCCTCAACCCCAACATATGCACCGTCATGCGCTGGGTTCCGGTGTGATTTGGGACTGGTGGAGCTAGAGGCTGCTGTCTACGAGAAGTACAGACCAGGGCCGCTTAAAGTGCATTTCAAACCGGACAAGATACAAATCCCAGACATATGACGTCTAAAAGGAAACATGCAAGCATCGGTTAGGTGGTCTGCCTGCGTGGGGAATGGGGAGGGCGAGCAATGGGACATCAACCTCAATCAGGGCGGAGGATATAGGGCGTGCGTCTAGCAAACGGGAAAGCGCTAGAGGTTGTGATGAAGTGGGGTACAGTCGGAAAATATATGCCAATCGAGAATGTAGGGAAGAGGGGAGAGATACATATTATATATAGGGTAAAGCGATATTTTTGATTGCAAACAAATTTTAGTAGTGCTTGCAATGCTATTAAGCATCTTTTTAGTTATTGCAGGTGCTCTGGTCAATGCCGCGCCAGCAGCACCATTTGTGAAGCGAGCGTCGTACGCGCTTCCCCCGGCTATTGACCCATTTTACTCGAAGCCTGGTAATTTGTCTGCTTATAAGCTTGGCGAAATTGTCCGCAACCGTAGCGTTGAACTTAATTCGGAGCTCGCTCTTTTGTCTGGAGGAGCCCACCAGATTGTTTACAGAACGTCTACTCTCGGCGGCAACGAGTCGTGGACAGTTGGCACAGTGATTGCTCCCCAGTTTCCCCGGGCGTCGAATGAGACGAAGCTGTTCTCTTACCAAGTTTGGGAAGATTCTACCCAGATCAACTGCTCACCGAGTTTCAGCCTGATAATGGGCGATGTTGCCCCGGATGGCACCACCGCGTCACTTGACTCGAGCATAGCGATTATTTGGGCGCTTGTAAATGGTTATTACGTGGTGGTTCCTGATCATGAGGGTCCGGATTCGGCTTTCTTCAACGGTGCTATCGAGGGCTATGCCGGACTTGATGGTATCCGCGCCGCAATCAACTTCCTCAACATCTCCAAGAAGACAGAGGTGGCTCTGTACGGCTACAGTGGAGGTGCACATGCCTCGGTATGGATGACTGAGCTGCATGGTAAGTATGCCCCCGAGATTAATATTGTGGGGGCGGCCCACGGAGGAACCCCGGTTGACGCAAATGCTACCATCCAATACTTGGATGGCAAGCCGTCGAGCGGATTTGTTCTTGCCGCGATTGTCGGCCTCATGAATGGAGAACCGAAGCTGAGAAAAGAGCTAGTGCCGCACATGAACAAGACTCTGCAGAAGGACATCAGCCGTATGCAGATTGACAGCACCTGTATTAATGAGGTGGCCAAGTTTGGCAACAAGACGTTCCACAAGCAGTTTGACGTCGATTTCTACACTTATCCGCCGGTTGTGAAGATTATGCAGCGAGAGTCCTTGTTCAGCAATTCCTCGGCATCGAACGTAACCGCGCCGAAGTTTCCCCGGTACATATTCCACGCGGAAGCCGATGATGTGATTCCCTTTGCCCCTGTCAAGAAGTACGTTCAGCAGCAATGCTCCAAGGGTGCCAACATCGAGTTCGTTCGCTACAAAGGTGACAATCATGAGACGGTTGAGCTCATTGGCCTGTTCGGCGCTTTGCAGTTCATTCAACAGGCGTTTGAGAAGAAGCTGCCAGACCTGAAGTGCGGTGAGTCGCCCGATGACGTGCTCACATCGTTCCTCCACCGGATTGGAGAGACTTACGGGCAGCTCATTGCCGATGGTGTCATCTCTCTGAGCAGTATTGCCAAGCTGATTTGATACGTCTTCTTAGCAGTTAGAAAAGCTTAATGAACCGAGTTGTCAATGGCTCCAGGACATTGCACTCAAGGCTTTGTATTTACATACCCTTGTACTCACAATGTAAACTATAATTTCGAGACCTGCGTGCCCGTAGTTGTGCTGCTGTACAAATACACTGAAGCCAATTACCGCCGGCTTGCAGGAGTAGGAGGCTGCGTCGCCTTTTGGCAACACAACACTGCACGCGGCTTCGGCTACGTGTGCGCGTCCTATTCGCTCGGCACTTTCGACGAAAAGCAAGACCAAGCTACCACAATTCCGTATGACGCGCTCTACGTGGCACGCGCCCACTGAGAGCGGCACTAACATGTACGTATTGCGGAAGACGTTATTCTAAGATCGTTACGAACTTGTCTACTAGTTTCATTGCATACTGACGTATGTTTTTTACTCGAGCGACGATGCACCAGTGATGATATCGACAAGCTCGTTGGTGATGACGGCCTGGCGCGTGCGGTTGTACAGAATAGAGTACTTGTTGATCATGTCGTTCGCGTTCTTCGAGGCATTGTCCATAGCGTTACGACGAGCACTGATCTCCGCAGCGTGGCCCTCGGAGAGGCCATAAAGAATCTTGTTGGCAAGCGAGAACTCGGCGAAGTTCTTCGGCACGGCCTCCTCCTCAATCTCGTACTGGCCAAACTTCGGGGCCTTCTCGGTGTCCTCGGCAGTGAACACGTCGAGGAGAGTGGGCTCAAAGCTGACGCTCGAGACGAAGCGGTTGTAGAGCAGCTTAACGCTGTCGTACTTGCCACCGAGCTGCTCGATCTGGTCGGCAATAAGAGCCGCCTCGCCGAAGGTCGGGGCCTCCTTGCCCGGGCCGGCGAAGCTGAGCTTGATGTTCTCGCTGTTAGAACGCTGCAGCTGGGCCTTCGACTTGTCGCCTACGATGACGAGGTCGGTGTTCGGGTTCGCCTCGATGAAGTGACGTGCGCGGCGCGCGAGCTGCGAGTGGATGGAGCCGCAAAGACCCTTGTCCGAGGACATAACGACGAGCAAGGTCTTCTCCGGGTTCTCCGGGGCCGCCGCCTCCGCCTTGTCGTAGACAGTGGTCGCGGCGCCCTCGTAGACACGCGCACGCTGCATCGCACGCTGGGCCTTGGACATGCGCGTGGAGGCCACGATCATCATCGTGTTCGTGATCTTCTCGATGTTCTTGATACTCTTCAACCGAGTCTCGATCTCGCGCAGCGTCGCATACGTACGCGGGCGCACGGCGAACCGCGAAACAGCCGCTGTCCCAAGCTTTGTCGCAAACATTTCTGGAGAAAGATGGAACTGTCGAAGGCTGACTACAACGACCAATGGGACCAATCGCGGCTGACGCGGCCGGCTACAAGTATGATCACGTGGGATCCTCCTCCCTGTCTCCTCGCGAGGATGAGGCAGGGATCGGGATTTTTACCTCACCTCTCGCGCTCTCCGGACTGGCGACTACATACGGCTCCAGCCCGCATCACGTAATGTAACTCCGTACACGGCGTGTCTTGAAGGTTTAGGGTCTTGGCTGAGGCCAGTGCCATCGCGGTGGAGCTCCTAGGGCAGGAAAACTATGAAAAAGATGTGTACGGCCTTGCACAAGAGCTGACTTCCTTGGGTTAGGTCTTTAAGGGTCTATGTAGGTACATATTACATCGCATGCACCGCGGGGAATGCTTAGTCGATCGTGATATTTCTTGGAGTCGCCACGCAGCATCTCGAGAGTCATGCGTCATCCCCAGAGGCAGAGAACGCAGTGCAGCGAAGAGCGTCTTGGGTCTGGATTTTCACCCCCGAACGCGTGCTGCACTGTCAAAGTGGTTTCGCCTGCGCGCAGTACCCCTTCCCACGTAAACATGCAGTGGACGACGGTCTCAGAAATGGTGCAAGGAGATACCGTTTCACGCGTTGTTGCGGGTCCCCGGCACACACTTGCCAGTGTGTCATGGGACTGCACCCTACAGGTTGTTACTCCATCGGCAAAAATGAGTTTTGAGGCGAGCCGGCCTCTGTTCGCGCTGGCCTGGCCAGAAGCAGAGTCCTCTCTCTATTTTGGCGGTGCCGAGTGCTATTTGAGCCGCGCTGATCTCACCAAAAATGAAGTGGTTGATTTCGTCGATGTAGACGCGCCGCTTGTGAGCGTCGCTCCGTCGCTCCGCGGCCTCGTTGCCGCGACGTCTGACCACTTATCGTTTATAGACACGCGCGCAAGCGCGAAGCAGCAGCACATATTCGGGTCTGGAGCAGTTGATGTGGATGCTCATGGTCCAGCCATCGTCACGGCTGGAACTAGTTCCCAGTGCGCAGTTTGGGATGCGCGTAATTTAGACAGTCCAGTCAGTGTGCGTGCGCCGTTCGGTCCTGATGCACGCTTGTTGAGCGCGCGAATGCTTGGCGCGTCCACATACGCAGTCGCTAATGCGGCCTCACATGTCGCTGTTGAATACATGGACCACCCATCGCACTCTTACGTGTTCAAAACGAACCGGGTCGAAACACCGCTGGGGCCAGAGCCGCGACCAGTCTACGTGCTCGCCGCGAATGGTCGAGGCGTGCTAGCCACAGGCGGAGGGGATGCCGCAGTGTATATCTGGGACTACGAACGCCGCAAGCTTAAGACGCGTGTTGCGTTTCCAATGCCGTGTACGGCACTTGCGTACTCGCGCGACGGCTCGGAATTAATTGCTGGCCTCAGCAGCGACGATTGGTACCAGACGCCAGCACGCTACGCGGCTCCCAGCCACGCAAAAGTAATGACTGCCTCGGTAACTCGGTAATGTTTTAGCAAACGGGTTTGCTCTTTTTATTCCTAGTTAGATCTGAATTATCTAGTTTTATGCATCCACTGGATCGGTCTTTGTCTTAGGCCTCGGCCTCGTCGGCATTTTCAGATGCCGCCACCACGGGCTCCGCAGACTCCGGTTCCTCAGTCTTGATATTAGACTCGCTGCTCTTGTCGTCGGCAGCCGGTGCTGGTTTCTCTTTCTTATCATTCTTCGTCTCGGTCGCGGTCTGCTTGGCCTTCTTGGACTTGCCCTTGGTCTGCTTCGGCTCTTCAGGTGCGGCTTCGGATGCAGCCGCTGGTGCTACCGGCTCCTCTGTGGGAACGCTCACGTCTGCGCTGGCATTGGCAGGCGCAGCTGCGGCGACCGCCGGCTTCGTCTGTGTCGGCACTGCTAGCATCTCGGCAATGTTCGCGCGGTCATGGGCTACAAGCTCGTCCTTCCACTGCTTGACGCTGTCGTCGACCGGAACGCCGTAGGTGAGGGCGAACAGAGCAGCCTCGGAGTGACGACCAGACTTGTTCAACAGGTTCGTGGCACCCACGGCATCGCCCAGTGCCCACAATGCATTAAACGCAAGGTTATATTTACCCTCAGTCTCGGCGCGCTTCGCGGTATCCGTGAGTGCACTGGTGTTGCCCGTAGAAGTATGGATGAGCAAAAGTGTCTCGAGGTCACCGGCCTTGGTGTAGGCGTCGGTGGCAGCGTCGACGTTCCACTCGCCTAGGTAGTAGTCGCCAAGCTTGCGCCACTTAGCCGTCTCCTCCGGCTTCGCAATTGACGCCGCAAGCCCGAGCTGATGCAGGCTGAGCGCGAGCTCGAACTTATGCTCATCGTCACGCGTGATCTCGAGTGCGAGGTCGGTGAACCCCTGAGCCTCGAGGAACCGCGCCATGCGAGTGCGTTCAGACTCCGGCACCGCCGGCAATAGCTCCGACATTGCGTCGGAGACGTCACCGCGGAGAACCGCGGTCTGGAACTCAACGACCGCGAGGGACAGCGCGTGCGAGACGACGCGCACGTCCTTATCAACAAGATATACAGCCGAGTCACGAGCAAGATAGCGCAGCACGTACATGTCACGATCGTAGTGGCTCAGATTATAGGTTTTTGTGCCCACGAGGTAGTTCAAGCGGTTCGACTGCGTCGTATAAACAAGGCAGTCACCAACCCAGGCCGCCGAGCGCACTGGCTCGCGTGCAAGCTCAGCTACCTCACTGAACGCGCCCTCGAGCTCGGTCTCGCCGGCCTCGATGCCTGCGTCGATGCGGTCAGTGTCGACACTGAGCACGTAGGTAGACTCTTCAGTGATTATGGCAACGAGTTCGCCGCTCTCCGCCCACGCCACGCTCTGCGCTGGCACGTCGATAATCGCGACCTGCTGTCCCGAGGTCCAGTCGAAGAACACAAGCGCGTTCGAGGTCGCAACACCAAGTAGCTCGCCACCGAACACGCGCGTTGCGCCTGGCACGCTCGGCTCGAACGCGGGTTCGTAGTCGCGGAGAACAACCACCTGGCCAGGTCTCTCGAGCACGGCGTACGACGAGTCGGGGCCCCAGCTGAAATCGAGGGCAGCGCCAAAGAACTTGTTGCGCCACGACAAGGGCGTGTAGATGACGTATTCGCCGTCGCCAACAACGGCCACGAAGCGTCCGTCGGGCGAGTGCGTGAGGAGGTGGGGCTGGCGCTCGACGGTGCCGAGATCGCGCGATTGGAGGTGGACGGCACCGTCGTTCTCGGCTGCAGGCGCCTTGATTGTCGCAGCAAACGCTTCAAGATGCTTGGCCCACACGAGCTTGCCGGAGTGGTCCAGCGATACGACCGGCTCGTCGTGGCCAAGACGCAAGACGAGGCTACCAGTTTCGAAGCCGACAGCCATAATGTTCGAGTTCGGGCGCGCCGCAACGCACCACGCGCGCTCCATGCCGTAGTTCAGCGTCTGCTCCAGCTTGTAGGAGCGCGCATTCCAGAGCTTCAGCGTTGAATCCTCAGATCCAGACACGATGAGCGGCAGCTCTTGGTGCCACATCGCAAAACTGACATTGTGCGTGTGGCCTGAGAGGGTCGCTATGACGTTCTTTGACTGATAGTCGAAGATGCGGATCGTGCGGTCGTCGCTCGTCGTGAGCAGGTACGGCTTGTCCGCGAACGGGTAGTACTCGACGTAGTTCACGCCACGGGTCTCGTGGGCAACGAGAGTGTAGTTCGGCGCCGGCGAGTCGATGCTCCAGACCTTCACGGTGCGGTCCATCGACGCGCTGGCGAACTGCGATGGGTCCTTCGGGTTGATAGCGAGGCCGAGCACGTAGGACGTGTGCCCGCGGAACGTCTGCGTGTTGCGCCAGCCTTGGTCCCAGTCCCACATCTTGACGACCATGTCATCACCGGTACTGAGGAGCACTGGCAGCGTCGGATGCACGACGAGAAACCGGATGTAATCGAGGTGGGCCTCGAACTGCGCGATGCGCTCCATCGTCGCCGCGTTGAACACGCGGATCTGCATGTCATCGCCACCGACGACGATCCAGTTCTTGCGAGCGATGAAGCGGCAGGCGCGGACTGGGCTTTTCGACACCTCGGCCTGGCGCACGACCTCGCCAGTCTCGTAGTTCCACACCTGCACGGTGCCCGTGAACAACGACGCCACGATAAGCGGCTCAGTGGGATGTACATCGACGCCTTTGACGCGGTAGCTCCGCGACTCCAGCAGCTTTTTGATATCCACCTTCATGCTGCCGCGCGAGAAGTGAGTCGTCGGTCCGTTTCACTCCAGGCTTTCGCGGACACGTAATACGCGTCCTTCAGTCCGTAACGCGACGCACACCTGGCCCTTTCCTCCCAAGGAGCTCAGGCAGGCAGCAGCCCACTAGCTGGCTTGACCCTAGCCTGGGCTGGCAGCGAAACTAAGGTGGGCCAAAGGCTGGGAACACTCCCAAGGCCATGAGCAGCACTATAATATATCTACGTACTGTATGCAGGCAAGTGGTGTCGAATGAAAAGCAGCTGGGCTAATTTCACACTAGCCACGGCCCGGCATCTGTGAGGAGCGGCTCACGCTAGTGCTTAGTGCTATACAGTGGGTTGGCCGGGCTTGCCCGAGCGGAGCGCTCTTTTGCCCTCATGCATCGCAGAAGTGTACCACAAAAAGTCCTTGCTGATTCTGGACCGGCTGCCAAATATACCACGTAGTCAATGCTGATTTCACATTACCAGTCCTCGCAAGCCGAGCCAGGTTCGATAGATTCAGGGATAGGGCTTACCGCTAGCGCATCCCCGGACTTGCAGCTACCACATACCGTTACGCCGCATTGCCAATGCAAGGGTGGGTGTATGCGCAGCGCTAAGGTTGCGCGCGCGGCATCCCCATTCTCTTCCTCGGGAATATCAAAGCATCGCGCAGATGAACGGTGGAAACGGCGGAATCGGTGACTTCATTAAGCACCAGGTCGAACAGCAGGTCGAAAATAAGCTCATGGGCAACAATCAGAACCAGGGCGGCAACCAGAATGGCGGTGGAAGCGGCTTTGGCAGCATGGTGAGCGGTTTCTTTGGCGGAAACAACAACCAGAGCCAGGGCGGTGGCTACGGCGGTAACGGTGGCTACGGTAATAATGGTGGCTACGGAAACAATGGCGGCTACGGAAACGACGGTGGCTACGGTGGCAACGGTGGTTACGGCAACAACGGCGGCAACAACGAAAGCATAGGCTCGAAGCTTGGCCACATGGTTGACAACTACCTGCACAAGGACCGCAACAACCAGGGCAGCCAGGGTGGCTACGGAAACAGCAACCAGGGCGGTGGCTACGGTGGCAGCAGTGGCTACGGCAACAACGGTGGCTATGGAAACAACAACAGCGGTTACGGCAACAACGACAGCTTCGGCGGTCGCAACGACAGCTTTGGCGGTGATAACGGCGGCTACGGCGGTAACAGTGGCGGATTCGGTGGAAACAGTGACTCGTTCGGCAGTGGTGGCCGCGAGGAGCGTCACCACCACGAGCGCCGCGACGACAACAGCTTCGGCGGCAGCAACAACTCCTACGGCGGCAACTCCTACGGCAACAACGACAGCTACGGTGGCAGCAGCGGTGGCTTTGGCGGTAACAGCGACTCGTTTGGCGGCAGCGGTCGCGAGGAGCGTCACCACCACCACGAGCGCCGCGACGACAACAGCTTCGGCGGCGGAAACAGCTCGTACGGCGGAAACGACAGCTACGGCGGAAACAGCGGTGGATATGGCGGCAACAGCGGTGGCTACGGCAACAATGGCGGCTATGGTAACAACAACAGCGGTTATGGCAATAACAATAACGGTGGCTACGGCGGCGACCGGTTCTAATCTGTCCACCCGCCTACGCATTAGCCATCCACGAGCAGGATCAGTGGCCGCACGCCCGAGAGTGGCCTCGTCTAACTCGATAACTCTCCAGCTCTAGATAGAATTAACATAGATGTATTGCATCCACATGTAAGTTATAGGAACATGCGCGACAACAAGCTCGTACGTTTGTAGATGGCCTGCAGAGTCTTGCTGTACACTTACTGGCTCGAGCAGAATATCACTATTTCCATACATATTAGCGTGACGGGAGGCCGATCCCCTTTCTTGGTATTGCTCACAAGCATGGCCCTCTCTGCCCACGGTGCTGCCGCGGTAAGTAACTAATTATTGTGACGCTTAGTCTGTGTCCTGGCGGCGCTGCTGCCGGATGCCACCCTTCCTGGAGCACACGCGCACACGCGGTAACGCGTCGTCCCCTGGCACATTACGCCCACCACCACCACAAACCACCACCTACACCACCTACACCCCAGGACGGTTTCCCAGCGAGTAAGTGCGTGAACGACAATGTTTATTGTGAACTGGTTCTACGATGTGTTGTATAGCTTTGGGCTGATGAACAAGCACGGCAAGCTGCTGTTCCTCGGCCTCGACAACGCTGGAAAAACGACGCTGCTGCATGTGCTGAAGACGGACCGCATGGCCGCGTTCCTGCCGACGACACACCCGACGTCCGAGGAGCTGCAGATCGGCAACGTTCGCTTCACCACGTTCGACCTTGGCGGCCACTTGCAGGCCCGCCGCGTGTGGAAGGACTACTTCCCAGAGGTCAGCGGCGTGGTGTTCATTGTCGATGCCGCGGACCCGGAGCGCTTCGCCGAGTCGAAGGCCGAGCTTGACCAGCTTCTCGGCATTCCTGAGCTCGCGACAACGCCGTTCGTCATTCTTGGTAACAAGATCGATAAGGAGGGCGCCGTGTCCGAGGACGAACTGCGCTACGCGTTCGGCCTCCAGACCACCGGTAAGGACACCAGCGTCGAGCTGCCAGAGGGCACGCGCCCCATCGAGGTCTTCATGTGCTCCATCACCATGCGTACTGGCTACGGTGAGGCAATAAAGTACCTCGCTCACTACGTGTAAGAGCGCCGCCATCCCTCGTTTCTTTTTGTTCCTAATTTGCGTGCGCGTCTGGTCTCGACGCACCCTGCCGGCGGCCATTACCGCCCCTCCCTCCGGCCATCTGCCGTGCCGTCTCAGCGGGTCGGCCGGATTGGCATCCCGCGTGCTTCCCCTTTGCTACCCCTCACACGCCCCATGTTCCTTTTATCTCCATTAGTGGGGAGGTTCAGAGCAGTGAAAGCCTGTGTTCCAGGCACCTTTATATACATAACCAAACAATCTATTATTATGTTGTGTTGCTGTGATTTTTGAGTTGTGGAGCGCTTATCATTAGTGCTTCTTTTTAGTGTCGTTACTGGCTGCCATCCAGTATTTCGCGCTCTTTCACACTTTTCAGCGGCGCTTCTTGATTGCGGCGCGCTCCTCAGCGGCACGCTTGCGGCCCTCCCGCGCAAACTGCTCCTTCCGCAGCTCGCGGCGCTTCGCTTCGCGGCGTTCCTCGATCTTTGCCAGCTCCTTGTCGTGCTTCGCGCGCTGCTCAGCCTTCTTCGCCGCACGCTTGGCGTCCTTCTCATTCCGGAGCGTGTTCACCTTCACCATGAGGTCGCGCATCTTCTTCTCCTCGCCGTCAAGCACCACTGCCCGCTTCTGCATGTACGTCTGCCGGCCCTGCGGCTTCATAGCGGCAATCTGCGACTTGAACGGCAGCTCCTTCTGCAGCTGCTTCGGCACGTGGAGCGGATTGAACCGCCTGGTCTCGCGCACGACGCGCTCGCCGTAGCTCGAGTCCTTCTTCTGTGGCACCGCCAGCTGTCGCTCGGCCCGCACCGCGCCCGTGAGCCGCATGCCTTGCCACTGTGTCTTGTCCGACAGCAGCAGTGACGTCACCGGGTTGTAGAACTTGCGCGCCTGCACCGGCCACCACGCGCGGAGTAGAATGATGTCGGACATGAGAATCTTGTCTTCGAAGGTGGCGCGGAACGAGCCGTCGTTCGTGAGTCCGCGTTTGATCTGGCCGCGGATCCCGCTCACCGTCTTGATCTGGGCGCCCTCGAACCTTGCGACCTCCAGGGACGACTGGAACATGTCCTTGATGAACGCCGTCTTTTTGAAGATTTTGTACGGGTGACCAACGAGCTTCAGCTTCTTCACGATCTCCACCTCCTCGTCAACCTCCTCAACGGTACCGGTTGCTGTGACACGGAAGCTCGCCGTGGCCTCGCCCTCGTTCACGCTCGAAAAACATGCAAAGCCCGTGTTCGGCGACACTAGTGGGCCCCACATCGTCGCGTTGCAGAACATGTGCTCAGGCGTGTACTTGAGCATCCTTGTGCGCGTGCGCGAGTCGCTCGTCGTGTAGATGGGGCAGGTCTGGAACCGCCTCCAGCCAAGCGACACGATTGTGGGGTCGTTCGTCTTGAGCAGGCGGGGGTGCCAGCGGTGCTTCTTGATGCGCACTTGGCTGAAGCCGAACCGCGTCTCGTTCGGGAGCAGTCCGCCAATGATCACGGGGAACTTCGGGTTGAAGAATGCCGAGAACTCGTACGGGATGTCGTTGAACACAATACGCACGTAGCTGCCTGCTCGGAATCCTTCGATTTGTCGGCGCGTCGCCTCGTCGAGAGTCGACAGCTCGGCCTCGTTGATGTCAAGCTGTTTCGAAATGCGTGACTTCTGCTTATCGTACCAGGACTCGGCAGCCTCTGCATCCTCGTCTTCACCCTCGGCTTTCTCATCATCCGAATCGAACTGCAGCCGCATCTGTTCTTTTCTCTTCGCATTCTCAGCCCGTAACTCCTCGACCGACTTGATCCGCGCTTCGCCCGTCTGCTCCGCCTCGGTCTCACGCGGCTCAGCCTCTTCGTCACCGTCTAAGTCATTGTTATCGCCTTCATCCTCCGCGTCTTCGCCGCCCTCTTCGAGGTCCTCGAAATCGCTTCCGCCTTCTTCATCCTCGTAACCAGAGCCGTTCGTGTCAGCTGCCTCCGGATTGTCGGCTTTCACCTCGCGATAGAACATATCGTCGATGGTGCTCATGTCAACGGCTCCCGAGGCATAGGTAAGGCGCGGCTGTTCCGTCTCGTCTTGTACTTTCTTGACCTTCAAAAAGTCGTCCTCTTCCGAACCGTCATCGTCCTCATCAGCGGCACTTGCCGATGGGTCTGTCCACTGTTGAATTACTTGATCCGGACTCAGGTCTGAATAAATAAGCCTCGCGAGCGGCCGCCGGCGGCTGTAATTCGCGGGCACAAAATTTTCCTTCCATTTCGTCTCGGTCTCCTCGAGTTCGTCGAAGCCTTCGATTTCAGAGTCGGATGCAAATGCGAAGTCGTCTCCGCCTTCCGTCTGTAGCGGCTGTTCAACATTCTTCGGGCGGTGTGCCGTCGCTGTGCGCAGCACGGTGCGGCCATGGTCGCCATTGTCCTCTTCGACGTCTTCTTCCGCCAACAGCGCATCATCGTCACCTGCATCCTCGAGGTCCCGGATGGCTTCGGTATTTGAGAAAAGCTGAATGCCTCCAAGTGTCTCATCGAGACCTGTTCTGGACTTCTGAAGATCCATTACCAGCTGCTCACCAATGCCTGCATTCTGATTCTGCTCAGGGTTGAAGTTCTGCGAACCGACATCAATGTAGACGGCATCCTTGTCAATCATTACACCGCTGACATCACTCATTGGAGCATAAATAGTTTTCAGCTTGTCGTCGAGGCGTCGACGGCCGCCACGCCCTTCTTTCCCTTCCTCCCGCTTAATCGCCGCTGGAGTTGGACACGGGTCTGGCAGTTGCTCGACCTCGGCGGCCTCGACATCACCAAGACCTGGAATATGTACGCTCTGGCCACTCTTGAGTGGTGTACCTCGCAGGTAGCCATACAAGGCGATTTGTCGGTCGGTCTTCGGGTTCGCCTCGATTAAGCGCGGATGTGTCAAGTCGGTGAACCGGTCCACGATAAGGTACGGGTGCTCGTTGCGCCATTTCAAGGGGCGGAACTTCATAACACTGATGAAACGGGCCAGGTTGAGGATCTCGCGATCCGGGTAGCGTCCATTCATAACACCGCTCAGGTAGAACAGCTTCGCGCCTTTGTATACCTCCGTCCAGAACCTTTGCTTCAATGCTTTCTTCGACGCACGCATTTGGCTCTGATTCTTGAACAGGTCCAAGTGCGTCACAATTCCGAGAATGCGCGGGAAACCGTGCACAGAGGCGATCTGCAAAAATTCCATGGTCTCCATCTCGAATCCAAAATTACCGTCAATGAGAAGCAGCACGAGGTCTGCGACCTTCGCCACGTCCACCATTGAGTTCAGGTCTGTGCCGCATTCAAAGAACGTGACGCGGCGTTTCTTGCCCGTGACAACAGTGATGGCGCCGTTCAGCTCGCTCACGCTGTGTTTCGTGAATCGCTTGACCAAACTCTTGATGAGAGTGCTTTTGCCCACTCCCTTCGGGCCAACAATAGCAACGAGAACGGGCGGTGCATCCTCGGGCGTGCGGTCAACCATTGGAGCGTGGAACCGCTTTTCGCCAACATCGGCGGATCGCCGCGCCATGCGATCCAGCTTTCCGGCGTTCGCCACAGCGAACGCTTTTGCATTATACCCATTGGCATGGGCCTTTGTCTTTTTGGAAGATGCAGGATCCTTCGCGGATCGATGCGCCTTGTGTTCTTCCATGCGAGACGGAAAGGTTTGAGGCGGTGAAGATTTGGGAGGCTCCAGCTCAAAATGAGGACCAAACTTGAAAAAAATTGTGGGTGAGGGTGCAGAGACCCTGGGTTAGGCAGCGAGCTCGGCTGTCTATCTTCAATGGCAGGGCACGCATTTTTCACGGTTCCTTCGCCCTCGGGAGAGCTTTGGCGTTGTGCTAATGTGCCTAAATGGTTCTATTTCTTTTCTTAGCATTGCTAGTACATGTAGGTGCCACAGGCTACGAATGTTTCGCGTGTGTGCCAAATTGGGAGGTATACCGCTTCTCCTCGCCTCCCAAGGAGTCGCGACACTCGGCGGTTGCTCAAGCCTGGTGGGATTGTGCCATTTTAATAGCCAGGGCTGTTCGTCGGCATTTGCTAGTGTTTGGTACACTATGCCGCCTTGAATGTGGGTCGCCGATGGATTGCCGGGGATACGGCGATGATCTAATTGTGTGCACCTTAATTGGATGCCACACGAAGACGGTAAAGGACGACGCCCAATCGCCAGTGCATTGCAGCCTGCGAGACACTACTTCAAGTGCCATACAGAAGGCCAATAGTAAAACGATGACGATAAGCATTAAAAACATATGTAAACTACTCGGAGCGGAGGACGAGACAAGGAGCAATGTGGCTCAC
This sequence comes from Starmerella sirachaensis, assembly GCA_030578495.1. Taxonomy (NCBI): domain Eukaryota; kingdom Fungi; phylum Ascomycota; class Dipodascomycetes; order Dipodascales; family Trichomonascaceae; genus Starmerella; species Starmerella sirachaensis. The sequence continues at coordinate 459,288 of JAJMSC010000007.1, read as the reverse complement.
CTGCGTGTTCCTGCACGGCGGATTCTCACATGCGCAGCCGACATGGTGTCAGCTCACAAATGCAGGTGACGAACCTCCGCAAGTGTATCATGGACCTATGGACGCACACATGGATGTATACATCGCGAAGGTTGCCGCCAATCTTCATCTGAGCCCTGTCATTTTTTTTCCTCTGTTGGCTACGGACACGGGGGAGGTAGTGGAGGGTAAGAATGGCGTACGCATGCCGAACCCCTTCCCGGGTCCTGACCCTGAGACGTATCTGCGTTTATAGAGAAGTGTGCTCGGCGCAGGCAACCTCTTCAGACACGACGCAAAGGAATGGTTGTGTACAAGCGGAAGGTCGTCACGATACCTCCGCCAAAACACACACCAACAGACGAGGACCAACCTGTCTGGTTCATACCCGAGACGCTCGAGTACTTTTGCACGTACGAAGATTACCTCGCGCGCCTCGATTTCTACCAGCAGAAGAAATTTATATGTGAACTCAGTGGCGCGTCATGCCTCACATACTTTGATGCTCGTCGCAAAGAGATCAAAGAGACGGAATACGTGCTCAAAAGGTTTCCGGAACCCCTCAAGCAGCCAATATTGAAGCGTGTCCACTTCTCAACATTGACGAGGCTTGACCAGCTAGTAGACGAGATATATGGCTGGCTGAAAGACCGGTTCTTCGTTGGCGAGTACGTGACGGTCCGATTCGAGGAGCAGCGGGTGCGGGCGGAGGTGGTCAAGGCGAAGGATGGCTTGTTCCAGGTCGATGATGGCAAGCGCATTCTTGAGGGCGATGCATCGCAGCTCATGCGGGATCGCAAAGTCGTGTCCAAGTTGACGCTTCGCGCCTTCATTAAGCATTCTGCTTCGCGCGAGGACTGGTATGGTGCGCCTTGGATCGTCCGCGCCAACTACGTCCAGCAGTACGACATTCCCAGCGATATGCCGCCCCGTATCGCAAGACTCTACGAGCAACACGCGGAGGAAGTTGCAGTTGAGAATCAGAAACGGCCCGACTCTGCTGTAGATACCGGGAAGCACTCGGAATCAGCGCTTGGAGTTGCCGCTGATGACATTTTCCAGCTCGCGAAACTGGCCGGCACAGAGGCGCTCAGTTCCTTTATCGCAGCCCAGAAAGAGCTCAGACCATGGCCAAGATGGCACAAGGACGCAAGGCTTGCCGAACTCGAGGCTACCGGGAAGGTCAGTCACCTTATTGAGGTGTGGCTTTATTCGCACTACTTCTCCAACTTTCTCGACCTTGACGAAAGCGATGTGGTAACTTTTGATGAGTTTCTCGATGCGATTGTCCGAAAAGAGCCAGGCGAACCAATTGTGGCTCTGCACAAGGCGCTGCTCCGTGCTTTGGTGGATGAGGATCAGGACGAACTTGCCATGCCACTACCGAAACAGGCGGAAACGGAAGATAGAAGTGAGCGGACGTGGAAGCGTCCAGGGAGAAAACCGAAAAAGAGAAAGCTGGAGGATGCCGAGGAATTAGAAAGCACACAGGAGCCGGACAGCACGCGGGCCACTCAAGAACCCGACGATGGGGAGGCCGAGGATGGTGAAACCGCGGCCAACGACGATGATGATGAAGCGAACGATGAAGAAGAAGATGATGAAAGTCTTAATGATGGTAACGGACATGCTGGATCTTCCCCTCCGCAAGAAAGTAGGGAGCCGACGTGGATTGAACTCATCGGTCAGCGTGCGTTCGACGACGGAGGATGGGCTCTCCTGCTCGCCCAGACGCTCAAAGCCCTTGAGTATCTCCGCGATACACACGCAGACACGCGAGCAGCAGTAGCCGCCCTGCTTCCCCCCGACTCACCACAAACGCCGGCCGCAGCATTATCTAACTATGAGGAACTGCCTTTGAGTCTCCGAGTACACGCACTAACCATGCTGGTGCGAATCACATATCCATCTCAGCAGCTTCGCGATTTCCTTGACTCTACATACGAGCAGGCCAGCAAGCTTCGAAGGCGGCCAGTCGCGAGAGAGGCGAGGCAACTTGGCGAAGAAGTGCGTAATTTACAGCGCGTTATCGCTCATAAGAAGAAGACCGAAAAGGTTCAAGACAATAAAGGAGTTGAAGATGTTGCCGAGGAGCGACATCCTGACTCAAACGGGGGTGCCGCGGAGAGTTCAAGCGACAAGGCAACCGGCGACACCGCCGTTAAGAAGGATATCGCTGCATCCCCTAAGAAACCTGACTCCGAGGAAGCTCCTGATCAAAAAATCCCTGGCGACTCGGAAGACAAGAAGGATGGCACTACAGTAAAGGTCGAAGAGATGTCAGAGGATGATCTGATTGCGGCTATTCTGGCGGGCACAGAAGACCCCTCCCATATCTCGCTCGAGGTGCTAGAAGCTCGTGAGCAAGTAGTGTTAGAGGAGTACAACGCTAAGCGAGAGGAGGCAGATGACATCGCGCGACAAGTGGAGCGCCTTGATATTCAGAGAATGAAGCTTCTTGGAAAGGACCGATTTTTCAATCGATACTGGTGGCTTGATGGCCACGGTGTCGACATGAGAAAGGGGTTTGCGATTGGACGATTGTGCGTGCAGGGGCCCAGCGCTGAGGATTTGGAGCAGTGTCTTGCGTCTAAACAATATTCTGATGACTTTGTGGCGTACCGGCGCACCCTCGTCAAGGAGCTGAGAGCCCGCGAGGAGGCGACAATGGCTAGGCAGCGTGACAGGTTCAGGCGCGCGTCGGAAAAATCGGCGTTACAGTATTCTTCTGAAGTGGCTCGTATTGAAAACCGGATACGGGAGCTACTGGCAGTAAACCGCATGATGCATGGACTCACTGAAGAACAAGCGCAAGAACTTCGCGACCTCGAAGCTGAGGCTCGCCGGATCGGCGTCCTTGATGAGGCCGTTGACAGTGCATTACCCAGCGCCAATGTGCAGCCCAAGCACGAAACATCAGCTGAGATAACTGAGTCGTCATCGAAACAAGACGTATCCACCATATCGACCAATGCTCAAGCGCAGCATCAGCAACATCAGCAACAGCAGCAACAACACCAAGAGCAACAACAACAGCAGCCACAGCAACAACAGCAGCTACAGCAACCGCCATCCCAGCTCCAACCAGCAGCGCAAGTTTCACAGCCGCAGCCGCCGCAGCCGCCGCAGCCGCAGCTTCCGACCCACCAGCCGCAATCGCAGCTGCTGCCACCACAGCCGCAGCAGCCTCTGGATAACTTGCAATTTCCCGGGGTTGCACTGCAAGCGCAGGATCAAGCTCAGGCACAGCTTCTGGCGGCTCAGGCTCAAGCCCAAGCTGCTCAAGCCCAGCAAGGGCACTTGCAGAGTTATCTGCAACAATCATACCAACAGGACCTGGGCCAAGTGCAATGGGTAGTGCAGCAGACAGCGTATGGGCCAATGTTATATGCTGTTCCTGCGCAACAGTACCAATTGCTCATGCAACAATATGGTGGAGCTCCACAGGGAGTACCACCAGGCTACATTCCCGGCCAAAGCGCAGATGCATATCAAGCATACATCCAGCAGCTAGCTGCTCAGCAGGCGTATGTGGCGCAACAGTTCCCATTTGGCGCACAGGGGTATGTCCAACCGCAAGTTTATGGACAAGCACCGTATCCATACGCTGCAGCTCCGGGTAAAGAGGCTTTGATGCAGAATCCGCAGGTGATGGCCCAGCTCAAAGCTCAAGCGGAAGCTAGTGCTCAAGCGCAGGCACAAGCTCAAGCGCAGGCACAAGCTCAAGCGCAGGCTCAAGCGCAGGCTCAGGCACAAGCCCAGGCACAAGCCCAGGCGCAGGCTCAGGCACAAGCCCAGGCGCAAGCACAGGCTCAGGCTCAGTCGCAAGCACAGGTACAAGCGCAAGCTCAAATATCTCAGCCGCCACACCCAGCGCCGCTCCCCCAGCAGTTCTTGGGGCCACAGTCACCACCGCAGCCACAACAGCAACAATCGAACTCATTACCCCAATCGCAGCCACACCCGCAAGGGCCTGTGGAGCAGACTCAAGACCAGCACGCTGTTCCACCTCCCGTGGTATCTCAATTGCCCGCACCCCGGGCTGCAGAGGCAACATCACAAGCGCCCCCAGGGCAGAATGGAAATACATCACCTGCAGTGGTTAAGGCGGAATCCGCGAACGATTCTTCGAATGGGGCTCGACCAGGAAGGCTATCAGTGGGATTGGATGCTCTACTGAATGGAAATTCTAAGGAGGTTACATCTGGCGGTAGCGACTCGCTTCCAGGTGTTAAAAGCGATGCAACGGCGGCGGCTTCAACCACGGCCATAGCGCCGGGCTCCTCGACCGACCGAACCAACGGAATTGACGGTAGCACGAAGTTAGCGAACCCTGATGCCGCAAAGGCGGGCAGGAATACAACAGAGGAGCCCAGCAACGTTGAAGACGGTCTACAAGAAGAAGACCCGGCCGGTGATAAGGTCACGCTGACACCTCTGGAACTGCTGGATAGGTTTGAGGGTGACTTGGCAATGCTGTCCCCGAACGAGTGGCGGTTCTATGACACGTATGCCGAGATAAAAACGCTTCTGCATTACTTACTTGGGCTGGGCGAGCGCGAGGCGCGGCTGATTCCAGAAATCAGAAAGTACGAGCATCAAATGAAAAAGAATATGTCTGCGCGCATGAGCGCTTTATATATTGACACGGACGAAGCGCTCGAAGCTAATGCAACGGTTGGGCCCTCAGCCAAATCAGAGGCCCTGGCAACGCAGGAAGCGGTCAAAAGGGACAGTACTATAGACACTGACGAAATGGAAGTTGATCATTAACTTAAGTTATTTTCTGGATGAATTAATATGCACATGAAATGAATTGTCAAACAAAGCGAAATAGAAGAGGAAGGACGTAAGTACAGGACACGGCTCGCCAGCACATGCGTGGTAAACTAGCCTCCTTTCACCGGTGGGACCAAGCCCGTTTTCTTGACGTCGTTTGCGTGGGAGTCGCCACCAAGGCCGACCTCAGCCGCGTACCGGGCCGCTGCCTCCTTGTCATGGTCGTCACCCCCACAACCGCAGTCGTATTTGTCAAAAATGTAGTTGCAGTCGAACAGTTCTTTGCCGAGGCGCTTGTTTACCTTGTTATGGGCATTGCATCCCCACATGACCGCAGTTTTACGCGACGAGAGCTGGGGCGGATGATCCTTCAGAAGTTGCTGGAAGTGCTCTGCGCATTCACGGCACGGGTAAACCCGCGAAAAGAACTTGAGATACGTCCCAAGCGTCTGCTGATCCTCCGTAGTGGGTGTCTCGGGGTACTGTGCGAGAATTGTGTGAAGAAGCTTCCACCCAGCGTTGCCGACCTGCGCACGGATGGTCTCGTTCGGCATTTTCGCCATGATAGGCGCGCCTGACGCAAGCTCCTCCACGGACACTGCTTCTGCGGCTGAAGTAGCAGCCTCCTCCTCGTTCTTTTCATTGTTGAGGGATTGGAGCTCAGAGGCCTCTGCAGCGGCGTCAGCATCTAACTTTGCCTTAGCCTGCTCGGCAGCAGCCTTGTCCGGCAAATATTCCTGCACTCGCGCCAGTGCAGTACTGCCCGTCTCAAACGAAGTCATGAAGTAGTAGAGGCCATAGAGAGTCGCCAAAATAACGAAGAACACAACAGTGGGGTGCCTCCGTGTCATTATAGATGCTTCTCCTTTTTTCCAGGCCTAAAGATATATACGCGGGAGCTGGGTGTGAAACGAGCTGAAATGCGTTGCGGCACGTATTTCCCTAACGTAATTCGAAGGAGAAAACCACCCTCCTAAGCTTAAGTCTCACTTCCACTCCACACCCGCTGCCCTGGACCGTCGATCCTCTCTACCTGTCTCTGCCAGACCCAGCCCAGACACCTATTCCCACCACAAACCCTGAAGCTAAGTCTATCTACAGTCAAGCCTGCCGACTTACCCGTGCCCTACATCGATAAGGCGCAGGAGGATACTTCGACCTCGAGCCACACACACAGATGGGAGGGCGCTGGCTGCAACTATAGCGTGCCCAGAGGAGCAGGTGTTACTCACGTCCATGGGGTAGAATTAAAGGGGCGGGAGGCGGTTGTTCATAGCGCGAGTGGAGGTGGGACCCGTTCACGTGCTGGACGCATGTACGAATAATCCTGGCGGCTTGGGCACCACAAACGTGATACCCCGCAATCACGTCTACACAGGCCCCACAATAACCAGAAACAGCCCTGCAATTACATTTACGATTATGATGTATTTCCTACTATAGCTTCTTTAACACAGCGTTTCGCTGGCCGGAAAAACTACTCCGGCCGGAGCCCTCTCTAGAAAGAGTCATCATCTCTGCAGGCGTGTGCCTGAGCCAAGACAGCCCTCCGCCATCCAGGCCTTCGGCTAGGTTTCACCTCCCAATTTTCAACCAACAGGTACGAGCAACCCATACGTATCGGGACAGTAAATTTCCTCGCTGCATCTGGTGGCCCCCAACCTTCTGCGCAGGCTGCGGCGACATCGATCTGTGCCGAGGGGACGTGGGCTACACCCTCCACGACACACGTGATGCAGGCAGAATGCACAGGGTCTGTCAAAAGGTGTTTACCTACGAGTGAAATTTGTGTCATGTCGAAGATCAGCGACAAGCTTGCGCGGCGACCCGCAAATGAGGTGTCGTACTCGTTTGAGTACTTCTGCCCTAAAACTGAGCAGGGAGTTTTCAATCTGATTGACCGGATTGACCGCATGGAGAAGCTGTCGCCGCTGTTTGTTGACATCACATGGAACGCAGGCGGGTCGAGCTCTGCGGAAACAACGCTCGAGCTCGTCGAGGTGTCGAGCAACGAGATCGGCGCAGACACTTGCATGCACATGACGTGCGCCGGCATGTCCGAGGCTGAGGTCGACGCTGCGCTGCGATCCGCCTACGATGTGGGGTGCCGGAACATCCTCGCGCTGCGTGGCGATCCGCCACAGACGCGCGCGGCCGAGCTGGGCACGGACGCTCCGCCCGAGCGCTTCCAGTACGCCAAGGATCTGGTAAAACATATTCGCCTACGCTATGGCTCAAACGTTTCCATCGGCGTGGCCGGCTATCCCGAGGGCCACCCCGAGGAGCCTGACGCAAGCGTACTCATTCCGTATCTGAAGGAGAAAGTCGACGCCGGCGCTGACTTTATCATTACCCAGATGTTCTATGACGCTGAAATTTTTGTGGACTGGTGCCACAAAGTGCGTGCGGCCGGCATTACCGTGCCGATTATTCCGGGCATCATGCCGATCTCGGGCTGGGCCTCATTCCTGCGCCGTGCCCGGTGGTGCCAGATCAACGTGCCGGCCAAGTTCGTCGACCAGCTCGAGCCGCTCTCTCACGACGATGCTGCAGTCCGCGAGCGCGGCACGCAGCTTGTGGCCGACATGTGTCGCGACATCATGGCGCACACCGACGTCACGCACCTGCACTTCTACACCATGAATCTCGAGAAGGCGACGGTGATGTGTCTCGAGGAATTGAGTGTGTTCCCATCGCAGTCTGCGGTCGAGGACGAGGAGGATGCGACGGCCGAGACCACGGCGGCGAAGAAGTCCAAGACGCGCCGCGCCTCGTCGCTGAGCTCCGTCAAGCCGATCTACTGGCGCAACCGGCCGAAGTCGTATCTTTCGCGCACTGCTAACTGGGATGAGTTCCCGAACGGGCGCTGGGGCGACAGCCGGTCGCCGGCTTTCGACGAGCTCAACGAGCTGGATGCGCTGCTCAAAGTCAGTTCTGCCGCTGCGCGCAAGCGGTGGGGCCACCCCACGTCGGCAAAGGACGTGGGCGCGATTGTCCAGCAGTACATCAGTGGCGAGCTCGAATCGCTGCCGTGGTCGGACCAGCCCGCTGCGCGCGAGGTGTCTGCGATCCGGAACAATCTGATGCGTCTAAACGACGGAAGCGTCGACTGGTTCACCGTGAACAGCCAGCCCGCGGTGGACGGGCTGCCGTCGAGCGATTCCACGTTTGGATGGGGCCCTCCGAACGGCTACGTGTACCAGAAGGCGTATCTTGAGCTGCTGGTTAGCCCAGAGGTGTGGGAGTCGAAACTGTATCCGAAGCTGAAAACGCTGCCCCACGGCGTCGCCACCTACTATGCTGTAGACGGCCACAGCAAGGACCTGCTCACAAATACCGTCCGTGATGAGGTGAACGCCGTGACCTGGGGCATTTTCCCGGGGCGCGAGGTAGTGCAGCCAACGATTGTTGAGGGCCTCAGCTTCTTGGCGTGGAAGGATGAGGCGTTCCGCATCGCCACAGAGTGGGCAAAGTGCTATCCGAGCCAGTCGGAGTCGCACGGGTTTCTGAACACCATCGCAAATAAGTGGATACTTGTGAACATTGTGTACCACGACTACAAAGCAGGCGACAAAATCTGGGACTGTCTCGACCTCTCGTGAAGATCAGGTTCGTGAGGTAGAGTGACCAGTTCTACCACGAAGGCAGTGCCCCGGACGGGGCACTGTCTGGGGAATCGCTCGTTGTACTATTAGGGATGCATGCGTGGCGGTGCGGCACTCGCCCCAGACGCAAGGCTAGATATGAGCGGCATAGACAAAAAGGCCAATGCAACCACCCTTAAATATATATAGAACGCCAGGCTCTGAAAAGAAGCAGCCAAGCCAATTTCTTCTAGTTCCTTAGATCCAATATTTACGGTAAGTGCCCTCAGCTCCAGCTTTGGCGCTTCCCCCCCACACCCATAGCATGATACGCGACTTAGATTAGTCACGCGCATCTTTCCTCCACACGAATCGGCCACTACGCGAACGACGACACGCAGTCGGTATCGACGGCCGGCAGCGAACCCGACGAGGATGCAGAGCGGGTCTGATGACGCAGATCTAACCGATGAGGAAGACTGGCGCTTCATTAACAAGCCGTTCGTGTGCCCCGTTGTAGGCTGCCCGAAGCGGTACAAGAACGCGAACGGGGTCAAGTACCACCGTCTCCACGCGCACCAGGACGACGTGCTTGTGCCAAATGACGACGGCACATTCAGCTTACTCGGCGACAAAACACAGGAAGACCTCGTACAGGAGGAGGCAAGGCGTAAGCCGTACTTCTGCACGACATGTGGCAAACGATACAAGAACTACAATGGCCTCAAGTACCACCGTAATCACTCAGCCGCATGCAATGTGCAAGACACAGAAAACAGCCGGACCCCTATAGCAAATGGACAATGACCCAGATGCTGCCCATGTGCATTCGCGTGGCTCCTGCCGCGTATTAACCATTTGCTCTGTCCCTGTTTCTGAGGAGGGACCCGACCTTATTTATTGGCTGCATTCGTGCGCTGGGGCGCTGATTCCCGAGAAAACAACGCAGTGCGCTCTCTTGCATGCGACGGTGGCACCCGGGCCGTCTGGGAGCCATACTCTTACGCATTCCCCTTATTTATCACATATGTAGAATATATATAGTACACGCTCTGGATTATTTCTTCTTTACACTCCAAGTGTCTTCCTAGCTCGCCGAAAACGCACCCCCCAGAACGCGCTGTGTGATTGAGACACATCGATGGACAGCAGTAGCCACCATGAGGCATGCCATGCTCTTGAAGCTGTGAGGGCAAGGGTGCTTTAGGCAAGGCACCCGTGGCCCGACAGCGTTCGCTAGCTTCGTTCACTCGCGCGCTGATAGATGAGCACTGTCGAGGCGCGGAAGGCGCTTCGTGACTTCTATAAGCTACAGAATGAGGCTGCGGCCAAGCAGCCAGAGACATCTGAGGACGGTGCCGCACCGGCGCCGCAGCACGACGAGAACATGCTGTTCGAGCCCGAGGAGGAGGAGCTCACTGAGCTCACGGAGCTCGATGCGCCTGACGCCGACATTGCCGAGTTTGTGAATAAATTGGCAAGGGAGAGTGCTCTGGTTGGGTTCATGGCTACCGCGAGCCAAATAAAGCGCGAGCACTCGACGCTTGCCAGCGCGCAACGTGAGCTCGTAAACGACAACTACAAAAAGCTGATCCAGGCTGCGGAGACGCTGGAATACCTCAGCGTGCAGGGCGATCTAGCCGGACTTGAGGGCTTGAAGGCGTCTGTGCAGACTCTAGCTGACTGGGCCGCGCACGAGCCGGAACCGACACCCACGCCAGTCGAAAAAGCTAAAAAGCTGAGGTCCGAACTGCAGCTGTGATTTTCTGACCTCGTTCCTTATTTATTATTCCTTTCCACCTCGGGTCATACCGCATCCTGTTAATGAGTAGAGCGTGGTGCGTAGGTTTTCCCTGCCACGTTCACCGTATCGATGCTCACGAGCGCCGCGTCTCTCAAATCTGCACAGAATAATTGGTCTAGGATCGTTAGAGACTAATTAATGTAGGCAGATAGGGAACTGCATGTGCAGGCTTGTGTGACACAGCAAAGCCGCACATAAGCACCACACTACTGCACAAGATCTCTTTTAGCGCCGCGGGTAACCGTGTAACTCTTTAGTAAAGACCATAGTTAAAGACTATATATTCCGTGCGCCTTCACCTCTCTCAATTGTCCGCGCAAGCCATGGCTCTTCGGCTCATCGGCGCAACGCATTATAGAGCCCAGTCGTAGCCTTCCTACTGATGCTCATGCTCAGCGTCCCTTTAGGTGAGCGCCCGCCCGATATCGGCGGCCCACATCCCGATGCCGCCAACAGCTGTACGGTGGTGGAGGGTGCGGATGCGGTATCAGTATGATCAGCATTCACGTGAAATCAAGCAAAAGCCTCTGACCATGGCGAGTCGCAATATATAAAAGCGGATAGAGCTATGGAAAAGGTAGTAGGCAAACCCTCCGACGAAAGAATAGGAACCTCGATACACTCACCAGTAGATGCCCCCTCACTCATCTTATCTTGATCGGCCCGTTCCGACAAAGGGCACGGTGGACAAAAAGGTCAAGCCGTGATCCCGAGACACCGCCGAAGGCCTGGTAATGCTAGGGCCGGGGCTGCAAACACCGGCAAATATCATCTAGGTACGCCTCGCGATTCATTATCGCATTATCGCGTGGAAGCATGCGCCCTAGCGGTAGAGACGATCTCAAACCCAGTTTGGCGCTTCAGACTAAACAAAGTCTACAATGGCATCTTCAGCTATAATTATTTGTTAGCATATTAGCATAAGCATATTGGCATTGGCATGGCTCGCTTTTCTCAGCTTAGGGTGATGCGGCGGTTACTTCCCTGTGTGGCCTGGCAGGTGGAGCTCTCCACTCCTGCAGGCCAGTCTTCCCAGCGGACCCGGAACCCCCCCCACCTCCCCCTTGCCGTGGTCAGTCTCGTTTATGCACACTGATGAGCAGCGCGCGGGGATGTGAGAGGTCTGACTAACAAGGTCGATATCCGACTATCAACTCTTACTGGTGCTCGAGGGCGGCTGCCCGCCACCAAAGCGTGATGTATGCCGTTATTCATCAAAGTCGGTGAGGTTTGCCTGCCCGGGTCTGAGCTACAAAGAGCTTGCGGGGGAATTTCTATGTGAGAATTTAGACCCCGAATGTCACGCCCGCTCCCCTGTGTTTACGCGACAACCCTGTATCTTTAAGGCCAGTCGCGTCACAATCCTACAGCGCCAGGGTCTGTGCAGCACGCGTGCGGCTTACAGTTCTGACAAGACTGCGCTGCGGAACGCCGCCGGGCTTCTCCCCGCTCGGGCAGGCCCCAGGGTTGAACGGCTCCCTCGTGGTTTGTGTATGGTTAAGGGTGCCCCTATCCGCGAGCACTACAGGTCCCTCCCCAGCTTAGAGACACGGGCGAGCGGGATGGGGCCGGGGAAAAACACCGCGAGGATCGCAGGGAGGAAAATAAACTCAAGCAAAAATGCTGCCAAGAACTCAGCGTTTAGCTAGCAACCAGAGCGCGTGGTTGTGCAATGGCCGGTAATTGTTTAATTTATATATATAGAAAGCTAAGCACGCGACGAGTTTGGCAAAAACATTTATCCGCTGGGCAGAGGGGACTGGCGCAGTCGTGCGCCAATGTGACACGGCCCAGGCCTCTTAGCAAACTACAGCGCGCTGATATCCGTCTGAGTCCAGGCGTGCGATGCATGGCGTACGGGCATGAGAAGGCAGGGTACGGAGAGGGTAAGGACATCGGAGGCGTAGGTCAATCTCCGGGCCTGTGGCCACAGTAATATTCAGTCAGATTTGTTGCGACGTTGCGACAAGAGATCTCAGTAGATTCAAGGCGGAGGAATGGGTGCGACGCATCATGATGATCTCCACAAGGACGTAATGCTGTCGTCCGGTGGAATCACTGCGTCGCTCGTTCTCGCTGAGCCGACCATATTTCTCAGCGGTTTCACCAAGTCAGAGCAAGCCGAACGCCCCCCCGCACTCGTCCGGGGCTCGCTTGTAATACGCGTGCAAAAGCCGACGAAGATAAAGTCTGTCTCGCTTGTGTTCAAAGGCATCAGCCGTACAGAATGGCCTGAGGGAATCCCCTTCGATAAGGCGGAAACACAGGAAACAAACGAGGTCTTCTCGCATAAGTGGAGGCTCTTCTCTACAAAGTCAAGCAATGCGGAGAACAGCAGCGGAGCTCATTCCGTGGTCGCTTTAGAGTCGTCCGACGGAACCCGGCACAGCGACGAGCTGCACCCGACGTCCAGCGTCGCCCCACACAGCATTGTGAACCAACATGAAGCAGTTAATAAGGGATACCGGGTGTTTCAGCCCGCTGAATACATATACAATTTTGAACTCATGCTCCCGCAACGGCTTCCGGAGACGCTTAAGTGCAACTTCGGCCAGGTCAAGTGGTCGTTCACCCTCGGCATTGACCGGCATGGCACATTCAAGCCGAAGCTGACCGGCCACAAGGACATCACTCTGCTCCGTACTCTGGGGCCGTCGAACCTCGAGAGTAGCGAACCAATTGTTATCAACCGCAATTGGGAAGACGTGTTACATTACGAGATTGTCATTGCCGGCAAGGCGTTCGCCATTGGCCAACGATTCAACATTGCATTTGGTCTGGTTCCGCTGGCAAAGGTAAAATGCCACCGAATTAGATTGTACATCACCGAGCATACGGAATACTACTGCAGGAACAGGAGGATTCATCGTGTTGAGCCGACGCATAAGTTCCTACTGCTGGAACGCATCCCCGAAGAAGGAATTAAGGGAGACCTGCTTGGTGCCATGCCGCCAGGACTCAGCGGCCTTACTGAGTTTGAGTTCGATGTAATAATTCCCCAAGAGTTTCCTGCCCGTCGAGATCAACTCCGGCCCAATGCCAACACCGAGTATATTAAAGTCCATCACTGGATAAAGGCCGTGCTTCGCCTCTCGCGCTCGGACCTTAGACCCGATGGCAAGGCAAAATGCTACGAAGTTTCCATCGACTCGCCCATCACTCTCGTTGATCGGACAACTCTGCAGTCGAATGACCTGCCGGACTACGTTACAGGGAGCTCGACAGGGGCCGTCGGCCAGGCTCTCAAGCCTTATCAAGAGTTCATCCAAAAGGAGGGCGCTCCATCAGAGGAAATACAGCGTGCGATTCTGTTCACGCGCAAACCGTCCATCGCCCCACCACCGTTTGACACGGATACCCATCCTCCGGAGCTCTTCCCGCCAAAATACGAGGCCTTGCAGGAAAATCTTGCGAGCTACCGAGAACGGTATAATGAATACCTGAGGGCCGAGGGTCGGGCCCCGCTCGAAACCACTGATAAGGTAGGCGTTGATGCGGCCGAGACAAAGGCCAAGGATTCCAGGCCAGAGCGTGACGCCTCGCCGCAAGCGGAGATTACCTCTGGCGAGGGCTTCATGCTGTCTGCAATGGCCATGGCATCGGCTGTGAACGCAGTTCATACGGGCGATAATGCCTCAGACCATTCGGACCAGTCCGAGCGGTCATCCTCAGATGCTGTTAGCGAGGACAGCGGTAGCGTTTCCACCACGCCAACGTCGCTTGATGAGCGCCAAGCTGCACCCGAGGCTGGTGAGAGTCTTGGCGCTGGCAACGAGGCCGTCGCCGCGGATGAAAGAATTTCTGTGTCCAGCCAGATCATCTGGTCTGAAGATGCCAACGGCATGCCGCAAGACCCGAACCCGGACGTGGGCTTGAATACGTCTCATGAAACCACTAGGGTGTCGATCGATAGGGACGACGATGAGGAGCACTCTCCCACCGAATCCCCGCAAGGTTTGCTTGGCCAGATGTCGCTGTTCTCGCCGAAGCTGCAGTCGCCATCTAGCCCGCCTTCTGGTCCAGGATCGCCGCGCATGCCGCCTGAGGAGTCAACGCGTCCTCCGACGTCGCTGCTGACGCGAGCTGTGCTTTCATCACCAGTCCCTCCAATGTCGCCAGGGCTTGCAAGCCAGGACTTCCAGATACCGTCTAGCGGCACGTCCCCTGTTGCAGGGCCGTCCAGCCCACGCAGCAAGCGTGGTTCACTTAGCGGTGACAACTCGCTCGGCGGTGGTTCCTCTGGGTCTGGCCTGACGTTGGGTAGCAGTGTAAGCCCACGGAACTCGATCCCGGTGCAGATGCATCGCCTCCGAGGCCTCCCGGTTCAGTACAATGGTGTCCCTTCGAGTAGACCGGGCTCTGTGTCGCAAAGGTCGCCGTGGCCTGGTCAGAAGGCACCCGCTGTCCGTAGCGGATCTAGCGGAAGCTCTCACATGCCTCCGGGATTTTCGACCCCGTGGGAGTCGAACGCACGGCAGATATTCGGCGAGGGCTGGATGGACCGCGAAGCAAACACGTCTGGAGGCGGTCCGCCGCTTGCGGGTAGCCAGGGATCTTCGCGATATTTCAGACAGAGCTCCATCGTTAGTGTTGATCTCAGCCGTCAGGGAGACCGCCGCGATTCCCGCAGGCAGTCCCACGTAAGTGAGGTCCAAGAGGTGACGGACTGGTATCCGTTGAGTAGGGCCAATTCTGAGAGCTCTATAGCCGTTTCCATATCTGAGTATGAGGGGCTAACTGATCGGGCGCCAATAACATCTACTGGAGTTGCTCCGCTTCTTGGCCATCAAGATTCTGAAGTCGATATTGGCCTCGAATGGGAGAATGACTTCGAGGATTATGGCGGAGCTAGTGACCGTGGTAGCATTGTGAGTTCGTTTTACATGTTAACCCCGTAAGCAGCGGTAAACGGGCAAGGTGGCGCTCGGCTCTTGTCTGGCCCAACTTTTTATTTTTTATTTATCAATCTGCGATAGTAGTATTTTTATTGCCTATAAATCATAGCAAATTTTTTGCCGGGTCAAGCCGTATTCGAGAAGCTGGGTTCCCTGTACCTGCCTGCCCGCAGAGAGGTCGCGGTAGGTGCACGCGACTGTGAGGAGGAAAACGTGCGGGTGCTGCTCGTAGTTATCTTGGCTTTAATTGCCTATTGCCTATTCCGTGTCGATACTCTTTACTGCTAAAGGACAGGTGTCGAGGGTGACGTCAGCACGTATAGAGGGCGGCGCGTTATTATCGCATTCTCCAAGCCGTACGTCCAATCGTCCAATGTCTGCCCCAGTTCCCGGAGGACCCAAGTCTGCTCTGCGCCGCCGCGCCAACCAGGAGAGGCAAGCCGCCTCCCAGTCCGAGAAGCCTGCATCGACGCGCTCGGCAGGAGCTGGTGGCTCTACGAACTCGCTCCTCAAACTCTACTCTGACGAGTCGAGCGGTCTCTCTATCGACCCGGTCGTCGTGATGGTCATGGCGCTCGGATTCATCCTTTCCGTAGTAGTACTGCACATTTTCGCGAAGATTGCGACGAAGATCACTGCGTAGGGGCCCTGAAACCTTTCCGCACCAGACCCGCGCGTACGCTTCTAGCGTGGGTGCACTAACGTTCCCGAAAAATCCACAATGCTGTGAGCAATGAAGTTTCTAAATAGCTGTGTATCCAGTGTAATTTTCAATCACGAATTTTTGTGACTTAGCCTGCGCAGTTTAAGCCTGTTTCGTAGCGCGCCGGCGGTATGAAGCGCCGTGAGCATTTGCATTATTTGCCGGAGCCCCACTATGCTCTAGAGTCACACCCCTGGATTCAACGAAAGATTCCCTCCTGAATGCCAGAAAATGCCGGCCGTTTTCGGCGCATAGAAGGCAAAGGTGCATATAAAGTGAGACATGGGCTGGGACCGTGGAAGTTTGGATATACTGAAAGTGGTAACTACATTACCAGGACATTCTATTCACTTCAATACGATTTAAGCCGGTATATTTCTTCCAAAGAGCAGTTTGGTATACTACTGAGACCATTTCGCAGTGGCACCAGGCCAATTCTTATCGGGTGAGACATTGCCCAGGGAGTGTCACTTAAGCGCAACGCAGAGTGAACAATAAATAATGGATCGCGTCCGAACGCGTTTTCTCGAGCGCGTAGAACGCGGATAAACAAGCTCTTAAAAACCCCACGCGCTCGACAATAGACAAGTTCTATATTTTGTGAATCTAATGAAATCCTGGCTGCGCAATATCAGCGGCAAGCCGTTGGCAGAAAAGGCTGAGTCTCCAGCCACTAATGCTAGCACTGAGCGGAAGGGACCTACCCTGGTGTCTGCGCCTGTTTCAACTCATGTTTGGAACGAGTTTGAAGCCCCGCCTAATCCTGCGGCGACGAAAGCAGCTAATGTGGATGTACAGAGAGGTTATGCGGCAGAGTTGGATGCACTGAAAGGTACCGAGAGCGTTTCTCGTGTAACATTGGTGAGCCAGGCGAGAGTCCCCATGTCCATTGAGCAGGTGCTTCAGAACGCCACAGGCAGCATAGTCGATGCGACGGTCCTTGACAGAGTTGACATCCTCATCACGAGTGACCACTACTTTCGACTTGTTCTTGAGGCGTGGGAGCAGCTGCGAGCCATCCACTTCAAGGCATCGCAGTATTTTTCAGTTTCTGAGTGGTTGCATATCCACGCGCTGCTCCTGTATGGGAGGATCCAGTCTATACAAGGATCGGTCGATACGAGTTCAGTTACGCCGGGCAATGAAATTCGGTTGAAGGATGAGACCCGCGTGTTCTCTCCTATCGCACATGCACTTAATGTCATTGGCGTGGTGGACGACTATGAGCTTGGCGTTCGCTATGTACCCGCCGCCGTCTTTCCGAGTGAGCCCTACAGCGTGATGTATTCATCGCGCGAGATGCAGCATATCCTCAATGGTACGCTTTACGATTGGCAGCGATCGTGGAAGCGAGTTCAAGAGGCTCGGAAGGAACGTGAAACTCGCAACTCGCGGTTCTTGCTCACAAGGTCATCTTCTGAACTAATTTCGGCCATCCGGGAGACAACTGAGTCCATTTCGCGTATGCAGCGAGGGCAATCTGGTCAAGCAGCTCGCCGGTCTCGGCTCATTGTGGGGAATGGCTCAGAGCCAATAACTGAGGAGGAGAGCGGCAAGGAATCCGAGAACGAGCCCAAGAAGGCAGAGACGGACGATACGAAGGATGAGGATGCGAGCCAGGATGTGGAATCAGGAACAGCCCCAGACTCTATCTCTGCCTTAGAGGATCGGGAGCGGGAATTGTTCCGGCTGTTTGAAGAAGCGCGAAACGCTAAAGACTACACCATTCGGCCACCTTATGATCGGGTATACGACTACGCTGTGGAGCGAGGGCTGATTCAACAAGAGGGCGAGCTCGACTCTCCCCGCACTGAAAGCTCTCCTACTACCCTGCAGACGTCACAAGGCACCTCACCAACCAGCATTGACTCAGATGAGCAGGATATCGCGAAGAGACGGTTCTCGCGCTTGTCATTCACCGGTTTCGATAGGGAGCCCAGCACAGACTGGCGCCGTGAGCTCACCAATATCACTCTACTCACACCTGAAAACAATCACAGGAGGACGGAAAATGCGCCAGACCCGGCCAGCGACAAGATGAAGTCGCCTCAGAAAGTACACTTCGAGCGCACTTTCGTCATTCCCAGGCCCATGACGGCGCAAGGAACGCAAGGAAATGGTGGGGTCAACTACAGTGAACCGTCCACAGGCTCTCCGCGTGAGAAGAGAGAGTCTTTGCGCTCTCCTGGCTTTGCAATTTCTAGCGACAATCCGACCTCTTTACTTCCAGCCTCCCTAAAGCACCATACGCCTGCGGCCGATGCTAAAATCAGCGCGATCGAAAATGGTGCGACTAGGCAGGCATATGAGGGTGGACCTGTGACTGAGGGCCCCAGCGTCTCCGATAATCTCGATTGCAGTGTTCACAACGACGCCCAACTCTGGGAAAAATATGAAAACTTTGTAGATGCACTTGAATCATCTCAGCTGGCCCGGTTCGAACAGATGAAGCGCTCAGTCAAAGGGTCATATGCCTGGCTCATCCAGGTCAATGTGCCTCGCAGCAATGGTAGCGGTCGCAACGGCTATGACGGCAATAATGGCGGTGTTGCTGAGATGCGACTCCGTCCGGGCAGAAAGGCCGTCGGAGCCGGGACTCTCCAGCTACGGCTAAAACTGCCTCGGGAGTCGGTTCCTAAAGCCGATATGGCAATGGCACTGATCCTGCAAACAAGTCATGTAACGCCACAAGTGAGCATCACATGGCACATCGA
Source organism: Starmerella sirachaensis (assembly GCA_030578495.1). NCBI lineage: Eukaryota > Fungi > Ascomycota > Dipodascomycetes > Dipodascales > Trichomonascaceae > Starmerella > Starmerella sirachaensis. The sequence goes on along the minus strand of JAJMSC010000007.1, from coordinate 440,791 downwards.
GGCGCGCACCGATCAGGACATGAGGCAGATGCTAGCAGACTACATCGAGACCGGGATTCTCGACCGCCGCCTCCTATAAACTCATTTTTAACGCGATATCCTTCTATTCTCTAAAGTCATACCCACGTGAGCTTCGTACATGTAGGAGTTAAGGTCATGTACGACATGTACGTGCCGTATCTGGCAACGTCGCGTAGAGCATCAGCCGGCAACATTGTCTCAGAAGCACGCTGCTGTGTTTTCCCCAGCATATACTCTCCGCCATGAAGCTCGATCCAGCAATAAGAAGGACCTCGCCTCGCGGCGGGCCCCAGCGCTGTGGGGCCACCAAACGGTTTCTGCAAATATCGCATCAAAGCTAGTTTTATTAACAAATAGATAACTTAACGGTTGCTCTTGGCAACACGCTCGAGCTCGTCCTTCTTCTTGATGGCGTAAGAGTTCGGCGAGCCCTTGCCGGCGTTGATGAGCTCCTCAGCGAGGCACTCCGCGATGGTCTTGACGTTGCGGAAGCTGGCCTCACGAGCGCCGGTGGTGATGAGGGCAATAGCCTGGTTGACGCGGCGCAGCGGCGAGACATCGACGGCCTGGCGACGGACCTGGCCGGACGAGCCGACACGGGTCGAGTCCTCACGCGGGCCCGAGTTCACGATGGCATCGATGAGAACCTGGAGCGGGTTCTGGTCGGTGAGGAGGAAGATGATCTCGAGGGCGTGCTGGACGATGCGGACAGCCTTCAGCTTCTTACCGTTGTTGCGGCCCGACATCATGAGCGAGTTTGTGAGGCGCTCGACAATCGGGCACTGCGCCTTGCGGAAGCGCTTCGAGGCGTAGCGGCCGGCGGTGTGCGGGACATAGACCGGCTGGCGGATCTGGATGTAGTCCGTCAGGGAGATGTCCGAGACCTCAACAGTGTCGTACGACCACTTGTTGAAGAGCTTGATCTCACCAGCATTCTGCGTGATGCTGCTCGGCAGCTTCGTGAAGGCTTGAACCTCTGCCATTATCGCTGCTTCTGGTGTATCGTCTGGGAATCAGGCAATGTTGCAACGAGAGACCTGAAAGATCTCTCCTGAGTTGAGTGGTCACATGAAGTACAAAGCGTATCATGTATATGCCCAGCTCAGGAAAGAAATTGAAGGCGTTCCGTATTGCGGAATCATAGGGTGCAGCCCTATATTAGTAACTTAAACCAACTTGCCAGACGTACTGCGTATAATGGTAGAGACGCCATATTGCTAGCCGGCGAGCTGACTCACTAGTTTAGGCTTGAGCTCAGAGGCAGCTGGGTGAAGCGGTCCTGCTTCTCCAGGTTTGGGGCTGGCATCTGTATGCATCGTTATATGTACGGCCTGAGCTTTATCGAATTGGAGCAATAAGAGGGCGCAAGAACGACGACAGAAACATGTTTGCCAAAAAGGCTACGATGGACTAGAACTTTCAGGCGTCACTCACGCCAGTGGTAAGGAGTTTATACATCTACGCGTCGAAGTATACAGATAAATATTGTGACAAGGAATAAATACACATTAAGGAGACACATAAGGGAGCTCGCCGAGTCCAAAGCCGAAGTCCTCCATTACTGCATTCACGTCCTTCCAGATCGCGGTTGCCGCATCTGCGTCCATAGTCCAGCTCGGGTCTATAAGCGGTGATACTGGAGACACGGGAGAGCGGGTTGATTGCAGGCTTGGCGGTAAGTGCTGAATCTGGCCACCATTGGGATCCGGGGACAACAAAGCATCGATTGCTGGGGCTACGGGACGTGGGGCACTAGTAATACGAGGAGCGGGCGTCTGTGTAGGCTGGCTCGGCGAGGGGATCGGATGTGCCGTCGGAGTGTAGGGCTGCACAGCAGCCGCGATCTCTCGTTTTGGCTCTAGCGATTGAGTCTGTGGTGTCACTATAGAGGGTGTTCCTCCTGGGTGGCCATCAGGGAGCTGATGCGGCAGCTGGGGCTGAGGAGACGCAGCATGCGAACTCGGCTGCGACTGCGGCTCTGCCGGCTGTGTCGATTGCGACTGCTGGACCTGGCGCGCAGAATAAGCCTGCTGCGCCACAGCACTTGTTGGGTGGTAGGATCCGCTCACTTGCAGCACCTGCGAGCTAGGTCTTGTCAACGTCGTGGGAGCCTGAGAGCGGATTTCGCTTTCTTCCTTCATCATCCATAAGCAGTCAAAGAAGGCTGAAGCCGACATGCGGCTCCGCAGCGTGAGCTTGGCCGACACGGCTTTGTGGTGGTTGGACCTGTGCATGGCTGAAAAGGCGGCCCACATCTGGGCCATGATTTCGGACGCGCGAAAGGGGAGGTCGTGCTCGAAGATCGACGAAAGAACAAGCTTTCTTACGGCACGGCGATAGAGCTTCTCGCCGGTGGGCTTATCGAGGTTCGCTGACCACCGCGAGTGCCAGAGCCGCGCTACGATACTCGAGGTCTGCCATAGAATCATGATGCTCACGACAGGCAGGTACTTCATGAACTCGTCCGACTGGGCCATGACATGGTTCAACAGCGCTAGACAGCTGTTGTACAAAGCAAGTACGCCCTCCTCGCTGATATTATCTTCGAACAAGTAATATGAGAACAATTGCGCACGACCGGCGTGCAGCGTAAACCAGGTCCATGGGTCCATACGCGCCCCATGTTCCAGTTCGATGCGGTCATACCGAGAGGCATGGATCCGGATTAGCGAAGTCGTCATTGACTTGTCCAGAGCGCTGCTGGTGTCGAGCTGGCCGAGCGATATTTCGATTTCATGTGCCACACGCTGGATCTCGTACATTTGCTGGACACGCGGTGGCAAGTCCATGTTTTTGATGCTTTCCGAGGACAGCGCGCGAAAGTGAGCGGACGACGGGTACCCGAACATATTTGAGATGGCCTGGTTCAAAGCATTCGTGGCAAGCCACGTTATGTACTGCTCTTTCACGTTCGACTGGTGGAGTTTGTTAGACTTGAAGATGCGCTCGAAGTCTTTTGAGTGGCCTGGGCAGTGCAGCCCCGCCCGGATGGCTGTGAAAAGCGCGATACCACTGGTGTTCCAGCTCATGTCCGCATTAATCGACGAAGTCGGGGGCGGCCACAGCGTGGACAGCAGAAAAGCCTGGACCGCGTAAACGCTGGACAGATTGAATTCCGAGGACTTGCCCTGGCCAAGCACCGGAGACACAGCAATCTCACTTATGTGGTGCTTCTGGGCGGCGCAGAGGCGGTCGAAGGTGAGTCCCTGCGGAAGATCAGCAACTCGCCGGCGAGCTGCAATAGACATCACCGTCCAGAACAATGCCGCACTCGCGTTGTACACGTGCTCCGGACCTTTTTGGACTTCAACGACAGGCAGGACCTCGTGGTATTTTGACACGTACTCACGAAAAAGAACTTCAATTGTGGACGATTCGAGAGTAATCGGCTCGATTGCCGGGGCCTGCGTGGACTTCGGGGGGCAGAACCAGGTCTCGATGTGGACGGGCGAGCGCGGCTTACCTGGGGTTGCTGGCACAGCAAACCGGGCCGGCGAAAGATTCTCTAGTGATGTGCGCTTGGAGGGCGACCACATGCGCTTTTCCTCATCTAGTTGGCCTCGGAGCGCGGCAATCTCCGCCTCCAGGCTCTCGATCGCTTTCCTTTTGACCGTGCGCTTATAGCTATTGTCAATGACACAGACCAGGTGTCGACGCGCGCACCGCTCGCACGCCTCATTGTTGACGGTCCGACCCGAGCATCGAACCTTCTGCTGCCGACACTCTTTACAAGCGATCTGGCCACTCATCGATTTGTCGGTTGCAGATCCCGAAAATCGGTAATCACCTGTCAAAGATAAGATCACGCCACAATCGTGAGGCCTTAGGTCAAGGAAAGGGGATCTCGCCTACTCGTCAGCCAGCCAGCGTTGGGACATAGCGAGAGCACACAGCTTAATTTAATGGCGGGGGAAAATACACTGGCTGTGCGTGCGCATACCTAAGCGGTGGGTGCTTGTTTCCCAGCCTAGGTTTCTGCCGGAAGTATATCGTGGGAGCATCCGGTAACCTCGGGTTAATAAAAAAGGGAAAAAAACCAGGCAGGTCCCGGGTTCAGGCCAGACACATAAACGCCGAGGCCTGAGCTATCAAATAAGTCTAGCGAGAGCCCTCAGGCATATTATATGGAATTTGCGCACCCGCCTGGGTATTTGACTCGAGGCTCGGTTTAGATGCACTTTCTCGATCTCCCGATTCTCGCGCGGGAGCCCTCGTATGACGAGTTGCGCGCGGCCCTAGTGAGCCTCGAGGCGCCTGACGTCTCAGACTTTGATACACCCGAGCCGCTAGACAAGGGCCTTGTGCAATGGCTCACGCGGCTGGCCACAAGCGACTTGGCATGGTTGCCAGACGAGGACGAAGCCGAGCGTCTTCGCTCCCTTGCATCGCAGCGAGTTGCTGCTGAGTGCGGCGCAACGGCCGGCTCGGCGCGTGTGCGCAATCTCCATGTGGGGCCCCACACTATCAAGTTGTTTGAGCCGGGCATGACCGAGGACAATTTGGGCAGGCTCACCTGGGGATCATCGCTTGTTCTCTCGCGTCGATTTGTCCGCGAGCCGCATTTAGTGGCTGATCGGACGCTAATTGAGCTAGGTGCAGGCTCCGGGCTGTGCGGGATCACGGCTGGTCTTGTCGGTGCTACGCACGTTGACGTCACTGACCTTCCTGAAATAGTGCCGAACCTGGCCGGCAACGTCAAGCGCAACGGAGTGGAGGGTAAGACCTCGACGTATGTACTGGACTGGGTCCACCCTCAGGCGCCAGCCACCGCTTTCGACGCTGCGATTGTGTCGGACCCTGTGTATTCTCGCGACCACCCGCCCCTTCTGCTCAATGCTATCAGGACAGTTGCGGCTCCGGAGGTGCTGCTCCAGCTACCGCTGCGGGCTGGGTTTGAGCCCGAGCGTGAGCAAATCTACACTGGTCTTGCTGCAGCCGGCTACGAGCGCCGTGAGTATGAAGAGGAGGCTGGCCGCGACCTCTTCGGCGAGCAGACGTTCGCTTACTCGCGCTGGATCCGGCCTACTAGCAGCACATAAAAGGTTTAGAGGCTGTATATACAAAATTGTCTAATAGAGCTCTGGGGAGCGAATACTATATACATGTCCACCCGCACGATGACTATGGAGACGCTCAATATCGAGACGCTCATGCTGGTCTCGGCATAGGCCTGCCCTCCATATCTGGCCATCCGCTGGTGACGATCCCGCGCTCGACTTGGATGTTGCGGCCCTGGAACTCCAAGCTGAACTTGGGCGTCTTGCCAAACACCCAGTCCCAGGACTGCAATTCCTCGATTTCTTCCTCAACTTCCGGTGTGATCCACGAGTCAGTTGCATGCTCTACGTCTGCTGGGCCATACAGCCCCTTGAACGCAGCAACTGTACCATCTATGAACTCCTGTGCGTCGAGCCCTGTATTCGTGACGGGCGAGCGCACGCTCTCAGTCCCGCCGCCCTCGGTGACGCGGCCTTGCAGAGCCTCGTCTGGCTTCAGCAGCTTGCTGAGACTCGCGAGGTCGGAGTGGAGAAGCAGCGTGGCATGGTGGTAGGCGCGCTGCTTCTCGATCTTGTAGGACGAGCCGCTGACCTTTTTGTCACCGACCAGGAGGTCATTCCGAGGGCTTAGACGAAGCGCGAGTTGTGGAAATGCATCGATGATCATGTCAAGGTGCCGCGAGCGGCTGAACTCGGCCCGCGGAAACTGCACACCGAAGTTCGCGTTGCCCGCGTCATGCACCACGGCGCCTCCCCCGCTACGGCGGCGCAGCAAAGGAACGCGCGCGCGCAGGTCGCATTCAGCCCACGGGTTCTGGTTCCGGCCAATGACTATACACGGGTCGTTAAAGTATATATACAGAAGGTGCTCGGACGCGGCCGCGGGATGCCTAAACAGCACCGTCTCAAGGGCGAGGTTTGCGAACGGGTTCCGCAACTGTGATACAACGACCCGTGCCATATGTCTGAGCCGTCAGGGAGCGCCAACACGGACCAGGTAGTTGACGCGGCCCGCAGTGGTTAGATCTGGCAGGTTAAGCTGTGGTTGTCGCTCGTGTGAGCCTGCAGGGCGTGAGCGGTCAAGGGCAGGGGGTAAGGGCGAGAAAAATCCCAGCACAATTCACTGTGCAGCGACAGCGGGAGTGTGGAAATTCATACACTGTCGTGGCTCTTGAGTGCGAGCGACAACTCGGAGCAGAGCCGGTGGATTAAGACACGCTAGGAAGAGCCTCTCCAGATCCAGAGCTGAGCTGAGCATCGGCAATTGGGCATGGAGTTCTCACTGCTGCTGAAGTCGCACTCAGACGAGCGCTCTCGAGAGCTTCTCCGCGAGCGGTATTCGCTGTCCGGCAGTCAGAAGCCGTTTCTCGTGCTCCACGACGGCCCTGCAGCAGCTGCGAAGGCCAACGGCGCTGGCGCCGCGGGCACACCCAGGGAACGCCGGGCACGGCGACGAAAGTCTACGGCGAACAGGCAGCTCGCGCAATTCCTTGCGTCTGCAGACCCGAATTACGAGATCTATGAGCCGTTGAATAATTTATGGAATGAATACATGGAGTCGGTGTTGGGCCGACTCAAAGGCACCCCAGCCGCGCAGGCGGTGCTTGCCGCGGACTGGCACGGCGCAGACTTCGCTGTGAAGGCCGCGCGGACGCCTGGAATGGTCGGAATAAGGGGTCTAGTGTTATGGGAGAGCCGGAACCAGTGGCTTGTTGCGACGCGGGCCGGCTTCAAGCGCGTGCCGAAGGGCGGCACCATTGCTGTGCTGCGCACGCGCCGCGACGAGGAGTTCGACGTCGTCGGTGACCGCGTGCAGTGCCGCACCAGCGAGCGCACGACGCGGAAGTTCAAGCCGCACGACATTGCGCGCGTCGCGCCGCTGCTAGCGCCGCTGCTTGCGCCCGGGGCGCCCGGCAATCGCGGGCCGTCACGCGGGCCTAGAACTGGCTGAGAGACCGCAGTTGCCGCGGCCGTTGCCAGCATTCACGGCATTCAGAAGCGCAGGCTACCTGTGACGACGCGTGCGCTTCTTACGATCCCGCGGATGGCGCACGCGGCCTTCGTAGTCCATGAGCTCCAGATTCGTCACGACATGCGAGGACGGGCGTACAGCTGCGGCCGCCCGAGACTCCTCCAGATAGTGGTCGACTTCGTTGATGGCCCACTTGGCCTCGTCGATGGGGTTGTAGGGCGTTGCCGCAGATACTCGCGTGCCCTTGGTCGGCTTCAGCGAGCGCGCGGCCTCTGCATAGGTCATTGGGCGCACTGCAATCGCGGTGAAGCCGGACTCCATGTCCTTGGTCTCGATCACGGTGTTGCTGCCGCTGTGGGTGTGGGAGCTGGGAGCCGGCTCCTGCGCCGTTGGCGTAACCGGAACGCGTCGGGGCGTGCGAAACAACGAGTAGCGCTTCAGGAAAGACATCTGCAGTGATGCAATGGCTCAATGTTGGTACAGCCAAACCGATCAAGCAATACTGAGGGTTAGCGAGGGTCTGCTGGTGATGCTGGTTCCGTTCCCTCCCCGGCTTGATAACACACTTCCCAAACACTACCCTTGACCAGACCAGACCCTAATCTGCAATCACACACACATCACAGCCGCCTCGCAGCGGTCATAGAGCCAAAGAAGATAGCGAGCATGCTTGCTGTTCAGTGACTGCACCGCGCGCCCGTGGTACCGCGGGCGCAAGCGACACTTCTGCATTAATTTTTGGGCTCTATATACATACGCGCAAGCTTGGGCTACTGCATCCATATCCCACCCCACGTGGCCCAGTAACAAGTGCCGCGTTATCGGCACTGGCGAGCGGCAATGCCAGGGATCACTTCGTGATTTCACGCGTCGCAGGCTTTGCCCATAATAGCAGATGGTATATGCCGGTGCCAAAGCAAGGTTACAAGCCATTGCTTTTCGTCTCGGGCTCATTGCTCTCCTCGGCAGCCGCGTTCATTTGGCACAGCCTCGAGAGGCGGCCTGCCTGCGGCAGTCACGCGGAAGTGATCAGGGAAAGGGCATGGCGCCACCAACCCACTCATGGGCTTGGCCTGGCGGACGGGGTTGGGCGGGTCGGTCCTCGGCACGGTGCCTGGATTCGATGAGCAACACTCTGGAGTCGTGCTGGGCGCGCCAACGACGCGTCAAATCGCCGTAGTCGGCGACAATTGAGCCAATCGCATGCATGTAAAATGACGCTACTTTATTTATTGTATCATGTTTTTATCTGGCGGAGATCACCCAATTTTTAGGCCTTAAACCGCGCCGCATCACTAGACTACGTCATCAACCCGGCATGGTGGTCGTGATGTTTTCGAGCCGGTCCGTAGCGAGTCGTCCAAATCCGGTAGTTCGGTCGGGCCGTGTTTACCCTAGCACGTGCCCACCGCTCTGCTTAGCCGAAGCGGAAACGCGGTGGATGCGGGGGAGGATGACGCACTAGCGAACGGTGAGTCACTCCTCTCCCTGGTTGGAGCAAACGATAGGCCAGTAGCACGTGCTATGGAGTGAGCAGAAATGCGAATTAGTTTGCTCCAGAGGTGTTAAGGCCTGAGAAAACGGCTTTGGGGCCGTTTGGAATCTCGAGTTTGGGTCCAATTGGGGACCCGACTTGAGGACCTGATCTGGGGACCCAAAATGAGAACCACCTGAGTGCAGTCGTAACTAGGGTAGGATTTCGAGCCAACCCTAATTGAAGGGTCTATAGGTCTCACGCCTCAGATTCAGAAGGCTAGACTGGACAATTGTTAAAAGAAGACTAGATACGCTGTTAAGAATAGAATTAGTAGCTGTTGTTAAGGATAGACAGGGGCTAGGCACAGCTGCCGATAAGGAGCGACTAAGTTAAGAAGTTAACTGATGTTGGGCTTGCTCGCCGAGGGGTCAAGCCAGCTTCGAGGATCTAGATCGCCACTAGGAGGCTAGATAGAGAGTCTATTTCCAGCTCCCTGTAGTCAGGCAATGTCAGATAGTGCCACTTTTTATCTAACTTTAAACCGCCGCATTCGCGACATGCATTTATGTAACCTCCCATGGAGGAGCTGTTTCAGAAAGTCCAAGGTTGGAGCGGCCGGTGCAGTACCTCGAAATGATCCTTGTGCACAGATTTTCTGATACAATTAGTTGGCGCTTCCGTCGGATACATCCAGTTGGCGTCTGTAGGTGGCGCATTTAGCGCGCTTTTGGCGCTCTCAACTGGCGTGTTTAGCCCGGCGCGTCTTCGGCTCGCGCATGTAGTAGGCACGGTTCAGATCTCGATTTGGCCGAGCTGCGGCATCACGTCTTTGAACACACCGTAGATCACGGCCGCAAACACCAGCTCGAGGCCTCCCATTATCACAAAGCATGAGCGAAGGTGGCCGTGCGTCGCAAGCACTCCCGTAAAGGACGGACCAATCGCACGCGCCAGCGTCTTCACCACATTGACGAGGCCCAGCGTCCTCGTCCGTTCCCCCGGCGGAACGATAGACGTGATGAACACCTGCCGCGGTACGACGTCCATCGTATCGAACAGCGACCTCAGCCATACCAATACCATGGCGCTGAGCTCGTGTGTCGCGACAGGCACAAGAGCGCCGAATGCGCCGGCACCCAGCTTCGTGAGCGAGATCGCCAGGACAGGACCCACGCGGTCCGTGAACCACGCTGACGGGAAGCTCGTCATCGCGCTGATGAATGTGGAAACGAAAAAAAATACGCCCACAATCGCGATCGACGTTTTGAACGTCTCCAGCATGTATTCTACGAGCCACGAGTTCGACATGAACCCGTAGGCGAGCGAGTCGATGCCGAACAGCAGACACAAGGCGAACGTCAGCTTCGCGCCCTGCGGGGCGGCGTCTACATTGAGGCTCACCTCGTTGCGCGCCTCAGAGTCGACCGCGGCGTCCTCGGCATCCTCAGCAACCGCCTCAGCGACCGACTCCGTCATCTCAGTGTCGCCGCTGAGGTTTGCGGCAATAAGCAGGGCCGCAATTGCGCACACAACATAGCAAAAGAACACCACCCGGTATGCATCGAGCTCCTTGCCAGTTTTCGCCGTGAACTGCTCAGCGATCCAGCCACCGAGCAGCGAGCCTAGCGCGAGCCCGAGCGTCCCGACTAGATTTTGCATGGCAAACAGGTTCGCACGGTGCTCGTACGGCGTGATGTGAGCAATAGTGGACTCCTCAATGGAGCGGAACGGGCCAACCTCGTCACCGGACGGGGAAATGACGCCGAAGATCGCGGCCGCGAGCAGCACCCAGAAGTTCGTGCTGAACATAAAGCACACGCCGGACAGAATCATCAACACCGCAGATAGCCCCAGCATGAATCTGCGGCCTATATTATCGGCAACGTACGTGATGTACGTCGAGAGCACCACGTCACCGAGCAGCGTTAACGTCATGAAAAGGCCGACCTCCGGCGAGGTGGATCCTGCCTCAAGCAGGAACGGTACCAACACTATGGTTGTCAGCCCATATGCGGCCATGCGCACAAATTTGAGAGCGATGAGCAGCCATTGATCCAGATTCATCTAGCCGTGGTGGGAGTTCTGTCTCGGGGCTTCGCTGTGTCGCGGCCTGCTTTGTCAAGCGTCCGGCAGGCAACGGTTACAAACGCACGCCTGTGCATGAGGGCAAGCCAAGTGTTTTTACCCACAAGCTTAAGCCCGGAGCCTAGATTCCCTCTCTTAATCGCATATACTCGAGGTCGCACGCACCTAGCCAAGGAAATCCAGTCTGTTTATACTACAATTCATTGGGTAGTGGTTAGCAGTTAACAGCTGAACCTCGTATTCCTGTGTCGACCCGTAACCGCCATGCATAGACGCAGCGTCTTCGCTCTGGATCTCGCGCGCGCCTCGACTTCAGTGTTCGCTCCCAGCAGCCTTTCCTTACCCTTCACGACCAGGTCCTCGTGGTGCAGCCCCATTCCCGCCACGCCATGATACGTTTGCGTGCAATCACGCTCGTCTTGCCTCGCCTCGTGGCCTTTTTCACCTGTCAAGGCTCAGCAGCCCCAAGACCACCGTAACGGCATTCGCTAAGTGTTTATAGCCCCATGTGCAACTCAATTTTTTTTCGCCACAGTATGTATGACTCTTTGCGCTAGCGCGCATTTGCCTCCGTCCCCGCACGCGATGATGCAAGCATGACCACTCGAGTCAGTCACCCTTGATATCCGTCGCGATATATATCTCACTAATCAGCTGAAAAATTCAATCAACCGTCGACGACCATGAGTGACGAGGAACAGCCGAAGATTGTGATTGACGGCAACTTAGGCCCTGTCGAGCCGGAGTATGACGACTACGATAGCGAGGAAGAAAATTCGCAGCCCGAGGAGTTCGCCGCCCCGAAGAAGGTCACCTTCGCGGAGGAGCTTGGGGACGGCCTCACCGCGGAGGAGCGTCGCAAGAAGGAGTTTGAGGAGGGCGGCGGCCTTCCAGAACAGCCTTTGGACCCGGACTTTGAGAAGCTCACGCCTCTGAGCCCGGAGATCATCCAGCGCCAGGCCACGATCAACATTGGCACCATCGGCCATGTCGCCCACGGCAAGAGTACCGTGGTCAAGGCGATCAGCGGCGTGCAGACCGTCCGTTTCAAGAATGAGCTCGAGCGTAACATCACTATCCGGTTGGGCTACGCGAACGCCAAGATCTACAAGTGCACGGATGCGTCCGTGCCGACGCCGGAGTGCTACAGGAGCTTCGGCTCTGGCAAGGAGATCCGCCCCATCATCGACGGCAAGACCTACGAGCTTGTGCGCCATGTAAGTTTCGTGGACTGCCCAGGCCACGATATCCTCATGAGCACGATGTTGTCTGGCGCCGCCGTTATGGATGCGGCGCTGCTGCTCATTGCTGGCAACGAGCCGTGCCCGCAGCCGCAGACTTCCGAGCATTTGGCGGCCATCGAGATCATGGCACTCAAGCATATCATCGTTTTGCAGAACAAGGTCGATTTGATGCGCCAGGAGTCGGCCCTCGAGCACGAGAAGTCTATCCTTAAGTTCATCAAGGGCACTGCTGCCGATGGCGCCCCTGTAATCCCGATCAGTGCCCAGCTCAAAATCAACATCGACGCTGTAAATGCCACCATCGTTGAGAAGATCCCGGTCCCGCTCCGCGACCTCACAGCGGCGCCGAAGCTCATCGTAGTCCGCAGTTTCGACGTAAACAAGCCGGGTATCGAGATCTCCGAGCTGAAGGGCGGCATCGCCGGTGGCTCCATCGTGTCTGGTGTGTTGAAACTCGGCGATGAGATCGAGATCAGACCGGGTATCGTCCACCGCAGCGACTCTGGCGAGGTGCAGTGCAAGCCTCTCCGAAGCCGGGTGCTGTCGCTCTTTGCTGATGATAATGACCTGAAGTTCGCCGTGCCGGGCGGCCTCATTGGCGTCGGCTCGATGATCGACCCGACCCTGTGCCGTGCAGACCGTCTTGTCGGCCACGTACTTGGCCACGTCGGCAAGCTGCCACACGTCTACATTGAGCTCGAGGCCAGCGTCTTCCTGCTCCGCCGCCTGCTGGGTGTCAAGACCGAGGACAAGAAGCTGGCCAAGGTTCAGAAGCTCCAGAAGGGTGAGATTCTGATGGTAAATGTCGGCTCCACCACCAGTGGCGCACGCGTGCGGTCCGTGCAGGGCGACCAGGCGAAGCTGCTGCTTGTCACGCCCGCATGCGCTCAGGTTGGCGAGAACATCGCACTCAGCCGTCGTATTGAGAAGCATTTCCGTCTTATTGGCTGGGGCACTATCAACGGAGGCCGCCAGGCGCAGACCTTCGAGTAAACCCACCTTGATACATAAGCCTAATAATGCACGTAAAGTAAGATTAAAAAGGACAGAAGAGAACACGGTGATGTTTTGTGATTAAAAAATGATTATCTGGAGAGAAAACTAAGTGACTGTCTAAAGAAGAGCACTTAAGTGCCATATCATGAGTTTGAAGAGAACAGTATAGTGGCTATACAAAACGAATACGTGCAAGCATAATTAGCCCACGAAATGTATTCTGACATCCATATAAGCAGGCCAATGGGAATAATTCGAATCGATCGCGCTCGTTTAGTGCGCATCACACTGGCAATCGTAAAGCTGCAGCTTGCCCGGCAGAAGCGTATCAATCTGCTGTGGCAGTTGACTTTGTCGCTGCTTGCGAACATGCCGTGTCACAATGTAGGCTCGCAAAGGGGAAGCTAAGTAGCCGTCGTTTGTAGCAAATCGAGTAAGTAGGGCCTGCAGAAGCGACGAGCAGTGCTCTTGCGCAGCTGCAAGGTCTTTCTCAAAAGTAGCACTGTCCTCGGCTGCGGCATCTCGGAGTATAGCTTGGCGCAGGGTCTGAGATATGTTGATCTGCTGGGGTGCGCCGGGCTCAATGAAACGTTCCGATATTGCCCGCGCCATCATCCAGGTATCCTTGCGAAGCCGGCTTTTGCGAGAAACGGTTCGATCTGCACCTCTGGCTGCGCGCATAAGAAGGCCGAGACGCTGGGCCTCGTCAATGAACGCGAGATTCTCTTCCGCATGCCAATCATGCAGTTTCTCGCGAAACAGCATCTTCAAGGCAGGCTCATGGTGCATCAGCTCCATAGTGAGCATGTCGGTAAAGGCAGCACTGACCAGAGTGTTGTCCGCTGAGTGTTCCCAGGCCCAGCTCCTCCCTTCGGCACTCGCAGTCTCGTTTTTTTCTGCATTAAGATGCTCTACACTCGCCGCGTAGTCTTCAAGAAAATCAGCCTCGTCGAGATTGCGCTCATCCACGAGGTCGGCCCAGGCGCACAGACGAAGCCCGCGCGGCGTGAATCTATAGAGTGCAGCACTCGATGTAGCACCTGCACAATCATCTTCGTTGCAGGTCACGGCATCAATCACAGGATCACGTATTTGGCGGAGAAAGTGATTGGAAAGCAGAGCCTTGAGCAGCTCCCTACCCTCCTCACTGGTCTCCGCAGTTGTACACTCCATAACCCACTGAAAGAGTGCGCGGCCACTGAACACGTAGTCCACGGTGTACTCACGAGTGCTGGAGAACCGCGACTTCCTCGGAGCCTCGAACCGTAGATTCTGAAACAGCTTTGCCCCACGGTTGTCCCAGTGCTGCATGTGTGAGCGGCTGTTTGGATGGCGCGCTACTCGCAAGGCGTACGGAGACTTGACCCTGCGCGACTCAGACCCGCTTGAGCTAGAGTCCCCCAGCGAGAGCGAGGACTTTATGCTCTCAATTCCTGGATTAAGGACATCGGCAGGTCGTTTGCGGTATGCGTAGTCGGCGCTGTCACTAGCTTCGGCGAAGTTCGGCGCGTCTCCGAGAAGCCGCGTCCAGAGCGTCATTGCCAGACCCGTATTCTGGATAAGTGCGTTTCTCAACAGCGATCTCTCGAGCTTGACTAAGTTCATTGAGTTGTACGGCGAGAGGAGTACCTCGGTTATTGCTTCTGACACGCGGGGATCTTTCGCAACACTCGCCGCATGCACGTTGAACCACTCCTGCAAATAAGCGAGGCCCTTGGCAGTAGGTTGCAAGATCTGACCTTTAGAGGCAACTTTGCTCTGGCATCGGGACTCGGGAAAATGAAGAACACGAGCATCAAGAAAGGCATTCAACCGAGCGATCGCTTCTTTACTTGCTGAGGTATCTTTCCCAGTGTTAATTATCTGCCGCTCTTCCCGGGGCCCTCTGGCATCACTCGTAATGCCAAAGGCAGTGATTCCCGTTAAGACAGTGAAGCCCATAATGGACTCAGATACTTTCCGGCGCAGGAAATGTGCTACTGAGGTATGTGCATTCACAGAAGTAGTTCTAGTCGCTACTGGCACAGCTGCCAGAAAAGAACTGAATTCGTTAGCCAAGTCGTATCTGGACATCCCGATAAGTTAGAGAACCCCCGTCTCGAGGCCGCTATAAATGAAACACCAGAGCCGCGCGATAATTGATAGGGTACGGAATGTCTGACCCGCTTGATTAGATAATACGTGTCTCGTGCATTGATGGCTAGGACAGCCTGCAGCGAGCATGATTGTGGGGACGGGAATTGTTACGTCCCCGCTTGATTGGGTAGTGGTTTATGCTATCGGATAGACTGCAAGACTTATAATCACTCCAGAGAATATAAGTCACACGCAAAGCTTTGCAGATAGGCGAGATAGAGTTCATAGAGAGGTTTCCTCAATTATAGTTGTAAAGTCAACATTGTCTCTCTATATATATACAAGTTAGCCAGTCAGCCGAGTCCATCCATACAAGGCAAAGCTGCGGGGTAGCAGCTCCCGGAGATCGTCGAGGTCCAGCTCGGGGACATACATTTTCAGCTCCTCCTGCGACGACTGGCTTGTGGTGGGCTCGATCATTCCCAGCTTCCGCAGCCTTTCCCAGGCGTGGCGCAACGCCAACATAGACGCAGGGGTTGACCCTGGGCGTGAAAAAGTGCCCTTGGCCTCAGCAAAAATATTCGACTGCATTTCTCCGGCAATGGACCTCCACTCGTCGATAACAATTACAAGGTTCACCTTTGGCGTATCGAATCTCACTACAGCTCTGGCTGCGCAGATGAGGAGAGCCCAGTCAAGTTCTGGCACGCTTTCGAAGCTAGACAGCAGCGACTCGCTGCTGGACTGAATAGTGAGGTCTTTGGCCGCAAGCTCAGCGATACCGAGCACATGAGGGATCAGCTGCGACGCAAGGTGACGCACAGAATTGCTAGTGTACCACACAGACCGGGCCAGCTCAGCGAGGTCAATCGAGCCAATAAGCTCGTTCCATTCTTTATAAGCGTCAGGATACTCTGAAACCAGCGCTGGGTCGTCAATTGCCAACAGGCTACGAGCCACCTGCTCAACCGCGCCTGGACTTGCAGGTTTCGGCACCGGTACCATTGTGGCCGTGCTACGTGAGCGGTTCCGCTTCTCTAAGAGGTCAATGAAGTTCATCCGAGTCGAAGTGCCAATGACTGCCACTCCAATTGGCGAGGTCTGGCTGAGGTCGAGAAGTTCGTAGGTCAGTACTTGGTGCATCGACGCATAACGATCAAGCTCTTCAATCACGAATATGACTCTCTTAAACGCCACATCATCCTGTTCCTCGGAGATCTCTGCAGCAGAACGGTCAAAAAGGCCATTGATTGCCCGCACCGTTTGCGACAAACTCGCCCTCTCTATGTCATCATCACCCGTCGTTACCAGGGCATCAAGCTGCCGGGCGATCTCACGCAGCGCCAGCTTATCGTCGCTGTGAGCTAGACCGTTAATTTTCACAGTAAGAAACTGGTTGGGATAGGCCTTGGAGAGCTTATCCAGAGCCTGGTTCACGATCAGCGTTTTGCCTGATGCACGCGGCCCTAGTAGCACAGACTGGTGCCCGCGCCTCTGAACTACTGTACTGGCCAGCGTGTCATAAACAGAATCTATTTCGTTCTCGAGACCTACCGCCTTGGCCGGAAACTCGCTGCCGTACAGCTTGTTCAGGACATGCGCTCGCAGTCGGTCCATGCGTTACTAACCCAGCGTGCACAGCGACGGGTGTAAAGTAGGCTGCTTACGGTGGGCCGTTCCCTGATACATGGGCGAGGTAATGAGGCGGCATCATTTAATTTCCATAATATGAGGCCAAAACGTTGCATAACTGTGATTCATCAATTTATGATTGAAAAGTGGCTATTTACAGGCTAAGGGCTCGGCGGTGGCCGTTTTTTATCGATCGTCATTCACATATCATCATCTTCACGAGGATCACCGTACTCCCACATGCCGATGCGCTGGGACTTGGCATCGTTTTGTGCTTCTAGGAAAGGCTCTGCTTCGCTCTCCTTCGATAGGGCAGCCGGAACAGACGCGTAACCACCAGAAATTATCCGGCGGTTCAGAGAGTCCTGGGGGGACACCGAGTCGGCGGTGTAGATCATGTCGCGGCCGGCAACGACTATCGCTTGATCTACATATTCGCCAAGGAAGTCGAGGAATTGGGCTTCATAGAGCTTGACAGGTGCGTGTACGTACTTGAGCTGCACAGACCGTGCCAGGTTCCGCGGCGTGGAGAATTGTTGTGGCAGCGGGAACAGCTCCTCGATGTCGTAGCTCTTCTCAGAGCCGATATCCATGAGGCTCACGTCGTACGAGCGGTGGTTGCGATCAACACCGATAATCTCGCCGCGGTAGAACTCGGGCGTGACAACGAGGTCGCCGCGGCGCGGCTTCCTCGTGAAGGACCTAGCCGACGCGTTTGCGGCCATACCAAAGAATGATGCAAGCTCCTCCTTCAGCAGCTTGAACTCGGCGTTGTCAGCTGAGAGGCGGTACCACACCTGATGGGGTTCAATGTAGGAAAGGACCGCATCTACATAGGAAGAACCGGTGGCGGATGCTGGCTCTGCATCGGCCCCGGCGGCCCCCTTGTCATCAAGCGACAGGGCCGCCACGTCGGGTTCTTTGTAGTCCGCCCATACGCCCTTGCGCTCTGCCCGCGCCTTCTCCTGTGCAGCGTCAAACTGGTCACGCAAGTTGCCGACGTTCGCCGAGCCCTCGTGCACTGTTGCGTATCCGCGGTGCAGAAGCTCCACCGCCAGCGAGCGCGAGCCCTGTTTAATCACGGCAATGAACGCGCCCGTCTTGTCGACGGCGCGCACAGAAATCTGCACATCACGCTGATTCCACTCGGAAACGACGTACTCGAGCGCTTCCTCTGCAAACGGGTCCTGCGCGCGCGGCACCTTGACGCCATCGAGCACGGCTACTATAGTGCAATTCTCTGAAGGAACGAGCAACCGGAAGCGGCCTGCCGCAATGACGAAATCCACTACTGCCGGAATCTTAGTCTTCCGCTCAAGCGACGACAGATAGCTGCGCGCGCGCACGGCGGTCTCACTGGCGTCGACAATAACAGGACGCTTCGGAGGCGGCCCATGTATTCCTGCCTCCTTCGCGATTGCGCTGTCCTCCGCCTTCACAAGCTCGTCGTAGAACGGGCTCCTTGCCAGATCGTCGCGGCGGTGCTTCATAGCTGTGGCCCACCCGGCGCGGATGATCTCGAGCCCAGCATTGTGGGAGAACTGCGCGCCATACGACAGTGTCACGACCTTGCGCGCGGCGCCCTCTGGCCCCGTGCTCGTCTCACCATCAACCTGCACGCGCACTGGCTTGCCAATAAGAAGCTTGCGCGTGAACTCACGCGCATCGGCGGCACCAACAGCGTTCTCAGTCTTGCGCGGTGCGCGCACGCTAGACAGCTGCACGGTCTCGCCGTTGCTGAGAGCAACCGTGTCGCTGGACAAAACCTTCGTAACTACAGACTCGCTCGCCTGCGATGCATAGGCCTCGCGATGTTGTGCCCTAGCCGCAGCCCTCGCCCTAAACGCGCCGGCGCCTTTCTCTTCAGCTTCACGCTGAGCGTTCTTGAGCTGGAGCAGGCGCTCGCTACCTATCTGCGGCGAGTCGCTAGCCTCAGCGAGGCCGGCGCTGACGAGAAGAAGCGCGACGTCGCCCTGCGGATGCACGAGAGTGACCAATGGTATGTCAGGGTTGTTCGGCGACGGCGCGACGAAAATCGCTCGTACCTGCGAGCGGTGAAGCAGGCGCGATGTCACGAATTGGGCGGCTGCGTCCCCGAAAGCGTCCCCTGCGCCGCTGCGGCGCGCCCGGATTCCGGCGAGCCACGCAGGGCCCACGTAGTGGTCGTCCGGGTCCATCATGGCGCGGATGCTAATGCGGTCTCCACTGGTTACCCGCTCGACAATGGCCGGGACCTGGCGCCCGCTGCCGTACAGCGAGCTCGGCACATTGCCCTGCACGCGCAGTCCACCCCACTTCTTCGACGTCCAAATGCCACGTTGCTCAGAGCGGGCCAACGACTCGGCAGCGGCAAGGTCTGCGCCCACAGCCTTGAAGCCGTCCTTCCCCTCGGCGTCGTCACGAAGCTCGACCCATCCCTGCTCGAGCGCATACTTTACCAGCGACGAGAAGATCGGGCTGCTGATGTCACCGTAGGCGCGGCCGTTCACGTCATAAACAAGTCTATAGTTCACGGGTTTGCCGACCGCGAGCTTGCGAAGGAACTCGCGAGAGTCGAATCCCCACGGTTCCGACAGACGCGGAGCAGTGACATATGCCAGTGATAGCTGCTGCTCCTTTCCGCCGTTTTTGTCCAGCAGGACTACCGTGTCTCCGCTTAGCACAGCCTTTACTCGAGCTGACATCGTTACCTGCGCGCGTGCGTGCTAAGAAAGGCAGGGAGCTTGTGTTGACAGCTTGGCATTAGTACAGCGCGCGCATCATGTCGGCGTCCTCCTTGCCCTGGAGCATTTCGACGGGCTGGAGGGTGGGGTTTCGTGAGAAGCGTTGGCCAGTGGTAGTGGGTGTATGGCCTGCGTAGGCCTCGGGGGCCCGATGCCCTACAGCACGAGTGTACAATAATTGCCGTGCAGCAAATGGATAATCAATTCTAGACACAATCAGCGGTTTATAACAAGAGTAGGCTAGTACATGCTGCCGCGACGCGAGGCTATGCTCGGATCAAAATGCGTCGCGCGGGTTCTGAGCTGCGTCGACGCAAGCCCATAATTAAAAAGAACATGTGCTAGAGGCTAATAGATGGTTTGTTCACAGAGTGGGGGCTTTCTAGTCCTTCAGCCACTCGTAGAGCTTTGCTGTGCGTTCATTCATAAGTGCTTCTTTCCTGCGGATTTCCGCCTTGCGCTCCTCAGCAAACCGGTAGAGGAGCATTGCAGCCTGTGCGTCCTCGACAGAGCTATGGCCGAGCCTGCTCGTAGTTTGGATATCGATATCGAAGTAATGCTTGATGGCCCTCTTCAGCCCAACCTGCGTGCCGAGACTTTCGACAAGCAGGTAGAAATCGAACTTTTGCGTATCAACGCGATTCTTGTGGTCGAGCCGAAGCACGCGCAGGTCATTGGATAACGCGTGGCCTACCAGAAGAGTACCTTCGACCATCTCCTTCACCCTGCGGATGGCTGCGTCCGTGGTCCACAGATTGCCTTCTGAGCGGGCGCGCCGGAGCACGGCAGGCGTGATACCGCTCCACTTCGAGCAGTAGCGGGTTATGGGCGCATCGGGCTGCACAAAAATATCTAGCAACGGGTACCCCCAGTAATTGACAATTGAGACGCGGGCCAAAACGCTCTCGCGGCCGGTCATGACCATTTCACAGTCGATTGCGACTACACTCGTGCGACCGCGGCGTGATTTGGGGTAGTCGCTGGTGCTGAATCTGAGCGGCTTGGCAGACGGGTTGAAAGCAGGATGGCGCACGCCAGCCGTGCGCAGAAGACGCTCCCGTAACTTGTCATGGCCGGTCATGGTGGAGGCCTGCCTGTAGTGCATGCTTTCTCCAGAAGACGGTGGATTCAAACCGCTCAATACGCTTCCAGACGATGCCTGCGGCGCATGCCTTGCCACACGACCCCGAATTTTGCGTCAACTTCTGCGGGTCGGAATCCGCTGTGTATATTTTTCTACCTCGCCTGCAGCTAATATAGGGTTGTGGCGCTGGGCTCACGAATGGCGTAAAGGACATTACAGCTTGCAGACCGGCCAGTCCTGAGACCATGATATACTCGACAGGTGCAGTATAGCCCGACCCTTACTTATTGCAAACCGCACATACTCACTGTAAAATTGTTAGCGACTCTGCTATCGCTAGGCGGCAGGCTGGAAGGGGAACGTCACTTACATGCGAAAGCATGCTGGAAAATTGGATAAAACATCTAATCGGTTGAAACATCTGATTAGCTCGGAATTGCTTTCGTATTAGTTTATTTGTAGGCGCGGAACTGCTATATCTGCAGCATAGGTACTGTAAGTGATCGGGATGGGACCAGCCTGGCCAGCGCTTAGATCGAGTTGCGTGCAAGCCACAACCCAACATTGCATACCCTGCTAAACACTGAGTAGCCCTCCACTCAGGCTTAGGAGCCAAGTGAAAAGGACAGTGAAATCACACTCGAGATGAACAGAAATCCCAAAACGTCTGAACCTCTGTTCGGAAAATAATAACAAGACTTAGGTTACCTGAACTACATTCTGGCTGATTTATTCTCCCAAAGATGGGTAGCTGTTGCCCAGCCCGCCATTCCCAGTACTCCCACAATACTCGGCGATTGATTATTCCTTGCAAGTCTAATAATGCCGACAACGGTGGGGGTGAAGGGGTTCCGGTGGGCGCCATCACTGCATAATCCCGGACACCTTATTGATGAAAAAATATACATCTGTTCTACTTGGATATCAAGAGCGGCAGCAAAAGGAGAACAGGCCATTGCCGTAGCTGCTGCAGACGGGTGCGTTATCAGAGGGCACAAGCGGCCCACATGTCTCGTACGGTGCCTTACACTGCATGTGCTGCTATTTATATTCCGGGCAGACCGCTAGTGTAGTGGGCTCGGCGCCTGCTCCGGCGCCCAGCACCCCTGAACAACCCTATTACACGCCCAGAGGATCTCGTGACGACAATCGTCAGACTAAGAGGCGCAGCTGGGAAGCAGCCCTTCCACGCGTTCGCGCGTGGGCGCGAGGCTGTAGGTGGGACGTGTCTGTCCCTTCAAGGTGCGTAATCGATCTTCATCTTTCACTCACCCAACTTCCCCTTTTGCAGATCTCCCAGAGGACGCGACTGTGAAGCCTAATTCTCATGGGTCTTTTCAGCAAGAAGGACAAAAATAAGGGAGACCTTGGGGGCCACCCTCGCGGCCACGAGAAGATGCCGTCGTCGGGCGAATTGCACGACCCCATCTTGAAGGCGGTTCAGGAGCAGCAGCCGTGGGAGCAGATGACGACGCAGCACGCAACGGAGGCGATCACGCCGTCTGGCGCGCTGCGTGACGTGTTCGGCCAGCCCATCACGAACCCAGATCTCAGCAACCCGGCACGCGCGCGCGAGGAGCGCCCGCTCGACACGATCCGCTCGTTCGAGTACTCGACGACCGGTGACGAGCGCATCCGCGAGACGATGGAGACGCAGCGCCTTGGATTTAATCCGCGCCAGGAGTTCAACTCAATCCCGCGCTTCGAGACAAACCCGTACAGCAACAACGTCATTTCGTTCGGCGACCCCAATGCGCCTCCGGACTCGACCGACGTCATCCAGGAAAACGAGTACTTCTTGCACCAGGAGGGGAACGGCAAGAAGAAGAAGAAGGGCATGTTCCGCAAGAAGAAATGAAGATTCAGTTATTGGCAACGGGCTCGCGCCCATTTTTATGTGCATGCATTTGTAACGCTTTTCTATAATACCTATATCTACGTCAAGCGAACAGACAAGCGAAGAAACGAGGCAAGCGCCGGGCAGACTCGCGCTGGGGCGTGTCGGTGTAAACAGCCAGCACAAGCGGGAAGGGCGGCGTGCGCAGCTCAGCGGCGACACTCGCATCATTATATATGCGCCTTAGACGCCTTCGCAATTAAAAACAGTCTATAGATGCCATAAGGCCGAATAATGAGGCATTCACGCCGCTTGCTCGGGGACACACCGTCCTACGCTTCCACGCTTTATTCTTCTAGACTGAGCCGTGTTCCAGTGGTATGCGTTATGGGGGATCTGTCGATCGGCGAGCAGGCAGGCGCGGCTGCCTCTCATTACTTTTTTGTTCGTTCGTCTCACTATGTACAGCAACGTGGGCTCACGAACTCTGAACGTCGAGGAAGGTTGCTGGTGTTGGGGGTCGTACTCGCGCGCAGACTGGCAACCCAAGCGCGGTTCTGTTCCTTCCTCTCCATTGACCCAAGTGCGCAGTGCGGATCCAATATTACCCGGAAGATTATGCCGGCGGCTTAAGCGAACGTAGGGGCGCTCTGCTTCAGGAATTTCAGTGCACCCTGGTACAGCACCAGCATCACGCTGCTTTGCACGCTCGTCCACACGAGCCGAGGACCAACTCCGCTGAATGCGCCAAGGACGCCCTCCTGAACGAAGACCTTCTTTAGTCCCGCAAGCGTGCCCTGGATCTCGGCTTTCGTCTGGGTCTGGATCCGGGTCTTCACCACGTCGAGCGGGGTCGTCAAAACTCCGGCAAGTCCGCCGGCAGCAGCACCTACGCCGAGCTCCATGCCAATGCCAATATCGCGCGAGTGCGCGTAGGACTGCGCGCTGCTGCGGAAGCGCTCGTAGAACGCAAACTGCAGCGCCGAGAACGGCAGATCGCGCAAAAGCGTCGCCTTGTATCCATAGAAGAGCGCGCCGGCACCTTCACTGCGAATGATCTCGCGCACTGCACTCGCGAGGCCGCGGTAGTTGTACCCGCTTTTATGGTGCTGGTTGTTGTACGGGCCCTGCAGCTGGAACCGTGTTTTTAGCACTTCCGACGGGACATAGAAGATCGAGCTTGCAAAGTCGCCCAAAAAGCCAGCCACGAGATGAACCACCGTCTCGTTGACCCCCGTGTCCCGCAGCATCGTGCGCTTTATTGACTCATAAGTGCCAAAGAACATCATCGTCGACGGAAAGCTGCCGGCCAGCATGGCCGCGTATCCACGATACAGTCCAAATCGAAGGCCCTCCTCTCGCAAAATCGTCGAGGTTGCTTGCGGCATTGTACGGTATTTCAGCGCGACCTCGCGCGCTCCTGCACCCTGCTGCCGTGTTTTCACCGTGTCCAGAGGATACATAAGGCTGTCTCCCAGGGCCCCGCCAAGGCCGCCAGCAGCCAAGACGTGCTCCAGAGGAGGTTCGCGGTCTGCATGCAGCTCCGCTATAAAAGACGACTCGCCCATGTCGCACGCGTCGCTTTCCGTGATCGCGACGCTCAGAGCGTTTTTCGACCACCTCTCGCTTTCCCGGGCGGTTAGTCGTCGTCCCAAGATGGTGACCTCGGTTACAACGTAAGGTCATCGGTCTGGAATGGAACAGGGTGAGAGGTCGACGGCCAGGTCGACGCTTCGGCCTAACCTCGTCCCAGCCAACTAAGAGGGACCTAAAGCGCACTTTCGTAGCGGATGAGCGAGAAAAAAAGGCCGGCTGGGCGCGGCTCTCTCAAGCGAGCATCAAAGCTAGAAGCACTCGATACACGCGTCGGGTGAGAAATGCCAGTTAATTAAAAAGATAATGATATTATTTGAGCCCGTGCATGATAATTACCAGATGCTATTGGTGCATTACACTATGCGCGCGTGGAAATGCACAATGGTGAGGCTCATCCTCGTGCAGTCCATTTATCTTGGTTGAATCGCACCGTAATGTGTGCACATCTGGACCTGGACACGTCAGCGTGGCCTACGTGGCCAATAGAGCCTCCAATAAAGTTCTTGCCAGCGAGTGACTCGCACGAACCTAATCGCGCGTAAAGGATCTGTTGGGTGCGTGGGAAATCTCGAATGTACTGCTGTCAGGGCCAGGGCTGCGTAAATAACGTTAAGCGAGAGGTGATCGATCCTGCCTGCTGGGACAAAGCGCAGTAGGAATTACACGCAAGCGGGATATAGCGCTCATGGGACGAAATAGCGAGGACTAGCCACACGACGAAAAACACGTTACGAAGCGCTCGCCCAAATATATCTGAAGGCACGTACGTCTTGCGTCCCTTCCCCCAGTAGGATACTTTTCTTTATCCGTCGCAGACCAGGGTACGGGAAGGGGGCGGGGGAAACGAGAGCCCACAACCTCTCGTTCTGAGTACCCTCTTGTTGTAAGGGGTACTCAGCGCGGGTACCCTGCTGGCTCTATCCAATTGTCCATAGTGTTAGTGGTAAAAGAACTCGTTTCGAGGTGCGAAACTCCACAGAATAGACTGCAAAGCGCCCATATACTGCTGCCTAAAAAAATTCTGGTGCATCCTGTTGCCGGCCTCGAAAACAGCGTCTAAATCATCGCGTTGGCGCACGTGAGGGCGCGCGCAGTCTTCCGCTGCACCCTCAGCTGCAGGCGACCGGGATGCATTGATCTTAAGCCCATCCGAGGGCCCTCCCCCCATATATGTAGTTGCGCCGCATAAATAACATATCATAGCGAAATCATTGAGCGTCGATTGTGTTACATGTTCGTCTCCTCGGGATTTTCTGCCGATTCATGGCTCGCGCCAGGGCTATGGGATGCTAACCGCGACATGCAGGCGTTGTACCGCGCATTGCCTGGGCTCCAACTCTCAAACAAAGCCATTCAAACGGGTGGTTCCCCGCAATTGCGCGGGGTCTCTTGCACACGACCGGGGAGCTCAGTGAATACTTCAGCGAGCCACCGCACCTCGGCGCAGGGCATGGCACAGGCTGCGCCGCGGGCCGTTGTAGGCAGAGCGGACCGTCACGCGCCTGCGCTGCATGCGGAGCCCGCTGCTTCAGAGTATCAATTTACACAGAGTCAACCGCAGTCTATCGAGCCCTCTCATGCCGTTGGCACTTTTGCGGAGCCCGCAGAGCCGAATTGGTCCCAGTGGATGCGACGCGACTCTACCTTCAGCACCTACGAGTCGCCGGGGTTGATTTACTCGAGCTCGCCGTCCGATACTGAGACGGTGCTTGAGACTTCTGACGACGAGGCGGTACATGTTGTGCCGAGAACACAACTCACAACTAAGCCCAGTGTCCTACCAAGTCGCTACGCATTTGTTCCACCCAAGGCCATGCTCCCCTCCCCGCCGCAGCCATTGCAAAAGCCACCGCAGCCTTCGCAGCAAGCACATTCATTGCCTCAGGGCCCCCAGCGTCTACCTCAGCAGAACCCATACGTGCCTCAAACAGTACCGCAATTTCAACGCCCGGTGTCTCCGCTCACACCGCCAGCCTCACCGCCGGCAGCGCATCACAAGGTAGCGCCGCGACCGCAGGTGTCGCCAGAGCCAGCGCGGAAGCATGTCTCGAAGCTGTGCTTACAGCCAGCGAAAACGGGATATGCGCTGTGGGTCGGCAATCTTGCCATTAATACTACGCTGATGGACCTACGCGCGCTCTTCGGTACCCCACAACTACAGTCAATCTACCTAATCCAGCGTACTGGGTGCGCATTCGTGAACTACGACGATGGGCCAGGTCTTGATGCGGCAATTGCAGCATTCAACTCGCGTGGCGGAAAGATTCATGGCCACGAGCTCGTGATCAAGCCGCAGCGCGTTGATACGGAGGAGCCTCGAGCGGAGGCACCGCCCACGGTCCCAGAGTCGTCCGTTGTGAACTCCGCCAACCGGTTCTTCATCTGCAAGAGCCTCACCGTGGACGACCTGGAGGTGGCCAAGGAGACGGGTCGGTGGTCAACGCAGCTCCGCAATATGGAGAGGTTCAATTCAGCCTTCTTTGCGTCCAAGAACACTTATCTTGTATTTTCAGCCAACCGCACGTCGTCCTTCTACGGCTTCGCGCGCTTGGACGCCCCATTCGAGCCGAGCGACACCGACCAAGAGACGTGCATCTCGTGCACGGAGGTCTGCGAGCCAGAGATCGTCGAGACCAAGGCCTTCTTCCACCCGCATGATGGGCTTTATGTACCTCCTGGAGAGACAGTGCTGGACCCGCTTCGCGGGAGCCAGTTCTGGAAAGTGGAAAACTGCGTGTGTGTCGAGCCGGAGACTGAGAAGTGGACTGCACCGGCTCCAATTAGCTGGATCTCGTCGCACGACAGTACCGTGCCCTTCCTGCGCACGCGGCAACTGAAGAACTCTCTGAACCAGAACAAGCCCATCAAAGTTGCCCGCGATGGAACAGAGATTGACCCGCAGGTTGGCCAGCTTCTGTGCGGGATGTTTGACTAACTCCTAGACACTGCGTAAACAACTAGGATCCAGCTGCTTTCAACGCACGCACAGCGCTCCATATCACATCATGCCTATATGCCTGAGGGCGAACGCGATCCACGTCACAACGGACCCCGTCACAACGGACCAACGTCACACCCGACGTCACATCTGACCCACGTCACGTACTCCTTGCTATGGCGCAGGCCGAGAGAACGTCCACGCGCGCCCTCGGCAAACGTATTTATGTACATTTCGCATTTATATGACTATTTACAAGAATTTCTCGGCCTTCTTCATAAAGAGGCGGCCCTCGCGGAGCCACTGGCGGTAGTCGCGGACGCTGCCGATCTTCTCGCCATAGTAGTCCGACAACGGGTTGTGGTTCACGTTGTGGCGGCTCGGGTCGGGCCGGTTGCGGGCAATGTGACGCAGGAATACATCGTCCATCTCGCGGAAAATCGCCTGGCGCGAGCCGAGCACGATCTTGAACACCTGATTGCCGAGAGCGGGGCCAACAAGCCAGCCCGCGAAGCCGGAGATGACGATGCCGCCAAGGTAGATCCACTGGATCTCGATGCCCATGAACGTCTTGTTGAAATCAATTGGCAGGTTCGCGAAGTAGCTGAACGCGAGGCCGGATGCGACTGCAGCAGTGAAGATCGAGCTCACTGTGCCAAGCGTGCGCCGCTTCTGGCGGAGCTTGAAGAATTGGTCCCACGTTAGCGACGGCGTCTGGGTTTGAGTAGCGCCCGGAGCCGACGAGGACGCCATGCGCACGCCGGTGCGCGAGGAGCCGAGCATCGGCTTCGACGGAGCGCGCAGGAACATGCCGGCCCCGCTGCGGACTCCCATCCCCATTCGGGCAAATACTGGGCTGGCGCCTGTCAATAACATCGGCATTCTTTCCGTTGTCACCAGGAATCAAGCTTCGCTGTACTTCACGTAAGCGAGGGTGTGGACCCCACGGCCGGGGGAGGAGCGGGCGCGTAAAAGCGCTTGCGGGCTGTCGCAGCAAGTGCGTTTTGCTGGGGAACACAGGGACTTTCTGCGACCTTAATCACTGACATGAGACAATCACTAGAATTGCCCATAATGAGTAACTTATTTACTACGCAGAGCGATACAGCGCAGAAACGGTACTTCACACATATACGTGATACATAGACGTGACATGATACAGAAGCATGGATGCGCAAAGGGCAGTGCGTTTAAAGGGGCCCGCAAGTAGGTTCGAAACTCAGTCTGTGTCTCCGCACTGGACAGCGTGCATTGGGAATGAATAAATAGATAAATAAATAAGGTTCGTAAAGTCTTAAGACTCTGCCTCAAAAGACGTCGAGCTCTGCGAAAACACGCGCTCGCCCTCGCCAAGCATTGACTTCCGCCGGTTCTGGTTGCCCTTGGTGTACTGATCAAAGCCCTTGGCGACATTTCCTGCGCTCGCGTCCTGCAGGTACACGCCTTCCTCGACGTAGAGCCGCTCCTCTATTTCCTCTAGCTCACGGTCTAGCGCGACCTTTTTCCCGATCAGGCCCTTGAGGGTCTTGCGCAACTTACGATAATTTTCCAGGTCCGGATTTGCATCTTTTTTCTCTTGTCCGGCGTCCTTAGGCTTGGGGTCTGCCTTGCCATTGCTGTCAGACTTGCCATCGCGCTTGCCCTCTGTCGAGGCTTCACTCTTGCCGCCAGCCTGGTTGCTCGGCTTCGGATCAGAGGAGGCTCCATCTGCGCCTGGTTTAGTGTTGGCGTTAGCATCGTCAGTCTTCGCGCCCGCCTTTGCGCCCGCCTCTGCAGCCGCAGCAGCGCTCCCCTCGCTCGGGGGCGCGTCTGAGCCACCTGCTGATGGTTCTCGCGCCGAGCTGTCTGCTGGTGCTGATGCTGACGCCTCCTTCGACTCTGCCTTATTTTCGGCCGCTGCTGCGTCTTGTGTCGCCCCCTGCGGTGACGGTGTCTCCGTCGCCGCTGCCTCCATCGCCGCCGTCGGCTCGCCAGACTCCGTCCTCAGTTTTTTAACGTCGGGACCGCCCGCCGAATCTTCGGCCTCGCGCTTGTCTGGCTTCGCCTCGGGCATTGCTTGGAGGCCAAGTCGTGCTCGTATAGCTTGATACGTGGTGGTGGTCGAGGGGGTGTTGGGAAGACGGTGAGACCGCGCGAGCGCGGTGCTGAATCAGAGTGGGAAAAACCCCGGCCTCGACGAACACCTACAACGTCGATCTCAGCCTGAAAAAAATTATGCCGACTAAGTACACGGCCGAGGAGCTGCACGATGCGAGCAAAAAGGTTATGCAATCGCTAAATCGGATCAATGCCAAGCCGTCGCGGTCCCTGGACAAGCCTGCCATCCGGAACAGCCTTGGCATGGCCTCCGGTCGCATCAGCAAGTCGGCACGAAAGCGCCACGCCCGCAAAGAGCGGGCAAACCTCGCTGGAAAACCGATGGAGAACCTTCTCGACGTCATCCCGGACGCGCCGGAGCCTGAAGAAGCACCGAAGTCTGTCCCCGAGCTGCAGGCGGCGCGGGTGAGCCAGGCTGAGAAGCGCCGCCATCACAGCCGCAAGGCAGAGCAGAAGGTTGTACAGCACGAAATCAAACAATTCACAGGCTCAAAATCGCTTAACGAGATCCGCGCGAACATAATGCGTATGAATGCAGAGAAAGGGGCCACTCCATGACGTCTACCTGAGACGCACATCATCTTAGTACGGGCCGCGCGCTTTGACTGCCACATTCATGCCACTGCTGCTAATCGCATTAATCCATAATGAGGTCCTCGAGCTGCCGCCACCTAACGTGCATCGAAAAAGACAGTGCAAAGTGTGAACGTTTAGTCCCTATTTATATCCGTTTTTTTTTCTATAGATAAGCAAATACTAACGTATTCTATTCTATAAGTCAAAACCGCTCCAGGCCAGCTCCAGGTATGGGTCTGTCAACACAGTGCGGTTTCGCATAAGCTGTAGCATGCCGGATAGGCTCTGCGTAGAGCCGGCGCCCTGAAAGGGAGGGTAAGTAACAATAAAAATAATCAGGGGTCCAGCGCTGTGCCCCTACCACGCAACATTCCCATAGGCAGGCCCGGTGCGTGTGTGCGTCTGCGGTGCGCTAATTTAGCGGTACTCAAGGAGGCGCGAGACAAGGTCCTCGACAGGCATGCCCTTCTCGATGACGTCGTAGATCGCCTTCATCAGTGGGAACTCTTCCTCAAGCTTCTGCTCGACAAGAAGCTCGTGGACCTCCTTGCATGTGACGACACCCTGGGCGCTCTGGCCGTTGAGCAGCTCCTTCTCGATCTCCTCGATCGGCTTCTTCTGCTTGATGGCCTCGCGCGCGACACGGACGTTACGGCCAGCCGAGCACGTCGTGATAAGGTCGGCGACACCAGCGCTCTCGTAGCAGATCGTCTCTGCCTTGAACGACGGGTAGAAGCGCTTGCCGAACTTGACCATCTCCACAATACCGTGGCGCATGATACCGGCCTTCGCGTTGTCGCCCCAGCCGGCACCCTCAACGAGGCCAGCACCGATCGCCACGACGTTTTTGAGCGCGCCGCCAATCGACACACCGGCGGTGTCGTTCGACACCTGCACGTGGAAGTATGGGCGCTCGAACAGCTCGCGCATGAGCAGAGCATCAGGGTCGCCCTTCTTGTAGGACGACGGGATCGGGAAGGCGACCGTGGTCTCGCACCACTTCTCCTTCGCGACCTCCGTCGCTATGTTGGCACCGCTCAGCACACCACAGTGGAGACCGAGCTTGTTCTGGATGACGTCGCTGAGGAGCTCCGGGCCCTGCGGCGAGACGTTCAGGCCCTTGAGGCACGAGATGGCGTACTTCTTGCTGAAGTCAATGCCATCGAGCTGCTTTATGATGTTGCCAAGGAACTGGTGCGGGATGTTAATGACGACAATGTCGGCGTCCTCAACGACGTTGCGCAGGTCCGGGACGGCGCGCAGGTTCACGGGGAGCTTGATGTCCGGCAGGTACTTGACGTTCTCGTGGACCTCGTTGATAGTCTCGGTGAGCTTCTTGCCGTTGACGACCTCCTCGAACACCCACATCTTCACCTCCTCCTGGAACAGGTCGGTCTTCTGCGCCGCATTCTCGGCAACGAGCTTGGCAACGGCCGTGCCCCAGTTGCCACTGCCGACAACGCAGGCCTTAAATTTCTTCGTGTAGTTGGTACTCTGAGACATCGTAGTAAATTGCTTGGAGTCTTGGACCGGTTGCAACCTCGCGGGCCGAGTATATATACCGAAACCGTTGCTGAAATTTTGGGCACGGGTTCGACCTGAGGATGACGTATTGACGCTGAAGTCACGTGCAAACTGTCGGCACAATCGCGGCGAGGCATGCGCTGTTGCGCCCTTGGAAGCGCTTGATAAGATAAATCCAGAACGGACAATGCGAACCACCGCCATTGTTTCGTGGCTGCAGTCGTGCCAGACCGATTACGTGCACGTCCCGGCTAATCTCGCGTCGCGGCCGCGCGTCTGATCGACGGCGGTTATCTGAATATCTGCCGTTAACGGGCGCCCAGGGTCTAAACGCTGAGCCAGTTTATCAGGCGATGCTTTTACAGACCAGGTGCAGTTTTTCAACCCTTCCATAGGGTTAGGGCGATCGCAGGAATAAAGAAAGCCTCGGAATAACGCCCATAGGGTTGGGCCTTCCCGACTGCCACAATATACCCTGGGTGCCATGCATCCATTCTTAGGCGTGGGCCTCGGATTCAGGGTGCAGCGCCAGCCTGACACGTAAGCAGCCTGGGCGCGAAAAAGAAAAAAATGATATAAGCATAAATCGTCTTACGTAAGCGAGTCATCACACCCGCATTGCATATTCGTCTCCGCTAGCAGACACCAGAGGCTCAGGGTCCAGCAGCGCAGATCAACAAGTGGACTGTTGCTGTCGTTGGTCGTGCCATATCATTTGTCACAATAAATTAACCCCTCGCCATGAAGGATCAGCGCGCGTGCCGCCAGGAGGCATGCGCAATTCAGTCATGCCTAGCCGCGAATCGATTCAATGACGACAAGTGTAAGGCGGAAGTGAAGCGGTTATATGAGTGCTGCCAGCGCTTCTATGATCGCAATGGGCCCACGGCTCAAAACGCTAGCTGCCCAAAGCCTGACGTGCTGATGCTTCGTGCGCAAAGCACCCAGTGATTACCGCAAGTTCTCACGACGTTCCTGCCCTCCACACAAGCACGCACGTATACGAGGTGCTGATCCGCGCTGGCTGCGGAGAGGACAGCGTTTGAAGCGAAAACTGTACTTTTTTTAAAAAGGGAAACACAAGTATTTATGCGCATAAATTAGCATCCCATGAACCGTCATGGGCAGCACGATATCATTAAATTGTCCATGCAAGCATGGTCTACCGTCCAAACAGCTAGCGGCTTCTTTGGACAGACATAGTAGCTCGTACGGCTTGCCATTGTTCGATTGTGCAACTAGCTGTTGCTGCATCGTTGTTGCAATCCTCGCGGCAGCTGTAGTTGCTACTGTTGTGGGTGCTCTAGAACTTCGGCACCGTGTACGTCGTCTGCGGGATCGCAGCCCAGTCTCGAGGATGCTGCAGCGCGTCCACCAGCTTCGCCTCCGGCGAGCCGGGCTCAGGCTTGTAGTTGTAGCGCCACTGCGCGTGGCGCGGCATCGAGCACAGGATGCTTTCCACGCGCGCACCAGGCGTGAGCAGGCCGAAGGACGTCCCGCGGTCGTGCACCAGGTTGAACTCGACGTAGCGACCGCGGCGGAACGCCTGCCAATCGCGCTGCTCGTCGGTATAGGGCATATCCTTGCGCTTCTCGAGGATGGGCACGTAGGTCAGGAGGAACGAGTCGAGCGCGTCCGTCGCAAAGTCCACAAGCTCTGCCGGCGGCTTCGAGCTGACGTCGTCGAAAAAGATGCCGCCAATACCGCGCGACTCGTGGCGGTGGTGGTTCACAAAGTAGCGGTCGCACCACGCCTTGTACTCTGGGTAGAACGCAGCGTCGTACTTGTCGCACACCGCCTTCAGCGTCTGGTGGAAGAAAGCGGCGTCGTCCTCAAACAAATAGTTCGGCGTGAGATCACTGCCACCGCCGAACCACCACGCCATCGGTTTGCCCTCGCTGTCCTCGGTCTCGAAGTAGCGGTAGTTCAGATGCACGGTCGGCGCCATGGGGTTCTTCGGGTGCATGATGAGCGAGAGGCCACACACGCGGTACGGAATCGGCTCCCCCGTCCACTTAAGCTGCGAGTGGTTCTCGCGCATCTTCTTAAACCCGGCCTCGGGTACCTTGCCGCTGACAATGGAGATGTTGCAGGCGCCGCGCTCTATAACGTTGCCGTCCTCGATGACAGCGGTGATCCCGCCGCCGCTGCCGTCCTCGCGCGTCCACTTGTCCTGGAAAAAAGGCTTGCCGTCGAGCTTGCCGATGGTCTCGATGATCTGTTGCTGCCGCGAGCGGATCATCGACTCCATGCGAGTAAATGTGTCGTCCGACATCAATAACACCGGGTTCAGTTGTATAGTATATTGCTCAGGAAACAAAAAAGAAAGACCGAAAGAGCGAGCTGCGTTGTCGCGTGTACCGTTTGCTGTCCTTTAGTGCCTCAGAGGTGACTAGCGCTGTGTGAGAGGGGCCGTTCGTCCGGATGAGGTCGCGGGGTTTCACTTATATATGCAACGCTGTCTGCGGCCGGTTGTCTGCAGGAGCGGTCTAGATCTCGGACCCGTACACAATGACGGGAGCTGGGTTCGGTGGAATCGGGTGGAGAATAAGTCCCAGAACTCGTGCCTCTCCGGATAGCATTACGATCGTATCGTCGTCCCAAGCTCTCGCGCACCTCTTGCAGGGCAAGGGTGCCGTGCGTCCCAACTGCGGTGGGCCAGCACCACCAGCCGTTGGAGGACAGCAGGCAAGAGCCATAGGGCATTAAAAAATATCACGAGCCCGGGTACAATTCCGTAGTAGTGTATACAATTCTGCCTGAAATCGCCTTCCCAGCCACTCCCCTCTTGGTTTTCTGCAACTTCCGCAGCCCGCGGCTTATTTCACCTGCGTGTAAAGAGCAGGGTACCAGCGGATCGACAAAGCACACAGCGCGGGCGCGGATCAATGGCGCGCAAACTGAACGCGGTGAGAGCTCGTCTGCAAGCCGAGACGGCCGCTGCAAAAGCCCACGATGCGAAGGTTAAATCGCACCGCGCAAAAACTGCTGAGGCAGCTGCTAAGCGCCAGGAGCGAGCGGCCGGCCAGCGTGCAGCGGCCGCAGCAGCATGGCTGCCCTTCGACTCGACGGAAACGGTCTTGCTCGTGGGTGAGGGAGACTTTACCTTTGCCGCAGCACTCGCGCAGCAGTTCCCAGCTCTGCGTGTTATAGCGACAAGCCTTGATTCCGAGGCAACAGTGCGCGAAAAGTATCCGGCAACGGCACAGGACGCGCTGCAGCGGCTCTCAGCAGCCGAAGCTGAAATCCTGCACGGGATTAATGCTACTGAGCTCAGTAAGTCCCGTACGCTACGGTCACTTGCCCACGCAGATGGCTGGCCACTGAAGATCGTGTTTAATTTCCCTCACCTCGGTAACTCCGTAGCAGATCAGGACCGGAATATTCGCCAGCACCAGTCTCTGCTGCTCCGATTCTTCGAGGAGGCGCGCCACATTGGTGCCGCGCACGTCGTAGTGACCCTTTTCGACGGCGAGCCCTACGAGTCGTGGCAGCCACGCCAGCTCGCGCGGTCTGCTGGCTGGGCCATCGTCCGCAGCGGCAGATTCGACTGGAGCCGGTTCCCTGGCTACGCCCACCAGCTGACAGCAAAGGGCGACAAGCACACAAGCAAGGCCCAGCACCAGCGCGCGGCACGAATGTACTTGTGGTCTCCGGCGAAACAGCCGGACGAGGCCGCCGCGGACATCTCAAAACCGAGCAGCGGGTCGGCCGACGACAGTGACAGCAGCAGTGAGAATGAAACGCGGAAAAAAGAGGGGCCGCGCCGGAAGAAACACCGAGCATGAACATAGTTGAATATAGAGCATAGCTCACGAGCGCAGGCGCGGAACGTGGCTGGGCTGCACCCTGTTATAGACTGACTAGTACACTCATTTGTAGATTAGTTGAACGCTTGAGAAGGCAGCAGCAGCACCTAGTAGGCGCAATTGAGCTCTAGCCGTGCACGGGTGGGCTCTGCCCATGATGATTTAGACGTGAATAAATAAATGTAATGCTATGGTTATCAATGCATGATAGATGGGACGGAGTGGCAGGCAGGTGCTACATGGCATAGACGATCTGGAGCTCGTCCTGCTTGAATCGGTCGCCCGTGTCCGGGCACACCAGCATTCCCTCAGCGAGGGCATCTGGGAAGTTCTTGGCCGTGTAATCCTCGATGCGGGACAGCCCAATCACGCGATTGTTCGGCAGGGCGACCATGTCTGGGTCAAGCACGCTGCGCGTGTGTGCGGCCATTGGGACCTCTGCCACGAGCGTCGAAATCATGGGGTCACAAGTCGGACACTTGGTCGCACCAGGCGACTCGTGGCCACACCACGCCGTCTTCAGTGTCGATATTCCATGTATGACTTGATCCAGCAGCGCCGTGTCGCGCGACCGGCCGTTGACCTCCCGGAACGCCTCGCGCAGCGCGCGCTCCAAGTCTGCGTCCGTCGTCGGCGCCTCCCCTGCGGTGCTGAGGACTGCCGGCTCGCTCGCCTTCAGCTTCACGGGGCCGTACAGGGCGCCAGCAACCTTGTACACACGCCGCATATCCGTCTTCGGCTTGCCAAACGCACGGCGCGCGAACTGGATCGCCCCGTCCACATCCTGCTCATTCATGATCAGTTCCACATAGTGCAGCATCTGTAGCGTGCTCTCGATATCACTACCAGCCTTGACGAGGGCAGCACGGTGCTCGCGGCACCACTTCAGTCCCACCTCGTAGCGCCGTTTGCCGATCGTCTCATCAACAAGCGCATGCTCCTCAGCAATCAGGTCTAGCTCTACGAGGTGCCTCAATTCTGGGATCCGCGCCAGCAGGTCGGCAAGAGCAACTGGATAGCGCCGCGACTCGGCGAAGTACGTCGCAATCGCGGCGAGCAGTTCCATGTTCAGCGCTGCGTCCGCATTGCCATTGGACGCCATTTGATTCAAGGCTGCCTGGAGCTGGACACGATCCTTCAATCGTTTGGTATCTTCCTCATGCAGTTTCGTTGCAGCAGACACCTGCGCGCGGAGCTCGGCGATGCGCGCGCGGGTTTCCGCCGCCACCGCCGCCTGCTGCTCCGGGGATGCATCCGGACCCAAATTGCTAACACGAGCTCTCGCAGCGTTCAATTCATGCTCAATGGCCTGTCTCGTACGCCGCAAATTGATATGCAGCGCCTCCGTGAGCGGCCGTACCGACTGCCAATCGTCCATGGGGGAGAAGGATTACGTTACCCTCGACTTAGGTCTTCCTCCGCGCAACGGTTATATACTCGACAGAGCCAATATGCCTATGTCATGGAAGCAATTGGACGCCATGGGAGCAATTGGACCATGAGAGCAATGAGAGCAATGGGACCATGAGAGCAATTAGCAGCATATTCGATGTAGCTTCCTCCTCTGCTAAGCTTTGATTGACATGCTGCAGAGAGCCATCTCAGTCCGGTTGTCATTACGGCATCCGATGGATTGAATCATCTACTTTCGCCCTACTATATCAAATATACAGTCTGCGTGCCTCATTTGTCTATACTAAATGGATCGTGCACATCAATCAATGGCTTAGGGCGTCTGAGGAAGACACACGTCGCTAATGGCTTGTCTCATCCAGGTGCCTGCTTGTCAAGCTCAAATGGCCAAAAAATTGATTCGATATGCTTGTCATTACCTCTTCGTTTTTTATGTCTACATGAGTCTCATTCACATTGTCCAGTCTTCTCCCCGGAGAGGAAGGGCGCAACAGGCCAGGGAACTCTGCAAAGGTTGACAACGTCTACGTGGGTCCTTCCTGCTCGTTTAGTTTGTCTGCTCGAGCTTGCCAAGAACAGCGAGCGTGAACTCCTGCGTCGAGGCATTGCCGCCGATATCCGGGGTGACCGCCTTCTTCTCGGCGAGAACCTTGTGCACGGCGTCAGAGATCGCGGTCGCGTCCTTGTCGAGGCCAAGGTGGCGCAGAAGCATGGCACTGGACAGAAGAAGCGCCGTCGGGTTCGCGATGTGCTTCTCCTCGATGTCGAGACCGACGTGGCGCGAGCCCGGCTCGAAGAGCGCGTGCTCACGGCCGATGCTGACACCCGGGACAACACCAGGGCCACCAACGAGGCCGGCACCGATGTTACTGAGGATGTTACCGTAGAGGTTCGGGGTGACAAGCACCTGGTACTGCTGCGAGTTCGACACGGCCTGCATGGCGCAGTTATCGACGATGACGCTGTCTGTCTTGATGTCCGGGTAGAGCTCCTCACCAACGCGGATGATCGTGTTACGGAAGAGACCGTCACCCTTCTTCATGATGTTGGCCTTGTGCACCGCGGTGACGAGCGACAGGCCGTTCGCCTTGGCGAAGTCGAAGGCGAAGCGCGCAAGGCGCTCAACCGTGGCCTCGCTGGTGATCTTCAGCGACTCGACGACGCCCGGGACCGGGTTCGTCTCGAGACCAGAGTACTCACCCTCGGTGTTCTCGCGGATAACAACGAAGTCGACGTCCTTGTGGCGCGTCTCAACGCCCGGGAGGCTGCGGAACAGCGACACAGAGGCAAAAATGTCGAGGTCCTTGCGCAGCTGGACGTTGAAACTCGGGTGGCCCGTGCGGACAACCGGGGTGTAGAGGATACCCTTGAGACCAACCTTCGTGCGCTCGAGCGAGCGGATCGCCTCAAAGTACTCCTGCGGCGGCTCGTTGCTCTTAGTGAGACCAGTCACGTTGATCTCCTCGAAGTCGACAGGGACGCCCTGCGCCTTGAAAATATCCTTCACCGACTGAGCGACATCCTTGCCAACACCATCACCCGGAATCAGAGTCACCTCATGGCGGCCACCATAGCCGTCAAGGTGCACCGCCCTGGCCTGGCGCGGGAGCATCGTGCGCAATCTCGAAGCCGTACGAAGCATTGTATATCAACGAAAAGGATGGGTTCTCAAACTCAGTTAAGTTGTGGAGGTGAGTGAGGTTTGGCGAATCTGGGTTTGTCTCGCTGACCAGCTGATCGCGCGCAGAAGGAGCTGTCTGACCGCACTACTTCATTGGCTCGAAGAAAAGGGTTAGGTCATGCGGAGACCGTGCCGCGGGCTTTCGGTAACGCGCACAAACTTATTGGCACCAACCCAGTCCCTGAGGGTACCACGGAACCATGCGACGCAGGCTGGCCGCCGACGCAGGAGTACGGCGACACCTTAATAAACACCAAACCATGGTGAGCCTGCTGTCAAGCGTGGAGGCTGGTGCTGATTGCGATTTCGTACCACAGGGGTCTATTTTTCCTAGCCTACTCATTTTATTTAGGAGGGTTTAGATCTTTTGGTCTCGCAATGTCTTGCGCTGATATGATACCTAGGCAAGAAATTGATTGACCCCTTCCAGCCTTTGTCTGCGCCCTTCCCTTCATAAGTGGTCACTCATTACTGTGATTCTCCTTTGACTCTCTGCATCGCTGCCATAGGCGCCTTTAGGACCGGCTGGAAAGTGGCCCGCGTATACATGAAAGTGATGGTTGTGGTGTTTATCTGCATATACGGACTTCAGCGGGCGTTCGGCTTGCAGTCCAATGAGCTAATTCATGGTGCCTCGTGATGATGACGACCGGAACGCGGCTTGGGCGTCGAGGCACATGACGGTTTTATCACCTCCTATCCTCCCTCGACAGAGCAGCAACCCCACACTGGCAATTTAGGGGAAATCTATACACAATACAGCAATTGCTTTCAAATTGCAGAGCGATCAGTCCTGAGAAGCCGACCCGCCACCGCCAGGGTGCTAGACTGCTCGAAGCCAATCTATCAAGATCGAATCTTATCGTGCATCACGCTCGATTGATGATGATATTCTGCAACTCAAATCATATAACTCCTGGTGGGGCCCCATGCTTTAGCTTGACCTATTCTCACAAAGCGATAGAAATTATGATAGCAAGAGTTTGCTATCCCATAGATACCCATTGGCCTGAGGATGCATTCATGCATGTAATCGATGCGCCTCTAACTTGCATCTCTGACGGAACAGAGCGACAAGGGGAGCCAGTACTAAGGCGGTGAAGCCTGATGATGAAACTAGCCGCCCAAGCTGTACCACCCCCGCCCTAGGAGGCCATCTGCGCCTCAGCATCCACACATCTATCCCACGTGATGGTCATCGGCATTGGGTGAGGCGGCCACAACGAATATTGTATTCGAGGAACTTCCGGACGATAAATCACGGAATAAACGCAAACTATGCGGTCCGCCGGAACACCGCGCCTCATGGTACTAGGATTGAGCTTGTTGGTTAAGCTGGCGAGGTCTGCGCCCCTGTGTGCTATGGGCGGCTTCGACGTCGCCCACCAAGCGCTAGAGAGCGACTCGCCTGACGACGACGATTCCGCGGTCATGTTCCGCGCCGTCATGTCGGCTATCCTGGTACTACTAGGCGGGATTTTCGCCGGTCTAACTATTGGCCTGATGGGCCAAGACGAGGTGTATTTGCAGGTGACTGCAGAGACAGGAGACGAGAGCGAGCGCAAGGCTGCGTCCAAGGTTCTGCGCCTCCTCTCGCGCGGGAAGCACTGGGTTCTAGTCACTCTGCTGCTGTCGAATGTCATCACAAATGAGACTCTTCCCATCGTACTCGACCGTCTGCTCGGCGGAGGCTGGCCCGCGGTCGTCAGCTCAACTGCCGCAATTGTCATATTTGGCGAGATCATCCCCCAGAGCATCGCCGTGAGGTACGGACTTCGCCTCGGCGCATACTTCGCGCCATTCGTGCAGCTGCTCATGTACCTGATGTACCCCCTCGCCGTCCCCATTGCGCGCCTCCTCGACTTCGTGCTCGGCGAGGACCATGGTACTATTTATAAGAAGGCAGGTCTGAAGTCTTTGGTCACGATTCACCACCACATGGGTATTGAGCGTTTGAACGAGGATGAGGTCACAATTATCTCTGCTGTTCTTGACCTCAAGGACAAGCCCGTGTCCCAGATCATGACACCGATAAATGACGTTTTCGTCCTGAGCAGCTCCACGCGGTTGGACGAGGCCATGGTCGAGAAGATCTTACTGACCGGATTCAATCGTATCCCGATTCACATTCCTGGTGAGCCGCTTAACTTTATTGGCATGCTGCTTGTGCGCACGCTGATCACATATGATCCGGAGGATGCGCTGCCAATATCGTCATTCGCTTTGGCAACTTTACCCGAAACATCGCCGGAGACCTCGTGCTTGAACATATTGAACTATTTCCAGGAGGGAAAGTCGCACATGGTCGCCGTATCGACGGACCCCGGCCAGGCGGATGGCGCCGTTGGTGTAGTGACGCTAGAGGATGTGATCGAGGAGCTGATCGGCGAGGAAATTGTGGATGAGAGCGATGTGTATGTCGACGTACACCGTGCCATCCGTCGCGTGGCTCCGGCGCCAATGCTCAGGCACACGGTGAACCCACCTAAGTTCACTGCCCTGAGGCCGTCGAACCGGGCAAGCGACCCACTCCAGACCCTGAATTCGAAAATTACTATCAAGCGGAAGCAGGATGTCAGCGGCACTTTATCGTCACCAATAGAGACGTCTGGCCCGCGCTCTGCTGGGTCGTCACGCTACACGGATGACCCTGAGGAACGCGAAGATCGTAATACGATGACCCTGTCACGGCTGGCGCGGTCGCCAGGTAATTTCGTCACCAAGGTGCCGCCAAGCCAGCAGCACAGCCAGGAATCAAGCATTCAGAACAGCACGGCCGGCCCTTCGGACCGTGGAAGCGAGGGTGCGAGCGCGACTCCCAGCGCTAGCGGCAGCCGCTTAAACGTGGATGACGCGGACTCCGGCTCAAATGGGTATAAAAAGACCGAAGTATTTGACGAGCGCACTGCGATTGAGAAGAATTTGGGTAACTCGATCGCGAGCTTGAGGGACCGCAAAAATAATAAGGGACCGAGAGAACTTGAGGATCAGCCACTGTCTTCGCTTAAGGGATCGATGCCATCAGCGTCCTCGCTGAAGGGGATTCCCCAAAAACAGCCGCAGCAGCCCCAGGTGGACGACGAGGAGGCTCGCTCAGCCACCTTCAGCGAGAACGTTGTCCGGGTCAACGGCGTGAACAAGGTGATTATCGAAGAAATCAGCAGCAGCTCTGAGGACAATAGTGAATCGTGAGCTAAGATTCGCGCATTTACGCACCCCAGAAAGTGTGTCTATTTCGTTACAGTTTTTCTTAGGGGAACAAATCTAGCATGCATTAAAATCTAATAAATAAAGAGGCCAGATAACAACCTCATACGTGCACCTCAATAGCCTGATAAAGCTCACAGAATGCACGCTGTACTTATACTAACAAAAGGTTCTCGCAATGGCAACGGCGCACCTCAGCCTCGCCAGAGCCTGATAGTCTCATCCACAGATCCTGTGGCTACGCCACGCCCTGCCCAGGTAATACTGGTGACAAAATGGTTATGTGCTGGGATTGTTTTCACGAGCCGCGCTGTCGGCAAGTCCCACACGCGCATCGTTTTGTCGTCACTCACACTAATGAGGAACCGGCCGCTTGGGTGGAACACCACACCCTGCACCCAATTATCGTGGCCACGCAGCTGCAAAATAGGCTTCTCCGTCTCCGAAGACGCCCAAATGTAAATCATAGAATCTCTGCCGCCGGTCGCGAACAGAATGTCATCGCCCTGTGCGGTGTAGAGCTTAGCCACAAACTGCGCAGTCGCTTTTGGTGCGATTGCGCAACACTCTATGACATGTTTGTGGCCGTGAAACACCCTGTCTGACCCCCTTTCCCCAAGCGTGCCATCGGAAAAGAGTTTGGTGAGCCGCGCCGTGCGGTCACTGCTCACTGACAGAAGCCATTGCACATTGCCGTCCTCAAACTTCGTGGCGTCGAGCGCACGAACCCAATCAGTGTGCGTCCGGATAACGCCGACAACAAACCCGAGCTCGAGATCCCAAACGCGGATGGTCTTGTCCCGCGATGCCGACGCAATGTACTCTTTACGTGTATTCGGGTCTAGTATGACGGTCACTGCCGATACAGTATGATCGTGGCCAAGCAGGGTCTGGATATTCGCCATATTTTTAGCCGGGTCCCATACACGGACACTGAGGTCTGCTGACGCGCTCACGAGCAGGTTCGAGCGTGGCGCGAAAGCGACTGCTTGCACGCTGCGCGTGTGGGCCTTCACGGTGCGCTCGATCTCACCATCAGTGACATCCCAGAGCTTGATGAGGCCATCCTCAGAACCAGACGCAAGCACTTGCCACTTAGAACTGAATGCTACACACGTCACCCTGCCGCGATGCCCTTCCAGCGTCAACGCCGGTGGCCAGTGCGGCAGCCAATTGTCAAGCTTCGACCCCGATGAATTACCAGCTGGTGCAGCTACCTCATTGCGAGCAGACTCCTTGAGCTCACGCTGCAGGGCCTCGTTCTGTTGCTCGAGATCAAGCAGTTTCCGCTGGAGCCTGGTCAGGGCTGCCCATTTCCGCTCCAACGCCGCTTTATCGTCCTCATCTTTTGCAGACACTCCTAACTCGTGGCTTAGTCTCTCAACGGCATCTTCAGAGACTCCTTGAGCTCGTATATAGCCGATAATGGACCGATTTAAGTCGCTTCTCTGCGCCGGCGTGAGCAGCGACACCATAGCGCTGAGTAACCATAAACAACAACGTCGGCAATTACAACCGGAAACCACCTGAGCCAGCCCATAAGCCTGGCTGTCTACTGCCGGCCACCCAGTCTCGTATAGAGAGTGCCAGGCTCCCGACTCATATAGCTGAATCTGTACTGAATCGGAATCTGTATTTTTTAAACATGGGAAGTCGCGTTTCGATTCTGAGGATAGCATGGTGCACTGACTATCTCGCACGCCCCATGTGGGCTCAGGATGCAAAGAGAGCATTAAATTGTAAACTAAGGAGTAAATCGGCCCGCCGAGTCGGGCTGGATTGGCGGTTTTTCTCGAGCTGTCAAAAAGTGTACTACTTACCACCCTCTGCATGCCTGCCCGCACGCTGCACCTCACAAGCCCATACGTAGTTACGTAAGACAAGCCTCCACACGATAACGTCTTCTCATCCTTCTCTCGCGACGTGAGAAGGAACCGGCGTGCCCTAACGTTAGCTAAGCGCGCTTAGGGCCTGTGAGTGGTCACATGGGCTGGGTAAGTGCTCGTCACGGGTAACTCACGAGCCTTGGGTGAACACCGAAATATTCACCAGCACCGCTTCCAAAGCAAGTAACTAGAGATGGCTGCTGCGGATCAGAAGAAGGCTCTCGCCGCTAAGAAGGCTGCCGCCAAGGGCGCGCACGGTTCGAAGACGACCAAGGTTTACCGCTCGGCCACTTTCCACCGCCCGAAGACTCTGACGCTTCCGCGTAACCCGGAGTTCCCGGCGAAGGCGCTCAAGCACTACCCGCGCATGGACGAGTACAAGGTCATTGTTAAGAACGTGAACTCGGAGGTTGCCACTCAGAAGATCGAGAGCTCGAACACTCTTGTTCTCCAGGTCCACATCAAGGCCAACAAGGGCCAGATCAAGTACGCCGTCAAGAAGCTCTACGGTGCTGACGTGCTCAAGGTCAACACCCTCATCCGCCCGGACGGAACCAAGAAGGCCTTCGTCCGTCTCACTGCGGACCACGACGCTCTTGACGTCGCCAGCCGTGCGGGCTTCCTGTAAGCTGTTTTTAATTTATAGGAGATGGAACTCTATGCATAATGCTGCAAATAATAAGAAAAAACTTACCTTA
Source organism: Starmerella sirachaensis (assembly GCA_030578495.1). NCBI lineage: Eukaryota > Fungi > Ascomycota > Dipodascomycetes > Dipodascales > Trichomonascaceae > Starmerella > Starmerella sirachaensis. The sequence continues at coordinate 397,222 of JAJMSC010000007.1, read as the reverse complement.
GCCAGCCAGGCGCTCGCTGGGCACGAGCCATGCTTCGAGCTCAGCGGTAGCGAGCGCACTTACGAGTTTGGCTTGTAGGTGTATGTGCCGCGTTGTTTGATTAGTTCTTACGTCTCGGTCGTACCTCTTTCAAACCCTTCTCGATGATGGCTAGGGCGACTCTAGTGGCGCGGTGATGCGCGAGTCCGATACTTACTCGCGTTAAACACGTATTGGCTAAATCAAAGCATATTTCAGCTGAATGACCTCCGGGTTTTTATCAGGCATATGTATATCTATATTTTGCGAGCATGTGCGCGATGTCGTGGGTCCCACCTCGACGCGTCGAGAGGTTTACTAAAAGCCCATCGTCGTGATATATCCATGGTCGCGGCGTTCGCTGCGCTGTACACGACGCATCTCACGCAGAAGCGCAAGGTGTGGCTCGATGGCAGCTGTCGGTACTCAGCAAAAGCAAATAAGGTGCGGCTGTTCGACGACGACGGCCGGCTAATTACGGAATCGTTCTGGGCGCGGCGCGGGCCGCCAGCGCCGGGAATAACTGTACAGATAGATCGGCTTCTCGTCCAAATAGAGGAGCGTCTGGACTCCGCTGGCAAAGACGGGCCAAGCAGCGCGGGTACCGACGGCCTGGAGGGTCTGCCATCTCGTTCTGGCGAAGATTGCGATGCTGGTTCCATCGCAGCCTCGATAACGGGCTCAGTACGCGCGAATTCGGCTGGAACAGACTCAATTGCGGCAGCAGCTGTTGCGGCTAACCGCGCCGCGCGCGCCGCCACCATGCGACACAGGCGCGTGAACCTGGGCCGGCCCCTGAACGAGCTATTGAAGGATGAGTCTATGGAGATTAAGCCGCTTGACACGTTTGCGCTGCATCGCCAGGCACGGAAACGGTTCCGTGTGGAATCAAGCGCCGAGGAGCTTGAGCGGCCCGCGCTGGACGGCACGTCGCGCGTGCAATTGCCGCTTCCTGCAGCTCAGCTGGCGGTGCCCAGCTCTCCCGAGCTTGAGATGGATACGACGCTCGCACCGGAGCCTGATGCGAAGCTGCATGCCCCTGGCCACAAGGGCCAATTCAGCATCGCGGACGCCCGGCACACCAACGCCGGACACGCCAACGCCGATGTCGGACACGCCAATGTCGAGGATGCGGGTTGCAGGGGGCTCGCGACGATGCCTGTGGCCCGTAGGAGCGACGAGAGCGACGCTATCGATACGAATGCGAATGTGAATGCGAATGCGAGCGTAGACAAAGTTGCGCATGCGATGAATGTAGCGCCAATGGTACGCACGGGCGCGAACGTAGGTGCAAGTACGAGCGCCCTTGTCTTTACGAATCCGAGCACGGGTGTGAACACGAGCTCGGCTGGGGACACGAGTGCGAGCATGCGCGCGGATCTCAATCCGGGACCGGATCCGGCTGCGGATGACGAGGATGACGAGCTGTGGAGTGACGTTGAGATCCTTGACGTCACCACCACCCCGCGCCCGCGCCGCTCGCTGTTCGAGGACGTGCCCGACGAACTGCCGAACGAGGGCCCCTGGACAAAGGAGGCGTACCTCCTATTTTCATGGCACCCTCCTGTGGTAAAGGAGGAGGAGCCCCTCTAGTGCTGGGGTGATTTGCCTCGGCACGCAGGGTGCGCAGCGCCTCGCGATCGATTCGATCGCATCCGCCCTCAGCCTACAAACTCACACGTCGTATCCTCACTCATTTTATTTATTTGTCTCTCATAATTATTTATTACTCCTCATTTCGTATTCCCGTATACTGAATACGCTCGCATAGTCGAGGCGTTCCCTCGATACCGCTCAGTAGCTAAAGGCAGGCGCACCTCGTCCACAGGGACCACACACAGGGGCTTATCCTGCTGCAGCTGCTGCATCCCGCCCGTGCACAGAGCGCACTCCCGCTCTGTCAGCGCTTTTGGGACCAAAGACGTGACCACGGTCAGCCTGCCAACGGCCTGCGATAGCGTGCGTTAAGCAGGCCAGTCAGCAGTCTGTAACGGTGACGGCGGTCGAGGTCTAAATAGAAGGGAAGCAAATGGTTCGGGCTGTATATGTAGCTCGGCATGGCTTGCGCGCGAATCACGACCCACCGCCGACGGGAATCGACGGCGATCCGCGGCTCACGGATGAGGGAGCGCAACAGGCGGAGGAGCTTGCCAAGTTCATTGCGAGCCCTGAGTTCGGCGACAACATACAGGCCATCTACAGTTCGCCATTCTATCGCTGTCTGCAGACGGCAAGCCCCGCCAGCCAGCTGCTCGACAAGCCGATCTGGGTCGAGACGGGAATTGGCGAGTACTACGGCGTGACGCGCCCGACCAAACCGCGGCCGTGGTCAGCGGCCCGCAGCAAGAGCGAGTTTTTCCCCAACATTGACCTCTCATACACGCCGCAGGTTGCCGTCAGCCCCGCTGGTGAGACGTTTGAGACGCTGCGTACGCGCGTTGCCAAGGCCGTCGAGGCCGTGCTGCTCGACGCCGATGCAAAGGGCTTCGACACAGTGCTTATTGTCACCCACGCGGCCGTGAAGATTATGATTGGCGAGGTAATTGCAGGGGTCACCGTACGCGCCGGCACGGCCTCGCTCGACAAGTATGTGCCGTCCGGTCACGGCACGTGGAACGTTGTTTACGGCGGCGAGACGAAGTACCTGAGCGGGGGTGAGCAGATGCACTGGTCATTCGACATGGCCTACGAGGCTGGATCTGCTGCCGACGAAGCAAGCCGCGCTTCGAAGAAGGACGCACCGAGTCGTGCGGCGCCGCCTGAGGCCGAGGCGGAAGTCGGTGGGACGCGCCATACCATAGAGAAAGCCCCGGCGCCCTCGGTTGGCGGTGCTGCTAGTGGTTCTGCCAGTGGTGCGTCTGCCTCGGCGGCGGCGCCTAGCACGGAGATGGCGAAGGCGTACATCTCGCTGGATACGTCCAGCCTGCCCGCGAGTGAGCAGCCGCAGCAGCTCGATAATATAGAATACGCAAACCTCGAGACCGACCGGCCAGTTGTGCGCATTGGTCCGAAGCTGTACGAGGGCGAGTGGCAGCGCGTTATTGGCACCGAGCTGTACACGGCCGAAAACGGCGAACCACTGGGGTCGAGCCAGCTGCGGATCCGGCTTTTCCCGGCGCAGCTCGAAGACCCTCGGTCGCGACCGTCGCTGCGGGACCGCCTCAAGGCTAGCGATGCTGCTGCTGCGAACGATGCTTCCGCACACGAGACAGCCGTAAACGACGCGGATGTGATGAACTAAGGATATATTGGGCCTCAGCAGCTGAGAACCTAATTTTGAGCCGCCTGAATCTCGGTTAATCACGCGGCTTTTCCAATAGGGAGAAGCACGCCTTTCGCACTGCGTCCTGCGCCAAGGCTTGCACAGCCCTCACGTTAATGCCAGATTTAATGCCTTTTCTACTCTGCGCTTTGCTAATATCGATTGGATGGGATTTTCGCATCAATTCCTCGTTACTGCACTTTGCATACCGGTTGATCGCCCGGCGGTTGATCGCCCGGCGGTGGCTCTGAATCCCGAGCCGTGCGCTCTCTGTGCTTGTTCAATCAGCTGCCCCTGCAGCATCTCGAGCAGGATGACTAACGGCACTGGGTGTACATCCGAGCCCAAGCGCGTCGAGACCAGGGCTGTGGTGATAATCACCCGCATAGGGCGCGCGTACCCCATAGTTGCAAGCACAGTGCGCCTGCCACCTATAAATAGCATCGTGTTCTGGGCAGATAGAGGCCGCTCAGTCTTCCCTTACGCCCGAATATTGCGATGAGAGTTGTTCGTCTTCTACTGCGAATTGTCACGCTTGTCGTCCTCGGATGGGCCACGATCCTCGGCCTCGAGCACGTCATGGTGAACTATCTTCCTGCGCACTTCGTGTTTGACGCGGCCCGCTTCCAGGAGCTGACCCAAGAAGTGCTTGCGCGCGTTGACGAGAATGCGCCGGCCGCGGACATCATGCGCGAGGTCCACGCCGCTCTGCAGAAGGAGTACCCGGGGTACATCGCCGACATGCGCGACGAGGACTGGGTGTTCAATAACGCCGGAAACTCGATGGGGACGATGATTGTCCTGCACGCGTCCCTGAGCGAGTACGTCATTTTCTTTGGCTCGGCTATTGGCGCCGGCGGGCACACGGGCATGCACTTCGCCGACGACTACTTCACCATTCTCTACGGCGAGGAGCTCGCCGCCCTGCCGCATGCGAGCGTACCGGAGCGGTACCTCCCGGGCGACCAGCACCACATGCCGTATGGCGTGTTGAAGCAGTACTCGATGCCGAACGGCTCGTTTGCGCTCGAGCTCGCCCAGGGCTACATCCCAACCATGCTGCCGTTCGGTCTCATCGAGGTCCTTACCACAACGTTCGACTTCCAGAGCTTTGCTAAGACGGTGCGCATCAGCGGATCCCAAATGATCGGTTACCTCCTGCAGGGAAAGATATAGACGTGGTCTCCACTCGCCATCGTTGCCGGAACTGCGCCCATCCGAAATCACGGACGCGACCAGACAGTCGACAGAGCAGCAAGAGAATATAAGTTAACTTATTTGTGTATATGCAGTATAGGCTATGTCCAATTAAAGGCCGCGCTTCTCGGCCTCAAGTGCAAGGTGGAACAAAACGCGCATGCCTGCGCGGAACTCCCGGCGCTTGCGCTGCATCCGAATCCGCCACCTCGCCTTTCCGGGGCGCTCATGGTAACGCTGCAGGTTCTTGACCTCGCGCATCTTATTGATTCGGTTGATCTGGTTCAGCTGCGCAGCTGCGCGCGGAAGGTCCTCTGGCTGCGACACGACCACAGAGCGCCCCGCATACACGCCTGTCCGCGGCGGCGTCACATTGAAGCTCTCAAACACTCCGCGCAGACCGTCCCGGCCCTGGCTAGCCCGCCGCATGTTCCGCGATGGCTCATCGGAAAGTCGCGTCAACAGCCGGTCATAGATGTCCTTGCTCGAGCCCGCACCTCCGGCGCCAGCGCCAGCGCCTGGAGCCGTTGCGTAGCTGCGTGTTGCCCACCGGAAAATTGTTGGCAACCGCATATACAATCTAGGTCCGCGATAGTGAAAGTTTCACTCGCCCGTTATTAAGCCCCGTGACACCTCCGGGGACCGTGGCCCCGTCTTCACGCTGATGCCGCAGGAGCTGCTCTGCGGCACGTTTCGAGTGTAATGCTAATTATTCCCGTTTAGAAGGAAAACTCAATTATTTACGAGTCTCGGAGGTGCAATGCCGGGTCCCGCGCAATGGTCGCATGTCTGAACGCATATTGTGGACAGCATGCAGCTGTGCGCTATATACGTGCTCGGCCACCGCAGCCACCGCAGTTCCTTGGTGCATTCCCTGCATATACATGGGGCCTCTGCGCAATGAATGTTCTATCTGGAGGCAGCAGCCGAAGGTCCAGCGCCGCCCTTCAGCGACAGTACAAGGTTCAGGCGCGAGCCATCAGCGAGGCCGTAGCTGCCTACGGACTCCTGGTCTTCGATGTGTTTGCCGCTCACAACGAGCCTCTGTTGCTCGGGTGGGATGCCCTCCTTCTCCTCAATGCGCTCTTTGATTTGCCGCACCGTGTCTTCAGAGCCAACCTCGACAACGAGCTCGCGACCAGCAAGCGTCACGACAACCAGCTTCATGCCAAATTTTTCCCTTGGGTTACGTTGACTTCACAGGTATCAGCGCAAGTAATGTGTGTAGCGTATTGGTTGAGGTCGCAGTGTTGTGCTGCTCGTCCAACGCTCACGCGGATGAGGGGGCAAGGCAAGCGTGCCCACGGCTGTCTGACACACCCTACCCGTCCTAACGGTGGCCAGGCTATAGGGTGTGTCCCCTGTTAGGTGTATAGGGTGGCCGAGGATAGGGAGCGGCGCCTGGCCCTGTGATACCGCGAGTGGCCCCGTCTGAACGGTTCCAAGTTCTCCCAACGCCCGAGTTCCGCCCTACATTCCCACCGGCCTCGCTGCCGGCCACAAAAACCTCTGCCCACGGCCCGGTCGGCCGTTTACCTGACTACATCACGTGTGGCCTGTTTTGTACCGGTTAACACCGACGATGGCGGAATCTTCGGGCTTGAGGCGCATTGTCCAGGTCGTTAAGCGGCCAGTGTGGCTACTAGACATCGAGGTCGTGCCCGGCTCAGTCACTACGCCCGTGGAACACACCCTGATAGGCGCTGCGATGCTCATTCTTGTTGCCACGGTGCTTTATGCTACAGTCACGGCACTTCGACGGCTGCTGTTCTACGCATGATCTACGTGTGCAGTACGCTCATGACGCTAACAGGACCACCGGGCAGGGACCCCATGGTCCAAAATTTGATTTTCCCGGCTGACAGAAGGCGCTAATTACCGTCCCGCTTCTTGAGTTGTTCATTTGCATGATGTCTAGCCGCACCTAATTTGTTTAATTGTCTTGCATTGTTGGCTATTCTTCAACAACCTTCCTCTTGTACATTCTACTTGGCGGCATTGGATCGGGCAAGGAGCCATATCTGCCTAAAGGCAGCCTGATGGAGCTCGCGTATTCCTCCTCTGCCCCATCGGGAGCACATTCTTCTCTGCTCCGGCCGCGCATTACCCGCGCATCCTTCAAGCTTGTGTGTCGAGGACGTAATTTTGTTGCTTTTTTTCGTACATGCTAGTCATTACTATATTACCTGTGATATGTAGAAAACAAAAGGCTAGGAGAGAAATCGTCGGATGGGTTTCGCTGATTCGCCGTCAAAAAACCACGGTAGAGATAGAAAGGGATGTTTGAGAGAGGAGGTGGCAAGACTCACCGCCTCGATGCTGAGGACGAAGCCACAGCCGCCTTCGGCTTCAGTGCGCGCGACGGCGTTTGAGGCACGGTTTGCGGCGCAGGTTTCGACCGCGATGCTACGTCGGCTTCTTCGGTGAAGCGGCCGTAGCCACGCGCCGTGCGCATCGGCGGCGGGTGCTGCCGGTCGTGCCCGTTGAGGAACGCATGCACACGCTGCTGGATCGAGTTCGACGGTCGGAACGTGTCCAGGTCGCCTGTGGATCGGATCCCCAGCGAGTGAATAGCCGGCTTTTCTGCGCGCCGCGCATTGCCCAGGTCGGGACGCCGCTCGTCGTCGAGGGAGCGCCGCTGGTCAAACGAGCGCCGCTGCGGGGCGGGTGGAAGCTGCTGCTGCTGGGATTGGGACTGTTGCTTCTGCTGCTGCCCCACCGAACCCGACGTCGGCTTCGACGACGCACTAACACTGCCAACGACGGGCACCACCTTCGACGGAGACTCTATCGGCGTGGCTGGGCCCGAGCCGGTGAAGTCGAACTGCTCTGGCTCGGCTCGCACACCATGCGAACTGCCTCGACGATTGCCCAAGTGCTCGCCACCAAGCGTACTGCCAATGCCTGCGTCTGCATTGTCCTCGTCCTCGTCGAACTCGCTGATCTCGCTCACGACGCTACGATCGTCTGACCGCCGGCGAATCAGGTCCAGCGATCGCCGGCGCAGCTCGTGCGCGTCGTACTCAGCTCCAGCACCGCCGTCGTCAAGATCAATGGATGGATACCGATCGTGGAACCTGGCCTTCCCTGGAAATCCAGCGTAGCTGTCGTCGTCGTCGTCATCGTCATCGTCGGCCTCGATGTCCCCATAGCTCGCACGGCGAGACGAGGTTCGCCCTCGGAACCGACTCAGCGACGGCTTGTGCATGTGATGGTGGTGCGCGTGCTGCGGCTGGTCACCATCAAGGGTGCGCAGGAAGTCGACTGAGCTCATCTGCTTATTTTTGTCCTTCGGAGCGTCGAGAATCACGGTCGACGACCGCTCAGAAATGTCAGTTAGGATCTTCTTCAATTTTGACGCCTCCGGGTTAGCTCGTGGAGGAGGCATGTCCTCGCCAGCTTCGTCGTCCCCCACAATCTCACCGTCCGCGTCGCTGGTGTTGATAAACTCGCCTTCGCCAGATGCAGGGTCGTGCCCGACCATGACGCCGGGCTCGAGCCGCGCACTCTGCCTCCTCATATACGCGTGCTTCGGTGGCAGTGGCGGTTTTGACGGTGACACAGGCGGCGGTCCGGCACCAGCAGCACCACTCGCGGATGCCGGCTCAGGCTTAGCGCTGGAAATGGACGGCTTTGACGACACACCTGGCTTGGTCGGAAGCTCCGGCTTCGACAAGCGGCGGGGCACCGAAAGTGGGCCTCCAGGCACTGATTCTGAATAGCCTGGGTCCCTTGCTGGCCGGCCAGGCATCGAAAAGTCATGGTCGCCAGCCGTGGTAGCAGTGCGCTTCGGCAGCACGCCTTTCTGGACGCTACCATCCGGGCCCTGAGAAGGTATGGTGTTGCTATTATTGTTCGCGGTTGATGTCGATGTCGGCCCACGCAGCGAGGCTGTCGGCGGCGCCGATTTTGACAGGTTGACGGGCTTGGGGGCAGGAGTGGGTCGCAGCGCCGGCGCCGGCGCCGGCGACATCGCTTTCCTCTGGCTGGCACTCCTTGACAAGCTCGCATTGTTACGTGCCGAGTCCTTGTCAATGTCTATGAGGGACGTCGCCGAGTCAATTTCCTCGAGCGTAGGGTACCTCATCACAACGTCCTCCTCCGTCGGCGACGGCGAGCGCGAGATTGGCTGCGAAAGCGGGCTCTGCGGTGTTGCGAGCGCCGCATCAACCGCCTCCAGCGGATCGAATCTGTCGTCAGGCATACCGAAGCCTGAGGTCGGCCGGCTCCGTGTATGCGACGACGATGTGTTGCTTCGCGAGAACTGCTGCGCAGCGAGAGCTTGCGCCTGCGCCTGCGCCTGCGCTTGCGCTTGTACTTGCTGAGCCGCTGGTAATGGCGGTTGTGGCGGTACCTGGACCGTTCCTGGTACGCCGGCGGCAGCAACGGTTTGCTGCGGCAGCGCCTGGTTGCTAGGCAGTAGCTGCAGCGCAGGCGGAACCGGAGCAGACACCGGCACTTCGCGGGGCTTCAAGTATATGTCACTAAGCGGCGTCTCCATGTGGCGCATTGAGCAGATCTCCTGCATGACCTGGTACACGTTCGGGCGCAAGCGCGGATCTGGTTGCAAGAGCACGCAGATCATGTTGCGGAGCCGCTCGGAGTAGTGAGGTCGGGCCGGAATCGTGAACTGGCCAGACAGAATGAGCTGCTGGAACTGCTCAAGGGTCTGTCCCGGCCGCTCGAATGGCGTTGTGTAGAAGCACAGCTTGTAGAGGAAGATGCCAAGCGCCCATATGTCGGACTTCTCGTCAATAGGCTGGCCGCGCGCGATGTCGATCATTTCCGGCGCGCGGTACTGTACGGTTGTATGGTGCTGGATGTCGTCCTCCAGTATGTGGAATTCCTGCGCGTTCTTTGGCGGGCGCAGGACCGGCGACGCCGATCCGAAATCGCAAAGCTTGAACGTGCCATCGCCGGTGATAAGCACGTTCTCTATTTTAAGGTCTCGATGTAGCAATGGTGGCAGCAGGTAGTGCATGTGGGCGAGGCCGAGCGTGATGTCGTACATGATTTTGAGGATCTCGTGCTCGCGAAGCTGGTCGCGCAGGCGCGTGTTCATGAAATCGATAAGGCCACCGCGCTCGCAGTACTCCATGAGCATGAAAACCTCGTACTTGCCCTCAGCGCCCTCGTTACCGCGCATGCGCTCGGCGTGCGAGTCGAAGTATTGCACGATGTTGGATGATCCCTTAAGGCGCTGCATTGCCTCGACCTCTGCACGTAGAAGGTTAAGATAGGCCTTGTTGGGGACCTGGACGCGCTTCAGGCAGGTTATTTCCTGGCCTGGGACCGGTGGCGACGCTTTCACGGTGTACACGTGGGCGAAGCCGCCCTCGCCAATGAACTTATCGATGACAACCTCATGCGATCCGACCGTCAGTTTCGTCCCCTTCGGGTATGCCGTCGGCGGGGGAACGGGCATCGTTCAGGTTTTTCGGGGAGGAGGATACGCTGTAGGTCTACCTCTGGCGGGGCTCAAGGCTACGCTTCGGCGCTACTAACGACGGGCAGCGGTACGTGGAGAAAGGGCCTTGGGTTGGGCTTAGGAGGGTGGTAAGCGCCTGCTGCTGCTGCTGAGCTGAGCGACGCCGCCGGCGGGAAGGGTCGAGGTAACGTGTACACACCGCGACACGCGCACGGGGATCACGATTAGCCACAGCACCCCCGAGCAAGGGTGCCGCTCTTCAAGTAATACAGCGTACGGGTGTCGAATTGTAGAATTTCAAAGATTCTCTCCTCCGCGCTGCCTCTCTAATTTCAGTGCAACGAACGTAGCGGCCGCAGGCAGCGCCTCCCTCGCCTCCCAGCGACCCACCCAGCACCCCGACCCACTGCGGGCTCTGGGCTAGGGCCATACGTTCTCAAGCCCCGGCTAATCCTGAGCTAACCACCCTGCGCTTGTTTGTTCCGCGACGACCCTAGGCCGCCGAGTGACAATATGACGTCACTAGATGGATCTTGGCGATAATATGATCGCTATCACGAGAGCCCGCCTCGTGTCACCGGCCCACATGCTCGCTCTGGGGCGCCACGGGGCGCTGAAGGCGAAGCCAAAAGACTTCGTGGCCTCAATTGCCTAGTGTGGCGCAAGTGACCGTCTAGGAAGAACAGTGCGCCGCTGCTCATAGGCACGCAGCCCACTCGCGCGCATGCGCTGCCCGAGAGACTCTGCCGCCGCGAGCACGGTTGGAACTATGGGACCTTTCCTGTCTCCAGACCTTATCTGCGATCCGTGTTCACCCGTTCCACAGCCTGGACTTGCTAAAAACTACGTATGTACGTGTGCTAGTTATCTGGGTGGACCCATGCACGTAAACCCCAGCTCGCCCTAACGCCCATCGTCCCGCGTTGCCCTCGCTCACTCGCCCCGACCAGGTGGTTAGGTTCTTTTGCACTCACATACATAGACGATAGACGAGCCAACCGGTTTGAACGAAGGGAATCTAAACCTGAGGAATTGCGACCATTATTGCATGTGATGGGCTCGCAATTACCATCTGATGCACTCGCTAAGGTCTCCGACGATGAGGGCTGTCCTGCCGAGGATGAGCTGCTCGTAAAGGTTATCGCAAACACGAGCGTGGCCGATGGCCTACCCGGTCTGGCAGTAGCCTCACCAAGCCGCAACGCTCCGAACTACTACTTCCACTGGGTGCGCGACGGCGCGTTGACTATTGGAGCGATCATAGATGAGTACGAGCGCATTCGGCGGCCCGTGTTGCGCATCATCGTTGAGGACTGGATTGAGAGTTCTGCGTACCTGCAGACGGTGCCCAACCTGAGCAATGGCGTCGGAGAGCCGAAATTTCACGTCGATGGCCGCTCGTTCAACGAGCCGTGGGGGCGCCCGCAGAACGACGGCCCGGCGCTGCGTGCGCTGGCCGCGCTGCGGTTCGGCATGGTCACGAATACGCTCGCCAACACCTACGCCAACCTCGCGCGCAAGGACCTGGAGTACGTCTCGACAGCGTACACGCAGCCGGGATTCGACCTATGGGAAGAGGTACCAGGATACCACTTTTTCACGGCGCTCGTGCAATGGGCCAGTCTGAAGGCCGGCGTGGTTGCCGCGAGGCTTATCGATGCCGGCCAGGACGACATCGAGAAGTTCTCGTCTGCGCGAGATAAACTCGGCAACATGATAAAGCGGTACTGGCTTGCCGATGGGGGCTCGCCGATTCGCGAGCGGTATCCGCGGGGCAGCGACAGCCGGTCCGGCCTCGACGCCGCGTCGCTGATCGGCGCGCTCGCTGTGGCCCGCTTTGCCGCGTGGACAGTGGAGCACGATCACATCGAGCTGCTCGCGACGCCCCGGCTGCCGTCGATCCTCGCGACGGCAGAGGCGCTGGTGGACGACTTCGCGCCGCGGTTCCCCGTGAACGGCGGCAACCCCGGTGGCATTGGCCGGTACCCGGAGGACGTCTACGACGGCGTGGGCCGCTCTATTGGGAATCCGTGGTTTCTGTGCACTGCAGCAGTAGCGGAGACGTTTGTCCACAACGAGCAGCCCGAGAAGGCGCTGCCTCTATTCCAGTTCATAGGGCGGCACCACGGCAATGCGCTCAGCATGAGCGAGCAGGTTGACCGCGTGGACGGGTTCCTCCGCGGCGCCGGCGACCTCACATGGAGCTACTCGGCCGCGCGGCAGATGATCAGGGCGGCGAACCAAGCCGGGTACAAGTACCTCGTGGACGCTCTCATCGAAGCGCACAAGCAGGGGGTGCGCGAGAGAAAAAGTGCGGAGCCCCAAATACAAGGCTAGAGAGGCATACTGGTTAACGCGCCTGCGCATTGAGTCGCGTACCAGTCTAGAGTGTTCATATATACATATACGTAGTGTAGGCGTCTGCGCTTCTGTTTGCCGCGGAAAAATGCAGTATGTGGGGGTGGATCAGAGATCGCTGGTGTCGAACCCGACGCGGCGCGCCGTCGCGTTCACGCGCTCAAGCGTGTCCTCTGGCCCCGCAGAGTATCGGTCAAACAGCTCCTTGTACTGGCGCTGGTGCTTGAGGAACTCGATAACCTCGACAGCGTCGCGGCTGCGCAGCTCGTCGATGTCAAACTGCTCGGCGACCGACTCGTCGAACGCCGGCGCCTCGTACTCTGTCACTGTGGCCGCAACGTTGCCACCACGTTTCGCATACAACACACGGGCCTGATCTGCTTTGCGCACTGTCGCAGTCTGCGCCTTCGCGGCGTACGCGTGCGACTTCGCGAGCTCGCGCGCCAGCGCCTTCAGCGTGCCCGTCCTGCTCATGAGTAAGATCTGGGCGGGTACTCACGGCCCAAATCACCGCAGAGGCCAAGGCGGCCCAAGTCGCAGAATTAACGTACGTCGGGTATTAAAACTAGTTTAGGGCTTGTTTCTTGGGGCAATTGTGTAGCTCAATGAAAATACGGCAGTGACACAAGCCATGGCCATGCTTATTCCTCCAGACGAGGCTAAGTGCAGAGGCCAAGGCCCCCAAAGTCGCAGGATCAACATCCATCACGTATTGGAACTGGTTTATTATTTGGTGTTTGGAGCAATTGCATAGTCCTATAGCAACACGGCCGTGGGACAAGCTGTGGCTCTCTCCTCCGGCCGACGCTTGGGTGGCGCCACAAATATCGTGCTGCCCTCACGGATCTGCGCGACTTCGTGCTTCTGTGCTAAATTATTCACTTCTCTGCGCTTCGTGTGTATACGCGTCGTGCGGTCCCTGCGTAACCGTCCCAAACCGCCTGGTTCTCGACGCCGCTGGAACGTTCGGGGCTAGGGCGTATGCGGGAGGCGCTGTCTTCGCTGCAGCATATTACGCATTCGCCATCGGCTGTTGATGCCCCGTAACACTAACGTCTGAAACGGAGCTGTCTACACCTTCCTGTGCCACAATGGATATCGGGAGACATTGCTCTACATGCGGCAGATTAGATTTTCTGCCGTTTGATTGCCGTCGCTGTGGGCAGGTCCTGTGCGGCGACCACCGCACGAGCCACGAATGCGCAGCTGTGACGACGCCCGCCACATCAGCGAGTTCCCCGTCGGCGCCCGCGAGCAGCCTAGCGCGTCCAGCCGGGGGCGCTTCGTCGGCTTTCGCCCGCAATGGCGCGAGCTCGCAGACTCAAACACAGCTCAGGCCCCAAGGCCAGGCGCACGCCAGGCCCCGCACTGGACAGGCAGCAGCTGCCACACACCACGATCAGTCTGCAGCGCGGCGTGCGTCACCTGCAAGCTCAGGAGGTCAGCGGCTCGGTTCGAGCGCAGCCAGTAGTGGGCCCGTGAAGAGTGAGCGCGCCGCTGCCGCTCTGACTCGTCTCAAGCAGCTGGTGGGTGGCACGGGCCGGTCTGCGCCGGGTGGTAGTGCGAAGAAGCCGGCGCAGGACAAAACCCCCTCTGTCTCGAGCGAGATGAAGCGCGTGGCCGTCGGCGACTCGGGCGTCAAGTTCGCGGACCGCCTTTACTATAATTTGACGCGGCCTCCTCAGCCCTTCGTAGATCCGCTGACGCGCACCGAGGGAATGCGTCCGGCGCGCACGCTGGCAATGTACTTCAACCGGTCGCAGAGCATTGGCCAGGTCCTCGACCGCGCCGCGAAGCAACTTGGCGTCACGAACGGGCGCCTCGAACTCAATGGCAGAATCCTCGATCTCGCGCAGCCAATCACCACGCTGCCGCAGGGCTCAACGCTCACCCTTGCAGCATAATAAACATTTGCATAGACATTATTGCCCTCGCGGCTCGTCTACACATCGCGGGAGGCAACGGCATTTAAACTATACATATCACAACGATTCGCGTGTTTGTAATAGTATAGTTCACAGACAGTACAGTTCACAGATAGTGCAATTCACAGATAAGTAGATACAACAGAAGTCTCAGAGCCCAATGTATTGCCGTGGTGCGCTTGGCTGCAGGTGTCGCAACGGTCAGCAGCTCGTCTTGTGCCACTATGAGTACTCCTGTGTGGAAGTGCATGTATGGACGCTAGTTAGGCTACGTAGGTCCGTGGAGGAGGGGTGTCTGTAAATGTTAAGACAAATAGCGAAATTGAAGGCAGTGAGTCTGTGAGCAGCAACTAGAGCCACATACGTTTATGCGTATGTGCACTGAAGCCCCATTGAGCCGCACGCACTCCACGCAGACCCACTCGCTTCTTACCCTACCCACACTGCGCGCCACCACGCACGCATACACGCCAGAAGGCCGGGCTCTACAGGGTCGACGCCGCCAAGCTGCAGAGCCGCGATTTACAGAAAACGCATGGGATCCAAGCTGCGCTGCCGTCGCCAGCAGCGTCACAGTGGTCCGCGTGCCTGAACCACGCTGCTGCAGGCCGCGGCATGGTTCGGCCAATCAGCCGTAGGGCATTATTCACCTGACCTTGGGGAAGAGGTGGTGTGCCCTTTCTGCTCCACCCGATCATTTCACGCAAGCCTTTGGACTCCCTCAGTAGATGCTTCGCCGTGTGATCAGCCCTCTAGCAAGGGGATTTTCCAGCCCGGCGGCAAGCCGAGTCGCGCTGCCGCGCTCCGCAGCCCCGGCGGCGCGGCCGCTCGCCGCGGTGCGGAACTCTTCAACGGCAGTGCACCGCGACACGCCAGACAACAACCCCAGCATCCCGTTCGAGTTCACGCCCGAGAACGTGCAGCGGGCGAAAGAGATCATTGCCAAGTACCCGCCTCAATACAAGAAGTCCGCGGTAATGCCGCTGCTTGATCTCGGCCAGCGCCAGCTCGGGTTCACGTCGATCTCGGTGATGAACTACGTCGCCGAGCTGCTCGAGATGCCGCCGATGCGCGTGTACGAGGTCGCAACGTTCTACTCGATGTACAACAAGCAGCCCGTCGGCAAGTACCACGTGCAGGTGTGCACGACGACGCCGTGCCAGCTCCGCGACTCCGACTCCGTCATTGAGGCCGTGCAGAAGACGCTCGGCATCGGCATCGGCGAGACAACCAAGGATAAACTGTTCACGATTTCCGAGGTCGAGTGCCTCGGCGCGTGCGCAAACGCCCCGATGATCCAGATCAACGACGACTTCTTCGAGGACCTCACCGCCGAGACGACAGAGAAGATCCTCAACTCGCTGAAGAACGGCGAGAAGGTCAAGCCCGGCCCGCAAAACGGCCGCATCTCGTGCGAGCCCATCGGTGGCCAGACCGTGCTTCTCGAGAAGGAGCCGTTCAACGTCGCCACTGTCACGCGCGAGCTCTAAGCACCCCGAAAAAATTCGGCATCGCGCCAAGATAAACTAAAAGTAAAAGACGGCAAGCGATCTATTTATGTAACGTACTTTATTTTGTACAGGATTGACGGTCCAGATCTTCCTGCGGTTGCTATGTAGTAGTGTCAGTGGGAGGGGCGCGCTTGCAGGCTGGTGCGATGGCGCGACCCGCGAGAAGCAGGCGGCCGTGCTTACCGTTGCGCGACGGCGAGTAGCGCGGCAGGCAGCGCGTACGGCATCACTCGCTTACTCGTCCGTCTTGCTGCGGCGCGGGCCCCACTTGATGCCGAAGAGGCCGCCGCTGCGCTTCAGATGCACGGACTCGTCGTTGTTGATGATGTAGTGGCGGGGCTTGCCCGGAACCTCGAGCACGATGTAGCGGAAATCCGGCTTCGACGTGCTCCTCGAGTCGTCGATCACCTCGAGACGCACGAGCCCGCTCGCCTTGTCGCCATCGATATGGAATTGCATCAGCACATGCTCGCGGCCAAACCGGTCGTAGCCGCGGCTCGACGCGATCGGCCGCGACTTCACGTTGCGCTGCGTCGTGGGCTCGCCATGCGCCTTCAGCCGAGTCCCCAGCAGCTCTGCCGTCTTGGGGTCCTTCTCTACGACGGCAAACGCCTTATGGAAGAGTTGCCCGTCGCTCGTCGGCAGGAGCAGCTCCTTCGTCAAGAAGTAGCCGGCGACGCCAATCACGCCGACCCCGAATAGCACAACCGCAGTGTAGAACGAGAAGCTTGCGCTCCGCCGCACTGCCGCGACAAAGCGGCCCGCCGACTCCGCCGCCGACTGAGTCCGCGATTCGCGGGCGTAGTTGCGCGTTGACTGGAACCGCACGTGTTGCTGGAGCGCCAGCACACGCATCGGGCTCAGCGGCGCCTCTGCGGACGCGCGCAGGGCCAGCGGGCCGGCCGCCAAAGGTCTGCGCAACGTCGTCACTCTCCACATAGTTCAAGTAGTGAATTACGTGAGGCGCCTCATATGCGAAGCGTTTTACCGGTCGCTCCCACACGCCCTGCCGCTCTACCTAAAAGGCAATGGCTATGTTGCGGCGATACTTGTACACAAGATGGTATTTAAATCCCAGTCCGAGCTGATAGATAGAGATGTCTGCAGATGCGATGCGGACACCGCCCAGACGTAGCATGCAGATGTGGCCCACGGCGCTCACCCGTCGTTCCCCGAACCTCAGGCCAGCCTCAGGTACGTCCCAGCTGAGCTGAGCTACTGAGCCGTCGTGGGTGGTTTCGCGCTCTACTAGTAGGCTCGCCTGACTCAGCGAATTTTTCAAGATGCTCGCCAGGTCGATAGCATTCGTCCGGGCCGGGCTCGTTGCGCCGCATTTCAGCGGCGTGGTGGCCGGCTCGAGCAGTGTAGGCCTCCGCGCCTATGCCACTCGAGGCTCGCGCCGCGACGAAGAGCTGCGCGCAGATTCGGAGGTGTCGAGACGACTGAACGAGCAGCTAGCTGCCCTGGACACCGTTCCCTTCGGCGAGTCTGCAAACCTGACCGAGCTCGAAGCGCAGGACCAGGCGATCCGCAAGCAGCTGAAGGTCGTGAAGACCCAGGTCCAGATGAAGGCGCCGCGGCCGGTGTCGCCGTCGCTGCGCTGGTACCGCTGGCCGATCTACTCGTACTTGCACAAGGGCGGCCCGCTCAAGGCGCTCACGGTCACGCGCAAGCCTGCATCGGGCCGAAATAACAGCGGCCGCATCACTGTGCGCCACCAGGGCGGTGGCCACGCCCGCCGCGTGCGCGTCGTCGACCTTTACCGGACCTCACCCGGAGAGAAGCAGGTCGTGCGCATCGAGTACGACCCGAACCGTAGTGCGCACCTCGCGTTGCTCAGCGAGCAGGGACCCGACAACACGCTGCTGTACTCATATATCCCGGCGACCGTCGGTATGCGCCCTGGCGACAAGGTGCAGAGCTTCCGCGAGGGCATTCCCGCCGAGGTGACCCAAAAGATGGGCGGCAGCGCCGACCCAGGCATTCTGGCCGGACTCACAGCCCGTCGTGGCAATTGCCTGCCTCTGCACATGGTGCCCCTCGGCACCGTCATTCATAATATCGGCATTTCTGGCAGCGGGCCCGCGAAGTTCTGTCGTGCTGCCGGCACCTACGGCCGGCTCTACGAGAAAATACCCGCCCAGGGCCGGGCCATCATCCGGCTGCAAAGCGGCGAGACGCGCTACGTGTCGCTGGACGCCTGCGCGACGGTCGGTGTTGTGTCGAACCCGGACCACCAGCACCGCTCGTTCGGTAAGGCTGGACGGTCGCGTAACCTCGGCATCCGCCCGACCGTGCGCGGTGTCGCCATGAACAAAGTCGACCATCCTCTCGGCGGTGGCCGTGGTAAGTCGAAGGGCAATAAGATCCCGGTGTCGCCGTGGGGCCTCATCGCGAAGGGCGGCTTCAAGACGCGCACGGGTAAGCACACCAACAAGGCGGTTATCAGCGGCCGGCCGCGGGGACGCCAAGGCGCTATTTAGTGTACATAATAAGTTTAACCATTCTGCGAACGGCCCTTCGTCCCAGTCCTCAAGCTGGCGGCCGAACTGAGCTGACTCCAGGAGCGAGATGGATCGTGATAAGCTGGATCGCGACAAGCTGGCGCCACGAGCGTCTCCGAGTGCCTAATTTATTGCAGTACTTCCTAGTGTTAAGAGCTTAAGCCATGTTTCGCAGGGGCCCAGCCTGCCCGCGGCGGCTGCCTAAAAGTCTATGATGAAACATTACGGGAAATACCAACATATGGGCGCTGGAAGGTAATATGGTTAGCACTTCGGTTACCTATAGGATGAGCCTAGCGCGCTACGCAATTGGTTCCATATTTGGCAAAGTCATTAAAAAGTCATACCAGTCAGTCATGTTCAGCGTGTCTGGCGGCGCACCGTCGGTGCCTCCGCCAGGCATCGCCTGATTCTCGGTGAGATCGAGCGTGCTCCCGTTCAGCGGGAACAGGTTCGTCGAGAGCGGAGTGCCGAAGGCTGACACGAGCGGAGGCGTCTCATCGAGGAGCGGCAGTCCGAGATCGTCCTCCTCCTGACCATCGATTGAAGCAGACCCGCTGCCATCTGGTTCAAGCCCAGGCTCAATGCGGTCGCCCAAAGTATCCTGCAAGGATAAAGATCGGGGCTGCGACTCTGATCGGAGCTGTTGATTTGGCTGCCGGGGCCTATCGCCGCCAGTGTTGCCCGACACCTGCTGTTGCTGGCGCTGCTGCAGGGGTTGATTCGGGCTCACCGAATCGTCCTTGTCGACGCGGTCAGGCGACAGCTCGGTCGCGAGCTTCAGGGCCGTGCGGCGCCGCTGCTCGACGGGCTCGTCGCCGTCGTTGTCCTCGCGCTCGCGCTTTGTAGCACTGCTTGACGCGGTCGACGAGAGCAGCGCCGGCGCAATACGCCCGCCTATGCGCCCGTGCACGATCTCGTGATGCAGGCGCAGCAGCCACGCCGCCGTCGCATGCGACTTCGACAGCTCGCGGATCGCGCGCAGCAGGCTCTCCATGCTTTGCTCGGCGGCGGCAGCGACCTCAGGCGATGACGACCGTCGCTGGTACGACAAGATAATGTCGGCACTGAAGCAGGTGTAGACAACGGTGCCGGGCAGGGCACGCAGCTCGTCGGCACGCTCGAGGTTCTCGAGGATCTTGACAATCATGTGGGCGGCCTGGAACGCGAAGCCCCATGCCGGGTATCCGCGCGAGCCGTTAGCGCTGCTCGCCTTAAACAGATGCGCGACCTGCGGCCGATGCGCAAGACAGACGACCGTGTAGTACTGCAGATACAGCAGCGCGCGCAGGAAGCCGTGGCGCGACGGGTCCTTGATGGAGTAGCCCAGCTCTGGCGGGAGGCGTGTCACCCAATCCGCAAGCGCCTGGTCGCACTGCGACACGTCTGGCAAGAAGTGCAGGCGCTGGAGGCGCTCGGCGCCGACCGTGTACTGAACACGCATGATAAGCCCGATGATCTCGTGCAGCCGCACGTTGTGAATGAAGTAGAGGACGCGCTGCCGCGCAGTAGACCCGGCCGGCAGCGTCGGTGCTTCTACACCAATAAAGTCCTGCAGCGACACCATATCAATGTCGCAGTCCTCAAGGTTGATGATTGTCGGGCGCCCGTACGCCATTGACGACGCAATATCGCGTGTGAACAGCGCCCACCACATGCGGCGCTGCCGGCGCTGGTCCTCAAGTGACACGCGCGATGTGTTCTGGACGCGGCGGTGCATGCCGATGCCCTGCGCCAGCGTCACGGCGATCCGCGTCCAGTAATATACATTGTGGTTCACGTAGAACGGGTGGTCTATTGGCAGACCGAGCAAGGCTGCACCCGCCACAAGGTTGTATGGATCCTCCTCATACTCGGCTTCGTACAGCAGCTTCGCACGCATGTAGAATGACAGTGTCGCCTTGCGCGTCGTGCCGCTCTTGTCGAGCAGCGCTGGGTGGGTCGACCCGCGGCTTGCGACAGAGAACATTGCCTGCCGCAGAAACAAAGACGGCTTGTCGCGGTCCTGGCGGTATGCACGCATGAACGCCATGCGGTCAAGAACGGGGAGGTATGGGTGGATGTACTCGAAGTAGTGGTCGATGAGATGGTCGCTCACCTCCGGACTCGGCAGCAGGAAAGCGCCTTGGATACGCAGCGCCGCTTCTGTAGCCTCGGTATACGGCAGTAGCGTCGACCGCTCGTCCGAGATCTCATCGAGCTTCATTGGCTTCCTCTCAGACTCGTCGAAGTTTGCCGGCGTGAGATGCACGAGATGAGAGGTCGAGCCCAGGAACACAATCGACGAATTTGCTTTCCCAGTGCGCACCGGCACAGCCGTGCGCTCAACGGTTGCCAGGGGCACATCCGCAGATACGAGTGCGCCGTGGACGCGAAGCATTCCGTTCACTGAAGTGGGCGAGCTGCCGCTCGCCGCACTACTCCCAGCCCCCGTCTCCGTTACAGTCTCCGCCCCAGCGCCCGGCACGCCGCCCGCGCCCACCGTCAGGCCGTAGCCCGCATACCCCGCCGGTGACGTGGTCTCCTTGTGCGATCCGACGCCGGACGACGTCGCCGCCGCGCCAACGCCTCCCGACGCCAGGCTGCCCGGCGCGCCCGGCGATGTCGACAGCCCCAGACTGTCGCGGGCCGTGTCAGCGTTGCTCACGGCGGCATGATCGCCAGTGCTGGCATGAGAGGTCGCCAAGCCAGCGTCGCCGTTGGCTGTCGCAACTTCGCCGGTCCCGGCCCCGACCGCGGCACCTTTACGGTGCTTCGCGCGACCCTCGCGCGGCACGCACTTCAGCACAAATGCCTTACAGTTGGTGCAGGGAAAATTCTCCGTCATGTCACAGCGCACTTTACGGGCGTGGCAAATCTCACAGGCCTTTGACGCGCGTCCGCGACGGAACCGCATTGTCCGCAATACCGAAGAGTCGCCGCCTGCACCTCCGTTCTCTGCCCCTGTACTCTTGACGTCGACCTCAGGCTTCGCGTCTTGCTCAGAATCGCTCACCATCGTTCGCGAAATAGAGATTGCCGCGACACCACGATTATTCTCTTGGCCCTCCGATCTGTTTATCGCTAACCAACCGGATAAATCATGATGAGGCTGCATAAGTATTATACTACCCCTATCACGTGGACATACCAGCGATTACCCCACACACGCACACGACGTCCCTTCCGGTTGCAGTAACCTAACATCGCAGGGCATACGCCTGCTCCTCCCGGGAGTGGCACAGCTGGCAAACGGCGACTCATCGGCGTCTCTGATGATAGGCTGTCCCCGAGAATTTCGCCGGCTGCGATTGGAAGGGTTTCCGGCATGCAACCCGGCAATTTGAGTGCCGTCGCGTCGACGTGTATATGCCTCATCTACCTTCTTCGGAAGCTGCTGGTAAAGCCTGCTTGTGATCATGACCCTTCCGCCTACCCCTCGCAACGGGCGGGTGGTATAACTGCGTGGTGTGTTCTTGACTTAAATGTGTGTTTCGCTTGCGGCACCCCAACGGCTTCCGGGCGCGGCACCACATTATAGACATCTACATATTATTACTGCGTAGTCGGCATCCAACGCAAATTTTCCAGGCCCATTTGCCCCATAGTCTGGTCAAATACGGCCCCAAACCCCCTACCAAATCCCGGTAGGCACAACAGGCTCGCGGACTTTAGGCGACGCGCGGAAATGCGCATCGAGGACCAGGGGCTTGAAGCGGGCAGTACCGCTTTTGCCAGGACGTGGCGCCTGAGTCGGATCTTCTCGCACTGGCGGTCCGGCGGCTCGGATATTCTCGGAGGCGAGCCGCCGCGCCTATGTCACACACCCCACAATGTCGCCTATACTCGGGGCGAGGGGTAGGGGAAAATCCCACAACGCAGGCGTCGGCGCCCAGCTGTGTCGCGTGCGACGTCTTCGACTGCATTCGACTGTGCTGCCGTGTGGAGAAGATGCGCACCAGCTGCAGGCGAGCATAGCAGCACGCCCCACAGGTAAAGCGACCAAGCCTTATGCATTGTGGAAGCCCATAGATCCTTGGACCCATAGATCGTCCAGATTTATACACCCCACGAAAACTCAGTGCTCAGTCGATGAATGCTGCTCTGATATATATGAAAAGTGCGTGACGCGCGAGACCAGAGGTTCTGGAGGAGGCCATGGCAAGTGCACATTCTGTACACCCACCAGTCTCTATATACCCGAAGGCGGTTAGCAACGCTGAGGACAGTATTGTCGGTTAACTGGTGATTGGCTAGGATGAGCATCGACAAGCCTTTCACGCGCAAAGGACGCGCGTGAAGATGCGCCACGACAAGTTGCTGGCACCCGGATCTCAGCTTATGGTCAACAAGAAACGGATGGCGATATACGAATGTACATAATGCATTTTAACGGTTCTTACGGTTCTTGCCCTTCTTGCCAAGCTGCTGTGTAGGCGCTTCGAACAAGGGATCCTCATCGCTCTCGCCGGTGTGTCTGCGATCGCGCTCGTCGATCTCGAACTCCTCGCCACCGTCAAGGTCGCTGAGCTCGTGGTTGGCTTCGGCATCGAACACAGTATCACCTGGCCGAACGGTCTGGCGCGCGCCAACCGAGGCGCCGCGGTGCGACTCGCTCGATGCGCGCTCAGCATGCCGCGCCTCGTCATCGAGACCGAAGTTCTGGTCCTCCTCCTCATCGCTGCCATTCAGCGAGCCGATCTCGAACTCTTCAGCAGTCTCGCTCTGCGAGAGCTGCGTCGACATCGCGTAGCGCATGTTGTCGGCATTGGGACGCCAAAGGATCATCACCGACACGAAAGCGATACAGTATACAACGTTTGGCCAGCCATCGTTCAGAATCCACTTGTGTTGCCAGTAGCCATTTACGAAGTCGCGTGCAGACTGCACCATCAGCATTACGACCTGGCCAACAATCAGCAGAAGTACCGCAACGGCCGAGCCTGCCACGATGAAAAGCAGATGCCTGTACATCTGGACTTTCGCGAACTGCTTGCGCGTCTTCAAGTACTGTGTTGTGTTATTTATGCCAGCGAGGATCAGGAAGTAGTGCACGACGGTCAGGAGCAGCATCGGGAAGAAAACGATCTCCGACCACAGCTGCAGATTGCTGCTCGTGTCCATGTCCCCCGCCGTGTCATAGCTGTCGAGAATCACGAACACAAACGTGAACGCCCATAGCAGGCCGCTGAGGATCCGGAACTTCACCATCTCTTTGCCGAGCGACGGATGCACAACTGAGTACCCATGCACGACAATAAGCAGCAGGAAGAACGTGTAGGCATACCGCGCGCTGCCCCAAAGCGCGACAAGCGCCATAAGGCACCGCGTCCCGGCAGTGTTGCCCTGGCGGTTCGCGACGAAGTAGTACACCGCCACAATGAATTGCTCGACAACCATGAGCCATCCCAGAGCAGTGATGTAGTTCTGCAGTTTCAGGACGTGGTGACGGTTCCGGATGAGCGGCACCGTCCAGACAATCATGATCAGAGCGTAGATCACGCACATCACGAAGTGGAACAGGATAAGCGGGTAGTCCTCTGCAGGCAGAAACCCGGTAGGGCTCTGGAACCGAACTTGGATATTGTATTTCATGGCTTCATTGCCAGGGGTCGGCATTGTTGCAACGCAGTAGTACCCCTTTTGCTCTACGTTGTAGACAAATGGCTCGGGCTTCACGCCTCCGCCAAGCGAAACCTTCTCAGTAGAGATCGTGTGCTCGGGCTTACCGTGGATCGCATACTTGCCCACATCCTCCTCCCGGCATTTATTGTCGTAGACAAGGTCCTGGTCGCACATGAACTTGCTCACGCGCCGACCGTCGGATAGCGTCTTCACGTAGCCAATGTGTGTAGCATCGGGGTAGGCGAAGACGACCACGCCAACCTCACCCTGGGTGTCCTTCTGCGCGCCGGCGTTGAAATTCACAATAATCTGAGGATCAAACTGGCGTGATGGCGGGCCGTACACGCCTGCGCACACCGTGCGCTCCAGGTTGTTATTTCTCAGAGATGTATCCGCGCTCACACCGCCAAGAGTGGCGGCGGCGAGAAGCCACCCAAAGCGCATCTAGGGGTATATTGCAAAATGTGCGGTACTCGCGGTGGTGGCTTTCCTAACGAATAGCCGCGTTCACGAACTAGTCGCCCCGTCGGTCACACGGGACCGTGCCCTCGCCCCTATGGGTGCCAGGCTACTGGATAAGGTTTCTCTCACGACACCCGGGTGGACTGTGCGCGCATATCCAAGCCGTCCATGCCCGTCAGCGCTGACCGCTCTGGTACCTCCATGCGCATATTAGCTAATTGAGCGAGGTATAGCCTCTGCAGGCACTCCATACGGTTGCTCCCAACCGCTGCAGCCATAGCCAGACTTCCAGGGCCGATGGGCACCAGCTATGGGATAGTCTCGAGCAGTCGCTGCGGTTTAGGGAAAGCTCGATTTCCGTGAGTAGCGTGACTGACGGTCAAAGGTGTGTCTAGGTTGTGCTAGTGTGTGCGTGCGGATCCGCAGAGGCAAGTATCGTCTAAAGAAGTGAACAAACATTTACGTCTGCTCAGCTAGGTCCTGGCGCGCATGCAACGCACATGGAAAGATGCCGGTGAGGCGGTGCTGGCCGTGGCCGCGCTCGGCGTGGCGGCATGGCTTTACGCTCGAGATGCGAATGCCGTCGACACTAAGCGCAGCGGTGATACAGCCGAGGATATGACACAATTGATAGGGAACACTCCAGTTGTGCGACTGAACCGTTTATCGCAATTGACAGGCTGTGACATATGGGCCAAGCTGGAACTGGCAAACCCGGGTGGAAGCGCAAAGGACCGAATTGCTTTGGCAATTGTTCAGCATGCAGAATCCGCAGGCATGCTTCGACCCGGCCACCGTGACCGCGTGTTTGAGGGAACGTCGGGGTCCACAGGGATATCTCTGGCGTTGGTGTGCCGTGCGAAAGGGTATGAGGCCCACATTGTGATGCCGGACGACACTTCCCCGGACAAGGTGAATTTATTGAGATCTTATGGGGCACAAATTCACCTTGTGAAGCCTGCTGGTATTGCAGACCGCGGCCATTATGTGAACGTTGCCAGGCGCCTGGCTCAAGAAACCAACACTGGTAATAATGACACACAGGCAATTTTCGCTAATCAGTTCGAAGACATCCATAATTGGCAAGCACACTTCGCATCTACTGGGCCTGAGATCGCAGCGCAGGTTCCTAAGATCGACTGCTTCGTACATGGTGCCGGCACAGGTGGCACAATTGCCGGCGTCGCCCGGTTTATGAAACAAACTCGACCGGAGCTGCAAGTCGTGCTTGCAGACGTTCCTGGTAGTGGCCTCTACAACAAAGTACACTACGGGGTGATGTATAATGCCACAGAGCGCGAGGGCCATCGGCGCAGGCACCAGGTAGATACGGCGATAGAGGGGATCGGATTAAACCGGATTACTGCCAACTTTAGCGCAGGTCTCGATCTGATTGATGATGCAATACGCGTAGAAGATGCTGACGCTCGCTACATGGCGTCACAGCTCGTAGATACAGAAGGCCTTCTGGTGGGATCGTCGTCGGCGGTGAATTGTGTGGCAGTTCTGCGCAAGGCAAAACAGCTCGGACCGGGACATACTCTCGTGACAATTCTCTGCGATAGTGGGACGAGACACCTCTCAAAATTTTTTGCCCTCCCCATCGATACAGACTGCCTCGTCGCGAAAGAGATGCAGGAACTTAGCTTGGCGCGGATATGACTTTCGGCGATGGCGCACATCAAGGAGTTTGCAGCTCGTATTGAGTTTACCTAGTTATGGTCTAAGTTGCGATTAGATCCCTGCTGGATCTCTGTAGCTGGAAAGTGGAGAAAGCCGTTAACGTACTCAGGCGTCCACAGTTGAGACTGGTTCATTCATGGTAACGTAGCTACCCCATTTGTTTCACGCAAATTTCTGCCTTCGTCAACATTCTATGGCATAGATGGTTTTGCTAAGCCAGCTGGCTGCGCCCCAGCCGGACCAACTTGGCGATCTTAGACGTGATCAATTGAGGTAGCTGTGCTATAAAACAAGCGTATTAATCTGCAATTTTGCAGAAGCTCTTAGGCTCTCCTAGCGCCAGTCCGCCCCCTTCTTACCGGCGACACGGGCCCTCGGCATCCATTTGCAAGAGCAGACGTCGCTTGCGGGTACTATTCGCCCGGCGCTAGGAAAATCGATGTTTCCCAAATTAGGAATAGACCATTTTCGAATGTTCGGTACCGTGAAACGGGCTCAAGTGTCCAGCGCACTTGCATTAGGGTTGCTTCGTGCCTTATGCCCTTCCCTTGATCTGCAGAGTCTTTTTGGTAGTCAGTAGCGCAGAAGGTAGGGCTTGCCTACGCGCAGAATTCGTCCTCAGTTCGTTTATCCCACCTCTGTGTGCCGACTTTTGGATATGAGTTTTTCGAGAAGTATAAAGCTAGATTAATGACCAATGGTATTCATTACGCGATCTATTGTGGCGAGCCGATGCCATGCCACCGCCAATCCTTTCCCTCACGCTTTCACGGAAAAATTTCTTGGCCGCGTGTGCTGTCGTAAATCTCTTTTGAGCCGTCAAACCTGCCGTCAAGTCTAGTTTTACGCAGCCAAGAGTTCGTGCATGATGATGTCATCGTGCATATCCCCGCGTTGACATACTCTAGGGCGTCTGGGCAATGCAGGTGGGATACTAGTTTCGATGCTAGATTTATTTAGGGTAAGGAATATACCCCCTCAACTAGCGTCTGTATGCATCAGAGCCACTGTCGCCTAGGCCACTATGCATTAACTAGACTACAAATGTGCATTCACGCCACCGCGTAAAACCCTGATGCAAGCTAAATATAGTAAACTGTCAGCGTAAGAGCTATAGTTGAGCCTCCTTGAACAGATTTAAATACAGGTTTCTCCACCGCAAAGATTTCTCTCTTCACACTTAGCTTTTTACTTCTCGACCAACGATGAAGACTACTGCTGCGACCCTTACTGCTATTCTATCCTGCGCTGCCGCTCAGACCGTCACGCTAATCACGGAAAGTCAAGATCCAGCTCTGGCGGGCAAGGAGATTTACTCTGTACACGAAGGAGCTGCTATCAATGGCGTGTACGTAGCAACGGATGCTGGCGCCACTGGGGATAGCTTTATTTACAATGCCTCGAACAATGGAGTCTACGAACTTTGGGGCACCAAAGGCAATCAATTTTCAGCGTATCTTGCGCCAATTGGCAACACTCTTACCGTGACGCCAACAACCCCCAACATTGCTAAGGTTGTGAACCGCACGTATGTGACTGTGAACGGTAGCGCGAGCTCGTTCTACGCATGCAAGCCGCTTCCGCAGACCGCACTCGATCCCTACCACAGATCGACCGACTCGTGGGGTGTTGCCATTATTGGCCCCGGCCTTGAGATACCAGGCTCGTGCAAGCCTATCAAGATCAAAGTTCAAGACTCAGGGACTGGCACCCCAAGTAAAACGACGACTCAGTCGCACCCGGTGACAACCCCTCCAAGCCACAACAAGACGACGTCGCAACACCGCAACAGCACGGCAACTGCTCCAGACAGGACGGTGATCACGACTCAGACCAGCTACACCACTATCTACTGCCCGAGCCCGACCACCATCGCCTACGATGGCAAGACCTACACGGTAACGTCGGCGACCACCCTCACTGTTAAGGATTGTGGGTGCTCAGAGAGCCCGTCACCGGTAGCGCCAGGACCTGCGAAGCCAACAGGATCCTCCGGCGGAAGCAATGGCGGAAGCAATGGCCCAACCCCAGTAAACGGTGGCACCCTCCCGGCGGCTAATCTAGGTGTGGGGCTCGCGGCTATCGCAGCAGCGATTGCACTCATATAAGGGCCTGCCTGACGTGACTCGCTTCCTTTAGATCAGCGTCGAGTCTCGCCATACATTCCTCGCAAACCGAGGCTCTTTCCTTTCTTATGCAGTTGTATATCCTTTAATATCTTAGCGATCCTTTACAAGTTTTTTCTCCTTTGATTGCTGCCCCTCGCAGAAATGCGGGCTGGAGCATGCGTAGCGAACGCACGTGGGGCAGTCGCGTCTTTGCTGCTGTCAAACGCCTTCTCGAAGCCACCTGTGAGCTGGTATCGAGAAAAAAGGGTTCACGATATGAAGAGATTTCATCCTAGGGTAATTCTCATGCGCTAGTATATCGGCAAGCTGGTCCGCATATCCTTCCCTAGGCCAGGGAAATAAAAGCGCAGTTTCCTCGCTATCCCCCATACCTCTGAACAACCACTTCCCTTAGCGTGCACAGTGCCCAGCCGCCACCTGCTTCCGCTCATCGAACTAGGGTAAGGAACGTACGCTTAGGCAGGGGAACTGAAAAAAAGGTCCGAAAGTGGCTCGAGGCACGAAGGAAACGGCTTGCCCAGATTCTATTTATAGTCTGCCCAAACCCTAAATAATCACAAGATATAACTGGCTCTGTCCTCGCACTTCATTTGAGTCCAATCACACTCTTGAAACATCAAACATGAAGCCTGCTACTTTGAGCCTCGCTGCCTTTGCCTCGATTGCCGCGGCACAGAAGAATGTCACTCTCGTTACTGAGAGTAGCGATGCCGAGCTCTCAAACAAGGGCCTGTACTCTATTCACGAGGGCGCTGGTATCAACGGTGTGTATCTTGCCACCGGCGCGGGTGCCCAGGGCGAGACTGCCCTCCTCAACACGACGGACTCGACCGTTTACACAATCTTGAAGTACGCGAATGGTGAGGCCCCAATCACTCTCGGTGAACTCGATAGCACCCTTGTGATCGGTGTCGCCGGCAACCCCGCGAAGGTGGCCAACAACTACGTGACCGTGAATGGCAGCGCCGATCTGTTCTACGCATGCAAGCCGCTTCCGCCGTATGCTATGGATCCGTACAAGTACTCGTCTAAGAGCTACGGTGTTGGCATTTTCGCGAAGGGCGCCGACGTGCCGTCTTCGTGCAAGGCGATCAAGATTGCTGTCCACGATACCACAGGATTCTCGAACAGCACTACCAACAGCACTACCAATGGTACAGCACCGGCGGGCAACGCTACGACGGTGACATCGAAGACGACCGCGTACACTACGATCCCGTGCTCCACTCCTACAACGTTTGCCTACAACGGCAAGACCTATACCGTCACTTCGGCCACCACCTTGACCGTTGAGGACTGCGGCTGCACAGAGACTCCGTCTGCGGTGAAGCCCACTCCCAAGGCGACCAAGGCTGCTGGCAACGGAACTAGCCCGGCTCCGGTGAACGGCGCGGCCGCGCAGAAGATTGGCGCCGCTGTGGCTGGTGTTGCCGCTGCCGCCCTCCTTTTGTAAGAATAGAGAGCACCATCTCTGCATTTTAGGTTTTTGCGGCTATGTTACCTTGGTGACGACTGAATTGTAATAATATCTGTATTAAATATCCTCTAACAAAATCAATACCAGGAATAAAATCGTGGACGAACCAAGCGTGTTGAAAGCTTACAATAACATTAAGTATAACCCTCTGCGGGAATCTTGCGCTGTAGCGGTGTCTTTTCACATTATTATACAGTCTTCTCTTCGCCCAATGCCGCGAATTGTCTCGAGAAGGGCTTGAGACGAAGCCTGCGAGGAGGCCTGCGAGGAACCACTATCTCCCTTAGCGGCGGCGTCCTCGACCTCGTTGCTAATCATGGTAGTGTTAGCTTCACTGCTGATGGAAGCGCTGCCGCCAGATGGTTCAGATGCATCACGGTCAGATTTACTACTGTTAGCCTCGGCGCCTGTGAGGTGACTACCTAACTGGGGTATTCCGTTGTCCACGAGGCTCTGCTCTTCGATCTCCCCATCCCCATCATCTTCGCTGAGGGGCTCCACCGCGCGGTACTGCGGCAAGCGCACAGCATAGAATGACGTTATTGCCGGTTCAGGATCCGGTGTCCTGGGATAAGTATCATCTATCTCGTGCAGCGGACCAATATTACGCGGCGGCTGTGGGCCAATCACAGTAGAGAGCACGCAGCCACGGCCGACGAACTCCACATCAGTCACTTGCAGCACGGCGTCCACGCGATTCACTGATCGGACATAGTCGGCGAGGGTGCGCGGCATCGCGACGTGCACAAGCGTCGTGAAGCGAATCAGGGCAGCGCGGGGCGATTCAAAGCTGAGATCGAGAATGCCTTCGTACGGCCGCAGCGCCGACCGCGGGGATACGGCAACTATCTGGCGCTTGCCATCGCTGAGTAGGTAGAACACGACCGGCATATCGGGCTCAATTGCAGGCCAGATGCGTATCACATCGGCGAGCCGCGATGTCGTTGGCGCAGGGGCTGGCGAGGCGACAGACCATTGAGTGGGGTCTTCGCTCTGCGTCCGACGCTCTACTCGGTCGGCATAGTCGCGCAGAGCGCGCTCAACAAACATGGTCAGCACAGCGACGTGCTGGTATAGTCTGGGAGGCCCTAAATCTAGGTACGCGCCGCGCTGGGGCAAGTGTCGCACCCACCCACTGCGTCGTAAATCCACCGTGACGCGCGCCCGACCTCAGTACCATCAGACCCTACCCTTTCTCACCCGTTATTCAAGCCTGCTGCAGTGCGCCCTGCAGCCAGACTTCGCTAGTATGCCCGAACCCTACAAGAGTGGAAAACGCACATGGATCAATTACCAACGTGCGCCGGTGCGTACACTGCGCACGCTGCGGACCTGCATGTGCTGGTCGCGTTCGAGTGCCACAACCTCGATCTAGCTCTACGAAGCAGTTGACGTCTGTCATATGTAGGCTGTTTTCGTACACGGTCTTAGAGGTATCTATCCTGATGTTTAAGCCAGAAGGCATGCCTACCTTGTAAATTCGAATGTTCTGCGCGAAGATGCGCATGTGTCTGCGCGTGCATTTCCGTTCCACGGCAGAGACCTGAGAGGTCGCGCGCGCCACTTAGGTATTGGTACTGTCTCCAAGCCGTCGGGAGCGGAGCTCCTGCGACTCGCGAATTTTCCGCTCGTACTCAGCCAGCTTCGCATCACCAACAATCGTACGCATTCTAACTTTTTTGTCGTCCCAGCGCTCAGCCACGAACCCGCCAGGACCGGCACTGTCCACAAGGGTGTTCAGCATGTGCATGTAATTCACATCGACAGGCACGCCCATGTAAAGGTACGCCTCTTCCGAGCCTCGAGCTGCAAGTAGCCAGCGCTCTTCCTCGATCATAGCGTCTTTTGTAGGCAGCTTGAGGCGGCCCGACCAAACTCGCTCAATGTAAGCGGCCTGCGACTCTGCGAATGGCATGGGTACAACCTGCTTATTGAGAGCAACAAACGCCAGTGATGGGTCACCAATGTAGAATATGAACTTGTGAATATTGCGAATGCGCGCTTTTCTCGGCAGATCGAGTACAGGTAGGTCAGGCACAGTCGCGTTGAAATCTTCAAGGAACGGCACATCGTAAAGGTAGCCTGTGCACAAGACAATGGCATCAAAAGTGTCCGCAGTTCCGTCGACGAAGGTGACGAGCCCAGTTTCAGCGTCCACACTGGCCGCTGCCGGCTTCCAGATCACGTCGCTGCCCTCGTCGAAAAGGGTGTCAGCCTTGCCCAGCTTGCGACGAGAGACTGTAATCGGGGCCGTAACGCTGAGCAGTTGGATCGTGATGTCTACCCCACTGGATGCATTACCCACAACGAGAACCTTTTTGCCTGCCCAAGGGCCGGGTTCGACGTACCGTACCGAGTGTGTGACGCGGCCTGGATGCGCGGCCGCGTACTCGCGGAGCCCCTTGATTTCAGGGTAAAGTGGACACGAGTAGTGCCCGGAAGCGACAACAACGTAGTCGGCACTATCTTCAGCGCCGGTGTCGAGGCGGATAGTCCACTGTAAAGCCCCAGACTTAACGACGCTTCTCACCGTCGAGCCGTAACGCACGGTGACGTCTGGGCGCGCCGCAATTTCTCGGCTGTATTGCGCGATATACTCCTGAACCACTTCGCGGTCCACGTACTGAGACTGTGTGTGCGGAAATGGCCTATCCTTGTATTCCATCAACTCTTTAAAGATGTTGGTGTCGAGGTCCCTATAGATCGGCCCCTTTCCCGTGTATATCCACACACCACCAGGCCCCGATTGCGACTCGTAAATGGTTACCTTGAACTGGTTTGGGACGCCGGTCAGAGCTCGCGCGGCCGCGAACCCGGCTGGTCCACCACCTATTATAGCCACCCTGCGCATTTGCGAGAAGGACTACTTTACTGCCAGGACCCACGCAAATTCGACAGGATAAACGGCTTATTTTTTTCGATACCTTGATCGGGAATCGATTTACGCGCGTACGAGCGTGGGCAGGCGACGCGGTCAACAGTTGGGCACGCCTTTAGACTCATTTGTGGCAGGGCGGTCACCTGAGATCATCTCACCGCATGCGCGACTGCAGCGTATTGCAGACGATAACACGAGCCGACACCGCCGTTAGAACCACCCAGGGCTGGCGGGTAGCGCTGTCGACAACGTATGAGGTGCACAGGCTCTGCTAAAGCGCCAAATCTGTGCCGTGCGCTCCTCAGCATGTTTTTTATGCCTCACAGGCGCATGGCGATAATAATACATAAATGATGATACAATTACAGCAAGTGTACACTAAACAGACAGCCGAAATCCTGATCGCAGGGCGTCCTACGAGGCGGCATATAGGCCCGCGGGAGCCCGCTCGGTGGCAGCTAACCTGCATATGAATCGATGTCACATAGACATCTCCACCTCGGCAGGGACGAAGTTGACGGTTTGCGGAGCAGCGTCGGGGGAGCCACGCGTTGCGCCTAACAATTGGACAGCGTAGTCCTCTAGAGCGGCGGCGCGTTCAGGTTCGCCAACATGATTCTCGAAGTATGCCATATCCCGCGCCATACTGCTGGCGTCAGCATCATCAAGGCGCTGGATCGCTGCTTCGAAGGCGGCGCGCTTATCTGCGAGCTCTGAAAACGTCGCGATATAGGCCTGCCACAAGTCGAGACGCGGTGTTGCATCCACAAGCTTAGCGAGAACGCGCCGCGCGAGCAGAGGGGAACCTTCGCGGCGCGTGCGCTCGGCCGTGGCATACAGCACGGCGAGATCCTCGTAGCTCTTTTTGAACCCGTCTGCAGCGGTGAATGCCTTTGTGTAGAGCGCGCGCAGCTCGTGAATTGACAACTTCTCGTTCACGGCAACAAGGTAGTGCTTCCATAGCGGCAGAACCATCGGTGTCGGGAACAGCGACACGCCCTTGTTAAACACGACAAGTTGGTTTGCCGACCCCGCCGCGAAGGCCCGGGCGACAATAAGCACGATGCGCATCGTGACCGCCTCGTTCACGCAGCAGCGGCTAAATACATCAATAAGGCACGGCGATGAAGTCTCGACGAGCACGGAAATGTAATGTGTCCACACGTGTGTATTACGGCGGAGCGCTGGCACTGCGATGGCCTCAGCCAGGACGGCGAGCGCGGTGTCAAGATTCTGCGCCTGCTGGAAAACATCGGCCAGCGTGGTGTAAATGCGCGCACGTTCGTCATTGGTCGTCGCAACCTTGAGGGCTGCTCGCAACGTCGCATCGGCGAGCTCAGGCGAGCTGCCGTTCGCAATAAGCAGCCCCGCATACTCGATATGAAGGTCCACAATGCTGCCGTCGACTGCATCGAATGGCCGCACCGTAGCCAGGGCACTTTCGAGAACATCGGCGGCAATATGTGGCTTCCCCTGCCATAGCGCAGCCCGGTCCAGCCAGAGTTGTACGCTATTGGGTCGCTCGCGGACAGCGACGTCGCTGAGGTACATTGGGCGCCGCCGCAAGATATTGCTGTACTGCGACAGCAGACGTGCCACTTCAATGCTTCCCTGACCGCGCTGTCGCATAGATTGCGCGATTTCGGCCTCGAACCAGTCGACGGCTGCGTCAAAGATGGCCTTAAACATGGCAACACTCGATGGGTGTTCCAAGGCACGTTGTAGCAGCGCGCCAGCCCTGAACCGGTCACCAGCAGCAGCAGTAGCATGCGCGAGACAGGGCAGAATATCGCCATCGTGATCTGGGAACCGAGCGAGTGCGGCTTCGAGAAGCGGCAAGCTCGTTGTCTGCGCGACAACGGGCTCCCAGATCGACCAGTTGCTGGTGGAGGAAGAAATGGCAGTGCTAAGAAGTAATTCAGCTGCCGCACCAACGTAGTTCTGGGCGAGAAGCGTGCGAGTCGACTCAGCAACAGCCCGCGCATCGCCGCGCATGAACTCGAGGTAGTGTTTCTCGGTCTCAGAAGCCTCCGACTCAGAAAGACGTGCAGTTTTAAGGTACTCACGGAACCGCTGCCACACGAAGGCATTGTCGATTTGTCGCAGCGCCATCTTGAACGTTGGCAGCGACGGGAATAGCCCAAACAAATGTTGCCATAGCCGCAAGTTCTGCGGGAAGAGTGCGAGCGCATCCTTCAACAATTCGAGCAGGCCTGAATGGTCTAAATGATTGATCTTTGTGTCGATGAGAAGCATCCAGAGGTCTTCGCTTTGCGGGATTGTGGCCACCGCTCGCCCGAGGACCTCAATCTTAGCGGCCGGCGCGCGCTGGGCCTCAGCTACTCTCAGCCACCGTGGCGCATCCTCAACGTCACCCCTGAGTTCGTTGAGGGCAGCCACGCTCTCTGGCCCGCAGAGCTGCATCCCGCGGTGATAAACTAAAAAGCCTTTGTTTATGTCCAACCTTACATGGGCGATTTCAAAATGACCTAACCCCAACATGGTCCGAGCCTCTGAAGCCGTCTTTGCCTGCTAGCCGCTATAGCGCTCAACGTCGTGCAGCTTCCGCAGGCAGGGAGAGAGAGGCTTCCACGCGCGAGCTGGGAAGAAGATTGTATTCTTGAGTAAAAGGGTCCCCTTAAGACTGGAGCACGCGTCACTGTAAGGGCAAGTGACAGTATTGCCGACTCCACCCCGCGTAAGGCATACTGTCCCGAACTTCGAATCCTTTGTAGCTATATAGACAAGACAATCAACTTGCTCGCCCTCGGCCGTGGCACCCAGATGACGATCTCGCTGTGTGGGGAAGATTCTGTGCAGGAACCGACATCTGTCAAACTGACTAAGCACATGTATTCTTTAGCGCGCGACCTGAAATACAGGATGCTCGGTCAAAGGGGCAGACAGGGCTATTCTGTGCTACAATGTGTATTGCAGAGGTTGCACGAGTGAGCCCCGGGCACTGAAGAGCAGTCCCTAGCATCTACTTACCGCTTTGCAGGAGGGTCCGGGAAAGGCGCAGGCGATGACTTATGTGCTTATGTATGCATATGCGTGTGTGATAACCTAACCCGAGAACTATATTCGGAGAAATCTGTCAAGAATTCGAGGAAAATTTGCCAATCTTTCGAGAGACCATGAAAGTTAAATCCGCTCTAGCGACTTTGGTGGCCCTTCCTTCACTAGCGAGTGCAACTTCCTCGGTCAGTCTCAATATTGAATCTAGCAACGAAACCCTCTCGGGTCAGGTCATCCGTTTCGGGCTTTGGCTTGAGACTGACATTAGCGGTGCAATTCTTCAATCACCGGCAGACTCATTTACCTATGAGCCGACCAGTATGGATGTCTACAAAACACATACGTTCTATGGTGTCGGCTCTGACGGGGGCTCGCCTTCTGAGTGGTCCGAGAACTATCCTGTGGTTGCCTTCAAGAATCATCTGGTAACTATAGCGATACATGAAGTACATATAGGCCCTCCGAAGCACTATGAATCGACGCCTGCAAAAATCAAGGACAATCACTTGACGATCAACGGTAGCGACAGCATGTTTTACGTCTGCCCCCAAGAGCCCATCAGGTACGGTTTTCGCGAAATGCCTGCTGTTTTCGTCTTTTCGGAGGAAGAAGCTGTTCCCGGAAATTGCACGTCTATAAAAATTGCCGCTGACGTGCCTCATCCGGTTCAGAATGCATCTGCAAGTGCCGTAAAAGGTTCCACAAATAGCACCAAGACCTCTAGCCGAGACGTGTCTAATGCGTCGGCGACGAATTCGAACTCAACCGCACTTGCACTGGCAGGCGGAGATGGCTTTTCAACGTCGAGTTCACGCTCGCAGATAGCATCAAAGACCCAGGTCGGTGACAAGACCAAGGTAAACAGCCCCACCGCGAATAAAACAGCGCCCGTGACAGAATCCACGAAGCAACCGAGCAACTCGCGATCAGCATCAAAGACGTCACAGGCAAGCAGCTCCCAATCAACATCGGCGACGCAGTCCCAAACGAAAAATGGCGGCGCTGTCACGGTCCTTCCGGTAGCAGGCTTCTTGGCTGCAGGGGCGGCACTTCTTTTGTGAGCCTTCAAACCATTGTATAATTTCGCTTACTTTGTAGGACACTTCATTAGTCGGCGTCTTATTTGTCGTTAAATTAGTTTAGCAAATTTAAAGGGTGACACAGACAGTTTATAATTGAGATAGAGCCAGATACGTTAGCCTGTTGTTATTTCCCATCGGTACAGCCCTAACCGTGTCCCGCTCATAAAACCATGTTCATTCTCCGCGAGCCAGGAGGTTGACTCCGAGATATAGCTACACCTTCCCACTTGGTGAAGATAGGGTATGAAAACCCTGAGATCGAATATCGCTTTACCGCGAATGTGCATGACGAAAGAGATGGATGCGTAATGCTTAGGAACATAGGGCAGAGTATAAATCGCTTTCCCGAGGTTGAGCCGAGGACAAACGCTGATTTTGGTACAGAGCCCTGAGTTGGGCCGAAGGGTTATATAACGGCCTGATCCCACACGTTGCATAGGAGCAGCGAGCCAGCCATGAAGCCAGTATCATCCGTTCACACTCTAGCCATTCTCGCTTCTTTAGCAGCCGCAGAGAACACGATCTATCTCATTGTTAATTCCTCGGATACAAGTATCTCAGGCGACACGGTCACCTTTAATATAACCGACCGATATAGATCATTTGGGAATGCGCTTGTTCAGCCGGTCACGACCAACACATTCGTTTATGAACCAGAGGCGATGAAGGTATACAACAGGAAGAAGGAATATGGCCCTGGTTTTATGGAAGATGGGAAAGAATTCTTGCGGTACCTTTACGAACCCTTAGTCGAATATGGGGGGGTTCTCGGAAGTTTTGCGACAGATCCGTGGCGTCTAGATACACCTCGCGGATTCGAGTCAGCTCCAGTAAAAGTTAAGGGCGGGTTCTTGGCGATAAATGGTAGCATCGACGTGTTTTACTCCTGCGCGCACGGTGAATATGACAGTGATGCGTGGAACGGGGAGGAGGACTCGATTTCAATCTTCCTCGAAGGTGAAGATATTCCTCACGAGTGTGAGCCCGTAAAAATTATTGCCCAAAAGTATCCAGATCCAGAAGGTTTACTGGGCTTCAACAGCAGTGAGCCCTCGACTCTAAGCAACTCGACCACGTCGGGTTCGTCAATCTCGCGTGGGAGCAGTGAAACTGGGATCAATAGCCAAGCGCCGACTCAAAGAGCGGTGACAACCA
This sequence comes from Starmerella sirachaensis, assembly GCA_030578495.1. Classification (NCBI taxonomy): domain Eukaryota; kingdom Fungi; phylum Ascomycota; class Dipodascomycetes; order Dipodascales; family Trichomonascaceae; genus Starmerella; species Starmerella sirachaensis. Next base: position 359,531 of record JAJMSC010000007.1, on the reverse strand, counting down.
GATCGACGAACTCACAAGCAAGCAACTCACAATCAGCGTCAGCGACGAAGTCCAAGACTAAGAATGGCGGCGTTGCCACAGCAACCCTCGGCGTCGCGGGATTTATGGCCATGGGTGCGATTGTCCTGTTATGAGACACACCCCCCATGATAGATCCTTAGAACAGAGACAGTTACTTAGCATCCTGTAATCGAGCTTAGTACATATTGCCCAAGATAGAATCGGAGTCTATTGCCAACGAGCCACGATCCTAAGGCCGCGATATTCACTAGTTCGCAAACTACCCGGTTTGTGAAATTATGGCGTAGGAATCCTCCGGTCTTTTCGCTCGAGTATAGGGTTCTAACTAGACACGCAGTTTCAGCTTTCGACTTGGTGGAGCGCAATAGGGTAAGGAATACTGTTATCGCGACCTCCCTGTGCAGCGAGCGAGTGCGTACATCATGCGTATGCAAGGATGAGTGCCGCCGTCGTTCTCGGGGCTTCGCTCGGAAGAAGTATATCAAGTCAAGAACTACTCATTAAGCTGGGTCCTAGATCTGTATCTGCTCAAGATTTAACCTAACACCCCACCCGCACCTGCTCCTTGGCCCCACAGGAAGCAGCTGCATAGTGCTTTTTCAAGCTTCGCGCCCAGCATCGAGGGGTGTGACGCAATGTCTGCCACACACTTCACTAGCCTGGTTGGGAAATGGTCGGGAAAAGTGGTATTACATAGGATGACCGGGCTGTGCGTGTCTGCATGTATATGCGTGCTGGGCGCACAAGCCTTGGCCACCCGCAATAGAACCCCTATCCCTACAGTACAAAACTACTTTGAAGGGCAAAAGATGGCTAAAGTCCAAAACAAAGAGTCGCTTTTATTAAAGTCCATAAAGCAGGCATCTAAATTTCTCTCGGGCCAACTCTGCCTCACTGGTGGCTACAGAGCACACGGACAGCCTCAAAGCTGAGTCCAACGAGAAGACGTTCTCTGGTCCAGGAATTCACTTTCCGGACGACTCCTTGCATTACTTTAACAAAAAGAGTTATTCAACAAATCGGAGGCTGATTTACTTGTGACGTAGATAGTATGAATGTCCATCAAACCCATGCGTTTTACGATGTCAGCTCAGACCGGTTGTAGCATCATAAAAACATCCACATGAACCATGAGTGAACTCTCATGGGGTTGCGTCGCAGCGACAGCTTTCAGCAACATTGGTATACCAAGTGTATACAGGCGAAACGCTCTGAGCCGACAATAAAGGGCAAGCATTTGTCAATTAGGCGCTATTTGTTACTTAAATGGCGGCTGCAGTACGTTCTATGCCTCCACCACAAGTAGGAGTACGCAGAAGATGGCCATGCATGCCCCAATTGACCTTTCCTCTCGGCCTACTAAGAGGGTAAAATTGTTCGCGATAATTGCGAAACTACAAGATCGCCTCCGGTATAAATTAACCAGTGCAAAAACCAGCTACACACTGCACGACAGCAGCGACACAATCCAAGACAAACAATGAGGGGCTCCCATGGCCCTGAGTGCTGCAAGCTTTATAGTCAAAGAGGTACTGTTTCTGTGAAAACATCGCGAACATCACACGAAAAACCAGTCCCCATCCCCCACCCAAGAAAAAACATTTACTTAGCCTCCCGAATGTAATAGACCAGTAGAAACCAGATGCTTTTGCCAGCTCGTTAAGTCACACCACAAGACCCACACTAGTACTGCTGGGTAAATTACATCACGTCCACTTGATTAAAGACTCTCAACAGGCAGATACATATAGTCACCCCAAGACACCCAGAGACATTGTGGACGGGATAATACATGTCAAGGGGCAAGAATGGCGAGATGAACAGGAAGAGGCCTCCAGAGAAAAACCGAAAAGAAGATCTTAGTTAAGGCGGTACTGACCGGCTCATTTCTCTGAGACGCTCCAAAGCACGCAAAACCTGGCAATGATTTATAATTGTGAGCCACGGCAAAATTCTTGCTATTTGGTCTGCATTGAGTCCCCACCACAAGGGTCCTACTATGCTGCTCAAGCTGAGCTAGAGTGGTGACTACGATGTATGCTGGCAGGATCGCGCATGCTTCCACACGGTGCTGACAAATCGAGATATTGGGCCATAGCGGCTTCCTCCTCAAGATAGGCTATACCAAGACCTAGAGAACAGAACGTCCGGCGATTTCGCAATTTAGAGGGGAGCCGCGATGTCCGGGAATCAGCAGCGCGAGAGCGTGTTTCCTACGCGGATGACGCTGAACACAATGAAGACTAAGCTGAAAGGAGCCACACAGGGACACACGTTGCTGAAGCGAAAGTCCGAAGCTCTCACGAAGCGGTTCCGCGACATCACTCGCAAGATCGACGACGCGAAGATGAAGATGGGGGAGGTCATGCAGGTTGCTGCATTCTCGCTCGCTGAGGTGCAATATGCAACTGGTGACAACATTGCCATCCAGGTCCAGGAGTCTGCGAAGCAGCCAAGGTTCACCGTTGCGGCGCGTGCCGAGAATGTGAGCGGCGTCATGCTTCCAACGTTCGAGGTCGCTGTTGACAGGTCGATTGATGACTTCCGCATGACGGGTCTAGGCAGAGGTGGTCAGAAGGTGAACAAAGCCAAGGGCGTTTACCAGAAGGCTGTCGAGGCCCTTGTTGAGCTTGCATCGCTGCAAACAGCCTTTGTTACCCTCGACGAGGTCATCAAGGTCACAAATCGCCGTGTAAATGCCATTGAGCACGTCATTATTCCGCGCACTGAGAACACGATCTCATACATCCTATCTGAGCTTGACGAGCTTGAGCGCGAAGAGTTCTTCCGTCTGAAAAAAATCCAGGGGAATAAGCAACGCGATGCGGAACGCGCTCAGATTGCAGCAAAGACCGCCAGAGAAGTTGCGGATGAGAAGAAGCGCGAGCAAGCTGCAGAGACTGGAGACGGATCAGGAGATAGACCAGCTACCAGTGAAGAAAAGGAAGAGCCGCAGCCAGAGCAACCCGCGACGGCCCTTCAGGGAGTTGAGGAGGCAGACGACGACGTCGTGTTTTAGTGGCAGTCGGTGGATCTCCTTTCTATTCTGCTCGCCCGCTGGACGCTCGTCTGTCGACAACGCTCGTCTGTCGACAAACTCATCTATTGCCCGTTCGATGAGTATTATTTCTGTATGAACCGAATACGGGCCGTTTTTATACAGGTCAGATCCGCCAAACCCAGGCGCGCGCTCTCGACCTTGATTGTCTCCCACGTCGGCAAGGCAGAGAAGTTGCCGACCGATCAGCCCTATTAGTGAAGTACAATGCTGAGCGTCCCTTGCATCACCCGCACTCAGATTGTAGACAACAGGCTTGTCTTAACCATGTTATTCTGCCCGGCCAGCTTCAGCGATGCGGGCGATTTATATACGTGAGCTTTTTATGTGTCTCATTGTTTGATCATTCCGAGCCGGCACGGAAGCGAAAATCACCGGCTCTTTTGTACACTGCTTCTATGTAAGTCCTCTAATTCATACTTCGCGCAACCATACAAACCCATGGCGTCAGGCCCCAGGCCATGGTGACTGCAGCGGCATCTACTCATCGCGCACAAAGTCAAGCCACTCCTCGGAGCTCATCTGCTTGAGGCGCGAGAGCGCTCGGGCGAAAGCGAACATCTCTTCATGGCCGGCAAAGCTCGTGGGATCGATCTTTGCTTCGTCATTGCCGACAAGCTCCACCTTATTAGTTTCTGGGTTGATCTGGAGATGCTTTGTGTTGAACAATTGGTCAAACGGTTTGGCCGCCGTTAATGCAAGGTTAGTGTGGGAATCGTAGGCAGCGTCCAAAAATGTGATGAACCGGCGAATGAGATCGCGCTGCTCGAGGGAAAGCATGGGGATGTCGGTGATGACGGCCGCCGGGAACGTGCGGCACATCTCGAGGTAGTCAGCGGCAGACCGCGCCTCGCCGCATAGCTCTGCGAAAGTGAAGCGCATCACGTTGTCGCCAGCGCTAATGGGGATAGGTACAGGGCGACCCCAGATGTCGAGGTCGCGATCCAGCACGGCGGGTTCGCCCTTCGAGAAGAAGTCAAACCAATGCTGCGCATGGGCCTCGGCACCGGCAGCACCCTGTACGGACTCAAAGTAGTATGTGCCCGACTCGGGCCGTGGTAGCTTGCGGTAGTCCGTTGGCGAGTCGAGAAACACAATGTGGTTCCGTTCCTTCATCTCAGCAATGGCCGGCAAAAAGCTTTCCCGCTGCACACCATTCAGATAGAGCTCGTCTGGGTGTCTGTTCGACGTCATGAACATCGTCATGCCATCCGCGTACATCGTCTCCCAGATGTGGCGGAGAATCATGGCATCGGCTACATCGATCACGGCGACTTCGTCCAAGCATAGTACGTCATACATTGACGCAATCTTATGGCTCGCGAGCACAACAGGGTCTCCAGCGACGGCATGTTCCCCGCTTTTCAGACTGTGAATGAGCTTGTGCATGTCCTGCATGAACGCGTGGAAGTGCACGCGGCGCTTCGTGAGGTGCCGCGGTACCGTCTTATAGAACATGTCCATCAGCATTGTCTTGCCGCTACCCACGTCTCCATACATGTAGATTCCTTTTGGGCCAAACTCAGGAGCAGCTGCAGACGACTTTGATCTGAGCAGCCTCGAGAGGAAGCCGCGGCCGCCCCGGCCACCGGCGGCTTTCTCAGCGTACTTGGACTTGTCCCGACGGTAATGCACGAGATCCTCGTACACTTTGTTCAAACTAGCGAGCATCTTGCGCTGATGCTCATCGTTGCGGATCTTTTTAAGTTTCACGTCTGCATCGTACTGCTGGAGCGGGCTCAGGCCACTTCCGCTGCCGGCGCCGCCTGCGACACTAGAAGTTTCTTGAGAAGCAGCTTCCGCTGCAGTCGACAGCCTCACGACATGTGAAGGCACTAGGCGCGGAAGCCGCGACATTGCGTGGTAGGGCCGCGCGAGTGACACGCTGAGCATCCTGAAACCACCACCGAGATTTTCACCGTCGCTTAACACCGGCGCGCTCTCGCAGGTTATAAGTCAGCCAGCCGATGTGTGATGCACGATGAGTCTGTGTAGCGGGGGCAAGCCGAGACCGCCCAATGGCAGGCCGCCCCGGTTGCCTGAGACTTCTCCGGCGAATTGTGCTGAATTGGTACAATCTTCGGCTGGCTCACGCTTACATCGAGCTCCCACTGGGATCTTGGGCTTGTAAACAACCCGCCGAGAACAGCTTAGAAGGCGTGCCCGGCTGACGCACGCGCATCGAGTGCCACAGACCTCACGGTTAGCCGCCGACGCCTGCAGTAGAGGACGCTTCGCTGACGTGATCCACCTACCTTCTCCGGGGTGCATCGCCAAGTCTCCCGCTCTTAATTCGCCCGTGATCATGGCACGCTGCTGACAAATACAACTTTGGCGTTTAATCGATAAGCCTCCTCCACGCGTGGGCAGTGCTGGGACGGAGGCGCGAGACTCGGGGTAGGGGGAGAAGGGGCCGTAGCTATGCGTGCCGGGAGGCTGTGAGGTGGGCGGTAAGCTTGTTTAGCTAGGTAGCAGGGGAGGGGGGAAGGTGACGATGGTCACACCACTGGCTTACTGGAAGGAATTTCAGCAAGGGCAGGAATAAGCGGCAAGCGCAAAACAGGGGAGGCAGTGCAGCACTCAGGCCGCTTTCATGCTGAATTATCGTGCCAACCAAACAGAATCAGCGTTGGACGGCGTGCACTCACGGCTTAAGTATAGGACAATGCTGAGTGATTGGGCGGCCGTTACCAATCCGGCCTGCCGCAGACAGTGCCGTCGGCGAATCTCTCGTATAGAGCAGTTGCCCAACCGATGATGATCTGCGCACCGCTTGCAGAAGCATCTACTGTTGGTGGCAGAGCGGGGATTCCGCGTGGCTCTAGCCAGGTGAGGGCACGGACGGGCTACGCATGGCATGCAAGAGTACGCGTTCTCAAAGGGCAAGGGTGAAACCTGAAAGCCGGAGTAGTACATATCGTGATCGCTGGTTCGTGGTCAGCGCCCCAAGCACCGAGGGAATGCAAGATAGTGGGTGTTGGTGCTGCCGCACGTGTGGAGTCTTGGAAGACGGTGTGCCGTGACAAGAACTCCTGCAGTTGGAGAGAACCATCGCAAGGGTATATAAAAATTAAGAGTAAAGATGATGATACAGATCAATACCGCACGCTTCAACTCAGTCTTGGCATCCGCAGGAGAATTTTTGGTGCGACGCTGCGCACCTGCCAGAAGCGGTGATCGCTGGCAGCTGCTATGCCCCTCAGTCGCGTGAGATTGTGCGGCGTGCACTTCAGTGTAGTGTTTCTTCATAATAGCCCTAACCCACCCATAATTAGAAGTCAATTAATACAAGCAGTCACTGTTTGAATAACAAACTCGATCAGCGCGTTCAAAGGCTTGTCCACTCGTTTTGGAGAAAGTTTGAAAAGTTCCGATCACACGGACACATACGACCTAGCCGCATCTTGCTGTTAAGGCTCCAACCCGCGGTCGCGCACTCTTTTATTTGTCTTTCTCCTCTTTGTTGGATACTAGCGCCGACTACATTTCGTCGCTTAGCTCAGGACGGCGCTGTATCTCTCAGGCGAGAAGGAATTCGCGACTCACTCGTTGAAATCAAACCCAAAAGGTAAGTATCTTCGCATCGGTAGATCGACGACTCGTCGCTCCAGGCCCCTGCGCTGCTAATCTCGACTTTGAGTTAAAGTCGCATCTAACGTCCCATTAGACTCGCCCCCTTGCGTCACGCACCGCTAACGCCTGGATTCGGCTCCGTCGCGGGCGCTTTTGAGAAAAAAGCCCTGCTTTCACTCGATAGTTTCGAACTCTCCTCGTAAATTCTTAGATACGGCCCGGACGACGCTTGATTTCGTTCGGCCTAACGTGGGGAGTATCGGCACACTACCGCGTGAGAGTGTTTCCCGTAGCTTTGCCATAGAGCGGTGTCTGAAACCAGGAAACCCTGTTCTTCGCCGCTGTTGGATCCTCCCTGCTAGTGGTACTAACGATAGGGGCGGTGACTCTATTGTCGACTGTTTGTCACATCCCCGAAGCACATACTAACACCATCACAGGACTGTTCTTTTTGACTAGATTGCCCGCATTTCATACTCGAGAATCGTTTCGCGTCGTTGACGGAAAACGCTCGCTTCTTCACTCTACCGTGGCCTCATTCATTCTTTTTTACCAGGCACTGGTTTCTTACCTACTTTCATTCTCTCCTTTTTTATCCCCAAGGACGCGGTACCTGAAGATGCGTGCAAACTCAACCCAAAGCTATGCGACCCACTCGTTGTCTTTGCGATCGTGGCTGTGTGCGGCATTGTTAATATCAACGCCAGCCATCGTCCGCGCCGACGCAAGCTCATCGCATGCTAATAACCATGATGATGATAATCCTCAGGCCGTGGAATACGCTACCATCAACTTGGACTCAAACCTAAATGAGGACGAGGCTGCATTTGTGAGACTAGCGGACCATCTCAATTCGCGAATTAATGCACCGCTACCCACGACTGGACCCTCTGTGGTATCTGAAGAAAGAGGTGGCGATGCAGGCGTCGACATCCAGGGGCGCGCGCTCAAGGATATCAACTTTTTTGATGTGGCTGGGAGCCATGCTAACTCCTCATCCAGGCAGCCTGCGCCGTACGAAACGCCGACTACGTCGTCATCGTTCGTCGCTTGGACGCAGCACCCTGAAAAGTCGTCTACCGCACCAGGACCTCCGACGATTACGTCTGTGCATTCTCAACCTGGCTGGGTGTCCTCGCTATTTGGCGAACCATCGTCGACGAGTTCGTCGTCTTCGCCATGGCACAACCCTCACACGTCGTCCTCTTTTAAAAGAGTGACGTCGTCTTCAAGCTCAGAATGGTGGAACCCGAGGCCTGCGTCGTCGCCGACGACGTTGTCGTCGTCGTCTTCCACGCCGTGGTATTCTAGCTCTCAGCCGACTACCCCGACGTCTTCTGGGAGCTCAACGTCCTCGCTATGGTCGTCTCCGTCTTCTGAGACACCGTCGCAGACACCGTCTCCCAGCTCATCGTCGTCGTTGTCATCACCTTCGTCGTCGTGGTCATCGTGGTCACCGTCCTCGGAGCCATCGTCACCGTCGTCGCAGCCGCCGTCGTCGCAGCCACCCTCTTCGCAATCACCGTCGTCTGCGTCGGCAAGAGACGGTCCGCTACAGTCGCCATCGTCATCTTCGGCACAGACGACATCACCTGCTCCGTCTTCACCTCAGTCACCGACCTCAACGGCGTCGCAAGAGACGACTAAATGGAGTGCGTCGTCCTCAAAATCGACGCCAGAGCCGGCTCCATCGTCAGCGGAACCGACCACGGTATGGCCATCGACTTGGCCGACGTCGTATTCGTGGCCCTCGACCCTTTGGGGGACACCGGCACCTGCCAAGAGCCAGGGCTCTGATGCCCCGTCGTCGTCAGACTCAACAGAGATTCACTGGACCCCAACAACGTCAATGCCTCCTTGGCATCCATCTGCTACTTCGTCGGCGTCACAGTCTACGGCCTCGGCCTCGTCTCCGGCTTCGCAGTCATCCTTGTCTTCCACTTCTCAGTGGATTTGGAGCTCTGACTCGTCCCCGGCGTCGTCGACTCGCAAGTCCGTTTTCTCTGACTCGGCTTCGTGGACGGGGTCTACCGCCCCTACGTCAAGCTATCACTACTCTGTTCGTTATGGGTCTGCGATTCCAGCCTCGTCCCCATCTACTACCAGTACTGGAACAGGCTCCCCGGTAGTCGCACCCTCGGCAGCAGTGTCTTCGACATCTGTATCCTCAGCCTCACCCTCGGAATCCACATCCTCGGTGTCATCCGCGCCACCTACCACGACCGACACGAGCAGCTTGTCGGCAGCTTCGCAGAGCTCTAGTTCAGCGCTGAGCAGCAGCACGGGAAGCTCGACAGGTATCTTGTCCTCGGCTCCATCGCCGCCGTCGGCGAACGGGCCGTTGTCATCTCCTTCAAGTCAAACGGCGACTGCGCTATCAACCAGCGCAAGCTCAAGTGACACGTCTTCGACCTATGTGCCGGCAGGCGTGGCGAGCTCAGGTCAAGCGTCCTCGATGTCTTCTGATACTGGAGTAAATTGGTCGAGCACAACATCACCGCCGCTGGGGGCAACGCTGACGAATAGCGACTTGAACACTGGAGCAACTGTGATGCCCACAGAAACCACTCCTCTGCCGTCAAGCTCGTTATCCGCAACGATTTCAAATACGGAATCGTTTAGCCCAACAGTGGTTCCAAGCGCGAGCACGAGCATCCCAAGCTCGAGCTCGAGCTTGCAGACTTCTAGCCAGCAGCAACCGATTGCACCTGCATCATCAGCATTACTTTCGTATACCGCAACGTCGTCCGGTCCAGCTACTGTTGTTCCTACGATGACCGCGGTGACGCCTTCGACCTCAAGCGTGCTTGGTGCCTCAACTGCCACTGTTGCGCCGACAAGCCCAAGTTCCCTTGGCAGCACCGAGTCTGCTGTGACTGGTCCCAGTACCTCTACTGTGATACCATCTGATGCTGCCAACTCGTCGGTGAGTACTACGGTTACGAGCTCGGAAGAGGTGACGCCCTCTGCGTCCCCGACGACGCCGGTCGCAACCGGGCCGTCAACAACAGTCAATACAGGAGTCGCGACGTCTTCAGCTGAGTCCACAACTACAACCAATACAGGAGTCGCGACTGCATCGGTCGCTACCGAGGTATCGGTTACGTCCCCTTCTAGCACCAGGCAGACGTCGGGCCCAGCTGCTCCGTCTTCGTCGACAGCGTACAGCACTACCACTGAGACAACGGCGTCTGCTGCGCAGTCTGTGCAGTCCGAGCCGGCATCGGGCTCCTCCCACCAGTCATCGGTCACGCCTTCAGCGTCACAGGTGTCAACAAGAACGGGGACCTTTACAACATCCTCGGAGGAGCCTGTGACGCCAGGCGCACAGTCGAGCCCGGCTAGCCAAGCTCCGTCGGAGAGCCAACCAAGCCCAGCCTCATCGCCTATAACTTCGTCGCACCCTTCGGGCGCGAGTTCTGTTCCGACCTCCGCGAACACGGCCACCACGTTCCTCCCGACCGGCTTGGTGACGGAAGGAGCGAGCACCACGGCGAGCCAATCTCCGGCGTCTATTGGTGCGACGACAGCTCCACAGGGGTCAGCAAACCCTGCTGGCTCTGGAGCCTCGTCCGTGCCACCAGGATCTTCCACTTCTCTCTCAGCAACAGATACTGTGACGACTACTGCCACGCCTTCGCAGACGCCTGGGCTGCCGGGGCAGATCGCGCCGCAGACTGCCCCCAAGCCAGACTCGTCGGAGACGCTTGTGCAGATCGGATTCAAGTACCCTCTAAATTATCCGTTTGTTGCCCGCCACCCATCCTCTGCTGCGCAGATCTTTGCCTACCTGCCCGAGGGTATTGCTCAAGGCCTAGACATCGACGAGGGCAAAGTGCAGATGAAACAACTCGTTCCGTATCAGCAACCTGGTGATAATGGTTTCCAACAGACGATCGCGAAGCTTTACGTCCCGAAGAACTCGGTGACCCGGCTCCAGTCGCTGATCTCGGATACCAAGTCCCGGCTCTATACGGATCAAAGCGACCCAAGCGTGACCACGTTGATGAGGCTCATTGATCCCGGCATTCCTTTGCGAGGTAACCTGCTCTCTGGTTCAGGGGGGCAGAATGGTGTAAATGGCCAAGGCGGGCATGGTAGCGGCTCGTCATCTAATGGCGCGGATTCGGGCACAACTTCTGGCGGTGGCGCCTCTGCCGGGGCTGCCGGCTCACTCGATCAGAATCTTCAGCCTAATATGAAGACGAGTCGGGCTAGTGGAAAGGTCGCTGGAATCGCGGTCGGCACCGTTGTAGGCGCCGGTGTTGCGGCAGGTGGCCTGTTCGTCCTAAGCTTGGTCCTGACGGCGTACGTACGTCGGCGCTACGAAAATGCCCCGCTCCCACCGGACGAGCCCGCCCAGCGCCAGGATGTAGAGTCCTACCATGACATGTCAAGCTCAAACCGCTCGAGCCTGACAACTCTTCCAGGTGTATCCTCAGCTCTTTATGGTGTCGGCACTCACGACGACGAGCAAGTCTCTAATGGCGGTCCAGGCGTGCGCGCCTCCATCGCAACTCCTCCGGCGATTAGCCATCCCATTGTCACAGAAAACTCTCTTGGCTGGCAATGACACCCCTATATCTTATTATTGTTACAACTAGCTATTTATTTGATACCACTCTGTTTCTCTCACCTCCGCCTTTCCAGCGCACAGCTCAAGTGTCCGAACTGCTGCTTTGACTCTCCTGCCCACTCTCATCCCCGCTGCCCCACCACCCCTGTACTCTGCAGTCACGATGCCAAGGCATGGACGACTGAGTCGTTTAATTGAGCTGAAAAGCTGCACGACTCGGCTGGTGATGATAATCGAGGTTTTCTTTTTTTAGATTTTTTGATGCGATTCATATTTTATACTGTTAGATATTCTGCAATTTAGCGGATTTGAAGTACAGCAGCTGCGTTGCGTGCCACTGAAACCCTTCCTTTTCTCCAACCACCCGAATCTGCACGTCCTGCTATCAGCAGAGACGAATGATTTCGCCGGCACCGCTGCATGTGGCGATCAAAGAGTGGAAGGGGGTGTTGTCCTATCTGACCCGGGGCTGAGCCAAGAACTACCCGGGGTCAAACTGATACCGGGTAAGCCATGCGTAGTACCCTGGACCCGTCTGCGGAGGGTGATTTAGAGCCAGCAGTTTGGGGGAGATAGACAGACCCGGCAGTTCTGCGAGCAAAAGAATACACTGAAGAATTGTCAATGCCAAGCTACTCTATCGATACAGAGCTTGTGGATGTTGCTCACACGGACCAGCACCATGCTGCCGTCGAGCCGATTTACCAGAGCGCGACATTCCACCAGGAGGGACTATCCAACTTTGGCGAGTACGACTACACGCGGAGCGGAAATCCGACAAGGACCACGCTCGAGCGCCATCTTGCGAAAATCATGGGTAATGCCACCCGCGTGTATGCGACGAACTCGGGAATGGGTGCCATCGACGTCATCTGCCGGCTGCTCGGTCCCTCTGACGAGGTAGTGGCTGGACTTGACCTGTACGGCGGCTCGAGCCGCCTTCTGGAGTACATGGGCAAGACTCTAGGTCTCAAGTCGCATCACGTTGATACGACTCAAGTCGATGAGGTCGCCAAGGTGCTCAACGAGAACACACGGCTAGTGCTGCTGGAGTCTCCGACTAACCCGGGCATGGGAGTCTGCGACGTCTCTGCGATCTCTCGCGCTGTGCGCGCGCACCCGAAGGCGCGACGCGCGATAATTGCGTTCGACAACACGATGATGAGCCCGATCAACATGAACCCGTTTGAGCTCGGGGCTGACATCTGGATGGAAAGCGCGACAAAGTATCTGAGTGGCCACCACGACCTCATGGGCGGCGTCCTCGCCGTGCAGGATAAAGACCTCGCGGATAAGCTAGGCTTTGTGATCAATGCCAACGGCAGCGGCCTTGCACCCTTTGACTCGTGGCTGCTGCTGCGGGGCATAAAGACCCTTGGCGTTCGGTTCGAGAAGCAGCAGAGCAATGCGATCAAGATCGCGGATTGGCTGGAGCAGATCCGCCCGCAGCTTGTCCTCGATCGCTTCGACGTGGTGTTTCCTGGTTTGAAGTCGCACCCGCAGTATGAGCGCCATGCCGCGCAGTCCAAGGGCCCTGGTGCCGTAATGAGCCTGCGCACCTATGACACCGCCGTATCCGAGAAGATCGTCGACGCCACACGTCTGTTCAAGATCAGTGTTAGCTTCGGCGCCGTCACGAGCCTGATCTCGCTGCCGATCAAAATGTCCCACGCCGGTATCGATGCCGAAACGCGTGCTGCCCGTGGATTCCCTGAGGACGTTGTGCGGCTGTGTATTGGTATTGAGAACGCGGACGATCTCATTGCCGACCTCGAGCAGGCTTTCATCACCGCTGGAATCCTCAAAAAGAATATTTAGACCCTCTCAGTTTTATTACCTAGCATGTTAATATAGCAGTCGACTGCTGTGCCCAGCATTCGCGCGCATGATGCTCTTGGCCTTTGCCTGTGCACGCGGCGCAGCCACCGGCGAAGTGAGGAGTACTGTGAGGCTGCGAAGCTGTCGAGCCCGACGATGACAATCACGGATTGTCACTATGCTATTATCATGGGTATATAAAACGTTACTTATGATGAAGAGGTCCCAATTTCGCACTGCGATGCTGCAGAAAAGGCGTTCAGGAGGCGAGTAGCAACCTGATTAGCGCAAGTATGAGCGCATGAGGTTACCGAGCTTATTAGCACCTTGCTCCAGTGCGTTCTTCACGTCGTCGATATCCATGTTTTGCGCCATCTCGCCAGCGCGCTGCGCGAGATCGTAGGCTTGGTGTGAGAAGTCCGAGTTCCCGGACACGCTGCGCGGCTTCTCCTCGCGCCCAAAGTAGCTGCTCGACGAGATCGACGTGGCGTTGGCGAAGCCTTGCAGGCGCGTGCGGTCGTCGCCTGTCGCGTCTTGCGAACGGCCGAAGAAGTCGTCGCTGGAGATTCCCTTCGCTCCCGCGTACTTCTGGGCAATTTCGCTGCGGTTCGCGTCGTAGTTGTCAACTTGTCGCTTTGGCGCAGCCGCGGCCGTGTTCTGCGGCGGAGCCGTCGCCGGCGTAGCGCCAAATCCGAACCGGCGCAGCTGTTCCTGAGGCGGAGATCCCGCATCGGCGCTGTCTTTGGGGCTCTGCGGCGTGGGCTTCGGCGGAACGAATCCGGAGCCAGAGCCGGAGCCAGACACTGGAGCCGGATGCTCCATGACCTTGAGCTGCGACGCTACAGCGCTGCTACCGCCAAGACCCCCGCGAGCTCCAAGGCCGCCGGCGCTCGGAACAGACTCGTTTGGGTTGTACCCGAGCTCCTCGGTCCGCTTGCGCTCCTCCTCGGCTTCTTTCTCGAGCGCATCGAAGTCGATATCGGCATCGTTACGTGGCTTCCTGGCGGCCTTCGCCTTGCGGTCTTTCTTTTTGCCGAGTAGCGAGCCTGAGGGCTTGGCACTGCCGGATCCGGCCGCGCCGGTGCCCGAGCTAGCCTTTGGGGACGCCGGTGGCTGAGGAGTCGGCGTCGCGGCAGATGGCAGCGCTGAGTCGACCTTCGCCGGCTTCGTAGGCTTAGCGATGCGCTCACTTGCTTCACGCTCGAAAAAATCATCCTTCGTCTTCGAGATATCGCTGACGCTCTGCTCGGCGTCTGGATTCAACAGGGCGACACTCGACAGATCGAGCACCTTAGCGCCGGGGAAGCGCACCGAATCGGCCTTCGTGCGCGCCGCAAGCTCCTTCAAATACTTTTGCGCCACCGGGCTCTCGTACTTTACCTTATACTCGGTTCCAGGAGTGAGCAGCGAGGCGCCGCGGTTCTTTGTGAAAAACTCGCGCGCAGACTTGTTTCCGCCAACCTTGACATTGCGAAGGTGTCCGATGTTCCAGTTGTCCATCGTCGTGGAGCGCACAAACGAAACGTGCACGCCAAGGTTGCGATGGTGCGCGGAGCAGTCGTAGCATATTATGAGCCCGAACGTCGCAGACGCCCACGCGGGGTTGCGCGCTCCGCAGTCAAAGCATACATTGTTCTCTGGCTGCTGCTTGACGCGTTTAAAGAAGTCCACGAGGTCCTCCTTCGGGATCTGGTCAGTCTCACTTAGCCCGTCCATCCGCGCAGCCACGTTTGTTGTTTCGGGTCCAGGGAAGGATGGCCGTGGGTTGGGACGCGTCATCATCGATTCATCACGCTCAAGGTCGCAGCCCTCGGCCCAGGTGTTCTCCCAGCTGAGCCGTGGCTGCCTTGCGCAGGTACCTGTTTCTTGGCCTGCCCTGCTGGCTGGGCTGTGCTGCCATCTGTCCCCTGGGCCCAAACTCCCAGCAAGCACCTGACCCGAGCTGGACTGGAGCCAGCAGTACCGTGTCGCCCACTCCCGCGGGAGCGTCAACGTGATCCGACCCAGCTCTGGAGCCTAGATACTGCTAAGTAGCCGCGGCACGGACTGGCGACGAAATGGCCAGTCACGCGCGCGCCCTGGCATCCTGAGTTTGTTCGCTCCCTCTGCCCTCCCCGGCGTCTTACATCATCGCTGGCGCTTTTCCAATAAGAGCACACTCCGTACACCTATCGTACAATAACCATGCTGAGCCGCGTGTCTCTGCCCCGCATGGCCCGTGCGGCCCTTGTGCCGCGTCTTGCCCGCAGTTACGCTGATTCTGCTAACGTCAAGCTTCCGCTCGAGCTGTACGGCCTCAACGGCACGTACGCGAGCGCGCTCTACACGGCCGCCTCGAAGGAGAATGTCCTCCCGAAGACGGCGCAGGCGATCGAGAAGCTGAAGGAGCTCCTCCAGTCCGACGCCCGTACGAAGGAGATTCTCACCGATCCGAGCTTGAGCACTCAGGACCAGGCCGCCGTCATCTCGGAGGTCACCAAGGTTGTCGGCGGTGACAAGGTGTTCTCGGGTTTTCTGGAGACCCTCGCCGAGAACAACCGCCTCAACATCATTGACGATGTGCTTGCGGACTACGTCAAGCTGAACCAGGCCGGTGAGGGTCTCGTCGAGGCCACCGTCACCAGCGCAAAGCCGCTTGACAACTCGACGATGAAGAAGCTTGACTCTGCCATCGCTGGCTCGAAGTACGTCGGCAAGAGCAAGAAGCTGAAGCTCACGAACACTGTTGATCCGAGCATCAAGGGTGGCCTCGTCGTTTCGCTCGAGGACCGCACTGTCGACCTCAGTGTCGCGAGCAAGCTCTCGAAGTACAACCAGCTTCTTAACGAGTCGATCTAACGAACCCCTAAAAAACAGAAACGACTGCAACTACTTAGAACTAAAGCTAAACATCTGAATGCTGGTCCCCGAACGTATATGTGTGCCGATTTTCCACGTTGCTCCTCGCATGGTCCGTATGTCGCGCGACATGGCGCCTACCGTATAGGCTGTGTATATTATGCACTATATAGCCCGCAGTCTCGGCAGACGTCTCGGTCCGTTCGCTGCAATGCGGCCCGAGTCACCGCACACACCGAATCAGGCAGGTTCTGGACTCCGCCTCGACACGTCCTACACGTAATCGCATCTGCACAGCTGCGATAGGAAATACGTGCACAATTTACATAAATCAATTAGTCTGACGAGACTGTTTAGTTCTGAGGCCTGGGATGCGTCAGAATTATGATGCGTCGTACTAATGGCGGGAGGGGATGTGTAGCCGCGCATCACACAGGTACAAGAACCCTGAGCTGATACTCAAGCAAGGGCGGTGCTAGGGGGCGAGGCGCATAGATTCCCCAGACGCGGGTGTTTATCGATCAGCTCTACGCCCGCTACTGGTGCTGCGAGGCGTCATAACTCGATCGGGACAGCAAACGCAGGCTGCTGGTTAAGGAATCCCCACACATGGGGAGGCAGCAGCCGGCAAGCGCCGGTACGTCTCCAATGACGAAGCTGTTCCAAGAGGCCATGGATTCGCGGCATAATTCAGCCGATACGGACAATGACTGGGACGCGTGGCAGCCATGGCCGGAGGACAAGGGACCTATGCTCCGCAGCAGTTCTTTTACTGCCACACAGCTGTACTATCTCACCCCGCGGGCCGTCTATCTCGAGAGCCGCAAGATATTCATTGGCGACTTTCCAGCGGGCTGGGTTGAGCAGAACTGCGAGCCATGGATGGAGGCTGTGTCCAGAGACATCCTGCGAAATGCAGCGAAGCCATCAACCTACGACTCACCACCATCAACAGTGACGCCGGAGCCTTCACCAACGACCGTGCCAGGCATCGACGAAGTAACTGCTCGCCGCATAGCTGACGTCCGCCTTGCAACGGATCTCGCTACTACCACTGACAGAGTTATGCATGAACGCCTACAGCGCCGCGCGCGGCTGATTGAGGATGTACGGCGACGGCGATTCGACTTTCGCGACAAGGTGCTCACTGTGGCATCATCTGAGCCATCTGCCATTCCTGCGAATTCGCTACTTGCTCCTGAGAAGCGACATGTCACTCGCGCCCTCAAGCCGAGCCGCCTCATTCCAGAAGGCGCAGAGGCGCGAGCCGACCTACGTCACGCTCTCGAATTGCAAAACTACGAGGGGACCACGGGGGCCCGTCTCGTGGCCGAGCTCAAAAATGTGTTGTCTTTAGGCACCGATGTTCCTAAACTGGTGGTCAATGGGGAGGATTCTGTACTGCCGCCTGCAGGCAGGGCTTTGGAAGGCGACGGTATATCTGTCAGTGAGGGAGCTGCCCGGGGTGATGATGAAAGCCGCAGGTCTCTCGACCCGGCTACAGCAGATGCCAATTCGAATAATACTCGCCCCCCAGCCGCGCGTCCCAGACCTCCCAGTGATAGCGGTGCCATAGCTCGGAAGAGGGCTACCACGGAGGCTGTTTCGCGGTCAGATAAGACTGCGGTCTCTTTCAAGTCCAATTCCTCGGACAGCACAGTGTTCTTCGACGCTGAGGAATCACCAACACCGCCCAGGCCTACACCAACAGCAGCCTCTTCCGTGTCTCGCACCAGTATGCAGGTACCTTCCGGATCGGCGTCGCCCCAGGACTCATGTCAGACAAGCCCGAGCTCATTCAGCACTGAGGATGAGAGCTGTGAACGGAACGGCGTTGACTCAAAGAAGCTGCGCATCGAAGCCCATGCGAAACCTGTATCATCCGAGTCGGGGTTTAAACCGTCTCCTGAGAGTGGAGAAGTCTTCTCCTCGAAACCAACGAGTTCCGCTGGTAGTATGATGTCCCGTTCACGGCAAGACGGTGCGCCAGGAGATGCAGCGAGGCGAGGCCGTGCGAGGCGGCTCCATTTGCCGCGTCCGCGAAAGGGAAAGGACAAGGTATACCAAGGCCGTTTTCTTGTACAAGAGCGGCAAGCCGATTCGCGGCGACCCACTGTAAGTGAGATCGATTCGCCCCTAGAGACAACTTTGGTGAAACGGTGGAAGGAATGCGCGGTTTTCGCGTCACTCTCCCATAACCAGCGTAAGCCTCTGCGGCTCTCCTTCTACGATAATGTGCCTGAGACTAAGCTATTGAGGCGCTCTAAACGCTGGTGGTCCCATAGCCTAGAGAAGAAGCTTTCACTCAATATTGAGTCTCAGATCGCCTTATTCTCACCCCTCGATCTTACACTTGCGATTTGGCGACCGGGAGCTGTGGAGCTAGCCGGTACTAAAGACCATGGACATCGCAACAAGGACAAAACTACACGGGTTACAATAATTCACTCTCAGAGTCTAACAGAAATCATGGATCTTGCCCTATTGGTAGCCTCTGTGACGCGAGTAGCACACACGCTACATGGACGGTCCGTTTTGACTATGGGGGTACCGTATCTTGACCTTCACATTGAGCTTGAGATTCGGCAATCATTTGGGAGCCCTGAGGATCAGCTCGATAAAGCTCGCGTTGGACTGTCGAGGCTTGTACCGTATAGGGATCTGTTAGGGCCTGTGGCTTCGCCATCACCCACCATACAGGCACTCATGGAGACAGCTTGGAATAGTGTGTCCTCCTTGCCAGCAAAGCTACGTATGAGTACCACTGATCCAACGCTGAAGTTCGCCTTGGCGTGGCAGCTCACAGGCCAGTCACAACGCCCACTGTGGATGCGCAGCACTGCCGATGAAATTTACCCAACCACCCGGTTGTCCTGGCTCATGCGGTCGCATAACACGCTACAAATGCTGCAGCCGCTACCAAAGTGCCGTGAGGGTGATCTGGAGGAGCCGCCTGCTCTTGAGGGATACAGTCAGTCCATAACTAGTGACTGGTCGTATCACGCACTGTCAGGTTCACTTCACGGTAAAGGCAACATCTTCCAGAGCCAATCACTGTATCTCCACACGCACGACCATTACCTGCTATACTCGAAGCGCAATACTGCAATTCCACCAATGCTCGCATCAGGCCAGGGTACTCTTGAAAAGTTTGTGGAGCCATATCCGCTAGACAGAGCGGGCAACATAAAATGGGTCGAAACCAGTACATGTCTGCGAGAGGTTGATCATCACGACGCCATAGCAAAAGACGAGCTTTCGAGACGGACGCTTCTTCTAAAGGGCGCCAAAGGCCTCATAGACCTTATGTATGTGTCTTCTGCTGAAGTCGCAAAGGATAAGGATGAAGAAGTACATCTTCTTTGCGATAAGCGTCCGGACTATAGGATCAAATTTGACTCGAAAACTGTTGCAAAGCAATGGGCCTACCGGGTAAACGAGCTTATAAAGTATTGGAAGACTGTAAATCGAGGACGGTCCATCCGGCGACGAGTTGGGTCAGCGCCTGTGTTCGGGATCACACCGTACCTAAAAAACCGGAGCATCGTCTACAGCGGCCACGTATTCATGAAACATCATAGGTTTGCGACGTTCCGGGCTTGCATGATGCTCCTTACCCGTGATTCGCTTGTAATATTCAGACTCGACAAGTCGACCCCACCACTCCATCCGTACAATGCGGTCCCATCCATCGCTTTGGCACACCGAAAGGAGTCAGTTTTTGACTTGAACAACACCTACGTTTATACCGGTCATCTCGCTGCACACGCTCTTCTAGACGATGATAAACACCTGGACTCCAGTAACCCTGGCGTTCGAGCACTTCCCCGTGCTTATGATGATGGGTGGATTAGCCAAGACACTGAGCTCGACCGGTGCTTCGTCGTCTGGTATGGCCGTAGATCTCGGCTCTCACGGGCATTTTCGTCAACAGGGACGGGTAACTACTGTGCATTCCTAGCTCGCGAAACACTCGAACGAGATCAATGGGTATCGGCAATCCGGTATGTACAAACCGATCTGGCTGCTGAAACTCCAATCGACCATGTCGTGTTTTCGGAGGAAGACGACCCCAGCGCGACCGCTGAAGACGACCAACAGCCACGGAAGAGCACAGCATCAGACTGACGGGCTGCGTCTCGGGCCGACTCTTTGTTTTATGATCTGTCCTCAACTTATTCCTTCGATAAATGGGGACGCCTTTTGAATGATCTTTTTTCTAATGCACAATATTTGCATAATAATTTATTTAGTATAGACGTACCGACTATAATGAGCTTCCCTCACGGCATCTAGGAGCGTCCGGTAGGATATACAGAACAAGATTCTTAAGCTGAGTATTCGTAATAATCGTTATGCTCACCGACTCGTTTCAGATACTCTCGCTCGAGAAGCACGGTGAGTGACCGCTTGATGTCCTTCACGGATGGGTGGAATCGCGATCGGGCCTGCTGCATCGTTTCCTCGACCAGTTGTGCATGACTGAGCTGCTTGCGAGCCTTCATGATTCGTACAATAACCGCTTGAAGGAAGGCCTGACGTTGCTCATCGATCTGTTTGTCGGATTCGATAGATGACTCTTGTCTCTGTTCATTCTTGAGGGGCAGATTCAGATTCAGCCGCATCCTCTTACTCTTGAAATCAGGGTTAAACGAGTACACTCGTTCAGGTTCTTCCTTTAACACACCGGCTTTCAAAATATAGCCCAGCGAGCCGTCAAGAAGTTCCGCAGGAACTGGTACTTGCCGTGCGAGCTCGTCATGCG
This sequence comes from Starmerella sirachaensis, assembly GCA_030578495.1. Classification (NCBI taxonomy): domain Eukaryota; kingdom Fungi; phylum Ascomycota; class Dipodascomycetes; order Dipodascales; family Trichomonascaceae; genus Starmerella; species Starmerella sirachaensis. Next base: position 338,882 of record JAJMSC010000007.1, on the reverse strand, counting down.
TTAGCGTATCAGCATCATTAAATGCAAGAAGAATCGCCATTTGATAAATACTCACCTGAAGCAAAACGAACCGATTTCCAGGCATGTTAAGTTTCATTTCGCCCTTACCAAAGTTCCAGAGCCACTTCAGCTTGCGGCCATTGTGGAGCTTGTCATAGAAGTCAACAAAATGCTCGAATGTAGGTTGGAGGCTAGGCGGAAGCTGAAAGTCTGACACATCTCGATACGGCAGGGGCCAAAAGCCCTCAGCGAGCACGAATGGCACAAAACTGTTCACTGGAGCCTTGGCGTCTGGCGAGCCGTCGAGTTCCAGGTCTTGTTCGCGCTTGCGGAATTGTGTTTGCAATTGCTGAGATGTCTTTACATCAGAGAACATCCGTTGGAGCTTATTAGTATACTCAAACCCGCATATCTCGCCGAGACGTGTTACCATATGAGTCTCCCAGTCAGGGTTTGCTGAGGTTTGATGAACAAGACGGCGCGACAACATACGTGAGTAGTGCTTCTCGAAGACATCCTTCTCCTCTGTATATTTTAACAAGCGTAATACTCCGGCAAGGCCGTCCTCGACCTGTTGGTGGTCGGAGTTACGCGATGACTTTTTGAGAAGAGAGTCTGAATAGCGTGCGAGCAGCTCCGGGGTCTTCGAGTCTGCCGTGGGAGCCGCCTTTGCGACAGCATTTGAGTTGATAAAAACAGAAAACCCGGCATCGACAGCTCCTCTCATTGTATCTGAGTTCTCAAATGAGGTACGCACCAGGCGATCGAAATAATCGCAGACACTGAGCAGCGCATCGACATAGCTCTTAGGATCAACGCTGGTTCCCTGCGGTTGCGATGCAAGCAGCTCGTTCATACGTTCAAGCCCCTTCTGCTCGACAAATACCTGCAGCTTCTGTCGTACCGGGTCCAGCCCGTACGGCACTTTATACAGCAAAGCATACATAACATGCAAGTCTTGGCCGCGGTCATCTGCCAGCAGCCCCAAAAACTCGTTCTGAATCTTTCTTTCATGAGCTTGGATAAGGAGGCGTTCGCACTCCGTCATAAGCAACTCCTCAGTGCTGGGATGGAGATATCGATTGACTCGTTCACGCTCCTCTAACAATCGCCTTTTAACCCGCCGCATATAGTAAACGACGCCATGGCTCGCGAGAATTTCGCGCGACTCGTGAGCATAGTACCGCGCAGTCGCCTCAAGAAATGGCCTCTCGAAATTCTCGGTGTAGAATAAGAGATTTGTGTGCTTGCTGTTCTGATCGTCAAAGCCAACCGACACCATCGAGTAAATGCTGACATTGAGCCCGACATAGTCGATCTGCTGACCGTCACGGTCGCGCTGAATGGCGTCAAGTAGCGCCCTTACCAGCGGGGGTCCTAGAGGTAAAAACATCTGTTGCCTCCACATCACTAGACAAAGCGTGTTGACCTCGTAGACACCCCGTTGCCTGCCACCTTCATCACGCTCCTGCTTGACCCAGTGGCGGTTTAAATAGGAGAAAATATGGTCTAGATAGCGCGCACCTGCCAAGTAGCGCTCCCAAGATCGGTTATAGTAGTCGATCAGCTTGTCTCCCCCGTCAACAGGGGCGGCTTGCAGAAGCTCCAGCAAATGTGCCTTCAGATAATCCACAAGGCGGGAATAAAGCTCACCACCTAGAAGCTTTGTGTGATGGCCCCTGCTGCCACCGCGAGGCGGCTGGCTCTTGGGCGGCGGTGGATGGGTAGATACGCAGAAGTTGTGAATCGCCGTGTACATGTTCATGTACACCTCAGTCGTGAGACCAAGATTGGCCAGGTCGCGTTTCATGATCACATCCACGCCTTGCGAGATGTACTGCCACGAGGCATCAACATCTCCCTGCCGCGCAAACGACATTTCCGCAATCGCTGTTGTTTTCGGTTTACCGCTAGTAGTTCCGCACGTTAGAGCGTTACGTGTAGTCAGTAGAAGGGTGAGGAAGGAGAGGGCTGGGCTAGCACCGCAGGGCTAGGCCTCTCTGTATCTCGGCTATAGCAGTAGGGAGGAGTGCGCCACACTCCCATTATGGGCGAGGGCAAGGGCGCCACCCGGCAAGACGGCACACGCATGAGACGCACAATGTTAAAACTATGGAAGCGAACAGCGACGCGAGAGGGTTCAGAGAGTGGCCACAGCAACTCAGGCCAAGTGATTGGAGTTAGTTCATTGTTGCGAGATTATTGTCTATGATGCTTATGATGTTGAGAGTACGCGTTAACCTTAGCACAGTCGATGAGGCGGACCACGCAACCTGCAAGCGAATATGACACCCCCCTCACCCTCCTCATATGACACCCTAAGGGGCAAAATTGACATGCAACACAGCCAGCAGCGCGCATGCATGTCTAGCGTTAAGTAAAAGAAGCGCAAGCACCAAGACTCCGGAGCATAAAGCTGTGGAAGTAATCAAAACGTAATGGATCGGGTGAGTGTTGCGAGAATTTAAGAACGTGAAGATATTCCTAGTAATCGCCGCAATTCGATTACTCGTGGGAGTATCGTTAGCATTTTGCGGCGGTCACCCGTTCTCCCAGGTGCCGCTTTAATGAGCCGTAAGCTATGGCTCGGCTCGAGAAGTAGCCACAGCATTAATAGGTATCGCTCAGAGACCAGCATATGCGCCGGGTCTCGGTAGCTAACTATTGGTGGCCACCAAGGAGGGGATACGCGTTTGCGGTACGGATAGCTTCGTCTTCTCTCTGGCCTTACGCTCAAAAGAATCGCAGGCACGATTTTTTTCAAATCGTCGCCCCCGAATAGGTGCTTGATTTCGTAGTCAAGTATGCCCAAACTTGTTTTAAGGCAGGCTGTATATGAGACACCAATATGTTCCACTATAGATTGCAGGCCGGTATCAGTCATTGGATCGACATGCACCATCGATCTATCTGCTTTCGCGATATACGTTGGGGAATGGTCTTCTGCCATGGTGATCTCAGGGTCAAAGTTGGACTCGCCGAAACTGTAATACGGATCCATGCTTTCATCATCTGCGGATGCCAGAGGAGGGGAGGTTGGTGTCACTTCCAGTGGGTCAGTACCGACTCGAGCAGTCATGAGCCGCATCCAGGGACTAGAAAACATGTTGCTATCGGCTGGAATTTGTGACGATGGGGCCTCCTGGCTTGCTGGATACTGGTCCACCACAGCGTTATTGATGTCCGTGTCCGTGAGATTCCCCAGGGTAACAAGCCGACCATTCGAAAAGTACTGTAATCGGAACTGGCCTAATTCATTTAGTAGCAGTTCATCAAAGTCAATGCTCAATTGTATCCTGCCGCTCATATGTGTGCTCAACGGTCGATCTCAGATGTTGTGAAAATTCAAGCAGACTGGGTCCACCGCTAAAAGAAAGTACTCTCCTAGTATCTCGGTGGACCTCAGAAAAACCAGTGGTCCTAGCCATTGCCGTGCGAACTTGCATCTTTTACGCTCGATCAAGTACTTCGCATGCATCATGCCTTTAGTCGTATCAGCCTAAAATCTCTAAGATCTTAGCGGCAATTGCGCCAGAAATGAGCTAAAATGACTCCTCAAGATATGCAGACTAAATTGCTCGAAAAATGGAGTCGAAATAAAAGCTTGAAGGCAGTTTACTGGTATCATCGTGAAATCTAGTATTCTCGTCCTGGAAATGCCCGCCATATAGTTGTCAGAGGTGACCTAAGATGAAAGGGTTTCAGTTTAAGGCAACTCCCGAACGCTCACAGTCTGGGAATACGCTGTCCATGGTGGATTTGTCACCGGTTACTGCTTGGTGTGCACAGAAGTGTTGGTCCCATGTTACTGGCAGCGGGGCACAGCGTGGTGAACCTGCCCTTACGCGATTCATTCATACATGACCCTTGCTTGTCCTAATGCAGCTAGTAAGCGGCCCCAGATCGCTCTAGGATGGTAATTTCCTTGAGATCCAGTGAATCTTCCCTGATAAGAGGAAGAACACGAACACCTCATGCTGTTCCGTGGAGATAAGTAGAGGTCGTTTACGCTTTTCTGGCTAATACATATGGTGCAAACTGTCATGCACCCCATATCTCGCTTGCTGCCCCGCCGCAGCCCACTTCCACCGTCGTTTGCATTACCGATGGTAGCAGCAGTATGATGTAGGTCGCGGGGGTGGGGGCGGTTTAACGACAAAATGCCGCAGTATAGGTCGAACTTGCTATCAAGGCTAATCGAAGCTACTACTTTAGTTGAAAATGAGCAGGGAGCAATTGGTGACTGATATTGTGACCTTTTTGGAGCGGTCCATCGAAACCAACGAAGTGTCTCCGTTTCAAGAAGAGCAGCTGAATATGGCTATTGGGAAACTCCGTAACGTTTATCGCATTTCAATCAGAGAAAATGACCAAGACCTTCGGGAGATCTACACAGCTGGTGGGGGTAAGGCTGAGAATCTTGTCATCGATATCGTAGGTTTCCTTGAACGGTGTGGCGATAATGATGTGACCGGAACCAGTGATAGGGAGAGCCTGGAGATTGCCATTGGCAAACTTCGCAACGTCTACAAAGTCCCCATTGATACAAGGGCGGGCGACTTGTTGGCCATCTTTCAAAAAGGGGTCAAATCTTGATGCACTTGGATGTTAAGGACATATTCACTCACTGCCGGGCAAGGCTATACTTAATTTCGTGCGTATTTCGCAATATAGCTTAAAATCCGATTTCTTAAGGTATCTATCGTGCTGAATTATTACATGGTTAATTATTGTTCATCATGCGATCTTCAAAAAAATGCATATTGACCTGGAGTATGGCTCGAACGAGGTAAAGCTGGCCAGTAGATAGAGGGCGCAACTCGGAGGTGCAAAGCCTGTTCACAGTCATTTTGAATATGAGGGTTGCAGTAGCTCTCGCTAGTGGACGATGGTGCTGGTGGTGCAGAGAATGAGGGGCTGTTATCGGCGCTTTGGCGAATTGCATTAGTGAGTGGCCCGATCAATCATTCGGAACATGCTTACGAGGAATGTCAGAAACCACACTACAAGTGTCACGAAGATAAAGGATACAAGAGCTTTTTGAAGCTTGCAGACGCGGTGGTTTTGTAGTGCCGGACAGATGTATGGCTTTGCAATCATTGTTTCAAACGCAATCGCGAGATTCGCTGCGGTTAAGCACATCAGAACCAGATCCATTGTGACAAATTTGATCTTGGATTGTGGGCTGCGTAACCCCAGCGGCTGGCCAAAAGTCTCATTCCACAACGAGTAGAGTAGATATACAATCGAGATGCAGCATAGCACAATCGAGAAAATCGTAGATGCTGCTTCCCCGTGAGGAAGGAAACCCTCTACTGCCGTCCGTACGTGCTTCGTTTGTACGAATACGGCACACGAGAGACTCAGGGCGATGATAGCAAATGTACTTGCACTTCCGCGCAACGCAATGGGAAAGAAAGGGTTTCCTGCGAGGTTCTTCACGAACGATGCTTTGAACTTGTCAAATTTCACGATTCCATTCGGGGAATCCTCTGGCTGTTCGAGAGTGTTTTCCCACTTCTTACTGAAATCGTACTGGTTAAGCATTGCTGGGTCCCTACCATTAGCTGTGCGGGCCTGGCCCTCTGCGTAGGGATCCATTACTGAATTCCAGCGACCTGCTTGCTTGAGAAATACCGGCTTGGCGTCCCCATTACGGCCCTGGCGCGCAGAATTCGGAGCATCGCCGTCTAGAATGAAGGCCGGTAGCTTTTCAGGATCGAACGAGAACACTCCCGGATTTTGGACAGCCCAAAATGGCACAGGAGTTTGATTCAGTTGATAACTCATGAATTAAACCCGGTTCGTTTCAAATCCCCTGACCTGCTCCTTTCGCTCTCACGATCTGAGATGACTATCCTGATTCTCTTTACAAGTCGCTGGCTGCACTATGAGGCCATTGACGGTGGTATCCCATAACGTCGTCCGCCCTGCTTCCTAAGCATGGCAAACATCAACAAGGCGTGAGACGAGGGCGAGGTAGCAACTAAGGATATAACAATTTTTAGGTATTCACCAACCTAGTCAGCTGCGGAAGAGGATTGCGACTCTATTCTACCCGCGCAACCGACTTCTCACGCGAGGCCGCATATGTGAGGGGTGCATTGTTGGGACAACCTCTCCATAGAAGGTGGAGGGTGAGACTCTGCGGTAGTGCCGCCGCACCACGCCCTCGCCCCATTCAGCAGGTTCCAGGGTTGTCTGCCAACTGGCCAGATCGTGTCGGTGTGAGCGCTAAAATAATTTAGAATCCAGAAAGCTGTAGCCGCAGCAGTACTAACAAGACTCGCGGGCTCAGCGATAGGTGCCAACGGTATACCGCAAGGATCTAAGTGGGAGACTGACAATGACCGACACAGAAGCCAAGATTTCAGCGGTCTTAGATAGACTAGAAAATGATATTGACAGGGTCAGTCACGAGCTTGAGCCGCTACTCAGCGCATCAAGCCTCGACGATTTGAGTGAACAATTACCGGACGGCCGCAAATCAGAGCCTTATCTTGTCAGTGCATATGCGCTCAGCTCGCTACTGTTCGGCTACCTCCGGTCGGAAGGTAAGGATACAGCAATTGTTATGCAAGAGCTCGCGCGTGTCAAGGAAAAAATGGACAAGGTGGAGAAGAACTCTACTTCGAGAACCAGAACAAAATCTCCAGAGGAGTCCAAAAAGTCCCGGAAGCGTGATAAAGGCAGGAAAGCTGAAGCAAAAAGCGACGGAGCGTCGTCCGGGAAACCTAGTGGGAAGCATACACGATTCGACGAGGCCTCCCAGTCTTCAAATGAGATGCCGGCGAAGCCAAAAAACAAAAAGAGCAAAAGATCCAGTGATTGATTTACCGTAATTTGCAACACATCACACTTCAGCATTGTTTGGGTTGACACTATCAGGCGCGTGCGTTGCAAACCGGTAGCTGACTTTTCGCTAAGATTAGCATGTGGATCAGCGATAACTACCATGCGTTTATATTGCCTTATGATTTCGCCGCGAAGAAGTTATGAGCGTAATCGCCCTGCGCGCGACTCAAATATCTGTGCATTTGAAGCGTGCCTTAGGATTCTGTGCACCTTATTGGGCCTTTAATGAAACTATCCTATGACTTTTTAACTTATTTATCTTGAATTGCCTAATTGCTCGTAGTATACAGAAAGCGAGCTATGGGTGCACGCATTACTTACTTACGTCTCAGGCCTACGCGCACAGGGAGCCTGTGTGCTTGCACGTGATGGTAATACGGCAGCGCGTTCCTATAGCTGGAAGCGGGGGCGGGCACTAAAAAGACGCGGCGGAGGGCTCAATGTGGAGGGCCCAGTGTAGCTTGGTTCTGAATAAATTGTGTCTAGAATCGATCTAAAGGCAATTTAGTCACCTTAGGAGCTCTGTACGAGCTATTCGATACCGGTATAGAAGATCAGTTTATAATTCGGCCGTCAGCGCGATCCTGATGGCGGGGTACGTACGGCCCTTAGGTAACGCGCCAGCTTTTGTATCCCCACCTTCGAGTTCGCGACTGTTTAAGCCAATTTATAGCTGAAGTCTGATGGGATTCGTAGACTTCGTGAAGCGGCACAAGCGCAAATTGCTTGCAGCACTTGGCGTGAGTGCGGGGCTGTACTGGCTCGTTGGATTCGCGCAGCAAAAGATCCGCGAAGTCCACGAGCAGATCGTGCGGGTGCGTCTTGCTGAGGAGGATCTGGAGCGCCGGTTTGAGCAGAACCAGCGCGACGCGACGTTCACAACTATGGCTCTGTTGCCGACTCTGAGCACACAAGTTCTTGATCGGCTTAATGTCGAGGCGATAAAGCGCGAATTGCAGGATCTCCGCAGCGACGCACGGGGTACCGCCGAGCTCGCAACGAGCCAGGAGCTCGCTGCTAGCCAGGAGCTTGAAGGCGTCACTGCCAGTAGTGTGAATGCTCTCAATCGCGACGCTGAGGCAATTGATGCCAACGCGCCCTCCTCGGCCGCGGCTCCCGGCGATGTGGGAACTGGTGATGCGGCGCTCGCCCAATCCAGTTCTCTAGCAGGATCCAAGGTGATTGTGGTCGCGTCAAAGTCGCAACTGTGGAACCAAATTAAAGTTGCCAGCATTGCCAGAGCGCTGGTATTGCTGTATAGTGAAGCGCTACTAACGCTGTTCACGCGTATCCAGCTGAATATTCTCGGTCGCAAGGCATATCTTGCGTCGATTGAGCGCGTCGTGAGTGACCCAGACTCTGTGAGCCCGGCAGCACTCGCGGCAGACGAGGAGCGCTTTGACGCGACGAGCCGCGAATATCTCACCTTCAGCTGGTGGCTTCTGAATCGAGGTTGGAAGCTTCTTGCACAGCGCATCGAGTCGGCTACGTCAGCTGCCCTAGAAGGTGTCGATCCGCGTGAACGGTTCTCGAGCGCGACCCTGAGCACTCTACTGGGTCGCGTGCACGCTGCCGCCGATGAAGCGATAGATGCGGTAAATGGCGGCCTCGTACCGATCCTTCTTCCCCCGCATGAGCTAGAGACTGAGGTCCTGGCCCAGACCGCCGACCCACTTGCGGCAGACGTCGATGTCGACGCCGATCTTCGTGCCTACCTCGACGAAACGGAAACAATTATTAGATCCGAGTCGGCCACGGAGGTGCTGCAGAACCTCGTTCACGCCGGAATCAGCGTGCTTATGAAGCGGTTGGATTCCCTGTTCGAAAATCCCGATAGCGAGGTGCGTCTCGCGGCCGTGCTAATGCTAACAGCGAAACAGGCGCACCAAATGGCTGCGGGCAGCCCTCTTTCTAATGAGTACGTCGATGCAATGATCGCCGTGCCGCTGCTCGACGCTCTGAGTGCGACCGTCTACTCTAATTATTAAATGGCCTGGCCCAACGAGTGCACTGCGGAACTCAAAGACATGCAGAATATCCCTACTTTTTTATGATGACTTTCTCCTCTTAGTGACGGCTTGTGGCATGTAGCTGGCGCTCACAATGATTTCCCACCCTGTGCGTCGGGAAATATGCCTCTCTATTTTTCCAGCTGGCAAACTCGATGCTGTATTTCTCTGTTTATGTTCTCTATGAACCCGCAGCGCTGCGATTGTCGCGCACAGGCGGGGCAGCGGTGGGGTGGTGCGCGCGCAGGTTTGTCATACGGCTATATATTAATATATTAATTATGTTCACGGCGAGGGCGTGCGCTGGCGCGCGGACAGGCCTGTTTGTGGCTAATGGCAACGAAGTGGCCACTCCAGCCTTTATGGTTGCGACGCGGCGTGCCGCTGTGCCACATCTCACGCCGGATCTCGCAACCTCCGGAGCAGCGCCGGCTGGCGTGACGGCGAGCGTGTATGCGGAGGAGATGTGGGACCGCGAAGGGCTGGTAACGTCGGCAATAAATCGTCAGCGCCTCCCCCTAGCTGCGCCAGTTGTTCTAGGAGCGGCTCGGCGCCCTGGATCACCTCTTATCACGAACAAACCGAATACGAACAACGCAATCGGCATCGCGACAGCACAGGGCAGCCGCCTAGCTCTGATTGCCGACATTGCTGAGTTTGCAGCCGAGTTGCAGCCTGATCTTTTCCTGGTTCCGTACGACGTGCCGGCCCAGACGACGGGTCAGAGTGTCGGTGGAAACCGCCTGCGGAAGATGCAGGCTCGTTCACTTGACTGGCTGCGCCGCTTCGCCATAAGCCGTGATGACAGCAGTGGGAAGTGGATCTTGGTTGCGCACGTTCCGCCAGAGCTGCGCACTTCTGAGTATCTAAGCGAGGCTGCGAAGTTTGCGCACGCCTTCTGCTTTACGTCAAGTGCCGCTGGCACTGCTACTCCGGACCGCGGAGAAGGTGAGGTCAGAGGTGCCACGGCAGATCTGCGCAATCTGCCCGAGGAATTTGCGAGTTCATTGCGGATTAGCGACCTCGTGCCAGCTAGTTGGGCAGATCTCGTCAAACAAGTCCGAGACGGCGTAGATCTCATTTACACACCCATTGACAGGTACACGGATAGCGGCCGTGCGCTAACTCTGAGCTGGTCTGCGACTACGCCGGAGTATATGGACTTGAATGACGAAAAGTACACAACTGACATGACCGCGTTGGGGGGGACTCCTCATGCCCTTGCATATATCCACCATCTCTTAAGCGACCACGAGATGACAGCACAGGTACTGCTACAGATTCATAATCTCGGTGTTGTCTCGGAATTGTTTGCGCAGATGAGAAGTGCTATTGAGGCCGGCACTTTCAACGAGGACGCCGCGAAATTTATTGCTGCCTATTCGTAATTCTGGCATCTCTAACTCCATGGATAAGCATGATACTGCCGATAGCTCTGCTCTCTATCAGCGAACATCCAGTTCGCGAATAATCTAGCATGAGTCTCAACTGGTAGCTTGCCAAATTAGCTATTGCTTGCTGTTACTAGGGGGCGAGCTGCCTTAGAGCCTGGTCTATTAGACAGTCCTATAGAACGGACCCAGCTTCTGCTAATTGAAAGCGCATAAAGCCACTCTGTTATTCATTGTAAAATGGGCTAATAAATAACCTGGCGGATTATTGAAACGACAGTGTTTCGCTTCAAGATCAATGCAGCACGTCCAGTGCAATATAAACGCCGCGCTCAAGCAACACACATAACTTTACACGTACTCGCAATGAGGTGAAGAGCTCTCCCACCAGCATTTCCTGCCAGGCCGCTCTCCTGGCGCGTGTCTCACTTCGTACCATCTCCCATCCACATCGTTTGCATAGCCCTTACCCTATGTTTACTCGATTTGTTTATTATGTCTAAGTCCGTGGAGCTACTTCATCACTAAAGCCTAGTGTGAGCAAAACACGGCGATGAGAGCGCCCCGAGTCCCATTGGGGACCATGCAGAGCAATGCTTCTCGAGCGCGATCCCAGCAGATCTCGAATATGAAACCAGCCGGTGTGCAAGCCGTAGCCCGCGAGCCTTCTTCTGCTACACTGGCTACCGGCCCAAAGCGATGGAAGATGCGCGACTTCGAGATTGGCCGTAAGTTGGGCCGAGGAAAATTCGGTAGAGTTTTGCTTGTTCGCGTGAAGGAGTCTGGATTCGTGTGTGCATTGAAGCTGATGAAGAAAGAGGAGCTTGTGAAGTACCACGCTGAGGTTCAGTTCCAGCGTGAAGTAGAGATCCAGGCCAGCCTTCATCACCCAAACATTCTCCAGATCTACGGCTACTTCCACGACTCGAAAAACGTCTACATAATGGTTGAGTTTGCGGCAAAGGGCGAACTTTATGCGATCCTCGGTGAGTGTGGCAGGTTCACTCCGGACCGCGCATCCAATTACATCTGCCAAGTTGCCGCAGGTCTAGAGTATTGCCATCAGCGAAACATTTTACACAGAGACATTAAGCCCGAGAATCTTCTGATGGGCGTTGACGGTACCATCAAGATCTCTGATTTTGGATGGAGTGTTCGGTCACGGCATACGCGCGGGACGCTGTGTGGGACTTTGGATTATCTACCTCCTGAAATGATTGAGAATGAGCAGCATCATCATTACGTTGATATTTGGGCTTTGGGTGTCCTCACGTACGAGTTCCTCACTGGTGAGGCCCCTTTCTACTCTGAAGGCCGGAAGCTTACCTATCAACGGATCAAGAAAGTCGACCTTAAGTTTCCATCATATATCGAGCCTGAAGCTGCGGATTTTATATCAGCACTTTTGCAAAGAGACCCCGCAAAGCGCATGCACATAGGTGATGTTCCATCGCATCCTTGGATGCAGAAGCACAAAGCTGCGTGGAAAACCCTCTACGATTAAATAGGGACGAGCATACCCCAAACATCACTATGTAAATTGAAACCCGAACTCATCATTCACGTCATTAGATGGGGTAACTTCTGATAGAATACCGCGATTCCTTTCAGGTTGGTTTTCAGAAGGGTCGGCATTGGCCATCGACATCGTTATGGTGGAGGTGTCTTTCGTCACAGAATCGTAGTCGTGAACAAATAAGCTTTCCTCTTCATTTTCCCCGCCAGGAGCCATCAAGGACCTTGTCTGCATTGCAAATATATCGTCAGGGTGCATGGCGTCCCTTGCTCCAGTATCATACCCCACTGTTGAAGTCACCGCATGTTCCAAAGCTTTCTTCCTCTTGAATGCCTTGAAGTTAGGTTTCCCGGCCGTAGGCAGATCCGAAAGCAGAGCTGGTTGAAGTACAGGCCGGTTTGTTTGTAACGTATTCTCGACCACCGCAAGTTCTACGTTCGGGTCATAGTCTAAAACTTCATGATCCTCTTCTTGGGGGGAGCTCACGTCTTGAGCCCTAGGCTGAGCGCTAGACTCCTTGACTTCTATCGGAATCTTAGTGGTATCAGTGCGCTTAGGCATTTTGGTTGTCCTACTTGATCCCTCACGGGTAGGCGGTAAGAAGGGCTGTGGCAATGGCCGTTGACGGAGCGAAATTGCCTCATTATGGCGTGCAGTTTGATCTGATCCAGGATCCTGTGAGGTCATAATATCAAGAGCATTTTTTCGCAGCCGACGTACCAGTTTAGTACGTACGGGTGGCGATGGGGGCGAGCCCATAGTGTCAACAGTAGCCGGCTCTATAATTTTTGCAGGCTCAGTAGTTCTCAGGGTTCCCGGTGGGCCCGCGTCTGATCTAGTAACCTGAGATCCGCTTGGCTGAGAAGTCATGATATCAAACACATTCAAGCGAGATCTTTTGGATTTATGGGAAACAGGGATGTCATTTGCTGTACGCTTCAGAGCACTGGGCGCGGTGCGGCGGACACTTTCATCACTGATGGGGACAACGTCATCTATAGCAGAAAAAATTGCTGAGTTGAGGATGTATCGAGTACCCACGGTAGCTTGAGCAGCCAAAGACTCCGACTTGTATACGACAATGGCATCGCCAGAGGAGCTTGGGCTTGAGGGAGGTTTACATGAACCACCGGCAGCCTCGATTATAGGTCGTAACGCCGCTTCTTGATCGGCGGAAGGGAGGCTGAATAGTTTCCCCTTCAGAATACTTTCGCGCTTTTGGTTTGGTATCCATTTCGGGTCGGGGCTGAATGGAAGGGGGTCAGGCACGAGGCTGCGCAGGGTGCTCACCCCGGTCGTTGCTGCCTTCGAGGCTGCATCCCGGAGAGCCTCAAAGTAATGGATGTTTGCCACGGGTATCTGTCGCGCCAGCGCAAAATAAAGACTAGATGTCGAGGACCCGGTCTTAACTAGAATTGTCGTGCTTTGAACGATGTGCGGCACGAGTTTCACATCCAGCGGCTCAACAATACCAACAGCGTGTCTCCATAGTGCTTCATGGGGCTCTCCAGTTTGCCCAGTGGTATATGTAATGACCAATGGCTGCCAATAAAGCCGTAACTTAGCCACGGTGCCAACCTTTAGGGTCACGGATTTGCCAGAGCCCACAGCGGGAATTTGCGTCGCGGTACCGCTGCTCAGTTTCTCGCCCCCAAGAAATGTTCCAAACCGCGACTCAAGATCGGTGATAAATACCTCTGATCGCACTGATGGGTGTGTAACCGCGTTATCCACAGCCAGCGGTCTGACCTCAATTGTACAGTGCTGCCGCGAAACGCTTGACTCCTTGACTACGATGTCGACACTGGAGCCAGGTGCCTTACCAGAGCGTCCAATAGTATATGGCTTGCCGGGCACCAGCCAGTACGAACGGTCGTTCACGGCCAGCACCCACATCTGTGATTTTCCATCCGGGCTAATGAATGTATCAGCCCTCGCCCACCTCCTAATGTGGCTACAGCTGTAGCCACAAAGCCGACATCACAGCCACATCACGAGCACGAAACAAAGACATTTCGGAGCACTATGAAATCAAAGGCACACTCGCAGGACCAATGAATCCTTTTTTAAAAATTAATCTGGCTGTGTGGAAGTTTTTTTGTCGTTAGCTGAGAAGCGTCATTGTTTACCAATCTATGTTCGATATAGCTCAAGCGGTATGTGTTAAACCTCGCGGTGACAGTCGACACGGTGTCACGACTACATAGCCGCATTATTGTCACACAATCATCATCATGCGAGATTGAGGGCCGCGCCCACAAACAAACCGGGTTCTTTTAGATCAGACTCAGCACCGCGAACTGGAATGACGTACAGAACGTCGAAGTTTGCAGACGGCATCTGGTAAGTCAGACCAGCCGCTGCCGACAACGTCGCTGGAGCATTCGCCAGATCACGGATGTTCCCCTGGAGGGTTGGCGACGAGTGCATCTTGAGGACACCTGCATCGACGAGCGCAGTCAAGCGCAGTGGACTCAATGGTTGGAACGGGAGCTTCGCCAGTAGCGCGGCGCGGGACGTGTAGAACGCCTGGCCACCAACAAAGTCAGAGCCATCACGAGGACCAACAGAGCCCTTTGCAAAGCCCAAAAGACTGTCAGGGCCACCGATCACGAAATTGTCACACAAGCGTACCTTGTCGTCCTTGCTGTGTAGGTAGCCGGCACGGCCGGAAAACCGTGCAACTAGCTCATCATTTGGCGTAAGGCTTGTAAGCCAGTTGAATGCGCCTGTAGCCTTGATATGCTGCTCATCCCCAGGGTTGCCGGCCGCCTCCACGGTCACCTTCGCATCGTGGAAAAGTCCAGCATGCTCAAGCTTTGCGCGAAGGGCCACGAGAAGGGAGCTCTGGCCTGCTGCAGCACGGACAACATCACTTGCGCCTTCGGAAATAGAGTGCACATTCCGGGCAACCGCACGAACGCCAGTCCGGAACAGGAGGCCGCCCACCCACGGCACGCGGAGCTCAGCAGCAATTCCGTGCGACGCCATGGAGAAGGAAGACCACACCCGATTCTCGTTGTGAAAGAAGGACTTGAGACGCAACGCACCGCGGCCTAGCGGCATGGGCAGCGTGAGCGACGCAGAGCCCGCGGCCAGCGTGTAGGGCTCTGGCTGGGCGGTTCCGCAGATCTGAAGAAGCTCACCAAGCCCAAGATGATTATAGAGATTCCATTGACCACCCAGAGCGGAGAGGCGGTTTGCAGCTCTCGTGCTGAGCTCTACCGCCTGCGACGGAAGCACGTTCGTAAGGTCAACGATGGTGCGCGTCGACAACACGCCAGGCAGAGTAGCGGGCGCCACTCCCGGAGCAACGACAAAGCTAGCATCGGCACCAATCGTCTTAAAGCTCTCGCGTGCTGTGTCAAGAACATCAAGCAGCTCGCTTGCGGAGGTTGCATCAAGCAATGGCTGTACACGGGACTTAATCACTATATCGCGAAAAGCACCACCGTTGAGGACTTCGACGTCATTCACGATCGGAGTCTGCACTTGATCCTCCAGAACAAATTCCATTGTCTATCACAACGCTTCGAGGCTACAGGACGTGCAGGTATAGTTCGCCGAACTCGCGTGTTTCGGAGGGCGAGGGCCCCAGTACCGGCCTTGCTGACTTATCCCAGCCCCGGTCTGACACTGGCGGAACCAGGGTGGAAGAGCTCCTAAGTGGACGATGGCTCTGGCCGTGGCCATAGCCACGCAATTCCAACACATAGGTCAAGTGGAAATAGTACCTGGATTTCTGCTTCCATCCGAGTCCCTGAATAAAGGCTGGGTTGTAGTTGATGGCGTTTTGGGAATCCACGATAAAGCGCTCGCGAAGGCCTACACGGCACTTTGCATGGCTGGAATAGAGCGCTCAAGCCCGCAAAACTCGCTTCTCTCCCTCCTCGCCACTACCGATAACTTAAGTGTTGCGAATTCGCGTAAGGACATGTGCATCGCCCGTACAATTGAACCTGCGGATGACCTCCGCATCCTAGACATTGTTCTCTCCTCACCGCTGTTCAAGCACAGCAAAAGCTCGGTGCTTTGGAGCCACCGCCAGTGGTTAATAACTGAATTCGCCCTCTCGACAACACTCGAGCAGGAGTGGAATGTCGTTGCGCGCGCAGCCGAACACCATCCGAAGAACTACTATGCTTGGGGTTACTTCCGCTGGTTTTGCGCGCACTTCAGAATTTGGGAGCATCCTGAATACACCACGCTTGTGCAAAATATTCAAGGCTTATGCTTGCGCAACCTGAGCGATGTCTCAATCTGGTCATTCTTAGCCTGGCTTGGCGCCCCCGAGCTGGTTTCTTTTGCAGAGAAAACAAACCAGGAGCTACCCGGACATGAAGCCATTCAATCCAGCATTGCCAGCATGAACAAACAATCGAGATCGTCTAGGGGTGACTCACCGTCACGTCTCAAAGAGAACAGAAGATGCAGCTAGACACCCAGAGGAGAAAGGCGCCCGCGCAAATCACCACGATAGCGAGAACTATTAGATCCATGTGAGAGCTTAATGATTGTATCGATGTCTAAATAGTAAATTAGCGTTGCGGATGATGCGACCCGTGGAGAACTTCGTGGGCGTCCACAAATTCATCGCCTTCATAATGCAAAGGAGCCACTCGTGTTTGCCCCGTGGCAGAACCGCCGACACCACCAGCGACAGCACCTGCAGCGGCATCAGGATTCCGTCCTGAATTTGCCAGCCCAGCTGGCTGTTCGTGCGCGCTTTGCTTGTTGCCCAATTCGAAGTCAGTTTTAGAAGCTGCAGGTTCCTCGAAGTTGGGAGGGAACGGGGTGCCGGGCAAAATGGGCATGATGCTCTGTAGTACATCTTCAACTTGTTGCGGAGACTTTGCGTCGCGAAGGGCCTGGTCAACGCAAATTTTAAATTCAAGGTCGTCACCGGACGGCGCAAATAGTTTTGTCTGGAATGGTGGGAGCTTATTTTCCTCGCGCATCTTCTGTAACTGTCTTTGATGATCTTCTATCTTAAACTTTTCATCAGTTGCGACCTTCTGGTTCCGCTCGCCAAGAGCGATAATGACTTTATCCCACAAACGGCGGCTTTCCATCTCGCCCTGCTCATCAAGAGACCGCACCTTCGGCCGGAACAAGTCGGTATCGTGCAAAGTATCGAAGAAGACGTTCTTCTTACCAGAGCTTAAGTCCTTGATGTATAAGACTTCATTCCACTTCCCACTGAGCTCGTACAGAGCCTTGCCCTTGCGCGAAATTGTTCCCTTGATTTCGTGATAAGTTCCTGAAATATATCCCTTGACTTTGAATTCAATAACACACTCCATATCGAGATCTTGGCATTCGATAATAGCCTTGTCGCCCATTTCAAGTTTGAGGGTGCCAACGAGGACATTGCGCGCATAGATGTTCGGCTGCGTTACACGGTAGGTCTCAGGCCTGCCTTGGCTGTTCACATGCTCACCAAGCTCGACGTAGGCAACACCTTCCATCATCGACGCCGCCGAGTTGCCCAGGAATCGCGACTTCGGCAGCACAATACCATCCACCCGAATCTTGTGCTTCGGGTAAGCGAAAAAGTATGACGACTTCGGAGCATGATGACTCGTCTGCTCGGCGATGTAATAAGCACGGTCCTGGCTCGGGAGATCCCAGTAGCAGGAGAAGTACTCACCGAGCACAGGGTTGAGCGGCTTCTTCACGGCCTTCGGGGCGATGTGCCAGCCACTCATGTACCACCGGACAATCTGCGTGAATCTGTCGACCGGGTCACTCGTCGCCGTAGCGCGGGCGATCATATTCGGATGCTGCAACAAATTGGTGATGCGCTCGAGCATGGACTTCCGTTCGAGGATGAATGTTGGCAGGGTGATCCGTGAGAGATCTTGCCCTGGTCGCAATTGCCCGATTAGGCTGAGAATTATGTTGCGGTTTCCATCGCCATAGTCATCCATATCATCTACGTCTCCAACCCTTCCAGATGGGGACGCCTGAGAGGAGCTATCTCCGCTCTTGCTGTTCGAGGAACCCGACAGCTTCGACGGACTTTCACGAAACAAGTTCATTCAGAGCACCTTCAGCACGTTTTGAGACACAACTGGGAAAAAAGTTCGCGGTGCGACAAGGATACGCCGTTGCTGGGACTGAATGGACGTGCGAAGAGCGGGGTCGCGCAAGTTGGAAGGAAAGAAGCGGAGTGTGATCTACACCACACTTCACCCTCGTGACTCAGCAAATGCGGCTTGCAGACCTGGTTCGGGATTTCGCACTAGCACTTCGGGTTGGTATATCATACCCCTAGCCCACAAGGTCTGTGTCATGCACGCTCTACCGGCATGAGTGCATTTATCGTGGCCGCTACTCGCCCGCATTGATGACAGGGGGGGTGGGAGCTCCTGAGATTTTCTCGAGAGCTACGTGTAGATAACGCTAATTGCCTATGTTTCTAAGAATTAATAGGAGTAAACAAAGACGTTCTCCGTCTTGGACGAAAAAAGTAACATACGCGGACTACGTGATGCCTCTGTGGATAGCTTGGCCTGCACGTTCATGATATACGCCTTTTGATTCGGTGCCAGGCCGACAACGCGTCGCTTCCAGTCCTCAACAGCATGGGGTGATAGGGTGATTATTGCTTCAATGACGTCGTCCCGAAGATCCAGCGAGATTAAAGGCGCGTCGTTGAGCTCGCCAAGGAAGTTTGCTTTGGCTTCGGAACTCCTCTCTTCGAGCTGCCAACGATTTTTTCTCCCGCCTTTCAATTTCCCTGATTCGTTGATGACAATCACCCTATTCCCCGAGCCATCTCCTGAGGAGTCAAGGGCAAAGGGGTGGTTGTTCTCGGATGAATTCGAAACGTTGTGCAATTCAACGACGGGCTCCGTTGAATTGGGGGTTCCAAACTCACTCTGCAAATAGGGGACCAGTTCAGAAAACGCAAGGTCAGTATCCCCAAATGTCTGGGGGCCCACACTGGTCACCTTTCTCACGCGCAAGGGCTTGAATGTCTTATTTGTAGCTGACTGCGAGTGCATTTGCCTCACTATAACAACGACGGGGATAGACTCACGTTGAGCTTGGGCGAGAAGATCTTCTGTAGAAAGTACTCCTCTTGCAAGATCCGCGCTAAATCCACTAGACCAGAGCATTCTTAGCACATCAAGACCGAGTGTTTTGAGTGTGGAGTCGCTAAAACTTGCGACAAGACACTGGCACCTCGGGAGTCCCTGCTTATATCTCGCTGATGCGATGGCTGCAAGCTTATCAGCCGACATTCCAAATCCCACCGCCTTTGCTACTGGCGTTCGAGAGTCAAGAACGCTGTTCCTAAACGATTTCACTAAACTGTCGTAGCGGCCGCCACATGCTATTACCGCGCCGCTACTAACGTTACTCGAACTTTGACGCACCCCAGTGTCCGCACGATCTACCTCAAGAAGTTGGAATATAACACCATTAGTGTAGAACTCTGAGGTAGAAGTATGAATCAAAGGACTGAAAAGAACTTCCATGGGCTGAATGGACATCGACGAGGATAAGCGCTTCGACAGCTCCGACACAGCCCTGACATGGGCTAATGCTCGCCGAACACGATCGGAAAGCGGCATGAGCCTGCTCATATGCGTTTCCGCGACTGAGAACGGTTCTCTAAATCCAAAGTGACTGAGCATATCCATTGATGCTGCGCTTACATTTGACCTGGCAAGCGCATTACCAGTCCTGCTTACAGCACCAGCCATGAGTAGAGATAGTGCGGTATAATATTGTGGCGGGCTGAGGCCACATCTATTCAGCGATGCAGAAAGAATGTCATGGTGGCCAATAACTACCACCAGGGCCCGCTCATGTTCCTTTGGCACTTCCCTATTGAGCTCTGACTGCAGCGCGTGGCACGCACTGTCATACATAACTGCGATTGCTTCTGCCTCGTCGAACAGCAGCGATTCTTCGGAGTCAGAAGTCGAGATAATGTCAAAGTCAACCTCTAAATGTTTCGAAAGACTTGCCCCGGGTGACTGTGGTTGCGCCCTGTATACAGAGTTGAACGCAAAAGCCTTACTGTAATCAGGAACCACCTCAGCCAATCTTCGCGCGTGAGGTAGGGTGAGATCATGAGACAATTGCAGAACGGTGCCTTGGGGGTCAAGCAGCTCTACTACTGTGGGGGTCTTGTAGAGTGCTGAACGCGGAAGTAGCTGCGATCGAAAAGAGGTATTTTCCACGGCTCCGTGTGCGCGAAACACAGAAAGAAGTCTATCATGAACATATGAAGTCGTCAAGTTGCTTTGGACGCTTACCATACGCTCACGCTCTCTTGAGTGCCGACGTTCAGCATGTCCAGGACTTATTCGGTCGTATAGGACCTGCTGAGCAGAGACCAATGGTCTTGAAAACAGCGCATTAGCGAGCTGCTGCACAATATGAGGGTCCCTGATATTGCGCAGAGCTTCCTGAACTGTCATGTCACGATCCTCCACAGGTATATTACCTGACGTCAAAAGTTCCATCGCAGAGGGCCTCTTCGTAGCATCGTGGCTCAGCATCGATCTTATGAGTTCCACCTGAGTCTGCATATGTTTACTGTTCAATAAACGCGGTGGAAGCTCTATCTGTGGCGAACGCAACCGCTTGATTCCTTGAATTCTCTCCATCTCCGTATCCATGCCCCACACCATTTCAAAAAATATGATGCCAAGTGAGAAAATGTCCACCTTCTCATTATAACCTTTACGGGTTTCCGACGGAGATGTAATTTCTACCGCAGCATAAAGCGATGTTCCAACATATGTCGTTAGATCTTCATCCTCAGCGTTCGGATTCGCCGGCCCACCAGGCGCCTGGCTTGCGGCCGGCTCTACGCTATTCTGACGCGATTGGAGCGGCTGAACTACGGTGCGTGCCAGACCAAAGTCGCCAATTTTTATATTTCGAGCTTGGTCGATGAAAATGTTTTTTGGTTTGAGGTCCCGGTGGATGACACCTTCACCATGTATGTACGCGAGGGCCTCGAGAATCTGGCGTAAGAGACGCCAATACTCATGGTGGTTCTTGTAAAGCCCCTGTCTTATGAGATCTCCAAGCGTGTGGTTTTCGCAATACTCCATCTGAATGTATAGTGTCTTCCTTGATATACGTGCGATCCGAGAAAGAAGTGTGTCACTGATAGGCGAGGTCCGCGGATTTGTGCCTCGTTGAGGGGTTAACTGAGCCCGCGATGATGGGGTTATAGAGCCAGCGGATTCGCTTCTAGTCGAATCTTCGTCAGTCTCTGAGAGCGCTTGCGGGACGCTCTGGGAGTCGTCACTATAACCGAACTCCACGAATCCAGAGTCCGACATGAAATCTTGAGATCCACTGGGAAGGTCTAATTCAGAAAGAGAGTGATGCATGGAGAATTGAGACGATGAGGGTATAGCGTCTAGTATGCTTTCCTGGGCATCTGTGTCGAATATCTGCGAAGCAGAAACTCTCCTAGATAGAGAGCGCGAGGGAAGGCTTGGCCGAGTAGGAGTAGTGCGGCGCGTGGGCTCCTCACTCATTCGAGCACTGCTGGGTGTGCCATCAGCATCATCAATTGCTTCAAGGTCGTCTTCAAGCCAGACAGTATAGTATCTAACCACATACTGATGATTGAGTCGAGAGAGTAGCACTACTTCCTGCAAGATATGGGATAGCGTTGATGGCGTTGCGCGAATTTTCTTGATAGCATAAACGCGCCCATCGAGTTTGTTCCTTGATTTGACTACCTGTCCGAATCCACCACGGCCCAGGACAATTCCTTCGTCAAAGTCTTGCTTATACCTGGAGAAGACATTGTCATCGTTGTTGTTGTTGCTGAGGCGACGCCTGCGCAATGAGCCAGCAGTGGTCGAATCATTAACAGATAAAGACGACGGTGGGAGTGGCGAAGGTGCCGTTGTTTTTCGTGAGGGTGCAAGCCCACCGATGTCGAACTCTTCGGACCACGATTCGAAATCAGTCCGGAAAAATTGATCCGTTAACAGTTCCAGCGCACCCGGCCTCTTTGCTGGGTCCCGACGAAGCACTAAGCCTAAGAAGTTTGTGATGGCTGGGGGCCATGGTCGTGGTCTAGTACGCATATAACCCTCAGGATCTCCCTGGAAGCCCGCTAGTTCTCGCTTTCCGGCTATCATCTGTACTAGGATAGCACCAAACTGCCAGATATCCCACTTTGACGAACGCGAACCAGTAGTTTTGTTCAGCTTACCTTCAGGGGGGAACCAAGTATCGTATTTAGCGCCAATATACTCATCGCCCATACTATCATCGAAAGCGTGCTCATTGTTGAGACTGCAAAGGCTGTACAAATATTGTGTGTGTCGAAGTAGTGCTGACGTCTCACCGGTGTCTGGGTCCACATAGATCATGATATTATCCGGGCATAAACATTTGTGTCTCAAGCCAGCTTTATGAAGGCTTTCTAAGGCCTCAAGGATTTGAAAAGCCCATGTTTGCGCAGTCTTAAATGAGACCGAATCTGCAGTGTCGAGGATATCAGCCAGCGAAGTTAGGCGCGACCATGGCGTTAATAGCGATATCTCCCATTGTTGCGTTGAGTCATTTCGATCTATGATGAAATCCAGGAGAGGAACAATTCCGGGATGATGGAATTGCCTCATAACCTCAAGATCGTTGTTGAGCTCATGCAGTTGCCGAGCCGCGGCAGGACTCTGCCAATAGGATGATGTCAAGTTTATCTTTGTTAGCAGCACAGCGAAATCCTCTGGCGACTTTTCGTGTTGTGCTTTGCTCGGGGAAAGAGCTTTTGAGACGAAGCTTGAGCCAAAAAATTGTTGGCTCACTTTTAGGCCACTCATAACCTGCCTAAATGAAAAAGGGTAGTCCGCCATGCTCTGAGGAATAGTGATTATTCGTTGGAATGTAGTCACACCGGAAGTTGACTCTGGTACCACGATGTAGGACTGTGGGTCCTCGCTGGACATAGTCTCTGTAACGGACAGTTCGGACTTTCGCAATTCCTCTAGGACCAGTGAATCATACTTCTGACCCTCTTTGACAGCATCAGCTTCCATCTGTCGCTGGATCTCATCTTGCTGCTCTTTTTGTCTCCTTTCTTCTAGCTGCAGACGCTGCAGTCGGTACTCCTCGAGATTCGGCGCCGCCTCCGACGTTATGCGGGCCCACTCATCAATTTGGCTTTGCATGTTGGATGTGACTTCGAAAATCATCTCGTTGCCTTTCAATTCCTTCATTGTTTTCTCAATCAACTGCCGGAGTGTTTCTACTTGTCTTCCATTTAAGCCTGTGGTGCGAGTGAGCTCAAAACGCGGAAGGGTACGCGGATACGTCTGAGACATCTGAAACTGGACCTGTACATCTATGGAACTGTTGAATTCACGACTGGGAATCAAACGAATCCGGAACTTTGGACTTGGCCGCTGGTTCCAGGCAGCCGTTCCCTCAAGCTCTTCAAAATCAGAGGCATAGATTGCCTTGAGCGCTTCCACCTCATTGCACTGTAATTCTTCATATTCCATTGTTCCATTCGAGAAGTATCGGATGGGATATCCGTACCAGCTCAAATGTACAAAAGATCCCAGTCCGAAGTCAGGCTTAGGTTCCCACACCTCGTAAGCGTCCACATTGATTCACGGAGGCGAGTCTGCGGCACAAAACAAACCCACACATTCCTGAGCAGAATGCGCAATCGAGCCCAGATAAAATTTGAGGTTAGAAAATTATACCCTATAAACCAATCCATCAGTTTCCAGACATCGGAATACTTCCAGACTGCTATTAAGCCTGAGTGTCGGCCTTGTGCACCAGGTCGAGGATTTCCTGCGAGCTCATTCTGTGCATTAGGATATCCATTGGCTCGGCATCCTTTGTCTTAGTTATATGTACAACAGGGACGTCAAATGCGTATTTGTACCATTCTTTGTTTTCTGGCGTGGTGATATCCACCTCTGCGTATTCAAATTTCGCCGAGCTAGCAGCATTTTCGATTTCATATTTTGCATTAGCACAGAGGCCACAGTTCGGCCGCGTATACAAGTGGACCCATGCGCGTAAAGCCCTGCAAGCTCTCATTCGTGTACTCACGATCAAAAAGGCACTTTCGTACCTGGGAAATATGAACCTGTGCTCCTTCTCCGGTTCCTTCTCCACGTTCCTCTTGGCATGTGACCTAGGAACTGAGCTATCAGTTCAAGATCGTTTGTGGCAGTCAAGTCTTCATTTCCAACTGCACTTGAAAAAAGTCCCGCATCTAAAACCAGGCGCAAGCACCTATATTTTCTGTCAACTGAGTAAACATTGGCTTTTAAACGCCCAACTTCTCCAACCCGGAGATTGTCTAGTACATTAAACGGAGATACTGCTACCTTGCTGTATAATAAATAAGTTAAAAAGTTGCCAGAAACCGAGCCTGCTCTGTTATTGGCGTACCAGCTACTCATCAGGGCTGAACATCTCGTCAGAGTCGTCGCCAAAGTCCGCGGCTGGAGAGGGTTCAGCCGAAGGTTCAAAAGCAAACCGCGTGGATCGGGCTGCTCTTTCTCGCCTATTCGTAATAGTTCTTTGAAGCGGTAATTGGTCCGATTGCTCATGTTCATTGATATGCGCAGTGTCATCTGCGGAATCGTCAATCTCCATTTCACCAGGGTGATCCTCTTCCGGCCCCTTCCTTGTCGTCGCGTAGCGTTGTAAGGACATGGGTGAAGCCTCACGGTGCCCAACACTGTTTTTCTCCGCTACAGGCTCTGCGATGCGTCCCCTCATCTTTTTCCGACTGACTTGCGTACCGGTATTAGCCCGCTTTTGACTATGACTCCTTCGCGAGGTAGAAGGTGAGGAAGCTTCCGGCGTGGGCTGCCGCTCAGCGGCTATAACAGGAGTCTCAACCTCGTCAACACTAAGGCCAGATACTCCATTAAGCAGCTCGTCTATTTTCGACTTCACCATGGTGTCCACACCATCTTTTAAAGCGAGCTTTTCGTCCTTGTCCACGAACTTCGACAGTGCTTCGCCCATCTTCTTCTCTAGCAGAATTTCAAGGTTCTCAGAGGTTACGATGGCGCTGAGAAGCTCTCCAACTTGGCTAGCATTGTTCATTTCTGTCGACGGGGTAATGTCGCTGCTGCTGGACGATAGGCGCGGCCCTAAGCGGGGGTTCGCCTCGCGTTTCTTAAAGTAATGGATGATATCAGTGGTATTGGCAACTCGATTCACAAACCGGTTCGAAAACCGAGTCGAATTCTCGACCTCATAGCCACCGCTATATTCTACCCGCAGGCGTATTAGGGGAAGTGGTGGCTGCTCGCTCTCGTCGTGGTAGGACCGCCAATCTCCAGTTGCCTCATCAATGAGTTCATCAACCTGGCCCATAAGCCACTCGGTTATTTGAGCACGAGACTCTTTGCTTTCAGGTGATATGTGTCGCGCGTCGACACCCAGCGAAACGCTTCGCATTGCAAAAGGACGGACCGTCTTTAGTGGGATTTTCTCGTATGTGAACGACTTATTCCGGCCAATGGAGAGTACAGCAACATGCTTGTGACCCTTTTCGCTATCTGAAAGAGATGTCGCAACCGTGCTTCCTGGTTGCATGACCAGGAAGTTCTTGTGAGTGTTCAACAACGGATCAATGATGCACTCATGCTCGTGTCCCCAGATCACTAGATTCATGAAATTCGGCAAGAACCGCTCGGGAAGAAAATTTGTTGGACCATGGGCACTGTGATTCTGATGGACAACCAGGATGTTGTACCACGAATCAGGATCCTCATTCGGTCGGAGAAACTTCACCTTGCTCTCTCTAAACGTCCGATAGAGCCGTTCATCACGCACGCTGGCGAGCCCATATAAAGCTACACGTATTCCTTCCTTCTCAATCAGAATTGGAGTAACGACAATGTCGTCGCTATTTGGTACACGCCCGAAGTGGTTGATTAGGCCCGCCATGCTTAGGACGTCCAACGGCGACATCATCTTTGTGGCAGCGGTACCACCAGCATCATCGTGGTTCCCACTTATGGCAAAAACGGGAAGGCCAACATTGAAGTTCGGGTCCGCAAAATTAGGATGATCAGTCTCTTCTGCACCAGGGAGCGCCAGAGGGCCGTGATTTAGCACCTGAAACCCAACCGGCTTATCGCCTAAGCACGTATCTCGCAGGGTTTTCATGACAGAGTACATTGATCGCTTTGAGGGCTTATTTACGTGGAAAAGGTCGCCTCCCTGAACTACGAGATCGACATCGGCGTCTCTCGCAATCGACATAGCTTCGTTGAACGAAATGGCGGCATCATCTCCTCGAATAGGATCCAATTCGTTGTAACCCACATGATTATCTGTGGTCACGAAAATCCTCAGGGACATGTGCGTGCGCGGTTCCCTGGGCTCACAGTGGCAGTCGTTCTGTGCACGCTCGTCCACTACCTAAACCCAGCGAACCTTTCTGTGAGCACCTGCTACGCGTCCGTCCACGTGATCGGTTTATGTCCTAGCCCTTCATTATTGATTGACCCGTTGACTTATCCCGCCCGTCTATGTCAGCTCGCTCAGCCTTTGGGCGTAGGCATATGCATCAGCCATACCTCAGCTATCGGTTTCTGCCGACGCATCTGCAGCGGCGCTAGGGCAGGTGTGCGGCCCGTACGTCCTACCCGCGCCCTGGGTAAGATAATTCCAGGGTGGTCGGCGAGGTTGTGTCTTACTCGGCCGTGGTCCAGAGCTGGACGCGCCCCTAACAGGTTCAGCCTGCAGCAAGCTCTGGCGCTTATCTGCTCCCTTACGGGCGCCAACGCCAAGATCTTCGGTAGGTCCTTGGGGTTTGTATGCATGCATGGTGCCGTGTGTCGCAGGTCTGAAGCCATTTATAATCGCAATTCCCACCACCCCGTATCAACTGCGTAGCCTACACCACA
The DNA here is from genome assembly GCA_030578495.1 of Starmerella sirachaensis. NCBI lineage: Eukaryota > Fungi > Ascomycota > Dipodascomycetes > Dipodascales > Trichomonascaceae > Starmerella > Starmerella sirachaensis. Next base: position 312,226 of record JAJMSC010000007.1, on the reverse strand, counting down.
TATACTCAACACTAACAGCGGCAGAGGAAATTAGCGTCTCGACAGATGGCGTCAAGCCTGTCTTTACAAGCGCTGAGAGAATCGGCCCGCTCCTGGTCTCGACAGACATTTGCCTTGATTGGGTGCGGACTCTGCTTTATGGTGTTCATCCCATTCGAAACGGCGATCACCCCTTGGGTCCGTGCTTTCGAGGTCGATGACCCACGCATCAGCTATCCAACAGCACAGGAGATAATTCCTACCTGGGCGCTTGGTCTCCTTGGAATTGGTTTTCCAGTTACCATTCTTGTTGTTAGCATGTTCTCCTGCAGACGCTATTTGCGACACAACGCAGTTTCGTTGCTAGGGTTTGCAACAGCGGTTCTTGCGACAGTCACCATTTGCGACGTCCTGAAGAATCTCATTGGCGAAGATCGCCCTGATTTCCTGTCTCGCTGCAGGCCGCACCCTGACACCCCGCCTGGCGTTCCGGTAGGGCTTGAGGTCTGTCAGTCTGGCCTGACGCGCAATCTCTACAACGGGTGCCGCAGCGCTCCGTCAGGCCACTCTTCATTCTTTTTCGGCGCGCTTGGATTCCTTACTTACTGGTTTGTGTTTACTTTTGAGTTGCAGAAGCGAGGTACTCCTATGTGGAAGCGATTTCTAGCCGTGACTCCGTTGTTCGCCGCCGCTGGCATAGCCTACTCGCGGATTATTGAGCACAAACACCACTGGATTGACGTCATTTCTGGCGGTCTCCTGGGAGCAGGAATTGCCTACGGCGTTTATTTGGGTGTCGTCGACACGATGCCCGAGCCTAAGCATGTCGAGTTGGCCTCAGAGTCTGCGTAGATGTGCCCGACATGTAACTATCATTATATGTTTCTTGCGTAGATTGATAACCGCTGGCTGAGCGTCCTGAAGACGACCACATAGGCATGGCTCCAGCACCCACGAATGTGATTATATGAGTGAGGCACTTTGTGTTTGAGGTAGTGACGATGTACTCTGTCTCTTTCGTCCCCTAGAAGGCCCAGGCCGTTGTTATCCTCTATTAGTTGCAACCTAGAGCGCACTCTTAAACTGGCATAATGGAATCGAATAAATATCAATTGATATGCTATTGGCATTTTTACCCATGTCTCTTTTGCTATTAACCCCATGCGTTGGTGTACATGCAGGACTATGGCCTGGCGCGGGCGAGAGCTGACGCCCTGCTAATATTACGTGTGCTATCTAAGGAACACAAGCCCTTCCCCCGAACTTCTTGAGGTCACCACAAAGGAGTCGCTTTTGCGCCAGCCGAATCTCGAATGAATGCACAGCGACTGTCATTCAATGGGCTGTTGAGATACGTAGCGACAGCTTCACGGCAAGGGCACGCGCTAGCGCTGAGCGGGGCTTCGCTCCTCACAACAATTCCATTTGAGACCGCACTGAAGCCGTTGGCACGTCGGTTTCGAATCGACAACCCCTATATTAACTACCCATTTGTGGCCAATGAACACGTTCCAGTGTGGCTGCTCGGTGTCCTCGGGGTGATTCTTCCAGTGTCAGTCATTCTCGGTATGGGCCTTATGAGCCGTAAGTATCGGCGGTACTCCGCAATCTCCGCACTGGCGTTCGTTGTCGCAATGACAGTAACAATATTCGTGTGCGACATTTTGAAGTTTTTGATCGGAAACCAGCGACCAGATTTCATTGCGCGGTGCGCCCCAGACCCGAGCGCTCCGGTCCACGAAAAGGTCACTGTGGAGGAGGTGTGCCTTTCTGGGCTAACGGAGCGCGTCTGGGAAGGGTGTCGCAGCACGCCATCGGGCCATTCCGCAATCTCATTTGCGGGCCTCGGCTTCCTCGCTATGTGGTTTATATCTACGTTCGATCTGAGGCGTCCAGGAACGCCAGTCTGGAAGAAAGTGGCAGGCGCCAGCCCCCTATTGCTGGCTTCATGGGTTGCCTTTACAAGAATTATTGATCACAAGCACCATTGGATTGACATCATCTTCGGCGGGCTGCTTGGAAGCGCTATTGCGCATGCGGCGTACGTGTACGTGGTGCAAGACGCGAAGCCCGAAGCCGCGGAGCTGCACGAAGAAACTTTTGCGCCTTGAGGCCGTTTCTTGTGAGGTGTGATCAGCCGGATTAATGAGTGAAGCTAGAAGTAACCATAAAGAGCATTTATTATTGACATTCTATATCACGTTCACATTGTCAATGCGTTATTGAGCCCAACGTGCGGGGTCGGGCGTGGCCACTGCACCCACCCTCTGCCCTTACGCCCGTCTTGTTCGAATACCAACATCGCGGAGCCTATTAGTCATACGTCGGGGAGGCACCGCCGTTTCGTATTGGCAGCTGGAAACCATCTAGGACTATACCAAGTGACGCCATGGCGAGCTACAAGGATCCATGGGCCAAGCAGGAGGCATGGCGCTACCAAGGCCCATTCACGCGCATGAACCGCTTCCGTGGCAGTCTGCCCGGATTCGGCACCGCACTCGTGGCGTTCGCGCTGTTCAACGCCTACGAGTATGCGACGAAGAAGGACGATCATCACGGACACCACTAGATGCGTTCTAGTACAAGAGAGTCAGATGGTCCAAGCTATTCAATACTACGTCTCGGATGGAGCTTATCGTCCCACATCTCAACCGTGTAGACAGATGGCTTCAGACACGGAGCCATGCCGGGATAGGCGCTCCGCCGAAACATCGTGTAAACTAAATTATTGCTAACAGCAGCTATGATCCCATAAATTGAGTGCAGTATGCCGGGTTCATATATCAAGGAGTAACCAGACTATGGATGTTCTACTTCCAAAGCTAATAGACAGGCGCTCATAGGCTGTTTCTAATATGCGGAGCCGTGTAGTGTCGCTGCCAACGCTTACCACCATAATGGTCGCTAAGCGGATCCTGTTGCTGCTAGCTATAACCCGGCGCGACAGCCTTTCGGTTCCTGCCTTCCGCTTCCTGCCCAGGTGCTTGTCGTTCTAGGCAGACCACGGTTCCATGATAAGGCGGAGCCTGGTCTGGTGACCGATGGCTAGCGGCTTGCAAGCCTTAATGGGCTCAGGGCTTCTGACTCATCATAGCGTGACAGTGAAAATTTCAGCTAGGATGCGTCAGCAGGCAGTGGTCCCACCCCTAGAAGCACGAGTTATTCACCCGATCAGCTTCGGTTTGCAGAATCACAAATGAGTTCGGCTAAGTCTGTTGGTTCGAAGTTCCGGGTCTCCCTCGGTCTTCCTGTGGGTGCTGTGATTCAGTGCGCTGATAACACTGGTGCGCGCAACCTCTACATCATTTCCGTCAAGGGTGTTGGTGCCCGCCTGAACCGCCTCCCGGCCGCGGGTGTCGGTGACATGGTTATGGCCACCGTCAAGAAGGGTAAGCCTGAGCTCCGTAAGAAGGTCATGCCGGCCATTGTTGTCCGCCAGTCGAGGCCGTGGCGCCGGAAGGATGGCGTTTACCTCTACTTCGAGGACAACGCTGGCGTCATTGCTAACCCGAAGGGTGAGATGAAGGGCTCTGCCATCACTGGCCCGGTCGCGAAGGAGTGTGCTGATCTCTGGCCGCGTATTGCGTCGAGCGCCGGTGTCGTGGTCTAAGCAATAAATCTGCGTCATTTTATTTAAAGAGAGCCATTTAACGCGCCATACACTTAATACCATAGCTTGTGGTATAATGAGCAGAAAAACGTGAATAGTTCTTTTAGTATTAAAGTCACACCTACATGAAGAAGTTAGCAGAGTTAAGTGCCGCTAGGAGCCATTGACATACTGGGGAATTTTTAGGTGGTTTCGATTACCGACCCGCCAGCTATTTTGGTGCTGGTCAGCAATTCTAGTTTTTGCATGGAGGGCTTCGGGGCGACTTGGGACGATTTCGTGCCGATTCGTGATGATGGCCAGAGCGGGGTCGAGAGTATGGACTTCGACGGGCTCCTTCCTCGGCCGCTTCAGGTTGGTCAGGACGGGGGTGCCGCTGGCTGCGGCGGAAAGCTGTGGCCGGCCGGGGAGCTTCTGAGCCGATACCTTATCCGCCAGCCACAGCTAAAGTACCATAACATCTTGGAATTGGGCAGTGGCACTGGCCTGGCTGGGCTGGCCCTGGCAGCTGGACACGAAAAAGACCCAGACCTGAACGTCTACATCACGGACCAGGAAAACATGCTTAGCCTCATGGAAGCGAACATTGAGCTTAACCAGCAGAGTAGCCGCGTACATGCGCGAGTGCTTGATTGGGGGGAGGCTCTGCCAGACTATTGTAAGGATGTTGACCTTGTCCTTGCGGCGGATTGCGTCTATCTCGAGAGCGCATTTCCCTTACTGGAGAAAACCCTGCTAGACCTCACTGAAGCGAAGCCAGACATGCCGATATTAATGGCATACAAGCGGCGACGGAAGGCTGACCGACTTTTCTTCAAGGCAATGAAAAAGCGATTCGAAATTACAGAGATTAACGATTTCCCCGAGTTCGAGGCATTCCACAGAGACAGCGTGTTCTTGTTCTCGATGAAACGGAAAAGCACGAACGACACCAAGCGAAACGTGGAAAAAGAATCAATAAACAAATAAATAACGTCTAACAAAAGGGTATCTATATATATCGCGCATACACGCGCGCGTGTATGTACTTTATGCAGACATACAAACACTTCCTCCGAGCACACATACACGCAGCCTACTCAGTAATACTGTTCTGGCGCTTTAAGAAAGTCGAGGTACGCTTGACCGAGCGCCTTAGCTCAATACCGAGCTTCGTCGCGGCAAACTTGTAGCGATTGTCAGGGGTAGAAAACTTGTGCTGCAGCAACTCTCGAGCCGTGGGCCGCTTCTTGGGGTCTATTACAAAACAGCAGTCCAGGAAGTCCTTGCCCGTGGCCGACACAAACGACTTCGAGTCTTCTGGGATCGGTGGGGCTTGCTTGCTCGAGCCCAGCTTGTACATCGCCCCAATCGCTTCTTCAGTAGACCAAGGTCGTCGTCCTACAAACATCTCCAAAATTACACATCCCAGGGACCAGATGTCAACCTTTGCAGAGTAGCCCTGTTTTTGGTTCTTTATAACGTTGTGGATGACTTCCGGCGCCATCCAGAAGATTGTGCCTTGCATGCTCATTTCAGCATTGTTTGCGTAGATGTCGCGGCTGCGCTTAGAGATACCGAAGTCAGATATCTTAATCGTACCGTCGATGTCCAGCAAAAGATTATCCGCCTTCAGGTCGCGGTGAAGGATCCCTCGAGAGTGCAGGTACGACATGCCGTCCAACACCTGGCGGGTCAGGAACCTGATTGTATCCTCCGGGAATCGGCCAAAGTTTATGAGCAAACTCTTGACACTTCCTCCCGGAACGTACTCAAGGAACAGGTTGCTGACACGGTCCAGTCGCTCGAATCCTAGGTACTGCACGATATTCAGATGGTCGAGATCCTTCATGTTCTCGACCTCAGCATATAGGGCTTTCATGGAGTCCGCGATAGCGTCCTTCGCATCGCCGTTAAGCTTCCGTGACCGAGGAGCCTTGACCTGCTTCACCGCCATCATATCTCCAGTAGTCGCATTCAGACCAAGGTATACCTTGCCAAAAGAGCCCTGCCCGATCATCTCACCCTTGATCCATACGTACTGCTTGTGGTCGCGCAGCGTCACGGCGTTAGTCGAGGCGTTCCGCATTTCAACCACGCGCTGGCCCCACATCTTTGTAGATTTCCGCCGAAGTAAGTCACTGGGCTGCTTCTTGTCCGTTCGTAGGCGCCTGCTCGCCTCGCGCGCGACAATTCTAATCGACTTTGCCCGTGACATACTGCTTCCGTGCGTACTCTGTGTTCGAGTTGACTTGGCATCATCAGCTTCTTCTGCTGGTGGGAGAGAGGGTGGGTCATCACCTATCGCCTCGTATTCAGCAGTCGAATGTACAGAAACTGGCGAGCTGACAGAGCTTGCTCTGCTCGTATCTGAAGAGCCCACCGAAGAGGGCGCCGGCGTCCGAAGCTGCTCATGATCTCGGGCCGAGACAGGGGAGATCTGGGACGCCTGCTCACCTCCCTTTGTTTGGCTTGGTAGGACTACCGGTTTATCAAGGTCAGTATTAGGGAAGAACCGTTCAAGGTTCTCGTACAGGATTTCTGCAGGTGGTCGAGAGGCCCAGTCGATTGATGCCTGCTCCAGGAGAGCCGTTCCTGGCGACCGTGGACTATCAAGCGAAGATTCACTAAGTGATGTTTTGTGGTTTGCCTGACGCTGACGCGGCACTTGCAAGGACAAACCTGGCTTCACAGGCCTGCTTCCCTCACCGCTTGATTGAGACGAATTTCGTTCCTTCTCCGAATCCTCCTCAGCCACTGGTTCGATAATAGGGCGTCCGACACTGAGTATCGGCGTCGGCTTGACTGCGGGTGCTTTAGCCCACATACCACCGTCGTCGCCGCCGTTCTGGTTCTCGGCGCTGCTTTCCTCACCATCGGCACTGTCATTCGAGCTATCCTCAAGCTCCGGCGCATCCGGCCAAGCCTCGTCATCCTCTGAATCCGCTTCCTTCGACGACGACGCACCATCAAATGGCGACGGCGAGTCCACAGGGCTAAGTTCGGGGCGGTACTTAGACGACAAGGAACGCGCAAGCGGGGGTTTTGGCGCCACGCGGAGTGCAACCAACTGCTCAAGAGGAGCACCCTGTCCATTGCTTGAAGAGGTGCTCGTGCGCCTCAACTGGTTGGGAGTGATTTGGCGCTGGCTGCTGGACGGAACCGGTGGTGAGTGTGCCGAAGCAAGATTAGCTTGGCTTGTCCGGAGGCGGGGTTGCGGGGCTTGAGCTGGAAGCGTGAAGTAGTCGCGTTGCTGCCCAGCTGTAGCCATTAGATACGACGGCGTCGGAGGGTATACACGGTGGGGTCCTGGTCCCGGCGGCGACAACGCATCCTCGCTGCTCATATTCCAGTCCGGCGAGCCAACGACCATCGCTGGGGTACGTGAGAGGCCCATTTGTACGGCCGGATCCTCCGGCATAGTCATATTCACTGGCGGTGGTGTTACCTCGAGACTAAATTTGACAATGTCTCCAGACGCAGCGCAAAGGACAGCCCACAGATCCTGGTCATTGAGGGGCTCTCCGGGAACGCAATAGTAGTCAGTCAATCGGAATTTCGCGCAGTCCACGCTTCGTGGGGCCTCGCCATATAAAGCAGTGTAAACCTTCGCCCGTACATCCTCGGCATTCTGTGAGTCTGAGATCCCAACGAGGCGGAACGTTCTATTATCAAGAGTAACAAGGACTGACGGCCCGGGCTGAGCTTTACGCCTTGGCCGCAGTCGAGTGTCCAAGAACAGAAACTTCTCAAGCGAGGTCCGGCGAGCGCCAGCTAATTTCTGAGTGGCAGGAGAGCTTGCCTTTGTCGGCTTTACGGCTGCGGAAATCGCTTTCGGTGTCGTCATCGGTTGCTGAGATGGAACTTCGTTAATTTGGGATGGCGCAGAGGACTGCTCGCCTCTGGATTCAATAACGATATGCGGCGGGGTGACACGCGCAGGCGATACCGCGGCAGGTGACGACGCGAGCGGTACAATGGTACGCAACAGCCTAATAAAGCGAGCTGGGGACTCTGGAATACCCAGTCGCTTCACATTACGAAAAGAGGTCAGATCTAAAAAGGATGCGCCATGGATGTCATGCTCGGCAAAAGTGTCGCGCCACTGTGAGCCGAACCCATTTACCTCCAACCACCACATAACGCGCTCACGAGTCCACTCCTTGGGATTGTGAGTATTCCAAGGGATGTCGATTGCCAGGTCAGGCTTATTTTTCTTCACGGTCTGCTGACGCCGGAACGGTAGGGGAGCCGAAGCGCCCTGCGACCGCTTTGGCGACTGGTCCTCGGGCGCTGGCTGCGACGATGGTGTGTGGCGAGATACCTTGGGCGTCTGGACGCCGTGATAGTATGTTGGTTGAGGAATTGGGGGTGCCTGGGGAACTGGCGGCGGCGCAGACGGAGTGGCTAACTTTGGAGAGCCGTGTGATGTATCTACACTGGCAATGCTGTTCGCTGATGGCGAAGAAGCTGTGTAGAACATTTCTAAATCGTCACTACGTCCGCTGAGTGCGCTGCTATCAGCTGTCTCATCGTGGGGCGATTCCGCCGCGTCCGACGGGGAGAGCTCGTACCGACGGTAACGCGGCAAGATGGGATACGGGCCATATCCGCCAGGCCCGGGCGTCTTCGGAACGTCCCTAAGCCTTGGAACGGCTTTATCGTCCACCAGGAATGACGGGACTTCGACTCCCATACGACGATGGTGCTGACGAAGAGAATGGCTGGCTGGCGCGGGGGTGCTTATATTGGATTAGATGATTGACGAACGCGAGCCCGATGCCAGGACGGGCGGCGCGAGCAGCCAAGACAAAAACGAGAAAATATTTAATTAGACATAGTTCAGCGGGAATGCACACTGACACAGCTAATAATGAAACGGGAGTAAACGCTCCCTTGTATATACAAGCAGAGAAAAGAGCGCGGTTGAGCTCTAGTTAAGGGTGATTTCCGAGACGCGGATCACGGTGAGGGCGTTGTTGGAGACGACATGGCGAACATGCCTCCGCCGGCGACGCGTGCGCTCGGCGACCGAGCGCTTAACCCGGGACTTTTCTAGGACAACCCCGCGAATAGTGAAAATCGAGGGATCGATGCGAGCAGATTTGCCCGAGCCATCGCCACCGCTTAGAGTATGGTTCCGGCTGCCAATTTCCGAACACTCGCTCAAACGGAGAGTGTCTCCAACCTTTACGTCGGCCATACGGACAGGGAGCTTCACGATATCGCCGGGGGTCACTAGCATGTCCCAGTTGTGTATGTGGATACGCGCATAGAGCGCCGGCGCCTCCTTCAGCGGCTGGGTTTCCTCCGGAGTCGGCTTGATGTACTGCGCCTTATACGCCACGACGTCCTCCGCGGCCAGGGCACGAGCGTCCGGTGTGAGCAGACTGCGGGACGTAGCGAAGCCATGCACCAAGGGCAAGCGGAGGCCGGCCAGCGGGCTCCTCAGACCCAGACTCAAAAACCTCTGAGCCGAGCTCCGTAGGGCGGGCAGTCTCAACGCCATTCCGCGTGCACACAGAGGCTTCACGAGGCCGAGCATGCGTGAAATTTCACGGAAGAGTCGTAGCAAGAAACCCTAATATGTGGTTGGACCATGTAAAACCTATCCGCTCACTACACCCACACTACACCCACAAAGCGGTAGGTCCACCTGTGGGCCTCGAGCCGTATACAGCGTAAATACACTTAAAGAAATTAGAGGGCCTTATGTGGTGTCAAATTTCAGCAATACCAAAGATTGCTATTCAATCCTCGAGAGGCACGCATTCCTAAGAGTGGTTGCTGACATGTTAGGAGTTATATCACTACCTACATTTAGTACATGAAGTCAAACTAGTAAAGACAATGCGCAGCAACTACGACAAAAAACCCAACAAATCAGGAAACATGAGTGCCCAATGGACTTAGAAAAACCTCATTCCTATACGCATGGACGATAGCAGATGCGGAGAGTGTCAAGCGACACTGAGATCACGAGCACAGTGATCCCTTAAGATCGGCAAGCTTCCTCTCAGTTGCTGCAATTGCTGCTTCAATCTCGGAGTTTGTGAGCTTTGCGTCATGTCGTGCAGACTGTTGGTGACGATCATCAATCCATTGCCATAGTTCGAGTTCTTGCTGGACGAGCTGCAGATCACGCCGAGGCGACAGGTCTTGTTGCGACCTTGGAGAGTAAAGGAAATGGACAAAAAGGAAGATCAGCATTATCACGCCCAGAGAAATGCCAAATATACCGGCCACCTGAGGTAACGAAAAAGGCTCTTCTTTCGCGCGCGGAGCTGCCGCCTGCGACTGGGTCTGCTTCTTCGAGCTGCTGCTGGCCGCTGGAATCGTGACCGGACTCGTCGTGCCTTTCGCAGCGCCGGCCGATCCACCGCTGCTCAGCTTCGCTGTGACTTCGCTGACAAGGTCCTTACAATAGACAGTTTGTCCATCTACTGCACCCTTCTCAATGGGTCCTTTGAGCCATGTTTTGCCAGTCCACTCGAGCCAGGTGCCAAGGCGGATCTCCGTTGTGTTATTGCTGTCCCATGCAAGGACAGCCCTAGTCAAAGTGGTGAAGGCCGAGCCCGATGGAACATCGGGCGTCGCTGTTGTCGTTATCACCTCAATGTAGTTGTTGGTGTCCCACTGAATGATTTTTTCCGTACTCTTACACTTCGTCTGCTTCGGACCGACGGGGCCGCTTAAAGGCTTGACGTATTCGTAGTATCTCTCAGCACCGTTCTTCAGCTCGGGAAAGCTTGGCAGCTCATTGAGCTCGCGGTTGTGCTCGACGTCCAACAGGAAATGTTTGATCCACGACGTGTCCTTGCCAAACAACAAATTCGCGACCACTCCTAGAGGTGCAGCAATGTTGTTAGTTGCCAGCACCTTCTCGCTGGCGGCTGGCTCCGGCATCCCCGTCTTGGCGTGCTCCCCAGGCCCAATGTTGTCTACAGGCCAGGCTTTGTTAGACTTAGTCGCGGCCGCACCGTTCGAGGTGGCCCCGGCTGATTTTCCCTGGCTCGGCATATCTCCCGTCGATTGAGAGGCAGTCCGACCACTGGGCTGTCGCTTTGGTGCCCCCGATTCTTTATCCTTCGCAAAGACGTCGAAGGCCTCGTCGAAACTAGAGCTGACGGCTGCAACTGCGTTCTGGACGACGTTGTTGCTACTGGCACCTGCGGCGCCTGCGGATGACCTAACGCCGTGGTCACCCGCCCTGGAGCCCGGCCCGTGCCCTGAGGGTGAAGGGTGCGCACTGTTGCCGTTGACACCTCTGCCAACGGTTGTCGTACCCGAGTGCTGGGGCTCCAGCTCTGCCTGCGGCGGCGGCGGCGGGCCATTGCGCAGCTGGCGAAGCACGTCGATCGTGCGGTTCCTATTGGAGAAGGACGTGAATAGGTGCCGCTCGTTCTCCGTGGTATGAATCCCGATGGCGTTCGGGAAGATTCCCATCGTCATTTTTGGCTCAATCTTCGTGATCTTTGTGAACGGGATGATGAGCTTGTTCGTAACATTAAATAGCTTCGAGTAAAAGCATAGGTACCGCGGCGTCAGGAACATCTTACCTTGATAGAGAATCTCCTTAGACAGGGCACAACCATACAGCTTGAAAAGAAGTTCCTCTGCTGGGACGTCTGAGTTAGAGAACAGACGGCGGAACTCCTTATTTTTCAATCGCGAGGCGTACTTTTCTGTGCTGCCTGCAGCAGTCCCGCCTACTTCGTCGTCGTCTTCATCGTCATCGTCGTCGTCGAGGCTATCATCTTCGACGTCAAAATCGTCATCATCGCCTGACCCAGTCTCGTCGTCCATCGCAGCCGGCGTGTGTGTACTCGCAACCGACTGTCCGTCGAATGAGCCATCGTCGCTGTCGAAGTCATCGCTTGAGTATGCAGACACCATTGGGTCCGAAACGACGCTCGCAGCGTCGAAGTTGTCGCCGTCCTTGCTCGGCTCATGGTCCACAGCGGTGAAGTGAGTTGCCGGAGTCGCATTTGAGTTCTGCGCAGCACTAGGGCCATCTTCGTTCCCCGCGCCATTTCCTCCAGCAACACTTGAGTCGAGGCTGGTCCGCGCGCGAGAGGGTGTCGATGCCTGTGGGAGCGACATCTATGATACCTTCTAGCTCTAAAAGGCTGGATATCTATTCGCCACCCTTCTGTTCGCAATCCCTCAAATGCGGTAAGATTCTTGACTGTAGGTCTTCACACCCCGCCTACTGTCTACGCCTGGGCACACTTGGTCAAGGGCAGGGGTTGACCACCGTATAATGAGTGGATATACTGAGAACGCAGCGCGGCACAAGTCCCAGCCCACGCGGTTGCGGTAACCGTGTACACCTTCAGGTCACACCCGCCCAGTGTCTCCTGCATACCCCTGGCTCCTGCAGCCGCCGCAAGGTAGGAGCTAAAAAGTGGGGGCGCTTTTGCGTGCTGGATTCGCAACAACAATTGCTTCTGAATGTAGGTGGTAAATTATATACGTGGTAAGAGTGGGTATGTGTATGTCGTTTAATATGCAAATTCGTTCGCCGGGGCCGTCGAGCCGGGGCCATCACGCGGGACGCCCTGGCTTCGGCACATCGGACAAGAGTTATGGCTGCGCGTTAGCCAGTTGTCCACGCACTCGCGGTGGAACAAATGGCTACATTTGAGAGTGCGACACTCATCGCCGACGCTGTAGTCCATCAAGCAGACAGGACAGCGCTCGTCGAGAAGCGTGGAGTTCTCCTCTATAGAAGTTATGCCGCCAGCGACCTGAAGATCGCGCTTGGAGGCGACGGTGGGTCGGGCCAGGCCGACCAGCTCTTCAACAATAAGCATGTCCTCATAGGTTGGGTTGTCTGTCAAAAGGCTCGGAGCGAAAAATATCGGATGAGAAGGAGGATACGTTCCGCCGATAACGTATATGACCCATGATTGATGATTCTGCATTCTCCGCCGTGCGCGCCGCCTGAAGGAGTGCATCCCGTCGTCATCGCTCGACGAGCTACGCGAGTGGCCGCGTTCGCGTTCGCGTTCGCGCTCGGGGGCCGGAGGGGGAGCATCCCAAGCAGGGTTGGCCGAAGCTGAGAACGGCGGCGGTGGGTGATCGAACCCCGGGAAATGCGGGTCATGACGACTCGCCCGCGGGTGGGTTCTTGACGGGGAGTCCGTCATATTGGCAATGGCCGGAAGAATTCGCTCCATCATTGCCTGCATCAAAGGACCAGCCTGTCGCGGACCGCTTTCGTCATTGCCCATTGTACCGGCACCCTCGTCGTCCGACGTATCAGAAAGAAGGTGGACTGGCTCATCCTCGGAATCTTGCTGCTCGGCCAATCTCTCGCGCTCACGAGTCTCTGCTCTTTCCTCCATACGCTGAATGATTTCAGAAAGGTAGCCATTTCTCTGGCCGAAACCCTCGGGCAGTTGCTGAGGAGGAAAGACCCTTCCAGAGCTTGGAGGTCTGACTGGGTCAGAGTCATTGTCGAAAAGCCCGGGGTCAATATTTTCGTTTCTCCAAGGATTCTCTAGCCTTGTGCGATTTGCCCATCTTGAAAGCTCATCATCATCGTCGTCATCACCAGCATCGTCGTCTTCTTCCTCTTCCTCTTCCACCGGGTCATCATTTGCTGATGCCGATTCCATGGCGGTTTCGTGCCTTTCGTGTGAATGCTCATTAGGTTGGTCATTATACAGCTCATCGTCCTCGACCTCAGATTCATTTGTAGCCGAGCCGCGGCGTTCTTCGGTTCCAGCAGCGCGAATACCCACTAACAACACTGGAATACGACCGTCGTCGTCGACAGGGTACCGGAAGAACCTGAAGAAGTTACCTTCTCGCTCGCCAAACATGACGTCTGAGAGCTCACTAGTGAATCCGCCGGACCTAAGTTGCTCCAAAAACTCCAGGAATCCAAGTCCCGATGTCCGTTCAGAGGCACCTTCATTAGCTTCGCTACCCTGGGAACCGTTCGCAGCATTATTTTCGGTTTCGTTGCCAGGCTCAGAGGCGGTAGTACTGGCATCTGCGACCGGCACCTCAGCGGCCGGAATCCCTGTGCTGGCGGGATTGGATGCTGTGGGCGCAGGTGTGGTCACTGTAGTATCAGCCTCTTCTCCAGGGCCATGTGTCTCCGCAAGCTCATCACGTTCTCGCTGAATGCGTCTATTGCGGATCTCAGTTTCTGCGCGTTCACGCATCACATCACGTTCGTTTGATCCGCCATAACGCTCTCCGCCACCCATCTGGGTCCCTACAAGATGCGTAGCAGTCAGAGTTGCCGCCGCCAGCAAGACTCTAGAAATGACCGTGATTTGCTCATTCTGCTCTTCGATGGGAGGATGGTCGCGCGACTGCCGTCGGCTGCGGAGCAAAGCGTCTGAGTTGTTGCGCGGCAATGAAGCGGTGAGGGGGGCATCAAAAAAGTTCTGCTCCGGTGATCCGCTTTCTGCCAAATCGTGTACCGAGCCTCGAGGCTGGTGCTGCGATTGACCAGAAAAACTGAAGAAGGGGGTCGCTCCAGCAGGCACGGGCGGCGGAGAGTGTGACGGAGCTTCCGTAATAGCCGCTGGAGTCGAAGCCACTTCTGTGCTCGGGATAGCAACCGGTGCCGAAGCTGGATGCTCATCCGTAAAACCATTATTTTCGCGCGGAGGGTGGGTGGAGAGAGGCGTTATAGATGAGAGCGAGTCCCCGCTTCCCGGAAGTTGACTGTGGTCACCAGTGACAGCAGCTTGGGGCGCCACCGCGGGGTCTGCTACAGCGTTCCATGTTCCGGAGTCCGAGGGAGGCGCAGCTCGACGCGAGAAAGTGAGGGTGTCACGGAGCCGTTGGATTGCCGATGGATTACGCTCGTTGCTGGCAGACGAGGCCACATCTGATTCCGAGCCGGCCTGGCCCACGGTGGCGCCAACGTGAGGGCGGGGCCTCTTGTACCTCTCACTACGGGTATCCGCCGTAGATCTACGGCGCCTCAATCCTGAATTTGCCGCATCTCGCGGTATTTCAGGATCTGCCCGGTCCGAGGGGGGGCGTCTTAGAGCGGACGAGCTCTGTCCCATGTGGCAGGATTAAGAAGACGAACACAAAAGATATGGAGCCCTCGTTTCGTCAGAAGAAAACCGGTCAAGAAGAGGGAATGCAACAGACCAGAATCAAATTCCTAAACTATCACGACAAGTCGATAGCGTGGAATGCTTAAGGAAGACCTATGGAAAGATGGCCCAATTCCTACTAATCCGGACGCGGCGCTGGCTGACGGGTCAAGCGCTGGGGTAAGGGGCGGTGAAGGAGGGCTCAAGAATATACGCAGGTCTTAATAAGGGACTACGAGACAACTACTGACGTCATGACCGTTGGACTTCTTGGGATAACGAATAGCCTCATTTGATAGCGGCGGCTATTGTGAGGGCGGGCGCGCAGAGAATCACATTCTATGTTTGCTATACCACTCCATGCACGGGCACTTGTCGAGTGCTTGCCACCTGCGGTGGCTTACAATTTATCCGGCACGAATGCCTGCTTTCTTGATATATATCTTCAGTCTACTTCGTAGGCCTTATAACTCTGGCTCTCCATGAATTTATAGTACTACCGTATTAGTAGTATTCAGGGCTTTTAAATTTCTTTCGATGAGGAATCAAAGGGGCAGCAGCCCCCTCTTTTATCAGCCTGATGTCCCCAAGTCACTCTATGATCCCCCACACCTACCCCCAAAGCCGTGACAGAGGCTCCCTTTCCTCCGCACAGAACGTCGAAGACGGGAAAGATTTACGACGGTGGGGTAACCCTTGGCCCACAGGACAAAGCTCCGCGTTGCTTATCAGTACCGCTTATGGAGGGCCCGGAGGCAGGGCCGAGATAGTTTGATCTCACCAATGACTGTCATCATTATCGGGGCTGGAATCGCTGGGCTCACAGCCGCGCGCGACCTCAGTAGAAAAAAGATATCGGTTACTATCTTGGAAGCTCAAGCCCGCATAGGAGGACGCGTGCTTACAAAAGATGGCTACGACCTTGGTGCGTCCTGGTTTCATGACTCCGAGAACAATGAACTTTACCCAATCGCTAAAGAGCTCAACATGCCTCTGACCTTTGATACAAAGCTGACTGTTTATAATCGAGGAAATAAGGTTCCTGAGGACGTTGTTGAGGAAGCGTTTGGATTTTTGGAGGGGTGCACAAGTGTGCCCAATACGGTGTCGCTCCGCAGTTATATTATAGACGCTACAAAAAACGTCAAAGACCCTGTCAGAAGGGACGCGTTGGTGAAATCCGTGCAATTCCTCGAGCATTATACAGGTTTGTCCTGGGAGGAGATGGCTGCACCCGCCGCCGACCCTCACAACACTACCCCTGACGCTTTCAGTCTCGGAGGTAACGAAAAGATCGTGAAATGGCTTCATAGCCAAATCGATTGGAAGTATGCCAAACTCATCACAAAAGCCCCGGTAGTATCAATTAAGCACGCTGAAAGCGGTGACGGTAGCTTTAGGGTATACACAGGTGACGGGAAGAAGTATACTGGGACGCATATCATTTGCACAATCCCAGTCGGGGCACTCAAGGTCCCAAATCTGTTCGCGCTGCCATTGCCGGCAAAGCTGAGGGAGACAATTAACAACTCGCGCATGTCGACCTTGGGTAAAGTTGTGCTCGAGTTCGAATCACGGTGGTGGGATGACGAGCCAGACCGCATGGAGGTGTTCAACGAGAAGGATGGGCTCCGCTATTCCCAGCCTTTCTTCGGCGAGGCGAAGCCTGGCGAGCAACCGGTTTTCTTCACCAACGCCTACAAAGCCACGGGTAAGCCTACTCTGATCGCGCTTACCGCCTCACGCCTGACTCAATACATCGAGGCACACCCAGACAAGGCGTTCGAGTATCTCCTTCCCGCGCTTTGGGCGATCAGGCCGGCTGCACAGGCGCCAGACACGGCGATCCCACCACCGAAGCGTGTCATTGTCACGGACTGGACATGCAATCCGTACTTCCGAGGGAGCTACTGCGAGATTCCGATCGGCCAGGACGCCGCCGACGTGTATGACACGTTTGAAGCTGGGGCTGGGCCGCTTCGCTTTGCGGGCGAGGCAACGACGACTCACGGCTCGGGGTGCATGCACGGTGCATACTACTCTGGTGCACGTGAGGCCGCCAAAGTGGCATCGAGCCTCAAAAGCAATGCGAAGCTCTAGTCTGGGTGGCCGAGTCTTTCAAATGCCGTGGTCTGTGCATCCGCGCTTAACCTTATATCTATTAAAGTTGGACCCGCTCTTTAGGAGCGTCTACTATATGTCGCCGGTTATCCGAGCCCAGGTCATGCCTCAGGCGTTCCTGTGTCAGGGGCTGCCTCAAGGGTTGCGTACCCTCCAATCTCTCGCTCCCAGCTGTCGTTCTCAAGGGTTAAGGCACCAGAGGATTACTTGCCTGTCGTTCCACCCCTTATAGCCTATCTGCGCATGACAAAGAATGCTGCCGCCCCGTCAGCCTTCCTACCCCCGCATACTCTGGCTCAGACTTCGAGCGCCTAACTGGCTGCCACGCACCGTGACGCAAAAAGTGCACTAATGGCGGAAGCCGTTTCTAGTAGTGCATCTCCACCCCCTGCTCCATCTGATAGTCCAGTCAGTACCGGGAACAGCGGTACTCCCGATGCGCCCACGAAGGCAGTTCATTTCGAGGCATCCCCAGCTCGTAGTGACTCAAATAGCGCGTCTAGAGAGGAGGAAAGGAGCCCACCAAATGCCCCAACTCTTGGGTTGACTGATGATCAAGCCCCTACTGCAGACAAGCCTGTTGCAGAGACTGCGTCTGGAGCGAGGAATGGCAAGGAGGACTCAATCGCTCCTGTGCAGGAGCCAGTGCCTTGCTTTTACCGAGTAGGACGCGAGCTCGGATCCGGTACGTATTCGGTGGTGAAGGAAGCAAAGCATATCGACACCCAAAAATGGTACGCGGCTAAGGTCGTTAGCAAGCGGTTGATGCGCGGGCGCGAGCATCTCGTGAAGAACGAGATTGTTGTGCTGAAGCGAGTGTCGCACGGCCACCCCAATGTCCTCACCCTTGTGGACTATTTCGAGACACAGAATAGCCTATACCTCATAACCGAACTCGCGACGGGGGGCGAGCTGTTTGACCGTATCTACTCTCGCGGATCTTTTTACGAAAGTGATGCCGCGCAACTGATGAAGCAAATCACCTCTGGTGTTGCTCATTTGCATGCCTACGGCATCGTGCACCGCGATTTGAAGCCGGAGAATCTCCTGTTCAAAACTACGAGTACGTCCGCGAACCTGCTCATCTGTGACTTCGGCTTGAGTAGAATCATAGATGAGGAAAACTTCCGAATGCTGACCACAACAGTCGGGACGCCTGGATACATGGCCCCTGAGATATTCACCAAAAAGGGACACGGCAAACCGGTCGATATATGGGCGCTAGGCGTCATTGCCTATCTTCTGCTGTCTGGGTTTACGCCATTCGACCGCGAGACTCCTGCGGAAGAGCGCGAGGCCATTGAGAAGGCCGATTTCAAGTTCACTCCAGAGGACTACTGGGTTCATGTCACGTCGGACGCCAAGAACTTCATAAAGGCCTGTCTTCAACTCGACCCGAGCAAGAGGCCTACCGCTGAGGAGGCCATGAAACTTCCATTCCTTACTCGCACCTACCGAAAGCAAAGTGACCTACGGCCGGCATTGGTCGAGAATTTGCGGGTGTCTTCGGAGAATGGAATGCCGTCCTCGCTGGATGGCACGCCAATGAATGGGGCCTACAGCAAAAGCCCAGAGCCAGAGAAACGTGGGCCCGTTTTCCGTGCAGGATGGGGCTGAGCACAGCGATGCCTTGTGTGCTGCTCAGACTGTCATGTCAAACATGCATAAAAATGAATGATCAGGCAGAACAACGTCACGAACAGTATTAATGATTGGCTTGTTCTACATAAATACCCATGCATATCGAGTACATAACTAGTTTCTGTAGGTATAGTGTGTTCCGATAAAGGACATAGTCGCGCATTTGCCTTGCTAGGTTAGCCAGTGCGTGTAATGCGGTGCCCGTGCAGCAGCGAGTTCCTTGTAACCCTCACGCAGAGCAGACAATAGATAAGGGAAGAAGGAGGAGGGGCAGGGGAGCCCACGCATGTCTTGAGGAAGGGCGCGTGACTAAACATATAACCAAAACATTGGCGCGAGAGGCCGAGAGGAATGGACGATAGGTGATTTATGGAAGAGGAACTGGAGTACTTAAAGCAACTGCTAGCACAGGTTCATCGGGACTCGCACGATATAGAAAAAGAACTTGAAGCAGAGCTTCTGGAAAGAGAAGAACTGTGCAACGCTCTACAATCTAAGCTTGATAGTGCCAATGCAGAAACAGAATTATGGAAGAAGCGTTTCGAAGAGGCAGAGGCCCGGGCGACTAGCACAGACTCTCAGCTCGCTTCTCTCACAGCCCAAATTCGGAGTTTGGAGGCTGACAATGACGACATGGAACAGTCCTCTCGGATCGCCGAGGGCAACATCAATGCTTTGAAGGCAGAAAACCAGGAGATACTCGAGCGCCTAGCTCTAACTGAGGCAGACACGGCATATCAGCAAGTGATGGAAGAAAAGTTTGAGCGAAAAAGTGGCGAACTCCGAGAGGCTCAGGAGGAGATAGCAAGCCTGAAACGTGCGCTCGAAACAGGCAGCCCGCCGTCGAAGCATGCACCAGTCGCTTACACTGTACTCACAGTGCCACCTCAGCGCACACCATCCCTCAGATGGGGTGTGAATGCGGCGCCCGCTGAGGGCCATGTCCAGGTGCGAAAGATATCGGCAACTAAACCAGAGTTGGTCCTTCAACCTACCAGGCTCCGCAGCAGTGAATGGGCGCTAGCGGAGGCGAGGCCAAGTCATATCAATGCAAATAGAGCAGCTCTTGCGCGCAGCGTATCTGGCAAGGGTCATGGTCTATCCAAAAAAATTGAGTAACTCGTTAGGACGAGAATGTAAACAATCCTCTGTATGTGTATATATGTGTAATGATAACTATGTGCGATTCCTTCTATCTTGATTCGACCAATGCCAAGCATATGTCTACAGCAGAGCCAACGTTAGTTCCGTTTTGTCTCAAAACATCCTCAATGACATCTTTGTCGAGGACTGGGAACATGTCCTGCAAAGTGATTAACGTCTCAGAAAACTGCTGGCGCTGGAGTTCCTCCGATCTGTAGTCCTCCACCGACGCATCCCGAGCGGCCCGCTCATCTGCGCGGAGCTGTCTGCGCGCCTGGCGCATCGCGTCTGTCCCGCTTGAAGCCGTCGCATCAGAATCGTCATTGCCCTGATTAGCGCCCTCATTGGGTGTTGACAAGTCCTCAAGGAACTTCGTCGTGAAATTCTTCATACGCTCGACAAGCATTCCCGCGGAGGCGGTAAGAACCGCAGCGGAACTTTCCCCCGAGGGGGCCTCCTCGTGTGTAAGCGCGTACTCGCTCGCGATCTGTTCCTGGAGCTTACGGTTCTGCTCCGCCTTGGCAGAGTCAGCCATTCTTTGCTCAAACTCCTCGCTACCAATGGTGAGGCTAGAGGCATCCAATGTTTCAATGAACGCGACCGCGCTCGCGAGTGTAGAAAGATAGTACGCAGTTTCACCCCTTTGAAACTCTTTTGCGCGGAAGCGCTGGATGTAATTAATGTTTGACACGAGATGGACAGGCTGGGCCTTGATGACGACATAAATAAGTAGGGGCAAAAAGCTGTCAGCGTTTTGCTCGAGCTGAGCCTGCCTGATGAGAGCCCAAACAACCTTGGAGCAGTTCAGCACGCAGATCATTTTATCCCGCGGGGCCTTAAATTGATGTAAACGGCCAAGCTCTGTAGTTGCGAGTTGGATGAAGCTTGACTTCAGATAGCCTTCGCTAATGTCGAGATGCCGTCCCTCAAGCCACCCCCATAATCGCAATTTTTCTTCAAAAACTTGATCCCTCAATAGGTCCATGTTGTGACTGTCAGTGCGTAGGATAGGTGGCATCTTGGGCGGATAGGTGCGCGTGTATATCCGATTCATTATAAGTTTTTCGACGCCCTCCATAGAATTCTGACGATCAGACTTCGGCAGTGATGCGAACGGCTCGTGGTCTCGCATTTTTATTGCGATGAAGCGATGAAAGTCAGCAACAATCTTCTCCTGTTGCGCTGTGCTCCACACGCCTCGAGAGAATTCCTGCAAAAATGACTTGATGTAGCGTGCAATTGGGTCTGCACTCTTAGAACGCAGCAAAGTCATGAAACTCTGGTAGTCAAATGGAGACCCGCCTCCATCGCTGCTTTCAGGACTCTTCTCCCTCCCAGGATCGCCGAGCTCTTTCATTGCCGCGATAGAATTCTTCCGCAAATTTCCCTCGTGAATATCGGCCCCTTCTTCACCCGATGATGTCACAGTCTCCCCAGATGGTGCCTGTTTGGCTTCAGCTATCCCCGCCGCCTCCAATTGCGCCTCTTCGATTGGCTGGGCCTCGACCGGCGTGTCAACGCGGCTTCCTGGATCAAGAGGATCAAGCTCTTCATCAGTCGCCAATTGAGGCCCAGTAGGCAGAGCTGATACTGAGGGTGGCTTCTCAGTCTTCTCCGACTCTTTTTGTTTCATATCATCATCACCTGCATTGCTTAACGACTCCCCAGTACTCTTCTCTGCTATCGTAGGGCTCTGCAGCTCGCTGCTAGCAGCAGCCTCTTCGGCGGGAGGCTCTGGAGAGCCGCTTAGTTTAGTGTTAGAGTCTTCTGCTGGCTCCTCGGATGTGTCGGACTTCTCGGCGCTCTCCTTGGGTGCTGCGTCGTCAAGGTGATCGTCGATTGGCGCTCGCCGCGACGACTGCGCTGCGGAGAGGGACAATGATGCTTCAGCCTGGTCCAATGACATTACCGGAGCAGCAGGTTTAGCCCGAGATTTGGCTCGTGGGTCAAAATCAGCCCATATGCCGCTCATGATAAGATGCCAATAGATATGGTTGTCGCTGAGTCTGCTTACTTATAGAGTGTTCTGTTCGCACCAAGGCAGTAAGTCGGCGGGAGGTAGTGTGTGTTTGGCAGACAGCGGTCGGGGGCAGCTGTCGTTACCAAATGATAGTGTGTGTTATAGCCGTATGCAGTGTCTGCGTGCGTCAGGCTTACCTCTGGTGCGTCACACCGTGTGCTTATGGGATGGTAAAGTATTACGAATCCTCTGGATTAAATGCGTGCAGACGAGGTGAAAAGGAAGACTTGAATGCATGTGTGGAATACTAGTGTATACATCTGGGATTGACCAATTCAACATAGGCGAAATGCGGGCTGACGTCTCTGCTCGCGGGCCTGACCACTATGGCTCGGTTTCCCCAGGGAATACTGGTGTAACTTTCGAGGCTAGCATTCTTTCGCTCCGCCAGCCCTACACTCCCCAGCCATTGACAGATGTAGAGCCAGATTCACGACGCGTTCTGTGCTATAATGGCGAGATTTATGATCTACCGCCTGAAGAGACTCAGGACACGGAGTTCGTTTGGGGTCTTTGCAAGTCCCACCCAGAGCGCGTATTCGACATAGAAGGAGAGTTCGCACTCGTGTATTTCGACGCTGATTCACAAACTATTTGGTTCGGCAGGGACAAGTGTGGCCGTCGCAGTCTGTTATATTATGAAGGTGTTGATGGACAGCTTGTTGTCAGCTCTGTAAATGGTGGGCCTGGATTCACGGAGTGTGAAGCGCTAGGCACTTACTACACTTATTCCTTGGAGAAGAAGAAGGTGAAGAGGCACGAGGGGCAGCCACTCTCCGTAGCAAACCGTGGTGTTGGAGACTTCGCTGCTGCTGCTGAAACAACAGTTGCTAGAACCATTGATCACCTTCGAACCGCGGTCCAGAAGCGGGTGGAGACTCAGGAGTATGCAGAGCATTCAGAACTCGCACTTCTCTTCAGCGGTGGTCTAGATTGCATGCTCATTGCCAGCCTGATGGATGGCGTGCTTCCGAGCCACGTCGGAGTTCAGCTCCTCAACGTAGCATTTGAAAACAAGCGTACAGGAACACTGTGGGACACCCCTGACCGACTCCTGGCACGACGGTCCATAGGCGAGCTGCAGCGGAGAAGCATCCACCCAGACAGGTTTAGGCTAGTCGAGATTAATGTGCCGTACGCGAAAATGCTCGAACACGTCGAGACTGTGAAACACTTGATGTCACCAAACCACACCGTGATCGATTTAAGTATAGCCCTCGCATTTTACTTTGCGTCAATGCCTCAACCAGAAATGGCCGCTCCGCGGATTTTGTTCTCAGGGCTCGGTGCCGATGAATTGTTTGCTGGATACTCTCGGCACACTAATGCACCAAGCCCCGACGCGCTGGCTGCAGAGCTAGATATGGATTTCCAGAGACTCCCGCACCGCAATCTAGGTAGGGATGATAGAGTTTGTGCATCCTGGGGCCGTGAGGTGCGATACCCATTTCTCGATGAAGAGGTGGTGCAACTAGCCATGGGCTTGCCGCTGTCTGCGAAGTCAGACGGCAAAACTACAAAAATAGTCTTGAGGAACGCCGCGGTATCTCTCGGGTTAACGGATGTGGCCCAGGAAAAGAAGCGCGCAATTCAATTTGGCGCGCGATCAGCCAAAATGGACCCGGGGTCCGGAAAGGCGAAGGGCCACCATGAGCTTGCGGGCATGGCCTAGCAAGAACCCCAAACCCCTAGAAGTCAAGCGCTTGCTCATGCCATATTTATTCTTGTCTGCATTGATTCACACAGGAAGTAGACTGATCGGCAGACATCAAAACTTTAAACCTTACATATATAAATCGCGCCGTGCATTTGCTACGTCCCGGGAAGACCCAGCCTGCCCACCAGCACATGGAGAGGGTTGGGCTCTGGTGGGAGTAGGGGTGAGCGGAGAGGGCGCTTAAGTCAGGCAGGTTCTTTAGTGCTATTCAGCTTGTTTTCACAATAGCAACTGCAGACCCAGGGCTAAAACTAAAGCAATGCGTAGATCACAGTCTATCCGCAAAGCGCTAGTGGCTACGCTCGTGCTAGTCGTGTTTATGCTCGTGCTCCGAGTCTTCCGTCCAGACGACTCAGCACTTGACATCGAGGCGTTTGAGACCGGTCAGGGGACCGCAGAGAAGAAGGTGACGCACCACCCTGATGTCATTGCGAAGGACGAAAACCTAGCTCTTGAGCACCAGAATCCTGTTAAACCTGCGGCTGCTGCCCAACATGCCGCTGGCGCGAAGGACGCTCCTGCTGCGAAAGAAGCGCCGGTCGCGAAAGACGCCAAAGATAAGCCTGTCGGAAATGCTGCGCCTGCCGACAACGCTTCGCCTCGCGACAAGGTAGCTCCTGCAGCTAAAGATGCTGCGCCCGCGGACGAGCCAGCCGGCCCCCCATTTGACGCCGAGAAGGCTTACAAGGACATCGTTCATGCAAAGACTTCACCGCCGGTTGTGATCTTCTCGAAATCATACTGCCCACACTCTGCCCGGGCCAAGCAACTTCTTCTCGAGGAGTACAAGATCGTGCCTCAGCCTCTGGTGGTTGAGCTGGACGAGCATCCCAACGGCCCTGAGCTTCAGCAATACATTGGTGAGCAGACAAGTAGACGGACAGTACCCAATATTATTATCAATGGCATTAGCAGGGGCGGTGCGAGCGACATGGTGGAACTCGGCGATCTAATTCTCGACAAGATCCAGGAGTGGGGCGGCAAGAAGTTGACGATTCGCCGCACTCAATAGACAATATATCTCGGCTAAATTTTGGATTGCTCTCCTAATTCGTCTTGATTCTTATTTTTTAATTCCATATCTGTGACATGCACACATCGCGTGCATCTCGCATTTAGCCTACACAGGGGACATCCCGCGCGCCATCCACCCGCACAAAGATGTACGGGTTGGGGTTTCGCGAACTAATTTACGCGCATAACTCAGCACGTATACCCTGTTCCTATCCACCGGAGACATCGTCAAGACACTAGGCGTCGTGACAAAGACATTGGTTGTTGTCTAGTGAGTGGAAAGCATGAGCTCGCCACCACCGTCGGATCCAAATTCGGATCTTTTCAGCGACCCGCCGAACATGCTGCCGCCGAGCGATGTGCCCAACAGCGACCTGCCCTCTGAGCTTCCGTCGGCAGACCTCAACTCGCAGGATCTGCCCTCGGATAACCTGCCGTCAGACCTGAGAAGTACTTTGGGCAGCTCGCCGCGACCAGGAACTGATTATACTCGGACCTCCCGGAGAAGCGAGCCGCGGAGCCAGCCGCCATCATCGCCTGCGTCGTCCATGGGGTTCTCGGAGACGAACAGTATCCCGCTGCCGTCCTCCCCCGAGGCGTCGCAGTTCCGCGTGGGTGTGGCCGGTCAGAATGGCCCCGAAGAGGAGGAGGGCCCCCCTGCGGATGAGCTTCGCAGGGCGCAAACGCTTGGCATTGAGGGAATCCCCAAGGTCACCGACGCAGTTGGTGAAAAGGTGCAGGAGCAGTTCGAACAATTTCTAACCAACTATGAGGAGGATGGTGAGAGATACTATATCAAGCAGATCCACGGATTGCGCGAATTTGGATTGTCTACAATCTTCGTTGATTGGTCGCACCTCGAGCGGCTGAGTGTTCTGGGCGATGACGAGGGCTCGGCTCTGGCGACGGCGATCAAGCGACAGTATTATCGATTCCTGCCGTTTCTACAAAGAGCTCTCCGCAATGTGGTCAGGCGATATGAGCCGTCGCTCATCTACGAGTCGTCAGCTGAGGCCCAGCAGGTTCAGGTCACTCCAATGGCGCATGCGAATGCGACGGCAGACGAAGCTTCGACGCAATTCTCGGTGCCGACATCTTTGCCGTCCTCAAACCGCTCCGCCGTTGGTGGTGGCGCTTCTAGTGAGAACGAGCGGGTGTTTCAGCTTGCATTTTACGATCTCGCCCTCAAGTCGAAACTTCGAGACCTCCGCACGGACAGCATTGGTATGCTCATTTCGTTTACAGGTACGGTAACGCGCACTTCAGAAGTTCGTCCCGAGCTCTATCGAGCGACGTTCAAGTGTGACGTGTGCCTCACGGAAGTGAGCGGTGTCGAGCAAGACTTCAAGTATACCGAGCCTTATATGTGCCCGAACCCCACATGCCAGAATCGTAAAGCCTGGACTTTGATTACGGCGAAGTCGCAATTCATGGACTGGCAACGAGTCCGTGTGCAAGAGAATCCAGGTGACATCCCCACGGGGTCTATGCCGCGTACCATCGACGTTGTTTTGCGTGGTGATATAGTGGAGCGGGCCAAGGCTGGTGATCGCTGTTTGTTTACTGGGACAGAGATTGTAATCCCAGATGTCTCTCAGCTTGGTCTTCCAGGCTTCAAGCCGCTTGGTTTCCGTGACCGTGCTGGCCAGGGTCGTGGTGAAGGCATCGACGGCGGAGTGACCGGACTCAAAGCTCTGGGCGCGCGCGACTTAACCTACAGACTCGCGTTTGTTGCAAGCATGGTTCAACCCGATGAGGAGGATGCCAACATTGTGCTGCAATCTCTTGACGTCGCGAACGATGGTGCCGAGCAGGCTCGTAGCCAGACCGAGGAGCAGGAGGCATACCTGGACTCGCTCGATGCTGAGGAGATCGAGGATCTGCGCAAGATGATCCAAACAGAATCTCTCTACTCCAAGCTTGTGAGCTCGATGGCGCCAGCGGTGTGGGGCCATGAGGCTGTTAAGAAGGGGATTCTTCTGCAACTGCTCGGAGGTGTACACAAGACTACACCAGAAGGGATCAAACTACGCGGTGATATTAATGTTTGTGTTGTTGGAGATCCATCGACATCCAAATCACAGTTCCTCAAATATGTCACCGGATTCTTGCCAAGGTCGGTGTATACATCAGGTAAGGCCAGCTCTGCTGCCGGTCTCACTGCCGCTGTAGTCAAGGACGAGGAGACTTCGGAGTTCACCATTGAGGCTGGCGCCTTGATGCTTGCTGACAATGGCATTTGTGCCATCGATGAGTTTGACAAGATGGATCTTAGCGACCAGGTTGCCATTCACGAGGCCATGGAGCAGCAAACAATCTCTATAGCGAAGGCAGGTGTTCACGCGACTCTGAACGCACGGACGTCGATTTTGGCCGCGGCCAACCCGATTGGCGGCCGATACAACCCGAAGCTCAGTCTTCGAGCCAACATTAACATGAGTGCCCCCATCATGTCTCGTTTTGATTTGTTCTTTGTCGTGCTTGATGAGTGCAACGCCGAAGTCGACGCACGTCTTGCTGACCACATCGTTAATCTTCACATGGACGGCGACAATGCGATTGATCCACCGTTCAGTACGAAACAGCTTCTGCGCTACATCACATATGCCCGCTTGTTTAAGCCCAAGTTCACCTCTGCGGCAAAGGAGCTTCTGATCAGCCGCTACAAGCAGCTCCGCGAAGAGGACGTGCTGTACACGAGCGCAAACCGCAGCGCTGGAGGCGCAAACTCTTCAGGCGGTGCAATGCGCAATGTCGGACGTACGAGCTACCGAATCACTGTGCGTCAACTTGAATCCTTGATTCGTCTCAGTGAGGCCATTGCACGATCACACTGCGTAGATACAATCTCTGAGCATTTTGTACAGGAGGCGTATAATCTGTTGAAGGCCTCTGTGGTCCGCGTAGATCGCGAAGACATAGAAATGGAGGAGGGCGAGGTTCCGCTGAGCTCCGTGACTCATGTCGACCGCAGCAACCAGACTGATTCGCTGAACCGCAGCGTGCATTCTGCCCGCGAGGACGTTCAGAGGCGCCCGGTCAAGGTCACCTACGACAAATATATCGAGATTATGCGGAAGCTTGTGGCCGAGATCGCGGCACGTACGTGGTCGTCTAATGAGGGAGATGAGATGGACCTAGACACCGAGGGTGTGGACGGCACAGAGATCGAAAACTGGTACCTCGAAACCCAGGAGGATAATATTGACTCGGAGGAACGATACTTCGAGGAGCAGCGCCTAGTACACAAGGTTCTGAGACGCATGGTCAAGGATCACTTGCTCATGGAGCTCAAGGGCAGAGCAGATGACCTAGATGATACAGAGGTCCGCCCACCTAACGTCAGATACGTCATCCATCCAAATTCATCAATGTCTTGGGATACCTCTGCTCGGTAAGCTGCGTTGTTGACGTGCTCCTTATATTTATCAATTACTATTGTAAATTTGTTATATCATACTTGACCAAGTCGCTATTTCACAGATTTCTTTGTGCTGGCAACCTTTCCTCATTATGTTTCATGCGACAATAGGGCCGGCCGTAGGTAAATAAGTGGCGCTTGGCACCTAGCGTGCGAGCTTCCGCTGCGCGCTATCGCGGCAGCCTGAGCACGCCGAGCGTCGGAGCGTAAGCGTGCCTGTGGGTGCTAGCAGGGTGATATATCAGGGCACGGGTTAGTACCCGATTTCAACTTAATAAAACACACGCAACGCGTCGCGTTTCTCCTTACTCTCGACACGTCGTTACACACAAAATGTTTGAGGCCAAGGTCGACCAGGCTGCTGGGATCAAAAAGATCATTGAAGCTATCCGTGATATGATCGGTGAGTGCAACTTCGATTGCTCGGAGTCGGGCATCGCGCTGCAGTCACTTGATAAGTCGCACATCGTGCTTGTCTCGCTCCTTCTCGGGCCGGAGGGTTTCACCGAGTACCGCTGCGACCACGCACTCACGCTGGGTGTGAACGTTGCGTCACTGTCGACGGTTCTCCGCTGCGGTGGCAACGATGACCAGCTGACGATCCACTCCGACGACAAGCCGAACGAGCTTGCGCTGACGTTCGAGGACACGACGCACGACCGTATTTCTGAATTTAACATCAGGCTGATGGAGATCGACCAGGAGTATCTGTCCATCCCGGAGACGGAGTATACTGCCTCTATCACGATGCCGAGCTCGGAGCTCCAGAGGATCCTCCGTGACCTCAAGCAACTAAGCGAGTCGGTCGTGATCTCGGCGGGCAAGGACGAGGTTGTGTTCGCTGCTGAGGGCGACATGGGTAAAGGTGCGATCCATGTCCGTCCGGTGACTGACGTCGAGAACTCTGACAACTCTGTTGCCATCAACATCTCCGAGCCTGTGACTCTCAGCTTCAACCTTCAATACTTCAACAACATCACGAAGGCGTCTTCGTTATCCTCAACAGTGACCTTGCAGCTTGCGGAGGGGACGCCGGCGTCCATCGAATACAAGCTGCCTAACGGCCACGTCAGGTACTACTTTGCCCCGAAGATTGGTGGCGACGACGACGAATAAACGCCACCTAACAAGCCTTAAGCGTCCCAAGAGCTTATCCCCTGTCAATAATTCTTACTTTAATTTTGTACCAGCTCTCTTAACCGTGCAGCCATGCGTATAAATATACAAAATATCGATAAATAGCACATGCGGGCGATGGCAAGGCAGTGCGGCACTAGCTAAGGCTGGTAAGCATACCCTTGCCCTCGACACTGGATGTAAACACTAGCGTGTCGAATCCGGTCAACCCTAAGCAAGCAGTGATAATAATACGGCGACGACCGGGGCACGCTTGCTCGAAGATTTGGCTTGACCAACAAAAGAGACGACCATGCCTGGATTCGATGAGAATCAGGGGCAGAAACTAACCTCAATGCTGGCAAAGAATGCTGATGAGATGTCCCAGCAGACCCTCGATGCACTAAGGATAGTCCAGTCCTTCGAGTCTAAGCCTGCTCGGAGTACTCACATAAAACAGATACTCTCACACCGGGAGCATGAGCAGGTCAAACTAAGTCAAATGCAAAAGATCGCTGGTCCGCAAAGGCCCCATAGCTCGCCAGAGCACCATCATGCTGTGTTGGAACCGTTTACCCTCGGCTCTCCAGAGCCAACCGCAAACCGCCCATCATTTAGCCGTACTAACTCAGCGACAGAGCCTAGCTCCCGCCCACTTAATAGCTCTTCGCATGAGCAAGTGCGGCTCCCGACGATCGAGGAGCTCCGGAAGCACAGCCGTAGCACAGTGCGAGCCCCGTCTGCAGGTAGCACGTCCAGCATCCGGCAAACCAGACTAAACCAGGCCACTCCTGCGCACCTGGCAGCTACGCGTGCTAAAAACTTCTCAACGACCACATCCATCTTCTCCCGGCTTCTCAAGCCCACGGCCGCGAGCACGGCTAAAATAGCGCGACCGGCCCTAACGAACCAGTCAATTGCGAAAGCCGCGGCCCGGGTGGCCGCGCCACGTCCAACTGCAAGACCAGTGCTAACCCCAGTTGTGAAGACTAATGGGAGCGAGGCCCGCCCTGCGAGCTCGCGTCCTGTTAGTGGCGGGCTTAAAGCTGGCGGTATAATGAAACAGCCGACGAAGTCGACCCAATCTCGGCTGACGAACCTGCGTCCAGCCTCATCGTCACGCAGTCACCAAGAGGCATCTCGTGCCCCGAGCCATGCGGCATCGGCGGTAACCCCATTCAAGACGGCTCCAATCCCCCCTACCATATCCTTACCACCGCCTGTAGAGCAAGCCAGTCCGTCACTGTCATTTCAGAATGGCACAAGCGTTGGTGCTGGAACCGCCATGGTAATGGCTGCAGCGCAGACGACTAGTACGCCAGTTAGAGCACTACAGGCTTTGGGAAATGAGTCTGAGCATTCTCACACCATGCCCTCGATAGATTTTAGCAACTTTAGCTATGTTGCAGACTGGGCAACAACACCAGAGCTTGCTAAGAGGTCCCTAGACCAGCATCAGCGTGAAGGAGCCCTGCTGAAACAGTTTGATACGATACCAGCTGTCGATCTAGAATTGACGTTTGGCGCAGAGCGTCGCAAGCAGCGTCGGAAATAAATAGTCGATGATAGGCAATTGAAGACTAAATACCAGTGTAGAAGAAAAATGAAACACCATCAATATTCAAAAGTGTGATGAATATAGCACTGCCATGGCCCACGTCGCATCGCTTCCCGGTCGAAGATCCCATGAGGTACGGGCCAACTTGCATAGACGCGTCGGTTCAAGGACCCTACCCTTTGCAGTAGGTATATCACCAAATGCGGATAGTAAGGTCTCTATTCGGCTATTGAGAGATATGTAACTCAAGAGCGCATATTTCTCTTTGCACATTAATCCAATTGTTACACTAGCCACCTACAAGTGAAGGATATGGGTGACCTGAAGTCGCCGGCGATGTTAGACTCTGCCCCGTCTAGCCCAACGATGGACACATATCAGCGGGTTCCGGCTAGCCCAGCCTATCCTCCAGTGCAGGCACTACCATCTCCCCAGTTATATATGGGGGAGTCGCGCATCCGGCGGTTCACTCGAAAGCTTGCATTCTGGAGGAAACGTCCCGCCACGGCGGCGGATGTTCATGCGGCATTGAGCGCGGCGGTGAAATCACACGACAAATATCGGCAAAATGCCCAGCATGCCTATGACACGATGGTTGATTGGGCCGAATGCCTGGCACCGCAGTGCCGTATCCAGCGGGACTACCTCCAGCTCGAGCTGACCGACGAGGAAATGAGCAATTGGCTAGTGGGTATACTCGGCGCAATGAGGCCTGTTCTAGACCTTCAAGCGAGACAGGCCAGTGCAATGGCTGCCTTCTCACATAGCTTTGTTATCATGAAGGATGAGGAGGCTAGCTGCAGAGACATTCTCAAGTCCCTCAGTAGTGCGGAGAGGCGCTACTTTAAATCGTTGGCAGCCGACCGGAGTGTCGAGGAGCGGATTGCCCTGGACCGAGAGCGCCATATGCTACTCACGCAGCTGGATGAGGCTACGGCTCGCTTTCACAAAAGTGGGCGTCTAGAGCTGCCGAAGAGATTCCAGCAACTCATATACGTCTTACAGAGTATAGAGGAGATGCTTGGGCCCATACATCAAAGCATGATGGCGCAGCTGCCCTCTGAAGTTGAGGCCACCCGGTTTCACAATGACACTCGGTCTAGGCAGATGAGCTCATTCTATACCGAGGACAGGTATCCGGTCACTCCCTTGATCACGTCGCCGCTAGTGGCACCGAGGTACTCCGAAACATATCGCTTTTCGCGCGATAGCGACATGAATGATGCCCCAGAGTTGGAAACTCCTGCAGACACGCCACAGAGCAGCAGCGTGGGCAACGTCAAGGTTGACGTGGCCAAAATTGACGTGGCAGATCCAATGAATGAGTTGTCAGGACTGAATGTAGAGGAGTTTCGTTGGTCATAGAGATTAGCTGAGGATCATAGCATCATCAAGAACTAAATTAATTATAGTCTATCATCTTTTCATTTTCGTGAAAGTTCAGTTTTTATCATGTCAGGAACCGTTTTCCCATTTCATAGGACGTAATCATAATAGCACAAGCTGGCGCGACTTTCAGCGTTCGCGGCCCAATCCCCACAAATAGGGAACTCCAGCCTTCAGCCTGCACCAGGGCCGCCATGAACTTTGGCATGCTCATGTGCGCACTGGCACAGGATGGGTGTGCAAGTTGTCGACGAGTCTTAGCCACGTCAAACGGGGTCGTCGCTGTCGAGGCCACCACGCCACCTACCAAGCCAGCTGCGAATGACTCACCCAGCTTTTCAGAGTGCGACTGACGAGTGTTTGGAAAGTGTGCGCGAACGGCTTCGACTACGAGCCAATAAATACTGCTGAAGGGGACATCACGCCATAGCGTAAGACCCAGGCCACTCCATAGTGAGCGCGCGCCGTCGACAGCTAACATATCGCGGACGGAGCGCAGTGCTATGGTCATCGGATTTGTTCCAGATTCGACCTGCAGAGACTGGAGTCGTGTCTTGAGAAGCTCCAACGGAGAGATCACAGTTGAGGTCATCGCCCGCGCCAGACCACCAG
This sequence comes from Starmerella sirachaensis, assembly GCA_030578495.1. NCBI lineage: Eukaryota > Fungi > Ascomycota > Dipodascomycetes > Dipodascales > Trichomonascaceae > Starmerella > Starmerella sirachaensis. Next base: position 279,837 of record JAJMSC010000007.1, on the reverse strand, counting down.
CTAGCAGTGGCGCTCCAGACTGGCCCAGCGAAGGAACTGCGGTATGAATCGAGTCGCGCAAGTGCTCGTACGCGATAAAATAGATGACGTTGGAAGGAATTGACTGCACCAATTGCAAAGAAACGCCTCGCCACAGGGTGGAGGCCCCTTCAATGTTAACAATTGATTTCAGCTCTCCAAACGTACCCAAAGCTTTTGGCCGTTTCACCGCTTGTCTCGACTGCTCTACTAAACACGGGTCGAGCGTCTCCGTGGCGACACAGTAGTCGATCGTTGATGGGTACCAAAACTCTTCTTTGCAGCAAACCGTGACGCCAAGCTTTCCCGTTAGTTCAGGTCCGAGCTCCGCACCAAGACGCGTTCCAAGCGTGAGCCGCGGACCCAACGCGACTTCTTTCGGCGGTTCAATAGTACCGCTTCCACGGCCCGAGATAGCCGTCGGTACGGAGTCCATTGCGCTGCGCTGCTGCATCCTCACGCGCGCCACATCGAAAGGGTTGACAACGAGAGAAGTTATGAGCGAGCCTGCGCAGGCTGATATAACTCGCGACCGTAAAGATATCGGAGCCAATGACTTGTCTTCGGGCGCGATCTCAATATCGCTCATCTTTGTTCACGCGTGGTGGACTGCGCAATGATTTCAGCCACTCGGATGATCTATCCTGAAAAGTTATGGGCCGACCACTGAATCACGTGAGTGCCACAAAATCTAGACCCCATTCGCGGCATGGTGTCGTTGACTGACACGCTTCGAGACCTCGCACGAGACGTCTGGGACTGCGTCTACCTCTCACAGTCAGGATACGAATCATAACGAGGTACCGGTGCATAAAACCCTGTTAGAAAACCGGGCAAGGTGTGTACCCGGGTATGTTTCCCTTGTTGCGATTCGTATTGACCTCCGGCGCTGTCTTCTATGGCCTGGTCGCGGTTAAGTCACAACTTTCTTATGATAAGCTGATGGACGATCGCGGGGTGGAGCTCCGCAACCTACAGGAAGAGCTGGACAAAGCTCGCTCGGCAGCAGGGCGAGCTAAGACTGTCCCGCACAATAAGCCTTCGCAAAGTCGGTTCTGGCCCCCGAGCAACTGGCTTAAGCGTGGTGAAACGTCATGATAATTAATCTCCATTTATTTAATCATTATACATAGAGTCACTGCTCTACGCGAGGGCAAAGACTACTTTTCTCCACCAGACAGGTATCGCATGAACCCGCTTTGCGAGAGCTTTGGTGATGTTAGCGACGAGGTGTCAGGAGATCGTGGGATTTGCTCGTCCGTGACTGTTGAGGCGAGTTTGCCGATCAATTCTTGCGCTTGACTGGGTGTGAGACGATCGTACTTGCGCATGCGGACTTGGAGATTTGCATACTCGCCGGAGGGGTCCTGGGAGCGCAAGAGGTCCACGATCTGCTTTACCTCCAATAGAGCCATTGATGGACTCGAGTTGGTCTCCAGCTGGCTGACGCTGTCCTCCAAAAAGCTTACGTCCATTGCATAATTGGCCAATGCTGCCGAAGTGATACCCTTTGGAGCCGTATAGAGAGAGTTCCGCAGACCGGTATTGATATTTTCAGCCATATTGAAGTATGCAAGATAGCGGACTTCCGGAGGAAGGCGCTTCAGGATTGTGTTGGCCATCGTCAGCAGGTATGTGGTCATCTCAAGAACCATCGGAGAAGGAGTGTCAGCAGGCTCAGTAGCTAGCCAGTTGAAGTCAGAAGACTCAAAGAACTCGGCAACAGTCTCTTCTAACAGCACATATATCCGGGTTTCTGCATCTTTTGCCGCCTTCTCTAAAAGCGGCGTAACCTCCAAAGCTACTGTGCCGCGACGACCTGTGGCGCCTCGCATCTGAGCAAGAATCTTTTCTGTCTCCAACGCCGCGCGATGGAAGAGCTGAAGATTAATCAAGGTTTGTACAATGAGCTCACGGTTGTTGCCCTTGGAAACTTGTGAAAGCGTGCTGAGAACCGGGTTCTTCAGCAGCGAATCAGCAAGTGAGGCCAGCGTATTTTCGACAAAGCCAGGGTCTTGTTGAAAATGGTCCAAGAATGAACTGCTGTGGTCTATCAGTGCCCTGATATCACGGCAGGTACGCACGTAGATTTCAGAAAACGGCATCGCACGAGGGAGAACTTGCTCCCCGTGGCTAACTGACTCGGCACGAGTTTCCTCATACTCTCGAGGGTCATACCAAACGACACTCATGATAGAGTCGAAAGACTCCTGGGTCGTGATGACCATTTGCATTTGGTCTCCACTTTTCCACAGCGACAAGAAGTCCTGACGGCTCTTTTCGACAATTTTTTCTCCGAGTCGCGTGAGAAGCCGGCGAAATAGGTCGCTTATACTGGCTGTATTAAACTCAAAATTGTGCAGCGTATCAGAGAGCATGCTGAGCTGCTTCTTGAGTGGCCGGAAATCATCCAGTTGCCGCATTGAAGACCCTACAACACCACTAATATTTTGGGCTAGCCGCTCCCAATTGTCGTCGACCATTTTATTTGGACGAATGGTGGGGAGGTTTCGACTCAGCGTTCGGTCAAACAGGCAGAATCCAACAATTTTCGGCAGGGTCTCAAGCATTCGATCCAACCCACTGACAGCTAGAGAGTCGCTGTAGGTATTCAGCTTATTCTTCACGAAGCTTCTAAGCTCGTCTGAGCGACCCAACTTTTCAAAGACCATGTTAGCCTCGCACAACAAGCCCAGGTCGACATGAAGCTGAGATTCCGTGAGAAAAAGTGCTCCTGACCTACGATACGCTAACTCCACAGGAGAATTGAACCGGAATGGCCGCAAATGTCGGTGTTGGGAGACCTTTAAATCCCATGCTCGTCTCTGCTTCTGAAGAAGACCGTATGCCCGATTGCCAACATCAGTGACATGACTATCGAGGGCTGTCTTGCTTAAATACCCATTCAGGGAGACTAGTGTCGTATTGGTAATTTCCTTCGTTAGCCCAGGAACACTCTGCGAGATAAGTGCGCCCATACCAATATGTCGAAGTTGATCCAGCTCCATGCTCTGGAGATCCTGCAGGTTCTGCACGGCAGCAACCCGGTGACTACTTTTAAGTAGCTCCTGAACCTGGTTCGTGTGCTCTAGGGCTTGGAGACAGAGGCGGACAATCTCCAAAGAGTTCTCGATGTTGACACGCGTACGATTCATGTACACATGCCGGGATGCTCGGTCGATGAGCTGATTGCTGCTACGCTCCATTTGCTGGCCAACGATAGCAACCGTTTTCTTGATTTCGTGGGCGCGACCACGCACCTGGTCCAACTGGGCCACAACAGCCATGAACGGGTTTTCCTCCGACTCGCAGATTGCCTTGATATCATTCTCGCGCGTCGTCTCCAGTTCATGAAGCTGATCAGTGAGTTCCTCGGTAGTCTCCGTGTTGATGGCTGTTTTCAGAATGGTTCCCAGTTGCTCAATGAGCACAGTGTGGCGGTCTTTGCCCCTGCCGAGGCGCAGGCCCGCCTGGTCCGGCGCTGTGGCCCCGTCGTTTGCATCAGCGGCCCCGGCCGCAAGGCTCGCCGAATACTCAGCATCACCCGCAGCTAGCAACTGCTGCAGCTGAAGTCGAAGGGTGTCGGACATCACCCACCCTCCTCTTTAGGCTGCGTAGTACTGATCCGCAGGGGGTCGATGGGTGCGTTGCTTACTACCAGGTCGACGAGTGCCGGTGCCTAGTCAAGAGTGTGCCCACTGACAGATCGCCCCTGCGCAGAAGACGCAGGACCGATCCAAATAGTAGCCCAGTATTTATATTATTTTAGCACACACTAGTCTACTACAATACAGCTAACGCAGCTCTGGAAGTCCAAAGTGCTATAGTGCTTAGAGGTAGAGGAGGTCAATGAGTATGGGTTGAGGTTCATTTGATGAGCTCCAGGTCTTGGAGCGAGTCTTTGAGACCGCGTCGGTTCTCAAGTTTCGGCAGGTTATCATCGCCCTTTTGCTCGCGGCGCTCATACTCGGCCGCGATCTTGTTCGCACGCGCGATCTCCTTCGTATGGTGGAGGCACTCGTGGTAGTCATCGGCGAAGATGCGGCATGCTTTCTGCGGATCCTCAGTATCCTTTGCAGTGTAGCAGTCCAGGAATTTCTGCCAGTTATACCAACACCGGCTGGCTCCGCCGTTATAGCTTATGCCAGACATCGCTTCTCCGTTGGTTCACAAGCTTTTGTGATGCACAACTGCAACGATGGGTGAGACCTTTCGAGATCCTATGATTCGTCATTAGTAAGTCTGTGCTTAGTGCCGGTGCTCGCTACCGGGCCACGGTCAGCCGTGGTCGTCACGTCGTCAAGGCTTACGTGCTACCCCATACCGCTAGATATTTTGCCCTGGAGTACAGGGCACATGCACAGGCAAAGCCAAATGTCATACGGATATCGATAAGCGTCCTTTTTGTGTGAAATTTAGGTGAGTTTCAGTCTGCCGCGTAGCTGCATTCAAATGTTCGTAAAGGAGTTTCACACTCCTGAGCAATTGGAGGCGCTCGCCCTCAGAGAGTATATTAACGAACTCACGCGCAGAATTGATGATGCGGACTATGAAACCGAAGATGCTATTCTCCGGCCGCCTTCACCCGCTCCAGAGTACGATCGTCAAGGTCGCCGCGTGAACACGAGAGAGCAGCGGCAACGACGCGCGTTGGAGGTAGAGCGGACACTAGCGGTCAGCAAGGCGGTCTACCTGATCCCGCGGTATTCACCGCCACCTACGCTGAACAAACTGACCCGTAGCGTCGAAAAGGTGTACCTACCCGTTCGCGACTACCCGCACCTCAACTTCGTGGGACTGCTTCTTGGTCCTCGTGGCAACGCATTGCGGCGAATGGAGTCGGAGTCCGGGGCAAAGATTAGTATACGCGGCCGGGGTAGCGTCAAGGAAGGTTCCCGCGGATCAGACGAGGGAAGCGAGGAGGATTTGCACTGCGTGGTCAGTGCGACTGACCAAGAAAGCATTCTGAAGGCAAAAGAGCTCATTCATCAAATCGTCGACACGGCCATCGAGACTCCAGAGCATGAAAACGACTTCAAACGGCTTCAACTCAGAGAGCTCGCGGAGCTCAATGGCACACTTCGAGATTATGAGAATCAGCTCTGTTCCTTCTGTGGTGAGCCAGGCCATCGAAAGTTTGAATGCTCAAAGCGCCAGGAAGCAGTCAGTGACACTGTGTGTCGTGAATGCGGCGCTCAGGGTCATTTCAGACGAGACTGTCCGGGGAGAAAGCCCCTGGAGAGCCATCTAGATGGCTTTCTACAAGCTATTGGAGCGACTGAGCCTCCTCCTTCCAGCGGTATGGTAAGTGAATCTGACATTACTACTCCTTCGAGTGAACAAAACTTCTCTGCTAACAATTCTCATGATCGGTCAGAGTCTCCTGGAAATAGAGGAATGGTGGTCACAGCGGACTCTCAAGGTAGACATGCTGAACAAAGCCGGCCGCTATCGGCTCCAAGTACAGGTGATTCAACCGTTGCGCAATGCAGTTTACCTCCACCCAGCCCCACTGCAGAAGATAGGACTGCCAATTTTCGCACGGTGACTCCACCCTCAGGGCTGGCTCCTCCAGGACTACCGCCGGTCGCACCTCCAAGGCTTGCGCCTCCAGGACTTGTGCCTCCAGGACTTACACCCTCTGGAGTCTCTGCTCTAAACCGTGTTCCAACAAAAGCTAGCCCTCCTGGTGTTGAATTTATGCGGCCCGAGTCTCGTGGGGTTGCCTCTTCTTCTGATAGTGCCACCACAGAAAATGGGCATCCTGTACCATCCAATTTACCCCCGCCTGGAATAATAAATCCAGGCTTGAAGTCAATGAAGCCATTTTCAACTCCAGCTCCGCCTCCTCCTGGTATAATATTTCGCCAATCCGGCTCCGAAGATAATTCTGAGACCCCAAAGGACATTGATATGGCTGCGGGTATTTCATCTTCTCATCATTACTCGAAAGCGTAAGTTTAATCCCTTCAATTCGATATGCTGAACCGCGCTAACTGGCATTTTCTCGACACTCGCGAACATCACATAATTGCACTATCTATGTATTTTTAATCGATTTTATACCGCCTCTGTCTGTTGCTTCCATTTTTGCGCATTGGCGAGTAGTCTAGCCACAGCACCAGAAGGAGCCTCAATGAACTCATAATCGGTATACTTAGTGCCGTCCTCTGCGGATTTTGTAATTGCTTGAGGAGCCTTTCCTTGAAGCGCTTGAGCCGACTCAGGCGTTCCGTATGTCTCTTCAAACTGCATGAACATTTCGAACAGTTCGATTCTTAAGTTTTTGTGAGACTTCAGAGACTCAAAACCACGAGAAAAGACGTTTCTAGCTCGACGCACCGCGTCCTCGTCCACGGCATCTTCATTGTCCCCGAGTCCTGTAGATACCTCAAATAGCGCATACTGCACCCACATGTCTACGATGCCAGCAGGGTTGGATGCAATAGCCTTTTCCCAAATCTCTCGCGCTTCTTCAAATTCACCGTGATCAGCTTCAAACTCTGCCCAAGTTTTCCACAATGCTTCGTGATCGTCGAGATGTTCTTCTTCAGCCGCAACAAAGAAGATTGCGCGGGCTCGGGCGAATTCATCTAGGCTCCCTTCGAACAACGCAAAGTTTATCCACGCTGAAGACACGTTCGGAAACGATTCGCACATACGGGCGTATAAAGTGCGCACTCGGTCAGTAGCGAGCAGCCTTTTCTCAAGTGAAATGTAGTCTTCAAAGATATGGAAGTTGCCTCTAGTTTTCCCAAGTGCAGACCCCAGAATACGTCGGCAGGAATCTAAGCTGCCATTTCGCAACTCATAGAGTGCGTAATTTCTCCACAAGGTTGCAGAAGTGAAGACCGTATGTGGCCAGAGTGATAGAGCACGTTCATAAACCGTCTTCGGGGCTGTACCGCTCGCATGAGTTTCAGTGTAAAGAGCAAACCGTAACCAGAGCAACGCATACTTTTTCCAATAAGTAGTCTTTCCACTTGTTGCGGAAAGCGGTTTACATCTTTCAACTCCATCTTCAAATAGACGGAGCATTCGTTTTGCCGAAGCTTGAGGCAAAGCGTGGTTGATTTCGGCCCACCAGACGTCTATATCAGAGCCGTTGTACGAGCTTGTCACTGACATCTCCCTGCTGTCATTGATATCAATTCCAGATATAGAGGAAAGCGATCTTGCACGGGCTGATTCACCCTCCTTGATCTCGAAGTTGATCCAGCGGGTGAATATTTCGTGTCGGTCTGCCTTGCTCAGTCTATTCGCATCAATTGCTAGGCCGAACGCCGTGCGCTCGTCAAGCTCCTCGGCAAGCCTCAGCCAGGCATCGAGTTTATCTGGTTGCTGGGCTGTCCATCGCATGAGGACAGCCTTTGAGTCGCCGTTGTGGCGTTTCTCGAATGAGTACAGAGCATGCCACGCATCCTCCCCTTGACCTACGTCCGACCAGCGTTCAAGAACTTTGCGTGCGTTTCCGATGTTCCCGAGCATTTCCTCAGTCTCTGCATATGTAAACCATAACTTTGGCTGGTAAGGGAGCAGCTCCGTCGCGCGCTTAAGAACTGCAACAGCATGTTCAAATTGTTTGGCTAAGATCTCAGTCTGTGCGTACCGGTGCCACAACGGTACTGAACTGTAGTCAACAGAAAGTGCTCTTTCGAAAATTGCCCGTGCGTTGTCGATGTTACCGTGTTCCAATTCAAGGCGCGCATACCTCATCCACTGTCTTATGTCGCGCCTATTGAGACCAAGGGCCTTTTCAAACTCGCCTCGTTTTCGATTTAATACGGCATTAGCTTCAGCGGATCCCCTTGGGGGGCCCAAAGACCGCTGTGGTCGAGCTTTAGCGAGCCCAATCGTGAATTAGCCGAAGGCTGTAAGGAGATGATGCCTCGTATATATCTTGCCTCAACATAGTGGAGAGTGAGGGCTTGGGTAGCAGTAGTAGCACGGTACCTACTATATAGATAGAGAGAAGCTAAGAGAACCGACTCAAATGTGATCGTATGCGGAGGCAAAGCTGTGATAATAATAGATTAAAGATAGCGACCGCAGTGACTTATCTAGTTGTGGGATTGGTGGAACGAAAGGTGGTCTTCAATTCCACCTCGTGACATTTGCAAGATCGCAGGTAAGCAAAGTACATGCTAATACTCCAGTTAAAGGAAACAGATAGGCTCACATTAGTGCAGCTCAGTCTTTGCCTCCTTCTTTGAGTAGCAGCCCTTGAGGTTGACTTTGAACTGCGACGATGCCACTCCAAACTGTTTAAGGAGGCGAGTTTGACGACTGTCAAGCGTCTGTCCCGCCCTACAAACGGTGTAAGGAATGGCTAGCACCACTTTTCCCTTATCCAGACGTGTTGGCATTCCTAGTTGGCGCACCGTGGACTCCAACGAATGCACTAATGGTACATCTTCGTCGACGGGCAGCTGGCCACCAGTCGAATACACGGTACCCTCTGGGACAGTGAATGTTATGGAAGCCTCCTGACCAGACCTCGCAAAATCAGTCTTGACGAACGAGTCAAAGTAGTCTCGCACGACCTGCGGTTTCTCATTTGTAAAGAGAAGGCCGACGTCACCATGGAGAACCTCGGAAAGCTGGCTGCTGTTCTCGAGATACTCGTCCTCGGGAGAGCGTCCAATTACATGCTGCATGAGCTTTGTGCGGCCAAACAAAATCCTCGAGCCTTGCCAGTGCTGCCTGATCTCTTTCAAAAACTGATTCCGCATGTTTTCCACGTCAAGTACCCAAATATAGTCGTAGGCATCCATTGCCGAGCGAATTTCATCAGCTATGCGTTCTTTGTTTTCGCGCCCTTTTTTCTCGGTCTGCGTCAAAGACACGACCTTGTTTCGTGACGAACGAGGCATGGTGGAATTTCTGTCTGTCGTGCTTGGAGAGACCACATCAAAAAAAATTATATAACGTCCAGAGGGGACCTAGCCCTGAAGAGATATATCTCAAGCCGGGGTTGACTGATAAAAGCTAATCGCGGGTTAGCATAGCTGAGCCCATCAGTAATAAGATGCCGTTGATTGTGCTTGAGCAGACAAACCAGCTGAAAGGCCTCTATACAGTATTGCGCAATCGTGAAACCCCGCGCTCTCAGTTTATCTTCTTTGCAGACCGTATTATCCGACTTCTAGTCGAGCGCGGCCTTGATCTTCTCCCAGTGACACCCGAGGTCGTTGTCACTGCTACTGGAGTAAAGTATGAAGGAGTAAAGTTCCAGGGTCACATTTGTGGCGTGAGTATTATGAGGGCCGGAGAAAGCATGGAACAGGGCCTTCGTGAATGCTGTCGCTCTGTTCGCATTGGTAAAATTCTTATCCAGCGTGACGAAGAAACCGCTCAGCCAAAGCTCTTCTATGACAAGCTCCCCGCCGATATTTCCGATCGTTATGTATTCTTGCTTGATCCCATGTTGGCGACAGGCGGCTCTGCGCTCATGGCGGTGGATGTGCTCAAAAGCCGGGGTGTACCATCGGAAAGAATCATCTTCCTCAACTTAATAGCATCCCCGGAGGGCTTGGAGAAATTCAAGACCACGCATCCTGAGGTCCAAATTGTCACGGGGTGGATCGACCAGCAGCTTGACGAGAACAGGTACATCATCCCAGGCTTGGGTGACTTCGGTGACCGTTACTACAGCGTCTAAACGATGAATAGTTACATACGATCATGATATCCTTGTGTTTTTTCCCTTTCTTTCTTAATGCCTTGGTGATAGGTACCCACCTGAGCTGTCAGGATTACCGCTCCGAACAATCTTGTACCTGATCGGCCGATCAGAAGCCCCGGTGTTTATGCTACCAAAAGCACACACCATGCTTTCTGTATTGTGGAACCACTCAAATCGTATAGCATCTGAGCCATACTCAGCGTACAATAAACCGAAATATGGATCTCGTTGCATGCTACTTCGGCGCTGCTGTATGTCGGCCTCAGAATACCCTCCCGATGAAACCGTCAACTCGGCAAGCCGCAGAGCCACTATGTCCTCACCAAAACCAGATGTCACGCAACAGGCGTTTCCATCAGTGAACGCACCACAGCCATCCAGGGCCGCTGGTCCAATTCTGCCTGGATGCCGGAGAAGAGGCCCACCGGAGCTTGAGGCCACACACGTCTCACCTGCGTCAGTCAATATGATCACACCAACAGTATCACTTATTGGATGTACCGGTTGAGTTTCGAGTGTCTTTTTCCAGCGCGCAAAGCTTTCCTGTGTTCGCGGCGTGGTGAGGACTGCTGTTTCGAGTCCTTTGGAGACTCCGTAGTCTCGAGCACCCGTCCCAACCAGGAAGTTAGGGGAGGAGAGACGAGAATATGATTGCTTCGCATCCATTTGATCGCGTAAGAGACTACATGGAATGAGTATTGGGTGTCGTATATCAGGCACAGCACCGACACTAGCAGCAATATCGTGATGATTGCTATGAATGCGCATATACGCATCACACTCAACTGTACCGGCTCGGGTAAGCTCTGATCCCAAGCCTGCATTGGTACTCGATGAGTCCTCTAGAAGACTCACAATTGTGCCTGTCAGTTCAGTAAGAGACATCCCATTGGTACCCTCCGCATTTTCGATATGCTTAGCGGCTGCTTCGAAGGCATCATCGATTAATTTAGATAGTCTTGCTTTGGTGTCCGCGCTTATAGGCGCACCAGCGCCTAGTAACAGCCCGATATGTACGATGCAGGACTCATCCATATGTTCTGCTGCTTACTGTGCGATTGAAATGATCATGATAATCCAGGAATGCTAGCGGCTGTCCGAGCCTAAGTTCATAACATGATGCGTGCAGACATTATGTATATAGGTTAGCCTACATAGTTAAATCATGAAGCTTTTTCTTTACAGGATCGACTGTCTCGTCTTCGTCGCTGCTGGATGAAGAGCTGGAGGCATCTTCATCCTTCCCAAAACGCTTGTCGTTTCCGATCTCGTCCCCTTCGACTACCTTATCTGCATCAGCCTCAACATCCGTAATGTTTTTGTCCACAACGCTCTCGGCTTCGATTTCGGCTTCGGATTCTTCGAACTCAGGCGCAATCTCTTCTTCCTCAGAGGCAGTTCCTTCGTCCTCATCTAGTGGTAATTCGCCGTCCTTCTCCATCAACTCCGCATCGCGCTGGTATTTCTCTAACTCCTTAAGAGCCTTGCGGTTAGCACCGCTAGCGTCCGCTTCCATGTCTATCTTGCCCTCTCGCTTCACATCGGCCCATTTGGGATAGTCGCCCTCAACATTAAACTTCGCACTGAAAAAGCTTCTGATACTATTAATGTCTCGCTCAAACAACTCCTGCGCATTTGGATGATCGATGCTAACACATTGTGGGAAATCAATAACTACCACCTCACGATCAGGATGTTCAGGGTCGTACTCACAGATCATGATATTAAACTCATTAAAATCACAATGAACTAACCCCTGGTTCGCTAGTTTAGATGCGAAATCCATCAGTAATGCATAGACACGGGCCGGATCGGGGAGTACGGCCACTTTACGAAGCACAATGCCGTCAATTAGTGACATAACGACGTGGTGTCGGCTGGTGTCAATAGGTTCTGGGACTGAAAATCCAGCATTGTGTAGGGCTACCATGAACCCCCATTCCTTCTGGGCGCTTAAGCGAGAAAGGTAAGTCCAACTTGCACTCTGGCGTTTGCCTAAATAGTCCCTCTGGTTTTTTACAGCCTTAAACGATACACGACCAAGACGATGAACCTTAAGACAGAGCTGATGGCCGCGAGCATCTGCGCAAGTGTAGATATCAGATTCTTTGCCGATTCCAATCTGTGTGCCAAGCGCAACAACAGCGTCGCGATTGACCATAGCCTTCAGTGCCAAATAGTCATAACCATGATAGGTGAGTTTCCACCCATCGTAGTTCTGATTCTTTTCTCTGTTGATGAGGTTGATTTTAGACAAAACTGAGAGCGACTTCTGTAAAACCGCCATGTTCCGTAGACCGGATATGGATAGAATCATTGTAGTGGGGACGACTTCGTGATTCTTGGAGCCCATTTCAACGGCTGTGAGAACACGAAAGTCGCTCTTAGATAGATACCGCATGTGCGAAATATCGAGCTTCATCTTCTCGACAAGTGGTTTACCAGCTTAGCTTCTGGTAGAGGCAAGTCTAAGATTTGAGCTGATGCAGCTGCTGAAGGTAAGGGTATGAAAGCTAAGTGCAACGGGTCAGGCTAGAAGCTGGAAGAAAAGGCTTGATTATAGCGCTAGTTGGAGAAGTTATAAATATAAAAAGCCAAATCGGCCTAAAAACATGTATATATATTGACGCGATCACTCGCCCTTCAGCACGGTAGTGAGGACTCTCGATTCACGGATCTTAGGAGGCTGGTAGACGCCGACGAGATGTGATGCGCGCTGGAACAAGCGCTGTTTCAGCGATACGACGACAAATTGAGTAGTATGCTCGTGGTTTTGAAGATACTTCGCAACCGCAGCAATATTCGCGAAGTCGAGCGCGGCATCAACCTCATCCAGAACAACAAAAGGTGCAGGCCTCAAGCTTTGCAAGGCAAAAATCAGAGCGAGAGCAGCCATACTCCGTTCCCCACCACTCAGCTGAGAAACGGGAGTGTATGCTTTCGACGGTGGCATGATCGCAAATTCTATGCCGCTGAAAGGTTCGTCAGGATTAGTTGGGGTTAGATGCGCTTGGCCTTCGAAGCCCACAAGCTCGGAATAGACGGAGGACAAGGCTTGTTGAACTTTTTCGAGAGAAGCATTGAACGTGTCCGATCTGACTGAACGAAGGGCTTCAAATTTTTCGCGAAGGGCATCATGAGCTGCGCGCTGAGAGCCAGTTGATTGAACCAACTCTATGTAACGCTGGGAACTCTCCTCGACGTCAGCATTGTCACCATTGGCGGCACCCATCAATGCCTCGATAGGTCGAAGCTGCTCTCGTATTTCTCTCAAACGGGTGTCAATGCGGTCAAGTGCAACCGAGTCAGACCCCTCCTCTGCTACAGCCAAATCATCGCTGTCTGCCTCAATAACGTCTTCACCAAACTCGGCTACAAGCTCAACCTCGCACCGATGCTCTTCACGTTCAGCTTCTGCCAATCTTGTTTTGGCTGCTTCGAAGGAAGCTTCGGTGGCACCGATGGCATCGTTTCTAGTTTCAGCTTCTACGCGCGCGGCGGCCAGCCTTTCTTGAGCCCGGGCTGACTTCGTGCGGGCTGACGCGTAACGGTGCTCAACAGTATTGATTTCCGCAGTTATCTTAGCCAGCGCATCAATGAGAACTTGGTTTCGCTGCTCTAGCTTCTTGAGTTGATCAGAGGCAACGTCAAGACGCTGAACCGCAACTCGAAGTCTGTCCTCGAGACGCTGTTTTTGGCGGGTAAAGTCTGCGTTACGATGCCTATGCCCAGCAAACAAGGCATCCCACTCATCCAAGGTGCCACCAGCGCGAGAGAGGAAGCTGGCGAACTTCTTTTCACGGGATCCAGCTAGATCACGACGAAGTTTCGTATAGATATCATATGCATCATCTGCCGCAGTGCGAGCGTCATCAAGGACGCTGAGACTCCGGGAGTGTGAATCGGCAGCATTATCGGCATTGCGCTTAGCACTGGTGACTTGCTCCTGAGCTACTAATAGCTCCCGCTCAGCCGAGTCTGCTGCCTGCGTAGATTTGCCGATCTGAGAGGTTAGCACAGTTTCACGATCCAAGAGCTCCAGCTCACGCGATGCTGCAGCCTTCAAGCGCTCAGCAGTTGACGCTGCTTTTCTCTGGGTCGCTGCCAAAGAGCGGTCAGAGGCAGCTGAAGAAGCGTTAGAGCCTGGCGATGCACTCAAGGTATTATTTGTCGCAAGGACGGAGGCGTCCTCAGTGATAATCCGCAGGGTGATTCCGGCCCGACGAAGAGAAAGGGCGCTAGTCATGTCGTGCGCAAATACTGAATCACCTATAGCATAGACGATAGCCGGACGAACCCTAGGGGCAAACTCCACGCAGTCGAGAAGGAGTCTGGCATCTCCAGTGTCCCCTCCACGCGTAGCTGCGTTTGACGCAAGCTGGGCACGAGCCCCAGCAAGTTCGCCCACCTTCAAGTCCGCGATCGGCAGGAACGTCAGAGAGCCCAGCCGTTCTTTGCGGGCCTCGACAACGCACGCCAAAGCTGTAGCTTCTGTATCAACAACGACTGCATCTGCATTCGCTCCGAGCCCGCGCTCTATTGCAGCAGCGAATCGAGGCTCCGTTGCTTCAACGAGGTTTCCTAAAAGGTTGATAACGCCAGGATGCGCACGCTTCAATCTCTCCACAGCATCCAAAAGGCGATGTCGCTGCGCCAGAGCTCGCTTGTTCCCATCTGTGGTACGAATGCGGTCACTGAGCTCGCGCAATGCACTAGCTAGCTGGCGCTGCTCTAGCTTGTTTTCCTGTAGCTCCTCGGCCACTGCTTCGAGCTCGTCGCGCTTGGCTGTGGCTGCTGAGCTGCGCTCTTCGACCAATCCGCGCATCTGCTGTAGGAGAAGCTCAGCATGTTGTAATCTAGTGGCAGTGACACTGCGTCCGGTCTCAAGATCCTCAGTTTCGCGTTCCGCTGCTTCAGCCCGCTGGCGCGCGTGCTCGTACTTGCGTTTCGCGTCATCAACGGCATCTTGCTGTAAAGCCGTTTCAGTTGTAAACTGACCATCGAGAGTCATCCATTGCTCACGAACTTCGGATGAAATCTGAACATTTGGGGTGTCCTCTTTTTCTCGAGCGCGATCTAGTAGCCGTAGTGCGCGCTCTGCGCCCTCGACTTCTGCTGTAGCAGATGTGAATTGAGAGTTGGCGAAAGTGAGCTCTGGTTCAATGAGTCTCTTCTCCGCCTCCACGGCGGAAACCTTTCGGTTAAGTACGGTTAGCTCTGCGTTTCCAGCAGCCAGCGCCTCTGCCGCCTCTTGCTCGGCTGCGCGGGCCGATTGCAATCTGCGGCGGTTTCGCGCATATTCACTGCGAAGGTCACGCGAGTCGGAGCCAATTAGATCCACCTCTTCAAGGGCAGCTGCGGTTGTCTCTTTCGCAGCAGCGAGCCTTTTCCGAAGCGCTCCAAGGACAGCCCTTCTCTCCCGATCCGCAAGCGTATGGCGGCGGCGCTCGAGCCGCTTAAGCTCCTTTCGCAGTTTTTCAAACTTACCCTTGGCGTCTTGGATTTGCTTCGCACGATCGACACCCTCTTGTGCAGCGCGACGAGACGAGTTCTGTGAGCGAGCCTCTCGAGCTGCTCGCTTCAATTGCGACTGAAGCAACTCATACTCCTGGCGAAGTTTTTGAAGTGGGGGGGTGGGATCATCTATGCGGTCATCGTCTGCTTGCATAGGCGGCGCAGACACTCCTTCAATTAGCCTCGCCAATGCATCAGCAGGGGCCGCTGCTAGAGATTCAATATCTCCCTGCATGACGACGGAATTCCGCATATCTGGAAAGACGTTCATTTCTTCCCAGTGCTGTATGTACTCTTTCTCGCTGATTAGCTCGCCATCAACAACATACCCGGTTTCACTGCGACGAAACGTATGAGATACATAGTCGCGCCCCTCTACAGTTGCTTCGACAAACATATCAGCAGCGCCTGTATGTACCAAGTCAGCGTAACTAGTGCATCGTAAAGATTTCGCGCTCATTCCCATAACGAAGCAGATCGCGTCCAGTAGGTTTGACTTGCCAGAGCCGTTAGGTCCTATCACCGCGACGAAGGGATTATGATCAATGGGAATGACAGTTTCACCCGCATAGCTCTTGAAATTGAGCACTCGAACTTGCTGCAAGCCCATTTTACCTGTCAATGCCTCAAATGTAGCTATTCGCCGAACGCGTAAAGGTCGCGTTAGTGAGACGCGCGTCCTTGAGTAATGCGAGGCAAGGGTTGATATAATATATTCTGTGAGATATAAGCTAAGACAATCTTGTCGTAAGGGGATCCTTAATCGCCAGACGGCTTTCGCTTACGACATACTGCAGTGGCAGTCGGAATAGCAAAACAGGCCGGTAGGCGGGCAGTAAGTGTAGTTATTTTAAGCCAGCTCGTTTTGGTAGCCGTGAGGTGTTGTACCGAGTACACAACATTGTTCACACAACATCGTTCACGCTGAAACATTTACGTACACACTTGGTACTTATCATTGGACAGACAAAGGAGTACGGAAAACCGAGATGGCGGACTCACTGGATCTATTGGCAAAGGAGCAGGAGAAGTTGGACCGCCAGGTCGTGGATTACAGTGTGAAGATACTTGCCCCGTTTTATGAGAAGCGCCGAGAGGTCGTAGCCAAAATACCCAGGTTCTGGTCAATTGTCCTTGCGGAGACTGAACCACTCCGACCATATATAACCTATGAAGATTCTCTGGTGTTTGATACCTTGGAAGATTTCTGGGTAGAGTGGGAGCCCGGCAACTCGCGTAATATTACCACTTGGTTCCGGTTTGGGGAAAACCCTCATTTCGGGCCGCAGACGCTGAGCAAGAAGTTGCTTTGGCATGAAGGCGGCGATAACGAGTCTGATGAAGACGATGGTGGGTATTACTATTCGGATGCGCCGACCGTCATTGATCTCAAGGAGAACTCGTCCCTGCTTAACCAGCATCAAAATGGCGACCAGGAGAGCTTCTTTACATGGTTTGCGTATACAACTACGGACAAGAAAGATGACCGAGACGAAAACACTACAATTGCACAAGTCCTTGTCGAAGAGTTGTATCCAGGGGCGCTTGACTTGTATAAGTACGCACAGAGTGATGAAATCGCAGAGGAGTATGATATTAGCGATCTAAGCGAGTAGCGAAGAGCGGCCTCGCATCCGTTATTTAAGGAGGATTTTGTAAAACACTTATAAAGCCTTTTCCGCAGCCTCAGGTTTAGAATAGAGTAAACATTATTTTGTAATGGTTTTGCATTGGCATGTGCATGCAGCCCCAGCATAGTTAGGCGTTGCTGCCGCTGCCTTTCATCCGACCACTCTCCCTCGCCCTCGAGTTCCTTCTACGGTGGTCATGGTGGTGGCGTTTGAGTCAGCTGCCAGCACTCACTATGGTGGCTTCAAGCTCTGATCCTGGTGAAACAATGAGACCGGGAGAGGATTCTGGCGCTAATTTTGCTGAAAATGAGCCCAGCATCGAACAGGAAGGCGATTCCACCGGAGAGGGCTCTCTAAGCCTCTCTCGGAACTCCATCGACCGGGACCACGCCACTGACCACGACTCGGACTCAGATGGCTCGCACTTCGGCCAGCACCTGGGCCGACACTTTTCATCGCATCGTGGGTCGCGTGTGAGTGCTCCTCTGAGGGACGCAATGCGCGCTGCTTTCGGCGAATTAGACGAGGACAATGAGGAATTCATGGACGAGCTGCTGGACGAGGAGGATGCTGAGGGATTCGACGATGGTGATGGAATAATCGACGAATACTCGGAAGAAGATCTGGATGAAGAGAATGAAGATGTGGACGATGACGACATCGATATGGATGGCGACAATAGGGATCGTGAGCGTCGTGGGCGCCTTGACGAAGATGCTCCGTTCTCGGGACCGCTCCGAGGGACCGCACGAGCCGCGCTTCTGGATGCACTAAGGGATGCGCACAACACGTTTGGTGGACGCCTGGCAGGTGCACTCGGTGGTGGGTTTGCCGGAGGGATGATGGATTCCAGAATATACAGCATAATCGCTTCTCTCGAGAGTGACAATGACGTCGAGATTCAAGAAGGCTTGAGACAGCTCAGCACGATTCTTCTTGTCCCCGAAGATGCCTTGAGTGGGCTGTCGACTTTCCCAGTAGATGTGCTTGCCAGGGTCCTTGTTAACCTTCTTCGCTCAAATGAAGACATCGAAGTACTTGTGATGGTAGCTCGGGCTATGGCTCAGCTTGTTGACAACGGATTCACAGGGTCTACTCGCGCTCTTGTGCATGCAGAGATCATACCAGTATTGAGGCAACGGTTCGAAAACATTGGTTATATTGACCTGGTGGAGCAGCTTATACGGGTCGTTAAGCCCGTTGCCAAAGTGGAGCCTAGACAAGTTCTTGAGTCCGGTTGCTTGCTTCCCTGCATTCAATTCTTAGATTTCTTCGGTGACTACATTCAGAAGCAGATCCTGGGCGCCGTCGACGCGTGCGCCCACGCCGTTTCATCAGAGAATCTAACTCAAGCCAGGGAGCTTCTCACTGCGTTTCCCGAACAGCCAAACGAGGTTGTAATCAGTACAGCATGCTCGCTAATAACGATGATTGCAAAAAATAGTCCTCAGGATGTGGATTTAAGAGACGTTGTCAGTCCCCAACAATGGGACATCCTTGTCGCGCATATTACTCCTGTTACTCCTCACGTATCACGCGTTCTGAAGGCCTGTAGCCACCTAGCGGCACGATGCCCTGACTATGTGACGTCTCCACCTACGCTTGCTCTAACAGTGGCTCAGACCCTGATCCCAAATGGTAGCGAGGTTTTCAGCACACTGCTCGCTACTCCAAAGGAGACTTTATTCGCCGGCCTCAAGCTTCTGCAGGTATTGCTGCCTTTGCCCCCCCCTATATCTGAGGAACTTTGGGGGCCGTATAGAAAGGCAGGCCCCGCGGTGTCTAAAGAGACGTCTCTACAAGATCTGGAAGCGTTCGCCGCGCAGACAGTGCCACTGGCAACGGCAATTTATAATGCGAGCACAAGCACGCCCGTCAGGCAGCTTGCCTTGTTAGTGATTCTACAATCTGTCGTGGGACTGCAGTCTCATCCAGACTTTCCTGCCATTGCCCAGTGTTTGGATCTCGTCCAAACTGTGGCCCATGTGGTTGCTGATGCCTCAGAAAATCTTGTTCTTTTGGTGGGTGCTTTGGATATTGCCTGGGAGCTTGTTAATAACTCCGATGTGGCAACAAAGCTTGCTAGCAGTGGTATATCAGGGGATCTCGAGGTATTGTTGGATCCCGCCACCGTCTCAGAACCTCCACATGGAGGCCAGAGCCCCACGGGTGACCTGAATCCCGTGGTGAAGTGGATGGCCAGTGGATTGCTTCAGCGACTTCACTCGGAGAGAACCCAGGCAACAGACCTAACTAAACTGTTCAATGACCTCCGTGAAGGTCATGCAGATATTGATGAACTGCTTAAGATATCGCTGCCCGACCTCCTACGAGCTGGCCTACTTGACGTGCTGGCAGAATCCCCTATACGTGGGTATCTGGGTCAGCCCATAGTCTCCCTCCTACAGGCCGCCGTCACACGCCTAGACAAGTTTGATCTCCAGCTAACGGGCTCTCACGCCGACTCTCTTGAGGCCGTTTTGGGACGCCTCGTTAATGTCCAGCTTGCGCCCCGTGAACATATGGAGCACACGTGCTCTGTGAGCGTCCCTGCAGTAGCAACGTTGCGTTCACTCGAGGAGTTCGTGCGGACTAGATTGGCAAGATTTAGGATTCTCAATAATGAGCTGGGTGATGCTGATGCTCGTGAAGATCAGAAATACGTGTTTTACAGTGGAGACATGAGACTTCCCAGGGATATATCTGTGCTCAAAGCAATATATGGACAGTCAGGGATGCCGCTCTTGACTTATGAGGCTGTCCCAGAAAATACCCCAGAGCCGGTAACACAAGAGAAGGACGAGCCCGTGGCAAATGGTCAGCTAGCACAGGCTCTCGAGCTTCTTAAAACTCTGGCCACCGAAAATGAGTCTCGTGGTCAACCTGTTCCACTAGAACTGTTTACAAATGCGAAACTAACTGCCAAGCTAACCCGCCAGATGGCCGATGTTCTAGCTGTTTCTGCATCAATGCTCCCTCAGTGGACGTTCGATACGGTGCACGAATACCCGTTCATATACCCTCTAAAGACGCGCCTTCACTTTGTTCAACTAACTTCATTTGGAATGGGACGCAACCTCCGCCTCTTACGCCAAATGCAGCAAGAAGCAGATGATGATGAAGACCTTGTTCCCGATGAGGACGACACAGATCGAATACTTGGGCGTCATCGCAGGCAGAAGTTCCGTCTTTCTCGCGAGCGACTACTGGAAGGATCTCTCAAGCTTCTTGAGCTGAGTTGCAGGAACCCGGCCGTACTCGATGTTATTTTTATCGGCGAAGAGGGTACTGGTCGGGGCCCAACTCAGGAGTTCTTTGCTCTCGCTAGTAGGGAGCTGTCTTCCCCTGCTTCACAAATGTGGCGTGAGACACAATTGGGCTTGTTCCCTGCATCCGCCGAAAGTCCTAGTGCGGTTGTGCTGAAGCGCTTCGAGGGAATGGGAAGATTGGTTGCTCGGGCACTCTTGGACAAGCGCATTCTCGATTTTCAGTTGAATCCGGCCTTTTTCGAGGCAGTTTTAAGTGACTCGCCTCCTTCGGTTGCGAAGCTCCAACGCGTCGACGCACCGCTGGCGGCGTCGCTCAACAAGCTTCTTGATGCAAGTCCGGAAGATGTGAAGGCTATGGGTCTTGACTTTACGCTTCCAGGCACCGATATCGAGCTTATTATGGGCGGTTCTGATATTGAAGTGACTTCTGAGAATGCTGGTGAGTATGTCTACCTGATTACTGACAGATTGGTTGGATCTGGAATTGAGCGCCAAGTTCGTGCATTTAGCAGCGGCTTTGCTTCCACGATCCCGGTGTCTGCATTGCGAGCATTCATGCTCGATGAGCTTGCCACGCTATGTGGTGCAGGTCGTTCGGAGGACTGGTCAGAATCGGCGCTTCAGGCTGCGTTCAAGGCCGATCATGGGTATCGCATGGATAGCAGGTCCGTGCAAATGCTCATTAAAATCCTCGCTGGGTTCAGCGATGCTGACCGCCGCAAGTTTCTCATGTTTGCTACTGGTTCCCCCCATTTGCCAATTGGTGGTTTCAAAGCTCTGACGCCTCCATTCACAGTTGTAATCAAACACCCTGAGAATGCTGAAATCGACCGCGACACCTATCTCCCTAGTGTGATGACCTGCGTGAACTACCTGAAGCTGCCCAATTATTCTAGCGAGTCTATCATGCGCGATAGACTTTCAACAGCGATGCGTGAGGGATCGGAAGCGTTTCCACTTAGTTAAGACTCTTGAAGAGTCTTATTGCATGTACAAAAATATTATTCCTAGCATATTTACCGTTTACCAGGTCAATGAAAGTTATTGCTCCTATCCACGATTGGATAAGCTCTTCTAAGCTTCACCGTCATTTTGGTTTACGAGCGGCGAAACTTTACCGCAACGATGGGCCGGTAGTAGGGTATGGGGTGCCGACTCGCTTCGTTCTGACCCGGCTTTACTCGCTCTGAGTGTGCCACTGTTTGACTGGATGTCTGGTTCCTCTGGAGGCGAAAACTTCGTCTCGAAGTTATATCAAATGTTAGAGACACCAGAATATTTGGGAATTGTCTCGTGGAGCCAAGCTGAAGGCGGACCCTGCTTCGCTATCTTCGACACGCCGAGATTTCAGGAGTCCGTCTTGGCAAAGGACTTCAATCACGCAAACTTCAGCAGCTTTGTGCGACAGCTCAATAAGTACGACTTTCATAAAGTCAAATTCCGCGATCATCTGAACAAAGTCTGGGAATTTAGGCATCCATATTTTACTCCAGAGAATAGGGACAAACCCTGGCTGATCAAGCGAAAGCAGCAGTCTGGAGCACGCAGGACAAGGAATACCGATGTAACAATCCAACAACAGACTGCAGCGGCTGTTAAGGCTGCCGAGGTAGCGGCAAAGGAAGCAGAAGGCCTGATAAGGGGTCAAGTCACTGATCTTGACAGCAGGGTTACTAGGCTTGAGCATAACAATCTGCAGATATTAAACGTTCTGAAGATGCAACAAAGCCTTGTAGAGCGTCTACTGGCTGCCGTTGACCTTCCCGATGAAGAGGACACGCCTGGAGCAACGCCAAATAGTAGTTTCGCTGGTACTGACCCACGGCAAGATCTGGACAAAATGGATATTGAAGCTTCATCTTCGCAAGACAAAGCCACTGTGGTGATGGCTCCAAATCCTTTCCAAGTCCCCATCCCTTCAACTCCTCATGTGCTTCTAGCTATGGACGATCCTCAATCAAAGGCTATCTTAGGGAAGTTTTTGACAGAGTATGGATGTGTTGTGGATCACGTCGATAATGGTGTTGATGTAGTACAGCGAAATGAGATGTCTACATACCACTACATCATCATTGAATCTATCCTGAAACTGTTGGACGGGTTGTCCGCCACTGAAATCGTCCGCCAAATGGATAATTACACACCTATTTTGATTTTAGCAGACCGAGCCGTGGACGATGATAATCTTTTCATTCAGAGAGGCGCTTCCGCCGTCTTATTCCGTCCATTCAATAAGTCTGACTTGTTCCAAACTCTCAACAAATTCAAATTACACTAACGACTGAACGATGACATTTAGACAAAACTATCAATCCTTACTGCTAACATTTTTGCTTTACCTTATTTAAATGTTGCAAGAAGTAGGCATTCCTTTAGGCATTCTTCGTAGTACAATGTACCTAGCTACATGTACCTTATTTGATAGTTCTCTATCTTTGCCTACGTATTTTTGAGTGAAATGTAAATATATTAATGGTAAAAAAACCACTATCATCTATCTTCACTTCAGCTTGAGGACAACAATGCCCTGTCCAGCGGTTACACCCATTCCTAGTTGAACTGACACGCGCGAGACGATACCATCACTTGGGGCAACTATCGAGAACTCCATCTTCATGGATTCAATAAGTGCCAGAGGCTGTTCAGCTTTGACAGATTCCCCTTCCTGCACCAGGATTTTCCAGATGCTGCCCGCTACTGATGATTCTACACTGGTTTCATCTTCCGCCAGATCAGTCTCGTCTGCCTCTGCACTTTGTTGCTGCTGATCGTCGAAGGTGAAAAGCCCTTTCTCGTGCCACATCGCAATTTCTGCTTCAAAAGCTGTTTGACGGTGCTTTCTAAAAGTATCAATAGAATCTTTGATTGGCTTCAAGCTTTCGATATAATCTGTTAATCTGAACCCCACAGGTTCAACGCCCAACTCATACCTGCCATGTGGGAAGTCTCGCCTGATTTCCATAAGTTCCTCGTGTGATACACGGTAGAAACTCAGCTGGTCGAAGAATCTGAGCAACCAAGGCTTCGAAAAGAACTTTGTCTTGTGATACCGATTCCACATTTGCAATGTCCGCCCGACAAATTGATACCCTCCGGGACCTTCCATACCATATACACATAAATATGCACCACCAATGCCGACAGAATTTTCCGCTGTCCAGGTTCTTGCTGGATTGTATTTTGTCGTAACAAGTCGCTGTCTTGGGTCCAAGGGTGTTGCGACCGGCGCGCCTAGATAAACATCGCCTAGCCCGAGCACTAAGTACGAGGCATTGAATACAATGTCGAACACATTGTCTATCGAATCCAAGCCGTTGATTCTGCGGATGAACTCTAGATTACTAGGTA
Organism: Starmerella sirachaensis; assembly: GCA_030578495.1. Lineage (NCBI taxonomy): Eukaryota > Fungi > Ascomycota > Dipodascomycetes > Dipodascales > Trichomonascaceae > Starmerella > Starmerella sirachaensis. The sequence continues at coordinate 256,372 of JAJMSC010000007.1, read as the reverse complement.
CCCAGGGTGCGTTGGCACGGACACTACGAGCGTAATAATCAATGGCCTTTCGGCAATCCACATCATCCCACGACAGGGGCAGCCTAATACGTCTTGTTTCCAGTACGAGATTCTCAACTTCTTTGAGCTCTGACTCGGCTGCTTTTAGGATGTAGAATAGTTGGGGGGTTGGCAAGACAATAGGATCATAATGAACTTGCAGCGAACGAATGCCAGGTGTCAAATCAACCACACCGCTTATATTTTGCTTTTGTATCCATAGCATCCAAGCATGCGCCCGGAATCGAAGAGCAATGTCAAGTTCCATCGGACCAAACTCTATCAGTATGAAGTCATCGCCTGCACGGCGATACACAAGCTGAACTCCGGCTTCATCAGGGGTGAGCTGCCTCATGATAGGAGACCCAAGCTCGGCTGCCACATTAAAACTCACTGCGTCAGAGTCTCCGGAAAGTACAGCGAGATAAGAGTCTTCCATTCCTCGCGCAGTTTCAATACTGATAGGTGTAAAACGAACTTTATCTCCAGGTGCTAGCTGTCCAAGCTTCCAACGGTTGCAACGGACAACCGTGGCTGGACAGACAAATCCGCCCAATGATGGGCCATCAGGGCCCAAAATAATTGGCATATCTCCAGTGAAGTCAACTGCTCCAAAAGCATAAGCATTATCGTGAATATTAGAAGGATGCAACCCAGCCTCGCCGCCGTTTGCACGAGCCCATTCGGGCCGTGGGCCTACAAGCCTGATGCCTGTTCGACTTGAGTTATAATGCACGTCCCACTCGTGGTTAAAGAAAGTTTGAATGTCTTTCTCGAGGAAGAAATCAGGTGCTCCATGAGGCCCATAAGTGACAAACAGCTCCCATTTTTTATTCTTGCCATCAGTCAGTTCAGGAGCAACTAATGAGGGCTTAATCTTTTTGTAACTGCAGGGCAGAGTCCTGGCTTTTTTGGCAAGCATAAGTCGATCTCCAGTTCGTAGCTGACGGCCTGCGTGTCCTCCAAATTGGCCAAGTGTGAAGGTTGATTGTGATCCGAGGTAATCTGGACACTCAAAACCACCCAAAACTAATAAGTACGCCCTCATACCCCCGGAGTCTATCTTCCCAAGATCAAGCCTATCACCTGGTGCTAATTGAAGTAGTTCCCACTGCGGTACGCCATTACCATTGATCCGCACAGATAGAGGAGCTCCCGTAACGACAACACTGGCTTCAGCATGAAATTTGATAGAAGGACCGCTAATAGTGATTTCGAGACCGCTGGCGTTTTCCGGATTTCCCAACATGCGGTTTCCCAGCCTAAAAGACCAATCATCGAAAGGCCCTGAAGGTGGAACGCCTACCTCCCAATAGCCAACTCGACCAGGCCAGTCCTGTATCATTGTCATTGTTCCAGGGGATATGATGTCGCAAGCTTTAGGTGCCCACTCAGTGAATTGCATCAGCCAACGTGTGCTTAGGTCTCCAGTAAGGAACTCATCTCGCCGAATCACAGCTGCTATCCACTCGCGGTTGGTTATTATGCCATAAAGATACGTTGCTTCCAATATTTTCGATAGTACCTCGATGGCGTCAGGACGCGTAGGCGCATGGCTAATAAGTTTTGCCAGCATAGGATCGAATAAAGGTGTCACCTCCACTCCAGCCTCCACCCAAGTATCAACGCGGACTCCATACTCGGATTCGGGGAATACTACTTCGGTAAGAAGACCTGTGCTTGGTCGAAAGCCGTTGAAAGGATCCTCTGCGTATAGGCGAGCCTGAATCGAGTGCCCCCTAGGGTGAAGCTGCGATCTCAAGTCGTTGAGATCTGGGAGCATATCTGAACCAAGTTTGACCATTAGCTCGACAATATCAACACCCCAAACCATCTCTGTGACGCCATGCTCGACCTGAAGGCGCGTGTTAACTTCCAGAAAGTAAAATGACTCACGAGTGGTATCGTAGATAAATTCAACTGTCCCGGCGCTACGATATTTCACGAGTTCGCCTAGACGAACGGCAGTGTCGTGCAACTCAGCACGGGTTTTATCAGAGATCCCTGGCGCAGGACACTCTTCAAGGACCTTTTGATTACGGCGTTGAGTTGAACAGTCTCGCTCGCCTAGCGAAATGACGCTTCCTTTGCCGTCGCCAAAGAGCTGAACCTCTAGATGCCGCGCTTTAGAAACATAAGCCTCAAGAAAAACTGAGCCATCGCCAAAGTTTCGCAAGCTTAATTCCTGAACTGAATCAAATGAGTTCTGCAAAGTTTCAGGTGTCTCACAGACGTGCATGCCAATCCCACCGCCTCCTGCGGTGGATTTCAAAATAATTGGATAGCCGATCTGGTCGGCAGCCTTAATGGCATCTTCCAGTGAGTTGAGTATACCAGTACCTGGAACGAGTGGAACCCCTGCTTTCTTTGCTAGATCTCGTGCTTTATGCTTGTAGCCAAATTCTTTAACCTGGCTCGCAGTTGGTCCAAGCCAGATGATGCCGTTCTCCTCGCACAGCTCAATGAAATCAGCGTTTTCAGACAGAAATCCATAACCAGGGTGGACGGCTTTGGCCCCACTTTGTTTTATGATTTCCAGAAGCCTTGGGACGTTCAGATAAGTGCTTGATGCTGAACCATCGCCGAGACAGAAGGACTCATCAGCGTCACGGATGTAAGGGGCGTCGCGATCTGCCTCTGCATAAACCACCACTGACCTTATGCCGAGTGTGCGGAGGGTGCGCAGTATTCGAGTAACTATCACGCCTCTGTTGGCTATAAGAACCTTGTCGAGCATACTTACCTTAATCCTGGAATTTGAAATCACAAATGGCTACTGCCTGAGTTTATATTATGTCTCCCCTGTTTCTTTCCTCAAGCAGTTACACCCTTACCCATATCCGCCTCGGCTGCATGAGGGTTACGCAAGCTTGCCAGAAAGTGGCACAAGCTCCGCAGATCTAGATAGCGATCCATCTTCCCTTTGAAAGTATGTGATACTAGAAGGTGAATACAACCTTAGAAGTTTGAAGTTTAACCAAAAAATGCAGCAATGGTACTGCATCCCGTCGATTCAGGCCTCTTATATTAGTGGGTGACGCCCTTCCCCCTCTCATCAGGGCGGCGCACGTGCATCTTATCTGGGAACCCTACCACCCGGGTAGAACGTACTCCGCGGGTGGCAGAATCGGCCGTCGCGAATCATTTCCTATTTCCTAAATAAACCGTAACTGGGGTCATTTTTCATCCGACTATTTACGGGAGCAATCTGTCTTCTCCAAAGCAGCAATAACTTTCCTAATGTCTGAACCTTATACCACCGAATTAAGCGGAGGAAAGCATTGGTCGCTCCGTGTGAGGCGTGGAACGACGATGAATTTTACTGCTTTGGCTGATGGTGCGAACGTCGGCATCGTTTTCTTCAACCCGGAGAATCCGCTTGAGCGTCTAAATCTTCCCGACTCATTGAAATGCCAGCACACGCTCAAGCTCACCAAAGGTCACTGTCTATTCAGCGATATGGGTAGAGTATTTGCATCTATCGTTGACGACGACTTGGGATGGCATGATGCTATCGGAGGTACGTTGAACGAGAGGGATATGATTGCTAAGAAATGGCAAACCACCACATTCCAAAAGGCTTTGAATGCTCGGACGCAGACTGGGTATGACAGTTTCTTAATTGAGCTAACAAAATGGGGACTGGGTGAGAGAGACTTGCCTGCCAACCTCTCGCTGTTCTCAAAGGTTGAGGTCGCGAATGGGTCAGACGGGACCGTTGAGTATGTGCCCAATCATTGTAAGAAGGGCCAGTCCGTGAAGCTGAGATTCGAGATGGATACGTTGGTGGTACTAAATACCTGCCCGCACCCTCTCGATCCTGCGCCGGAATATCCTTTCCGCGGAGTACAGATCACTCTGGCAGATGTCGGTCCAATTGCTAAGGGAGATTTGTGCGCCACGGCCCGCCCCGAGACAGCTAGAGGCTTTGAGAATAACCGACTGTACTACTTAGGTGTGCCAGGTGCCGAGCAGTACTTTGCCAACGTTATTCTTCCGGATGCTGTAGCGAATATAAAAAGCGCAGCTCAGGATGAGAGCTTCTTTAATAACGCGAAGCCTACCAAGCCTGTGCATAGCACGCTATTGCCGGAAAACGCTGTGAGTAGAGTTTTAATTGATGCGGGTGATCATTATCTGGCTGAAGTGAAGAAAGGTCAATCCATTCGGATTACCGACGTAGAGGGAAATGAAGCAGCTGATACGCTATTTTTCAATGCTCGAAATCCAGCCGAACACTTCAGCTGTATGAACACCATTAGGAGTCAGAAGAACATGTATCTGACGACTGGAACGCCTATCCTGTCTGACAGGGGGAATGAATTATTGCGCATCACAGCGGATACTTGCACGCGGCATGATTGTGTTGGCGGCGCTTGTGCTTCGGATAGTAATACTGTGAGATACAGCCTTGAAAAACGAGAGATGCATTCTTGCCGTGATAATTGGATGCTTGCCTGCGCGCGCTTTCCCGAATTTGGCCTAACGAAGAGAGACATCGCTCATAATATCAACTTTTTTATGAATGTACCTGCTTCTCCTGCTGGTGAGCTTGACTTTGCGGATGGAATCTCGGGCCCAGGGAAATATGTGGAGCTTGAGGCATCAATGGATGTTTTCGTGCTCATCTCGAACTGCCCTCAACTCAATAATCCGTGCTCCGGATATAACCCCACTCCTTTGGAAGTTGCAATTTGGAATTAATGGCCGATTCAGCCCCATAGCGGTTATTGAGAGTATTTTAAGTCATAAGAACTAAATAAAAGATCAGATTTGCGACAAATGGGGCATAGCAAGGAATAAAACTGATTTAACCAGTAGTGGCTCGACATTCATACCAGCCTGGGAAAGAGATCGATTTCTTATTCCTGGTACTTGAGACCTGCTTCTTATGAAAATTTAACCTGAAGCAACTCGTGAGTAACTGGAATGTTTTGCCCAGTCTGCCTTTTATCCACAGAGATATTACGCAGTCACTCATGTCATATCGATTAAATACAGACTTCAAAGCCGACACAGCCGATTTCGTCGTTACAGACTCTCTATAGTAGCCGGCGTTGACTTAGTGTCGATTATACCGGCACTTCTAAAGTCTCTCGGCAATCTTATTCATAATCGTCCGCCAGTGGTAGGGGGCACGCATGGACTCGCTAGATAACGCAAAAACCCTAGCCTTGCAATTGTTCCGCGGCTCCTACCCCTATGTGGCGCAGGCAACAAGTGCTGATAACATCAATCGTCAAAAATGCTAATAATATATACAATCTAAGTAAGAAAACACAACTAGCTGATCACAATGCTTCCAGGTGAAAAGAAAGTAGAAAAGATGAGCACCGAGAAGATCTTCCTCCAAAGCGATTCTGAATCCATCCAGGATGTAACTATTCAGAAAGTTCCGATTCCGATTCCGGAGCGGAGGTACTCGCTATTCTCAGCCTATTCTTTTGCGGTTTCTATAAGTGGTCTTTTTGCCACTGTAGGAACTAGTTTCAGCTTTCCTTTAGCAGCTGGAGGTGCAGCTTGTGTCACTTGGGCTTGGTTAACGGCAGGCTTTGCATGCCTATTGATTTCATTTTCAGTCGCTGAGCTCGTGAGCGCGTACCCTACGTCTGGAGGTATGTACCATGCAACATTTCATGTGTTTCCACGCAGGGTAGCGCCATTTATGTGCTGGATAGATGGATGGATGTCATTTTTAGGCCAACTTGCAATAACGGCATCAAGTGAGTACGGTGGCGCCGAGATGCTCCTTGCTGCGGTTTCCATGGGAAGTGACTTTAAGTATCAGCCTACGGCTGCTCAAACCGTAGGCGTTGTCTGTGCCATCTTGGTGTTCCACGGGTGCATAGTTTGCCTTCCTACCAAGTATGTCGAGAAACTCAATCGGAGCTACACAATCTTTCATTTCGCTGCCATGATTGCAGGCGCTTTAGCCTTGCTCATCAAGACCAAACCGAGACATGATGCATCCTATGTTTTCGCGAATGTGGAGGATAACTCTGGCTGGACCCCCACGGGCTTCTCGTATCTGTTCGGCTTTCTCAGTGTTTCTTGGTCGATGACACTTTATGATGGAACAGCACATCTCGCAGATTCTCTGCAAAAGCCCGAACGTACGGCGCCATGGGCAATATCTGCCGGAATGTTGACAACATATGTCCTAGGCTTTTTGTACAACATCGTTCTGGCTTTTTGCATGAAGGATCCGAATAATATTTTACAACAAACCATGCCCGTTTGTTATATATATTACAACTCTCTCGGCAAAGCTGGTGGAATTGCTTTTTCGATCTTCATGTTTGTTGTAATGAATTTTGTCGGAATCAGTGTGTTGCAGTCGACCAGCTATTCGGTATGGGCTCAAGCACATGATAATATGTTTGGATCTGGGTCCAAAATTCTGAAAAGGTTGGTGCATGTAACCGGAACGCCGGTTTTCGCAGTTATGTTATCAACATTTCTTTGCATTTGCATCAACCTAATCGGCATAGGAAGTGTCACCACAATCAATGCCATTTTCAACGTCACAGCCATTGCTTTAGACTGGACTGCCATTATTCCCGTTATCGGAAAAGTGCTCTACCCGCAACTCTTTGAACGCGGGCCCTGGCACCTTGGGCGCTTCTCGAGGCCCATCAACATTATATGCATTCTGTGGGTGTTATTTGTGACCGTCTTATTTTGCATGCCGTACTCGATGCCCGTAACTGCGGAGAATATGAACTACGCCAGTGTTTTCTTTGTATTTACGCTGGCTGGGTCGACTATGTGGTGGCTCTGTGGCGCTCGCAAATCGTACACTGGCCCCGTTACGGATCAGCCGCATTTAAACTGAAGATAGACTAGCATCAAGTTTTTGATATTTTTCATCTCATACCACATTCCTTTGCTGTTCACTCTTGAATAAGGCCCTACATGGTGCATGAGATCATGCGCACTTACCCTGCATAGTCATAAAAGCTATGGACGATAGCCGTTGGAGGCTCGCGTCACATGAAATGTCCTCATTACTTACCCCCCAGCTATGTTACTCTAAACGCGTTTGCTCGTGACTCCCCTCTTATTTCGCAGGCATTAGGACTCCTATATGGGGCTTCTCTCAGAGGGGACGCCACTACCGTGGGAGGAGGTGAGAAAATACGCTGATCATGTTCGAGAGCATGGAATAATTCAACTGTTGAACACCATCCGTAAGTATAAGGACCGGAAGGGCGATGCATTGCTCTGGGGTGACGAAGTGGAGTATATGGTCATGAAGCTGGCAGCTGGCAAGGCCACGTTAACATTGCGGCAAGATGAGATCTTAGGCACCTTGATGAGAGTTGATAGCAGCAAAACGAACACAAGCTATCACCAGGAATATGGCCGCTACATGGTGGAGGCTACGCCAAGCCGGCCTTTCGATCACACATTCTCAAGCCTATTAGAAGTAGAAAGGAATATGCGTGAGCGCCGTGAGATTGCGCAGGCGCATATGGGTCCTAACGAGCACCTTCTCACGGTAGCCAGCTACCCCATGCTTGGAGTGGGTAAGTTTTCGGAGAGCAAGGAACCGGTCAAGGGGCCGGCAACCGAGTCTCTATTTTTGCCAGACGACATTATCAACCTGCATCTTCGCTTCCCTACCTTATCTGCAAATATCAGAAAACGTCGTGGGAAGAAAGTTGAGATTTATGTCCCTGTTTTTCACGATAAAAATACACCTGAGCCCTGGAAGGACCCATTAACCGAAATACGACCCGAAGGGGCATCGCGTGAGGAACACGAAAAAATTTATATGGATGCCATGGGATTTGGAATGGGATGCTGTTGCGTGCAGCTCACGTTCCAAGGCAGCGACATTGATGAAGCGAGACTTCTTTACGATGAGCTGGCTCCACTGACGCCAATTATGCTGGCACTTAGCGCTGCTTCCCCGATTTTCAGAGGAATACTCGCCGACCAGGACGTGCGGTGGAGCGTGGTTAGTGAGTCAGTTGACGATCGCACGGATGAAGAGAAGAGGCGGATCCCCAAGTCTCGGTACAGTCCAATTGATTGCTATATTAGTGGCAAAAGTGAAATATTGAACTCCAGCCCTGACTTTTATAATGATATCAAGGTTGTTGTAAATGAGCGCGTGAAGACGCAGCTAGAAGAGGGTGGACTTTCTGACGACCCTTTGCTTGTACAACATTTTGCTCATTTGTTTATACGGGATCCTTTGGTTGTTTTCAAGGAGTTGCTTGATCAAGACGATACCAAGTCGACAGACCACTTCGAAAACATTCAATCTACCAATTGGCAGACTATGCGCTTCAAGCCGCCTCCATCACCTGAAATTGGTTGGCGAGTCGAGTTCAGGCCAATGGATGTCCAATTCACTGACTTCGAAAATGCTGCACTAAGTGTATTCATAGTGCTGATGTCGCGTGTCATATTGAGTCAGAAGCTAACCTTCTATCAGCCTATGTCACAGGTTGATGCCAATATGAAAACTGCCCACCTCCGTGATCCTGTGAATCGCGGCAAATTCTGGATCCGCACAAACGTGGCTGACCAGTCTCCACATTCTGATCCTGGTCTACGAGAGCTGAGCCTCAACGAGATTTTCAATGGGTGTTCGCTTTTCAAAGGTCTCATCCCCTTGGTTAGAAAATACTTAGGCCTTCTTGATGTTGACATGTCAACTTTGTGTATTGTTGAATCTTACCTTGATCTTCTTTCCAAAAGAGCCAGTGGTAAACTTATAACAAATGCCGCTTGGATCAGAAATTTCGTGAAGTCGCATCCAAAGTACAAGCATGATAGTGTGATCACTGAAGAGATTAATTATGACCTTATGGTGGCAATTGACAAGATAGGAAATGGCGAAGGCTGGGATACATTTGCAAAAGAGACTTTAGGGGGAATCAAAAGCAGTGTCCAGACGGCAACTAATGGGACGAAGAAATCGGTGTGAAGCCTCTCGCGCACTCTAATATTAAGAACATCTAAGCATACCATGGTCTCCTAAAAGATGCAAGGATTAGCGTGGTAACTAACTTAACGTTGATAGAAAGGCTCCGGTGGTCATCAATTATATACCTAGCAACGCTTACCTGATTAGATTTTCAAAGCCCACGTTCCTCGTCTATGACATACCATCATCTGCTTCTCGTCGCGTTGAGGAACCTCGTAACGACGAGGTATTCTACACGTGACTCGCTGTTTAAGGCACATTTACAGCCGATGAATTCAAATGTCTTATGGTGGGCTCCGTTAAGTTGAAGCCTAATGGCCGCCCGAGAATTACCAGCTCTGTTCTAGAGCGCCGAAGGCTTGCAAAAATAACTAAGCCTCGGCAAGCCCGGCGTGATTCTTTATCTGAGACTCAATACCTCTCGGAAGGCTCAACATCGTCGACCTCAGAGGAAGAAGAGGACGTGTCCTACTCGACACATATCAGCCGCTTAGGAAAGTTCTTGAATAAGGCTTTGCTTATTCTGCCCTTGTCGATCACTATGTTCATAAGGTCTCTGGCTTCTCGGGAATTTCGGGCAGTTGTACTAGCATGGAGCATAATTCTACCCTTGACTTCTGACATTTCGATGGATGAAGGTGTTTTCCCTGCGCTTGTGGCGTCTTCGTTAGGGTGCGAAAATGCGGTTGTGGCGCGTAACATGTATCTATCAATAGCCAGGTCTCGCCTAGGCTTAGCTGTACTCGCCCTCCTCTCCCTGTACACAGATAACTGGGATATCCTTCTTGGAGGCGTCCTCCTCCGGATCTTAGTGAGCTTTGCTTCTTTCTTGCTACAAAACAGCATTCCCAAATCCGAAATCACATTAATTTCCGGTGCAGTCGTGAATGCGCTATACCATATCCGTCTCGTGTCGCCCAACAACGTTTATGATCCCTCCATTATTGTTACCTGCGGTTTGGCAGGCGCGCTGCCATGCTATCCTCTATTCGTAAGGTTCGCCAAAGTCTATCGAAACTCAAAGGGACAGAATACGAAATCATTGTGGAGGCTTGCCGTATCAATTTACATCTTATATCTTGGTGTAGCTGGATCTCTTTATTTTGGCATATTTGTGCCGAATGTAAGAGAGCTATGGCTAGCTATTGTTCACAACAGAGATCTCCTATTTTATTGGATGGTAATTCTTGGGTGTGCATTTGCGGTTGCTTTTTTCTTAGGATCAAAAATAGGTCTTGATGGACGCCGCAAGCTATGGCATATATGTGCCGTGGCTATGTTCAATCCTAAATGGGTCAGAGATAGACCTTTCACTGAGCTCGCACTGGCGGCGACTTTAGTGCTTTTTATTGCCCTTGAAACTGCTAGAGCCACGGCGCTCCCTCCGTTTGGCATCAAGCTTCATAATGCTTTGAAGACTTATACTGACCATCGTGACCATCGTGGACCTGTAATTATAAGCCACATTTACTTGTTGCTGGGAATATCTGTCCCTATTTTCCTAGCAAAAAGTTCTGCTGGTGTTGTTTGTCTTGGTATTGGAGACACGCTCGCCTCGCAAGTCGGCCGAAGGTTTGGACAGTATCGTATTTTCGGTCACAAAAGCGTGGAAGGATGCTTTGCGTTCGCGCTGGGCGCTGGCCTTGCCTTGTATTTTGCGTCAAGTACAGGCTACGACTGGCTCATTATTATCCCTACGGCCCTGCTTGAAGCGGTAACAACTTTGAATGATAATCTTGTGGTACCGATGTACATGCTTGCACTGCAGAGTTTAGTGTCAGGCTTCCAGCATTTGAATTAGTGAGGCGTGGGAACCATGGACATGTATTATTTATTTATTGAGCGCTTTTTTTTAACTAACCATAGTACTCTTCATCTCGGATGCTTGATATCTCTCCAAATCGTCAATTTCCCAGATTGAAACACCCTTTTGGTCCGTTTCTTCTAAAGGTTGCGCCATTCCCCTGAGGAATTTCTTCGTGGCAGCCACTGCCATGTCCGTACTAAGGTTGATGTCTGCATCAAGCACAGCTTGATTTATCCATCGGGGGAGTTGATTGCGTTTCTTGGCGAAACGCCTGTCGGCTAGGACCATTACTCCATAGTCGTCTTTACCGCGCAAGACTCGACCCAAGCATTGAGCTGCGTGACGCATCGCATCGAAGGAAAGGAAATCATTTTCTCTAATGTTATAGTTATTCCGAAGGAACTCGAGTCTAGCCTTCAGAATTCGAGATTCCGTGTATTGGAATGGCACGCCAATCATAAGCACTGTTCGTCCGAAGTGATGGTCGAAATCGATTCCCTCACTAACCTTTCCTCGAGCCACGGAAAACATTACAGCGCCGCGGCCATTCACACAGGCTGAGCGGAATGTCTCTAGCGCAAGTGTCGTCTCTTGAGCGTCAGGAGTCTCAACAAGAATCAACTTGTATTTCCAGACCTCGTCTAGAATCCCCATAGTCTGCCACATCGAAATAATGGACTCCATGTATAGATAAGATGGAAAGAAGACTACTAAGCCGTCAGGGGTGGTCTTCGTAAACTCAATCAGGAGGCTTCCATAGTTCCGGACCACACTTGGGTCATTTCTAATCTCGAATTGAGATGATATCGCAACCTGATCGGACCCCTTTGTTACAATGAGAGGAAGGAAGGACCTGCGCGAGAGCGACATTGTGTAGCTCTGCTGTAAGAGGGTCGTAAAGTTCATCATACGAGGGTACATGTCAAGAGGCGAGATTGTACCAGAAGTAATAATGATCGCATCGAACCGATCTACCACAGGTTTAATTGCAATACTAGCATCCAGGCATGTAAACCTTAGAATAGGATTTGGAACTGTTGCCTGCTCTGACTCAAAAGGCTCGAGAATCAACATGAAGCCCTGCTCATACGTAGAAACGAGAGTCGCGAACGTCACGATATCTTTCAGCGCGCTGAGCTCAACCAAATTCGTGAGTTCTAGGGTCCGAATCAGTGAGTTCAGTCGCTCTGTACAATAGCGCAGAGGCTTTTTATCGATGAAGGTGATCTCCTTAAGGTGCTTCAAAAAACTGTTCGGAGTTTCCGAAATAACATGCAGAATCTTCATGCGCGTTTTTATGTATTCGATGAAACGGCGCAAAAACGCGACGAAGTGCTGCGCCTTGCGAATAGAGCCAGGCACTGCATCAGCGACTAGGTCCTCCGGCAAGGTAGGATTTGCCATGAACACATCCATGTCACGATCGACTTGGTTTTGTTGGAGCCCCTCAACAAGCTTATCGTATTCTGTGCGCAGACGCTCCTGGTCGGTTTGCATGACCTTGTCAACTGCTTCGCCCAATGAATTCACGCCTTTCTGCGCACGGCGTAGTGCATCCTCGGTTAAGTCAATGCTTAGAGACTCGATACAGACGTTATCGATGTTATGAGCCTCATCAAATATTACGATGGATTCTTTGGGCAGATCCTTGCTCACGCGCTCGGCAATCTTGGGGTCCAATAAATAATGGAACGAATAAATGACCAGGTTACAATACGAGATCATACGGCGCACTGTGAAGTAGGGACAGGTCTTATGCTCTTCGCAGTACTGAGTGAGATCCTCGAAGGTGTAGACCCCAGGGGGTATATAGTTGTGCGGCTCGATCTCATACATGTTCTCGTGAAACTCACAGAGATCACCACCGGTCTGCTTCGCGATGCCATTCGTCATACTTCGACAACGCTCGTCTACGACGACTCCATTGCGCTCTTGTCTTACGGACGGGTGAATGCATAGATTCTTGCGACTTGTCAGGCCCAGCCCTCGAAAGTCTTCCTTGAACCCAAGTTCCTTCTCACGATAGTTCATTAGGCTCTGCAGCTCAGCCAGGGCTTTATCAATTTCGCTCATAGTTCGTGAACAGTATACAATTTTGCGATGGCTGGGGTAATGTAGCTGGTACGCCACCGTCACTGAAAGTAATGATACGGTTTTGCCTGTCCCCGAGGGCATCTCCAGGATGCTTACGCCCCCCGCATCTAGCGTATGCTTGATATCTACCATATATTGGTATTGCTCCGGGTAGATTTTGGGATACGGAAAGAGAACCGGGAGGTCCTCAATGAAGAACTTCATCGGAGCTTTGAAGCTGCCGCAAACGAATCAACAGGCAGATATATGGGAAGACCGTTGTGTGTTTCTAACGCACGTGACAGTTCGGCTGCATTGAAAAGGTGGGTCTTCTGTTCTCTCCACCCATAGCGCAGATTTAACGAGTTACGCACAATAAACTGCTATATTATAAGCTTTCTCCTCATCTGTCATAGCTGGATGTTAGCAAAGATATTTCGCTACGTGAAACATGAGCAATGAAAAATCCCCTAAGAGGCCAAAAGTTTTGATAGAGGACATCTCTCTCGCCTACATGGCAGAAGAAGCGGGAGTGAAATCCCAGCGCCAATTGTGACTTCAGGTTCTCAGGATTGATTGCTTAGGTAGTTGGGTGGCTTTTGTTGAGGCTCTAAGCGGCACGCGACAGGAAGGAGCGTGTCAATCGAACATAAGACGAGCGCGTTAGGAATCGACACCCCTTAACAGTCATTAAGGATTCGTAAATGCAGAAGGGCGAGAGTTAATCACACTTATACGCCGAAACCGTAAAGAGTGCGGCCATGGCGCTTAAGTGCGTACACGACGTCGAGAGTCGTAACGGTCTTGCGTTTAGCATAGTCTGTATAGTGGGCCGCATCACGGACGATACGCTCGAGGAACTCGCGGAGAATGTCACGAATGCTATCATAAATCAGGAACGAAATGCGCTTGACGCCTCCACGGCGAGCAAGACGCCGAATAGCTGGTTTCGTAACACCCTGAAGGTTATCGCGCGTCACCTTGCGGTGACGTTTTGCGCCACCCTTTCCAAGACCTTTTCCACCAGCACCTTTTCCAGACATTTGATATTAGATCAAACTGGTTTTCTGACAGTTACAGGCTCGCTATATATGCTGGTTTTCACGGCATGCTCGAAACTGTGCGTTTCCCTTACCCGGCTGGTTTATGGCGCGGGCCTACGCGACGCGTCAATGGGTTTATTACGCATACAAGGTGCTTGGTCTCCCCGGTGCGATTGTGACACTCAATGACGACAGGATCAGCCAAGAAAAGCCCATCAAATGGCAAAGGACAGCAGACACTGCTTGCGTTCTTTCAAAAAGCTAAGGATAAGCCCTCAGCCAGTCCACCTAAGATAGCAAAGGTAGCGCACGATGGCAGCAGTGCGCTAGCATCGCACGCTACAGCGAAGGATGCTGCGGCCCTCCCAACTCCCTCGAAAAGTGATGTATCACCTGCGGTGCCACTCAATGATGATAATGTGACCATGGACGTATCCGAACCGAGTCTAAGTACGCCACTTGGCTCGAGCCAGGCCCTTCCAAGTAGTAGTCCGCTGAGGTCGCGACTGAAGCGTAAGAAGGCAATAGTTGAGAGCGATAGTGAATTTGAGGACAGCAGTGATGATTGGGCTCCTTCAAATGAAAGCAAAGATGGTGCACTGGTGTCCGCCGATGATCTAGAGAGCGAGGATGATTCTGTGGCTCCTACGCCCCGGAAACGAGTATTGAAAACACAACACCAAGTGCAAAAGAATAATGCAATTGAATCCAGGCCGCCGCCCAGCTCACCTCCTAGTGCCGCGGACATCTCTGCATCTCTCGCCCGATACTCATTAGCGTCAACCTATGTTCCCGACGAGCAAACAGATCGTATCACAACTAGAACGAATATTCCTATGAAAAAAGTGCATGTGTCTGAGGATCCTGAGAGATATAAATGGCTCTTGAACATCAAGGATGCTAATGGAAATTCTCCAGATGACCCAAGTTACGACCCGCGTACGTTACACGTCCCAAATAGCGCGTGGGCGAAATTCACGCCGTTCGAAAAGCAATACTGGGAAGTCAAACAAAAATTGTGGAATACGGTAGTCTTTTTCAAGAAAGGTAAGTTCTATGAGCTTTATGAAAATGATGCCGCGATAGCGCACCAATTGTTCGACCTGAAGCTTGCTGGAGGAGGTCGCGCTAACATGTCACTCTGCGGAGTTCCCGAAATGAGCTTTGACTACTGGGCTAGCGCTTTCATTGCAAAGGGCTACAAAGTTGCACGTGTGGACCAGGCGGAAACAGCCCTCAGCAAGGAAATGCGGGATATTGCGAACAAAAAGAAGGAAGAGAAGATCATTCGCCGCGAGCTTTCTTGTGTTCTCACTGGCGGGACCCTCACCGACTCTGCCATGCTGGTGAGTGATTTATCGCAGTACTGTATGGCACTCAAGCAAGATGGTCTCAACTTTGCTGCGTCGTTTGTGGATACGGCAACTAGCCAATTCTTTGTTACGGAGTTTACCGATAAAAGCGGCGACTACCCGATGCTCGAGACTTTGCTGGCTCAAACTCGCCCTAAAGAGCTCGTTATCCCCCGCGGCAATATTGAGAAGTTCGCCTTGAAGATCATCAAGAACAACACATCTGTAGACACCCTTTGGGAAACAGTCAACGACAGGAGTGAATTTTGGGATGCAGACACTGCTCGTCGCGAGATCGATCTAACTCACTACTTTGGTGAAAAGCCCGCCCCGAAGGCGCTTACAGAGGCTCTTGAAAATGATTTGGCTGCTTCTGCAATAGGTGGGCTCGTATGGTATTTGCGATCCCTGAAGTTGGATACTCAATTAATGAGCTTGGGTCAGTTTGACACTTATGATGCAACGGAAACCTCAAAAGGTGCTACGATGGTCGTGGACGGTCAAACACTCCAGAATCTGGAGATCTTTGCCAATTCATGGGATGGAGGATCCAATGGTACCTTGTTCAATCTTCTAAACAAGTGCGTCACGCCGTTTGGTAAGAGGCGACTTCGTAGCTGGGTTGCTCATCCCCTACAGCGACCACCCGATATCAGCCGCCGAGCTGATGCCGTCGACATGCTCATGGCTCAAGACGAGGTTGCGCAACTCTTACGTGACAAGCTTCTCGGCTTGCCAGATGCGGAGCGAATGATGAGCCGTGTCCACGCCGGAGGACTTCGACCGCGAGACTTTGTAAAGCTTGTTGGCGGCCTGGAAAGCATGGCAAGGCTCTTGTCATGGCTCGACTCCCTCAAAAGCCAGCTTCCGCAACTCGAACCGTTCTTGCATACTGATACTGCCGCCGTTGAAGCGGCCATAGAGCCGTGGATGACGTCGTTCGATCATCTCGCGGCTAAGGAAAAGGATCTGCTTGTTCCAGAGCGTGGTGTTGACTTGGAATTCGACAGCACGAAGGCAGTGATCACCGACCTTGAAAATGAACTGGCCGAGATCATGTCCACGTATCGCCAGCAATTCCGGACAAACGCCCTGGTCTACCAAGACAGTGGAAAAGAAATTTACCTCATCGAGGTTCCGATAAAGCTTGTGAAACAAGTGCCCCGAGATTGGCAGCAAATGGGTGCGACTGCAAAGTTCAAGCGTTACTGGTCTCCCGAGGTCAGGTCGACCGTGCGCCGATTGCAAGAGGCCCTCGAGACGCACAACGCCGCGGCCGCAGCGGCTAAGCAGAAGCTCTACTCGCGTTTCTGCAGCGAGAATTATGATCTATTTATGAACTCCGTGCGCACAATAAGCGCGATAGACTGTCTGCTAAGTTTAGCGGCAACATCCCAATCTATGGCCGTTCACTGCAGGCCCGAGTTTTTGGACGGAACGGAAACTGACCAGCCAACACTCGAGTTCACGAGCTTGAGGCATCCAGTCGCGACGTCTACTGATTTCATCCCCAATGATATTCGACTTGGCCGGGAGGAGGCCCGTATATCGCTGTTAACTGGTGCCAATGCAGCTGGAAAGTCCACAATCCTCCGCATGACAGGTAGCGCTGTGCTGCTTGCCCAGATTGGCTGCCATGTTCCGGCTGAAACGGCGAGGCTAACTCCAGTGGACAGGATCATGACACGACTCGGCGCGAGCGATAATATATTTGCTGGAAAATCTACCTTCCACATGGAGCTTGCAGAAACCGAGCGTATCCTTAGTGAGGCAACCCCGCGGTCACTTGTGGTTCTCGATGAACTGGGAAGAGGTGGCTCGTCGAGTGACGGCTTCGCTATCGCTGAGGCAGTTCTCCATCATCTTGCTACCCACGTAGGCTGCCTAGGATTCTTCGCGACTCACTATGGCACTCTTTACGACTCTTTCGTTAAGCATCCTGGTGTCAAGCCTGAGCGCATGGCGATCTTGGTGGACAATTCGAGTCGAGAGGTCACGTTCTTATATAAACTGGAGGCTGGTCGTAGCGAGGGCAGCTTCGGCATGAACGTTGCCGCGATGTGCGGCGTCGACCCAGAAATTGTCGCTACAGCTGAGCGCGCTGCCGAGGAGTATGAGCACACCTCAAAGCTGAAGCGCACTGGCCGCTCCCAGGACGTTTCCCTGGGCCTTCAAAGTGACGTTGTCTGGTCGCTATCTCACGATGTGGGTGAATACGCACTGTCCATCATGCAAGCAATGGCATCTTAACTTATTTTTGGTAACCTATAGGAGAAAATACCTCTGAAAGTTCTTGATCGTTACTTTAAAATTTTGCTTTACGTGACTTCTTCACTGCCGTCTACTCTTGTGTAAACGTGAAATCAATCGGCTACTCCTCTCTCACCCAGGGCAAATATAGCTCGAGACGATGTGTTTATTTACTCACCCAAGGTTCTGGGGTGTGGTGGTGCATCTATGCATTACGTGATGGGTTGGGATGCGCTGCACGAGCTAGGGGCTTGTAGACCTCCCTTCCATTCTCTCTCCTCCTCTCCACACGATATCTCACTCCTGTCGCCCAAATAATCACACAATGAACTTTGACTTCCGTAAGAGCCTTGCGAACTTCTCGGAGTCCGTAACGGACATCGGATCTAACCTCCAACAGAACCTCCAGCCCTTCGCCCAGCGCACGAAGCAGCAGCTTACCGAACGGTTCGTCGGCTCTGAAGACTCTACGGCGCTTCCTGCCGACTATGTTGAGCTTGAGCGCCAGTATGAGGAGATCATGAATGCCAATCAGGCGCTCGTTAAGATCCTCAGTATCTACGAGATCGAGGGCTATGACTATCCGCCGTCGCTACGCGACACGCTGTCGTCGACTTATAAGAGCCTGCAGGACCGCATCTTCGGCCTAAGCCAAGCTGGGAGTGCGTCCGAGGCTGGCCAGATTTTGGTGAGTGGCACCCCTGCTGCTGCTGCGCAGGCAGCGAATGAGCCGCGCACGCTCCACCATGCTCTCGGCCGTGCACTCTCGACGCTCTCCCAGACGCTCACCGGCGAGTCAAAGGAGCAGATCTCTCCGTCGCTGGCTGATACCGGAGATGCTGAGACTGCGATTGGCACGTCCCAGCAGGATCAGGACCACGAGGTTGCGCGTGTCGCTGAGACGCTTCGTAACCTGCTCGCGCAAACCCACACTGGTGTGGCACAGGCTCGCAAACATGTTCACAACACGCGCCTAGATCTTGATATCAAGAAGAACCACCTGCGCCATGCTGAGCCGAACGCCCCGAACCTACCCTCGCTTGAGACCGAGGTAGAGAAGGCAGAGGACGAATTCGTCGCAGCCATTGAGGAGTCCTCTTCGCTAATGAAGAGCGCCGTCCGCGCCAGCACTTACAAGCCTGTGCAGAGTGTGACGCAGCTCGTCAGAGCCCAGCGAGAGTACCACCGCAGCGCAGCTGAGCGTCTCGACAAGCTCCTGCCCGAGCTTGAGAAGCGTGAGGCTGAAGCAAAGGATCTTGCGCATGCCTAGAACAGTTAGTCTTGGTATTTCATTATTATTATTATTATCAAATTGCCGAATGATGTCTGGAAAGTGGCGGGTGGCCGACGACTCAACGACTCAAAGAAGCTTCTCGACGTCCTTCTGCAGGCTTTCCGGCGTCTTGGTTGAAGCATAGCGGTTCACAACACGGCCCTCCCGGTCAACGAGGAATTTCTCAAAGTTCCATTTAATACGCGTCAAGCCAAATAGCCCCGACTTCTGTGCCTTCAAATATTTGTAGACTGGGTCTTCATCACTGCCGTTCACGTCGATCTTCTTCATCACGGGGAACGTCACGCCATAATTAGCCTTGCAGAACTGGGCAATTTCGTCGTCACTTCCTGGCTCCTGGCCAAGGAACTGGTTGCTAGGGAATCCCACGATCACGAAGCCCTTGTCCTTGTATTCTTCATAAAGCTTCTCAAGACCCTCATACTGCGGAGTGAAACCACACTTCGACGCTACATTCACGATCAAAACCACCTTGCCTTTGAGTTGGCTAAAAGGGAAAGGCTGTCCCTTTCCGTCAGTAGCAGTTAGGTCGTAGAAGGATGTACCTGGCATTTGTGAATCTTTGATTCTAGGGCCTTCTTCTTGGTGGGTCCCAAATTGTCTGCACGGAGGTCTTATATTGTGCGAGGAGGCTAACGGTAGTTGCGCGTAAGCGGACCCTAGCCTCCACATGCGCAATATGTCGCGATCTAGACCCCCCAGCTGAGCCTGCCTGCACGAAGTTATTAGATTTTTTTGCCCGAGTGTCGTTAATCTCTGCATTTGCTTGTGTAAGTTGCTCAACAGTGCGAGATATATCGGTTACGTTGCGGTCAAGTGAACCCAAGCAGCCTGTCAGGTTGTGGAAAGTCTGAGTCCGCCGCTGAGAATGGCCGCCCGATCACAAGCCGCGGCTGAATCAGCCTTCCCCACCTCCAACATACAGCTAGCTCTGCATCATTTCTGCAGGCGACCAACGGCTCAGGTGGCGTGTAGCCCGCCTTATGTGTTGATCGGTATAATATGTGTGGGGCCTATCTTTGGGTGCGTCGGATAATCAACTTGTTCTCAAGACGAAGCCTCGGCGATGCAAATAATTTTGACTAAATGCGGCTAGCCTGTTAAACTTTTAGAGGTTCAATTTATCCCGTGTCACGCGTCCGCGCCATCACTTTACATCCCCATTCTCATCGTCTCCAACCACTTCATACTGCGCCGACACGTCCCAGCGAGAACCGCGTGCGTTTCGGCTAACGTATTTGACAAAGCGCAAAAGATCTGGATCGCGTAGTATCAGAATCAACTCGTTTGAAGTTGGGTTAGTGCTGAGAAGAACCCCATCGTCGTCATCCGACGCTTGGCGGTACACGGCAGGATCGTCATTTTCATCGTGGCCACCACCCATAACAAGATCGTAGCCACCGAAACCATCCTCCCATGTCGCTGGAGTGATACTAAGCGTGGCTTCCAGGATGTCTTCATCAACACCCGATATGGAAGCCAAAGTGTAGTCGTGCCCTGGACGGAAGCGACGAACCTCAGCGAATTCAGACGTTAGTGTGACCCCCGTGAGATCTTCCAGAAAAGCCAAAAATGCCGCGGATTTGAAGAACGTTTTGAGTTCACAAAGAGCGCTAGACCCGTTTTTAGTGGAGTCGCCCAGGTATAGATAGCGTCTGAGATGAGGCGGTGAAGCTACTCCCCACGGCTCCGATACCTCGTTTGCCTTAATGGGTAGCTTTTGAAGTTCAAGCTCTTCGACTTCCGCCTTCACTTGATTCCAAACGTCTGGCTTCAGAAAGTCTTGTAGTCTCAGCAAGCTAGATTCAGCAAACTCTTCTCTGAGTGATGCAGTATTAGAGAGAACCGAGTCGGACACAAACCGCTGCAAGTATTTCAGGTCAGACTCAGCGCTAAGCTGGTTAAAAACTCGTTTCGGCTCATATCCATCGTTGACGTTGTGGGCTTGCGAAAGCTGAGCTAGTGTGCTTCTTTCCTTCGCCTCGTCCTCGACAGGCTCTTCATAGCCGCGCTCTCCTTTCTGAGGAATGTGGAACCAGCCTTGGATGGAAAGCCGTGGTCTATCAACATATACCTCCTCCACGTCGTGAAATGACCGCCCAGGTACGATCTTGAAGAATGAAAGCTGGTTGAACTGAGGTGGCACAGAAACGCTATGGTCGACAGCCGGAACACCTTCTCTCAAGGTGGGATATAGTCGGAGCGCCCCACCCCATTTTGGATCCCACTCGTACTCTGGGGGGAGTAGATACAATATAAATGAAACCATTCTAGTACCGATAACATCATCGTGGGATAGGAGATGGCACCCCTTGGTATAATTGTTGAGAGAAAGATCAAACTTTGACCCTGATAAAGGGCCGCATTTTGTAACTCGGCTCATAAGATCGCGAAATTCCTGGGAATAAAGTGCTTTCCGTACCTTGTCCAGAGATTGGAGGAGCTTCAACTCCTCTTCGGGAAGACCATCCAGATTTATCAAGTCCCCGGTCTGAATGAGCTTATAAATGTCAGTTTCTTTTTCGGTAAAATGCACGTTCGCAAAAAGCTCATCTCGAGCAGCTTTTAGCAGCTCTGTATTAAGCAACCCGTTGATCACGCCGTGCTCGTATGGCTGCGAATCATGAACTTCCTCGGCGAGTTGGGCTTGAAACTCCTCCGTTAAAATTTTAGGCTGGAAGAGCTCTGCATTCGAGTCAGTTTTCGGTTTCTTCACAGCTCCCATTGATTAGCCTACTGTCAAATGCAGGCTCAAGATGTACCTCGTCGATCGTAAATGAAATTTCGAATGCCTCCTCTTCGTAGGGCATGGGTCCAAGGATCTGCGACCACATACGACGTTAATCCGACTCAAGGCGCTTATCAATATGAGCACAATATATCTAGGCACTGTCGCTGTATTATGAATGTCATTGATGTACGCAGATCCCTTTTTAAAAAAACAGTTCACCGCCTTATATATGCCTGTGCCTTATGGCGACTTACCTATGCTTATGGGTGCGGGCTAGAAATGGCAGCGGTATTATAGTATACTAAATAGCCGGATCGTCACGCGGATCGTCACGGGAAACGTTATCGATATCACGTACTACCGTGTGGGGAATCGTCAGGAGCCTCGAGGAGGGGCCAAGCTCATTCTCCTTTCGTGTCTAGGGTTCGCCGAGCTATCGATTGCTCCTTATCTCTATAACTCTACCTTCTGGCTGGAAAATAAGGTCTGACAATGCCAATTGAGCTTGGCGGTTCGGACTTGAGTGAAAGCCGTAAACGGCAGCTTGGGGTGGTGGCTGCAGCTGTGGCCTCGATATGTGGCTTGGTTATTCTCGGTGAAGTTGTTTCGTGGGTTTGGCCGCGTAAGGCACCAATTGATTGGGACACGAAATGCGTACAACCAGCCAGTATTGCGCCTCCGATTCTAGAAGCGCCTTATCCAAGCTTCCTGAATCCCGAGATCTTCTTGTCGCCGGAATATCGCGAGAAATCGGCAAGGCACCTTGGCGGAGCTGTCCATTTCCCGACAGAATCGTACGATGACATGCTTGAAGATCCTCTCAAGGATGAGCGCTTCGAAGTATTTGGCGACCTGCATAAGTACCTCGAAGCGGAGTTTCCAGTTGTATCGAAGTATGTGGAAACTGTCAATACCTATGGCTTGCTATACACACTAGAGGGCTCGTCCAAGGACGAGAAGCCTCTTGTCTTGATGGCACACCAGGATGTAGTCCCGGTGGAGCCTGCCACCGTGGATTTGTGGGACCATCCGCCCTTCTCAGGCTATTTCGACGGTGAAAATGTTTGGGGACGGGGAGCCGCTGATACGAAGAACTCTTTGGTGGCTATTCTAGAAAGCGTTGAGTCGCTACTGAAACAGGGATGGCAGCCCCGCCGCACCATTATTATCGCTTTTGGTTATGACGAGGAAATCTCGGGAGCTCGCGGCGCCCTGGCGCTTGCCAACGAAATTCGCGAGCGTTATGGGGCGGAAGATAGTATTTCACTTATCATTGATGAGGGTGGTGGAGTAGAAGAGTTCGAGGGCTCTGTATTTGCCACCCCTATGGTAGCAGAGAAGGGATATGTCGATGTCAAGGTTCAAGTCTCAACCCCTGGCGGACACTCCTCGAAGCCTCCTGACCATACAGGAATCGGCATTCTCGCTGAGCTGGTCACTGAGCTTGAGGATTATCACATTCAACATAACAAGTACGAACTTTCCGGAGATGATGTTGTGGCTCACTTGATGACTTGCATTGCGAAGTACGGTGATGACCTTTCTTCTTCTGATCGTGATGAGCTGCTGGACATCAAGGCCTTGCGCGAGAAGCTGTCCAAGGACAGGTTTACACGCAGCTTTGTTGGTACGTCTCAAGCTATAGACATTGTACGTGGTGGTGCTAAAGTAAACGCACTTCCAGAATTTGCGGAAGCCACTGTGAACTACCGCATCGACGTCCATGAGAGCGTGGCAGAAACTGTTGCTCGCGTCCAGCGTATTGCTGAGACTATTGCTGATAAGTTCGGCCTTGGCTTGGTTGTGGATGAGGATGTCATCTTCAACGGAACTGGTCACGGCACCATCAAGGTCGTGCCGGACAGCCCCTTAGAGCCGTCTCACATCTCTCCCTTCAGCATCGACGACGCGGGTTGGGCGCTCCTTGCTGGAACCACTCGTCATGTGCTAGAGACGTACTTTGATGTCGCCAACGTTTATGTAGCGCCAGCCTTATCAGTGGGTAATACCGACACCAAACATTACTGGGGCTTGACGCAAAACATCTATAGGTATGGAGTTGGGCTCCCGAATGCAGGCGGAAATGCCCACACCGTCAACGAGTTCATGTCGATTGACTCGCACCTTGCCATGGTCGTGTGGTACTACGAGCTATTGCAGTTCGTTTGAAAGTCTGTATCTAGAACGTTATTAGTGTAAAGAGCTACTGAATTACAATTAATTTATTAGATGTGAGGCCAGGCTCAAGCGTTCAAACGACAGACTGAGCAATAAAGTACTGTAGCAAGCAGATGCGGCTTTTCAGCTGACGGCTTTTGAGTCAGGTAGGGATGTAATGCGAAAAGAGTAATAGGTAATCCCCTGCGTGCAAAATGGCGGCATTTCTATGCACCGGAAGATCCATACATGTCCGCCCATTGCTCGAATGCACGCAGACCTTCGGCCGACACTGACGGTCTAATGGAGCGCATACTGTCTACAAAATCGTTCATGCCCATTGGCCTAATCTGGTCTGGTGCGGTGGTTAGCAGAGCATCACCCAAGGCGCGCAGAGGGCCCATGGCTGCGTCTTTTGCTAGCGCGGTCATGTCACTACCAGAGTATCCGTTGGTAATTCTGACGAGTTCGTTAATATCTTCCGGTGTCAGTCCATGCTTCTGGTGACTGAGAAGCTTCTCAATGTGAACACGCCGAGTATACGGTTCGGGTAACGGAATGTACTGCCGACGCACAAAGCGACGTCGTGCTGCCTCGTCGATAGCCCAGGGAAGGTTTGTGGCACCAAGAACGAGGACTCGACGAACATTCGAGTCATCGCTGAGCTTTCCAGTAGCCGCAGCCTGCAGGTCACTCCATTGAACGAGAAACTCATTCTTTATACGTCGGCTGGCTTCGTGTTCTCCTGAGTCCTGACGCTGCGTCAAAATACTATCAATTTCGTCAACAAAAATAATAGACGGTGCCAGTGCCTTAGCAATCTGGAAAAGGGCTCTTACTAGTTTCTCACTCTCACCCATGTACTTTGACGTCAGTGAAGATGCACTAATGCTGAAGAATGTCGACTTCGACTCTGTCGCCACCGCACGGGCCAACATTGTCTTACCAGTCCCCGGGGGGCCAAAAAGTAACATGCCTAATACAGGCTCACGCAGCCCCATAAAGAGATCAGGGCGCAAAAATGGATAGACAACCGTTTCCTTGAGCGAAGCCTTGGCCTTTTCCAAACCCGCGATATCATCCCAGTTAACTTTGTCACCTTTCAGAACAATCTCATTGAGAATCTGTTCCGCCGCTTGTTTATCTACACCACGAAGGTTATCAACCTTCTCTCGAGCCATACGGTCCCATTCGTCCATCTCGTCAAGAGACGTGTTTCCAGCATTGCTCTCAGGGCTACCGTCAGCTAGCATACGCTGCGAACTTGGTTGCTGCTGCGGTTGAGACTGCTGCGGCTGGGAGGCTGGTCTTGAGTTACTTGGCGCCGCCGGCGCCGCTGGGGAATGCGTAGGGACTGGCCCAGAGCGCACGACACGGGGTCGATAAACCGGGCGACCAGTTGAGCTCGCCACCTGCTCATACGTGACTTGGAACTGCGGGCTCTTCTTCTGCGCCTGAGGAGGCTGAGATGGAGGGGCTGTTGGTTGTTGAGGATGTTGGGGTATTATAGGAGGCGAAGAGAACTGTACATCTTGAGGGGACTCTGGGTTGGGAGAGCTTGGTTGGCTATCGCTGCGAAAAGCACCTTCAAATCCAGAAAACTGATTAGCTGCTGGCAGGGTAGGCGACTCTGTCTTCGCAGTCGATTGCTTGGCCGCTACCAGCGCGTGCTTCTTCACGAGGTCTTCCGATTCCTTCGTGGCTATATTCTCTCCACTGGATCGCGGTGAGGGGGAAGATCGTTGCCGAGATTTGAGCGGATTCTTGGAGCGAAGCGTGGTCAGCATAGAATGGCTGTGCTGTGCTGGCGCCGGCTGTGGGTAGTCCAACGAGGAGCGATGTTGAGGCTCCTTAGCCTTCTGAGCTTGTTTCGCGTTCGCAACTGATGCGCCGCTCAAAGCTCCACTCAATGATGCTAAAAGGGGGGTGGACCGAACGTTTGCCGAA
The DNA here is from genome assembly GCA_030578495.1 of Starmerella sirachaensis. Taxonomy (NCBI): domain Eukaryota; kingdom Fungi; phylum Ascomycota; class Dipodascomycetes; order Dipodascales; family Trichomonascaceae; genus Starmerella; species Starmerella sirachaensis. Next base: position 230,738 of record JAJMSC010000007.1, on the reverse strand, counting down.
GAGGCCGATGCCTTGCCGGACGAGGTCAATGAGGAGCTCGATCCTGAGTGCCCACCGGAGGAGTGAGCAGAATGGGGATGCGACGAGCTCGGATGCCCCCCCTCACTTGCCTGGCCTGTGCTTGCAGATCGGATATGTGGGCTTGAATTGGCGTGGGGGGGAACAACCGGGGAGGTCGCACTTTTTGTGGAAGTGATGGATGACGTGGCATAGGAGGATCGGTTCGACTTCTGAGTGTACAATTTGTACGGCATGTCAGAAACCTTTGGCAAATGCCCTACGCCGCTGGCGAGGTTGCCGATAGGTGCGGCGTATACGCTAGAACCAGAACTGTTGGAAGGAACCTCAGCCTTGTCAGCCTTCGCCCCCACTGCAACTCGGGTAGGTTTGCGCTTTTCACTGAGAGAGAGCTCACTTACATTCACCGTGCTCGCGTTGGTAGCATGCGTACCATATGGGCTCTGAGGGAGAGGTCTCGATGTGCTGGATCCGCCAGTTTGAGATAGGCGGTTCTCTAGCGCAGCTATTCTATCATGACACTGCCTTTCAATATCCATGATACTGCCCAACAAACTCTTTTCCTGGCCAGTTCGAGGTGGTGAGCCATCAAGCTGGGCCATCCCTGCAGTAATCTGCGCGAGAGTGGTCTTCCACGCGTCAAGGGCGCTCGGCAGTTCAAACGACGACTCCTTCAGGATACTTTGAAGCGACAGCTGGTACGCCTCAGTGTATATTTTCTGGAGGGCCGCCTCACGCGAGGGACGCCGCGAAAACAAAGGCATCAAGTCTGAAAACAATGCCAATCACCGAAGTGCTGCTGCGGTATGCTTGTTTACCTTACGAAGCCGTGGGCCGCACAACCGCAGGCTGAATAACTTGAGCTTACATGCTGACTATGGAGCAAACATAGTAGTAATGCTGAAATCCCTTCAACCAGCAGCAGCATGCATGCGGCATACATAAAAACACCAGACCCTTGCAACGTCAGAATTGGAACCGATATAACCGCCGTACTAGCGCTCCGTCAGCTGCCGCGCGATCGAAGCCAAAATCACGACTAGGAAAGTAATTTAAGACACTATTCGCGCAAGACCTGCATACCATGTCATTCGGCCAGAACCCCATAGGCTTCTTAGCGGATATAATTACTACAAACGATCTTTTTCCAACAGGAGCAGCTTTGACTTCGACCAGCCCACAGCTCGTACACCGTTAAAAGCTATCGTCCCAAACTGGGTCTCTGGTGGGGCACTCAATGGCGGCGGGTTCCATTACACATAGCGAGAGGTGGTCGTAGTATTTGGGTATCCTGCTGCCGCTTACACAGCATAGTCCTAGTCTCAAAAAACCGCGCGGCGTTGAAAAATTTGGTTTATGCTTAGCCGAGTAGCTAGGCCCGCAAGGGGCGCTTTCACAGCGCACACCAAGAGTGTTCTTTTTTCTCCAGCTCTGCAGCGCACACCTGTTTTGCGCACTGCCCGCTTCTACGCTGACGCGGGCAAGGACAAGAAGGTCCTCGATGACGACCTGCTGACCCGTGCCGGAATCACGGAGAAGGAGGCCGTGCCGAAAACCAATGCCGATGCAAAGGAGAGCGGTGCCGATGGTGAGCAAGCTGGTGATGAAGAGGGTCGTAAGTGGGAAAGCACAGCGCGTGCTCCGCGGTCCGAGTCTCGTCAAGTACAGAAGCGCACCCGCCGAGCCTGGCTTGGTACAGGTGCTTTCTTCGCGGCCATTTTTGCCTACCTTGCTCGTCCGTTAGATGAAGAGGAGAAAGCGCAACATCCTGAGCTTGGCGAGGGCTGGAATCCTGCCGGAGCATGGCAGCGCATGCGGGCACGCTATTTCACCACTGTGGATCACTTCGCCGCTCCTGTATTTGAGAAGCTACTTCCGGACCCCTTGCCGGCGCCGTACGACCGACCCACGCTTGTTATCGCTGTTGACGATGTGCTTGTGAAGTCGCAATGGTCGCGCAAGTATGGCTGGCGTGTTGCAAAGCGTCCTGGTGTGGATTATTTCCTTGGCTACCTTGCGCAATACTATGAGATTGTGCTTTTCAGCGACAAGTACCAGGCGATGGCCGCGGAGACTGTCTTGAAGCTTGATCCGTTGCGCGCATCTGTTTCCTATGCGCTTTTCAGGGAAGCCACTCGTTATGACGATGGAATTTTGGTTAAGGATCTCCGAAACTTAAATCGTGACCTGCGAAAGGTCATTGTTATTGATTCTGACCCGGACGCGATCAAGTTGCAGCCGGAGAACGCCCTAGTTCTACCGCCCTGGAAGGGCAATGCCGATGACGCAGACCTCATTCGGCTGATTCCCCTGCTTGAATGGATTGGAGCACAGCCCATTAAGGACGTGCGCCCCATTCTGCAATCATACAGCAGCAGCCCCGACGGCGTGCTTAACGAGTTTGAGCGCCGTGACAAGCTGAACCGACAGAAGTGGGCGCAGCGCAAGTCATCCAGTAAGCCTTCGCTGAACTCTCTACTTGGCCTCGGCACCTCTCCGAGCGGCGACCTCATGCCGCAGGACGTAATCCGCATCGAGTCTCAGAAGAACTACGAGAAGTTCCGTCAGCATGTGGAGGAGTACGGCAAAAAGATGGTCGAGGAAGAGGAGAAAAAGATGAAGGAGGCTATGACCGAGCACAAGCTTACCCTCAACAAGTGGCTCAGCGGTGAGACCCCGTCCGAGGCCGACCTCGCCGCGACAGTCGCTAAGCAAGAGGCGGAAAGGCAGGCCGGAGCCAATGCCAAACCTAGCGCGAACTAGTTATGTAAATAGAGTAATGAAAATGATACTTTTTCAGAGATTTCTTTTTTCCTCTGCACAAGTTCATTCTACCGGAGTTGACGATCGCGATTGGAAAGCGTCAATCCTGGAGTGCCTGGCGTCTGACGAGTCAGCGTCAACTCTTGTTCATTCTGCATTGACGCGCGGCGGTTGTTTAAGGCTGAGGCTTGCCCCAGCTCCCAACGAGGGAGTTGGCCGCTCCCTTTCTGCCTTTCTCTTCCCTCATCCCGCTTGCCCTTACCCGGTTCACCGGCTTCGATGTGGTCCACCATGGCACTGAACACTGAGAGCTGGCGGTCCTGGCGACCGCCGGCGATCACTACGGGAGTTATTCCCTTCATTCTGCTCTTGAGGGTCTTTGTGCCTTTCCAGGCGCTTGAACTCACGCGGAACGCTTTATTCCAGATCGACCTGAACCGGCTCTCCTTCTATCCGCTTGTGTTCTTCTCGTGGGTGCATCTTGTCACTGATCTTATGGTCTTTATCCCATTATTGAGCGCATTTGAGCTCTCAAATGGCACTGTCCGCACCGGTATCGTGATGAACATTACGGCGTTCCTTCCCGGTGTGATTTCAAACTTGATTGCTCGCTTTGGCCCGGCTATTTTAAGCGTGGATGAGTATTGTGGCACTATGACGTGGTCACTAGCCATCGCAGCGGCTCTCAGTGTGACCCGCTATCCGTCTTTTTCCACGCAAATTCGTGGATTCACGGTGAACTTTCCTGCGTGGCTCGGTCCTCTTGTAGTCGCCCTACCCGCGATGCTTTTCACTAGCGCTGGTCCAGTGCTCACTGCTCTCGCACTCGGTATGGGTTACGGTCTTGGCACTGGAGCCCTTGGATTCCTTGTAGAAGGAACTACCACACCTGTCGCCTGGATTGAGGAGAAATTGGAGCCTGGTATCCGTGGTCTGCGCCACATCGTTCGATTTGTTGGGGAAATAGAGGCTCGTGACATTCGTCGCATGCCCGGTACTGCAACGCGCATCACCGCAGAAGAAATTGCCCTGCCATCCGGAAATCTCACCCACGCCGAGCCCTAGACAGCTGGGGGCGTATGTCAATTACCATTAAAGCACTTTTGCATGAGTAAATAATTTAATACGTTGTCCAAAGCCTGCACTTTGGAGAGTTTTAGGTCAGAGCTATTCACTATACTCGTTTCTTTTGACTCGCCTCGCTGGTCGATTGGGAGAGCCTTCTATCCCCCTGCTAGTAGTAAGTAGACGTACCCACACACCACCCGAAGACCTTACTCAGACGGACGCGTCTCGAGCTTGTCACAAGTGGGCGCCTCTTTCTTCTTCGAATTTGTGAACTGGAGTCCGTTTATTGTTTATTATGCCTCCGAAGGGGTGGAGGAAAACAGCACAGGGCTTTCAGCCCACCAACTCGTCTGGAGTGACAATCAGCGACCATAAAGTCCATGGGATCGAGGACCTGCTGCTTCCACGGGCCGCGATCGTGAAAGTGGCTAAACAAGTTCTTCCCGAAAACTCACCAATGCCAAAAGATGCTGCCACTGCGCTTCTTCGAAGCACGACGATGTTCATCAGTTACATCACGTCTGAGGCCAACCTTATTGCACGCCAGGAGAACCGCAAGACCGTGAACCAAGCCGACATTCTGAAGGCTCTGGAGCTCAACGAATTTAGCGCTTTTGTGGGTCCTGTCGTCGAGCTCAGTTCCAAGATGGCGTCGAGAAAGAAAGAGATGTCTAGCGACTCTGCGCAGGACGCAGGTGCCGTGGACGAAGACGGTGACGAGACACTGGACCCGTCCGAGGACCTCATTGAGGAGGACGCCGAGCCAGAGCAAGAGCTTCCTCCGTCAGACCAGAAAAAACCGAAAGTCGCGACCCGCGAGGCTAGTAGCGAGGGTGATATCGCTGTAGATCCATGAGCGCAGACTTCAAAAGGCAGCACTTGATTCCCAGTTTTGAAAGGGGACCATTTCTGATAATGACTTTACGGATAATCTCTATGCACATTTCATGCTTCTCATATCTACCAAATTCTAGCTATTTTTCTTTCTATGTCCCTCGCATAAAATATGACCCTTTCTTAAACGGCTACTGATTAGACTCGACTGTGACTCCTTCTGGAAGCTGTACACCTCCATCAGGGGAGACTCCCGCCAGCGGGATGCGCACTACCATGTTGGAGTACCCCTGGGGCACTAACTCCACAACCTGATTTGCCGGGAAATCCAGGTTCGGAATTTCCTCGGCTCCCAGTCCCATGACGTAGCCATAAAGCACCCGCAGAACAGACTCGTTCCCGATGACTAGTAGGTTGGTTTGCACTCGCTCGAGCTCCATGATGAGGGGCTCCAATCGAATCGCAACATCCTGGTAACTCTCGCCTCGAGGAAACCGATAATGATAACGGTCTCGCATGTAATCATTGAACTCAGCAGGGAAGTGTTTCTGCAGTTCCGTCCAATTCTCGTAGTACGGCAGCGCGTCGCCGGGGTTCAGCGGGTTGAGTAGTGATTTGTGAGACACTGGCACTCCAGCTTCTTGGAATGGACGCGCAGTCTGCCAAGATCGGCGCCGCGCAGATGTCCACACGAGCAATGGCGGCTCGGTGAAAAAGTCGTCGACACTCTGTGCTTCGATGTTCGCGGCAAATGGGCCGTACAAAGAGCCACGACGCGAGTTGCTCGCAGAGTTCGTGCGCGACGGGGTCACCGATGGCGGCAGAGAAGGCGGGATTGATGACGCGAGTGATGGGGCCATGGAAGGGTTTCGCGTGACGGCGTGTGAGGTTGCAGCAGAAGCAAACGCCTGGCTTTTTTGGTCAGCGACTCTTTTCAGCAGAGACATGTCCATCGACAGGTCTGTCCAGTCAACCTGCTTAGAGCTCACGTATCCCATCAGCGTATTCGCAAGAGTCGCCGCGTACATACTACCCCGCGCGCTCAGATCATTGTCGCCATTGTTGTCGCTATCTGCCCTGTCCGATGTGCCGGCTCGCGCGAAAAATACTGAACCCTGTCGACGTCGCGAGTTAAGCAGAAACATAAGTACACGGTTCAGTAGATATCCGAGTGGTCCATTTCGCACTATGCATTGTTCGCCATCATTCACAAGTTTCACGCATAGCAAGTCTTCCTCGGTGATAGGTTCGTACAAACCCATTCTATGCTCAAGACGCCGCAGGTAGTGCGCGAGACTTTCCGAGGGATCTCTGCCTACATAGTCTGGGCTTGAAATTCTGACCTCGGCGATATTACGGGCAAGGACATGCTCATCAGTGACAAGGCTTTCCACAAACAAACACTCCACACCCGAGCCTTTGAACAGCTGCTGGATCCGATGGCGCTCTGCCTTTGATCCGTTCACAGCATCATAAACTGCGACCTGGCCACCCTCATCTTTGTAGAATGCGATCACATCTGATAGGCACCTTTGTTTCACTTTATCCCGAAGACCGTCAGCGCCGCTCAGATACTCAGGAGTCACCCGGAAATCGGGTCCGAGCAGCTGGCGACGATAATTCGCTAGATGGAATGCCCTAGCAGGGACACCGAGCCAACTCAAATACCGAGTTATTCGAGCACTGCGGTTTGTTTTGCCACGGCCCGGCAACCCCACCATCACGATGCAGATCTTGCCTGCATGATATAAGTGGCCAGACACTGTCGAGTATATTTGGCCAGCCCCCTTCGGCGTTTCCATGGTAGGTATTCCATCCATTGTTCTCAAGAAGCCCCTGCTACGATTGTTACCGCTATTACCCCGCCGTATTACGACCGAGCGACAATGTGGGCTATGTATGGGAGGGGGTGTCTCCTACACCTCGTCAGCTGACGATATGTGCATAACAGCCGTGCTGGCGCGAATTCGAGGCGTATAGAAGCGAGACGTGACCAGGAAGAACATAAGTGTAATTCGTTTCCATTTCTCTAAAGCGTGGCACTTCATTTTCTTACTAGCCAGAGGGCTTCATTCCATTAGCTGAAGTATTAGCGATATATATCTGATCGAGGATGCGGCACCACTACTGAGAGGACCAAAGGATCATACAAATACTCTCGACATGGATAATCTGAGTATGGAGGACTCGTTACTCTCTTTATCTCGGCAGTTTCGTCTCGTAAGTTTGGGCACCCCGGCTTTGTTTCTATCCTGGCGAACCGCACACATAATATGCGTGGTATCAGCGTGGGTGCTGCTTACGTGCCTGGTGGAATTCTCGACGCAACTACGGGAGTCGGTGTCCGATGCACATAGCCGCCTTGTTCGAAGTCGTTTTCTTCGTGGCCCTGGGATGTGTGCGTGCACAGCTCAGCGGGCATCTTAGCGAAGTCGAGCTAATCCCGCCGCTCCCACTCGACACTGGTATCAACTACGAATACCATGGCTCCACGGTGCTGGGTCGACACGGCGTGCGCCTAACTGGCGACCACCGTGACGAACGGGGTTGGATCGTGTCGAAACAGGAGATTGAATTCCCACCCGTTTTCGAGCTCGAGCTCGAGTTTCAAATCCAAGGCGAGGCCAAGAATCTCTATGGTGACGGCATGGCTCTGTGGTTCGTTAGCGAGCCGGTGAAGGAGGGCGCTATGTTCGGCCTCGACGAGTACTACAAGGGAGTGTCAATCGCCATTGATACATATCGCAACGGCCGTAAAGGCAAGCTGTTTCCGCGGCTCGTTCTGATGGACAACGACGGAACTCATCCATACGACAAAGATAACGACGGCGTCGCGAACGAGATCGGGGGCTGTGGACTGCGCGGACTTCATAATAACAAGCGTCAGGAGGCATCCTTTCTTCGTGTACGATACAATGATGCCACGAGGATCATGACCGTGGAGGTGAACTACCGCAACAAGTGGGAGGCATGCGTGTCTTCCAGTGTGCGGTATATGGATTCGGCGCGCTTCCTCGCTCTTTCTGCGGCCACCGGCGAACTCAGTGACTCCCACACTATCCGTCGCATTGAGATGCTCACTGGCACGGGCTCCCAGGCGGCAAGCGCCGAGGCCTCGGACAAATCGACTCGCGTTGAGAATAACTCGCTGAAAAAGAAGGGCACCGGCTCATCCCGCGGATTTTTGTCATTTATTCGCCGCCTTTTCGTGTTTGTGTTCAAGCTCATTCTGCTCGTAGCCGTCGCTGCTGCTGCCTATGCCGGCTGGAAGGCTTACAAGAAGCACCTGCGCAATAAGGACGACGCGCTGTATAAACTATCCTAATGTACCTAAGAAGCAGCATTGGCGCATCCGACTTCAAAATACGCAAGCGCAGGCACGCGGCCAGCCGCCGTCTAATCTATTTCCTGAGTGATTCTGGGTCTTCAAGTATCTAAGATTTTAGGATCCGCCACCTCAGCTCGCTTCGCGGCAGCGATGGAGGGATACATCTAGACAGTTTTCAGTGCGACATAACTATTTATTTCGCGACGGCGGCAAGGGCCTCGAGGACCTCGACCTCGATTTTAGCCTGCGTCGCAGTCGCCTCATCAGAGCTGGCGGCGTTCTTCTGGGCATCAGCAAGAAGCGTCTTGACTTCCGACGCGTCGAAGTCCTCGACAGGGCGCGCCTCGAACGCGTTAACGTCGAGGAGCGATCCTTCGGACACCGACGCAAATCCGCCGGCAACGAAGAAGCTCTTTGTGGTCGAGCCGTCGATGACATCGATGACACCCGGGATAAGCTCCTCGATCGTGGGAACGTGGGCCGAAAGAACGCCAATCGTGCCTGCCGTGGTGGGGAGATTCACCTGGGTGACCTCCTGCTTGTCGAAGAGCACCGACTCCGGAAGAGCAAGCGTCAGCTGGATCTTATCCGCCGAAACATTCGACTTCGCAGCCTCCGCATAGCCACGGGTGAACGCAAGACGCGCAGGGCGCAACGAACGGGATGCAAGCGTCCTAAGCATTGTTCTCAGGTAAGAGGACTAACACACGATCCTTCTCACTAAGGAAAAGCCACTGGGGTTACGCCCCGACGATTGGCTGAATAATGTCACGTGCGTATCGACCCTCCATCTCCGCGCGTTCCCCGACAGCCAGCACGTCGGGGCACAAATAATGCATCTTCTCGGACTCTTCTTAGCCCTGAGGTCCGAGGGCCTCTCAGGACGCTATCTCCGCATCGCACGTATCACATCTGCCTGTATTTTCAAAATCTAATCTCTACTATTAGCTCACCTTACATACCTGTACCGATTTCTATCAGGCATCGTTACTCTTTACATCTTACGTCTATGCTGCAGGGTGTTACAGCCACGAGCCCTGGGAACGCGGTATTGCTTCCTGTCTTGTATGATCCTAACCCTCGAGAAGATGATGAGATCAAGGCTATGATAATGCGTTCCTATAATATTATAATCGCGTATATGCATCGGCATCGCGCACATGCCCGGACTAATTGAATAGATTTATGGATAGCTTCGCCTGGTGGTAGGTTGAATTAACACGCCCCAGACATGACATGATCCTCTCAGCCGTGAAGAGTTACGGGCTGGGCTCCTTCCTTGAGGTGGGAACCGGGCGCATATCCCCACACCGCACTTGATTTTGCTAGCGATCGATGTAATCCCGCAAGGGGGGCCGCATCAACCTCAATGAGAGTCTTTTGCGGTGGCGTGCTGACGAGAAGAGCCTCAAACTGTTTGACGGGGCGCTCGAGCACATACCGGCGCACGGCAAGTATCTCCTCCCTAAACATGAATTCGCGGCTAAGATCGACATCGTACTTTGATATGGAGATTGCCCGAACCTGTATAGTATCTTGATAGATAGAAAGCTCGCCAAGTACCCGAACAAGGTCGCCAGAGCTCACAACATGCTTGGCTGCGTTATAGATAATGCAGCGTGCAGGTAGCTCTCCCAGATTATCAAAAACATCAAATGAGAGAATCCGCTCGGCCTGAGCTTTCCGATGTACATTATTGGGCCGCGCTGCCCGTGCAGCGTCCCCATTGCCAACCGGCTCCGCCGTGTCTCGACGCTGAATGAAGACCGGGGAGCCAACCACCCCCGTTACCTGGACCCAGCGAATCGGGTGAGGCCCAAAGTAGTATGGTGTTTCAGGATGTGCATTCCTAAATTCAAGATGCGCGCACGACTCACGGGTCGTATGGCTCCACCATGTGCGCTTCCGCGATTGTAGGGCAGCGATGTCATCCCCCATCAGAGGAACGAAGACGTTCATGGTAAGGTCTCGCTTCCATTGCCGCTTAGACATGTGAAACTCCTCGCGGGGCTGGTCTAGAGAACGCTTCATCACGCCAGCAAACCTGTATGCATGACCAGCTGCGGATGTAGATTGAGATTTTTAAGTCTGCGTTTCGATAGGTGTTGTGGTCCCGGTGCTTGGGCAGAGGTGTGTGTGTCGATTACCGCGTGTATGTTTGATTACGCATGATATATAACATCCGCACCATCTTACTTTTGTCTGTGGCTCGAGTACTTAGAGGCCTCGTGGTGCGAAGTTTTCCAGTGCCATAGTAAATCTGGAGGTATTTCGACCTCCCTGAAGCGCTGTGGCATGAAAGAGGAGAAGGACGCAATACTCAGGGCGTCCGGAGACCTGCTTCTCCAGCTCGGATGCGATACGGGCTGGCTTGTTCCCAACTCCGCTCTCAATACGAAGCAGCTAAATGCTAGCATTGCGAAGTACCAGGAGCGCCTGGATACAATGGAGCTCGAAGTGATCCGCTCTATACAGCTTGCTCGAGAACGAGCGGCTGCTCCACCCCCTCCTGTGAAGATGGAGGAGGCGAGTCAACAAGATCAGAAGCCCGACGCCTACAAACAGGCAACAGCGGACATCGAGATGAACGTTGCTGATGAATTGGCCAACGCCGAGCTGGCCAGTGAGCAGGCTGGGCGGCCGAGTGGCCTTGACGACGAGGCCATGGGGTTCTTCGACTTGAATAATACCGACGACTTGTTCGGCGACGCTGGATCGCCGAGCAGCAACTATGGCCTAATGGAGGACCAGTTTTTCCAGGACCGATGACAGCTATATTTTACTCACCCTTGTATACTTGTGACACCTCCGCGACCCCGAAAGATGTATTCTTCTATTTCTTTAATTTATCATTTAACGCTGTACGCTCGAGCCGCAACGGACTAAGAAAAAGTTCGAGCTGGGTTTTGTCTGGGGCCGCTGTTAGCAGTCATTTTGCATGTCTTACTTGCTCGGGTGCGGGGTGTGTGTGGGTATATATACTTGTATAAATACTTCAGGCTGCAACAACCATCTATTTTGTAGTTCGTTTGAATCTGACGACCATCACAGTCAGGTTGTCGGTAGAGAATTCCTTTAGCGCGTACGAGAGCAATTTCTCACTCGTGGCTAGCGCTGTCGCGCCGTCAGCTCCCGCCGCCTGGACAAGCTGTATCGCCTTGTCGTCACTGCACACATCCCAGAGTCCATCACACGCCATTACCAGCAGCTCCGGATCATCACTGAGGTCTGTTTCGGTTGTGTAAGGAGCGCCAACGACGTAATCTTTCATAAACAGATCGCCTAGGGAGCGCGTCACTGCGAGCATTCCATTGACGCGGTTATTCATCATAAGTCCACCAGCATTCGCGACGCGCCGTTGCTCGTTTACATCGCTGCATCTATGATCGTAAGACAGCCGCCGCGCTTCCCAAATTTCAGCCTGGATGGAGTCCTCGACCGTCTGCTGGCTTGTGAGCGAGTTAGCCCGTCCTGGGCTGGGTGGCTCTGCCCGTGGAAGGCCTGGGCCGGGAGATGGGCTCGAGATTGAAGATCCATTCCCAGTACGGTCGCGGTCGCGCCTTGGAGACTGCGGGGGCGTGCTGTTGGACTTGCTAGTGCTTCCACTGCTGCTCGGTGTGCCAGCAGCAGTAATGTCATCATCAGATGCTTTCGAATTTTTGGTACTGCCCGATGCTGGCCTTGATGCTCCACTTGACGCGGACGCGCTCATGCTCTCTGCCCTCGAACTGGTGCGCGTCGATCCCGAGCCGCCACCCACCGTCTCCGCCGGCCCGCCGGGGAGTTGGATTGCCTCGCCTAGTACGGCGCGGCTGTCACCTACGTTGGCCACGTAGAGCTTGCGCGAGGCACCGGGCGTGGAAGGTGGCACGATCGCTTCGTCTGCTACGTAGCACGAAACGGCAACAACAGCGGTAGACCCAGAGTGTTTCACGTTCAGGTCCACCAGCCGTTCATCCATTTGTTTAAAACTCGTAGCAAGTGCCTGGGGGATATCTTTCTTTTCTGGCTGAGCGGTAATGACCTCAGCGAGCACGACATGTAGTGACTGCGCGCATGCTTTCGCGCACTGCGGGCCAGCGTGGCCGTCGAAAATACCAAAATAGGCACAGCCTTGTACGCCCAAGTAGTCTAGAATCACAACACTAGCATCTTCCATTGATTTGCGGTATCGCCGATTACAATCGCTGGAAACACCGACCTCGAATAGCGCGTTCGACGCTTCGGTCGTATCGCCTTCGTCTCGGGGGACTGGTTTCACAGGGGTTAGTCCATAGCCGTGACTGTCACGCCTCCCAAGCTCTCGCGACCCACGCGAAGAAGATTTCGAGTGGCCTCGACTGAAGACGCGCCTCATTCTTGCCGGCCCCTGCTAACAGGTACTTTAGGATGTTTGTGGACCGAATACGGTAAGGCGGTGTAGGGATATTGTTTGCGTAATCAACCTTACCGCTGCGGCCAGCAGTGCCTCCGTGCCCTCAGGAGCAGCTTAGGTATCGAGGTCACCTGAAATTCTGAACTCGGGGTGGGCAGCGACCGCCTACAATACACGGTTTCGTATATGAGTTGATATGGAGATATGCGAAGCATCGAGCTTATTCACACACTGCGGGGAGGGGGCTGTACATCGAAATTTGGCCTCATCGCGATCGGCGAACAATCGTAGCAAGCCCCTGATTCGCAGTGTATGCGTAGCAGATACCCGCCCGTGTTGGCAACATTAGGCTTCTAAACGAATTAGTTCGATGCTAAGTACTACGTAACTTGTGATTTACAAAATACGCTGATTCAATTTTCGTCTAGAGGTAAAGACCCTCGAGGTTCTCCTCGATCTTAGTCTTCATGACGCGTTCCTTCGCGCTCTGGAAGTCTGCAGCGGTCACCTTCATTCGCCTCTCGCGAAGCGCTAGGAGGCCAGCCTCAGTGCAGATTGCCTTGATGTCAGCACCACTCAGATCGTCTTTCGCGTTCACGATATCGTCGAGATTCACGTCCTCGGCCAGACTCATTTTCGAAGTGTGGATCGATAGAATCTTGCGCTTCGTTCCGTAGTCTGGGTTCTCGAAGAGGATCTTTCGGTCAATACGACCGGGCCGGATAAGCGCCGGATCTAAGCTCTCGATCTTATTTGTCGCCATGATTACCTTAACGTCTCCACGATCATCGAATCCGTCAAGCTGGTTGAGAAGCTCCAACATTGTGCGCTGGATTTCACGCTCGCCACCACTCGTGCTCTCGTAGCGCTTCGATCCAATGGCATCGATTTCATCAATAAACACAATTGAGGGTGCATTGTCTGCAGCTACCTGGAAAATCTGTCTTGTGAGACGCGGTCCGTCGCCAAGGTACTTCTGAATTAGCTCGGAACCGACAATGCGCAGGAAAGATGCGCTGGTCTGGTTTGCCACAGCTTTAGCAAGCAGAGTCTTACCCGTTCCGGGAGCACCGTACAAGATTACGCCTTTCGGGGGCTTGATGCCCATCTCCTCGTATAGCTCAGGGTGCGTGAGCGGCAGCTCGACCGCCTCCTTGATCTCCTGGATCTGGCTCTCGAGGCCACCGACGTCGGCATAGCTCTCCGTCGGCGCTTTATCAATCTTCATGACGCTCACCATAGGGTCAGAGTCCTCTTGCAAAACACCAACAATTGATACACTCTTTTGGTGGAGTAGCACTGTCGCGCCGGGCTCCAGCAAGTCCTTGTCTACAAACGAGCGAATTCCGACGTAGTACTCGGGGCCGCTTGCGCTACTTACGATGGCATGGTCATCATCAATCAATTCTTCTAGCGTGCCGAGTCCCATCGGGCTACCACGCATCTCATCGACCTTCGACCTCTCCTCCGCAACCTTGTCTTCAGCGGGTCGCAGAGACTCCTGGTTCTGCAGGTATTGCTCCTCCAATAGCAGGTGGTCCTTCACGCGCTCGAGGCGAAGAACCCGGAGTTTCGACCGCTTCGTCGGGAATACGGGAGGAAGCTTTGTCGCCGTGTCGGGGCCCTTGCCACCTCTTTTCTTGCGAAGCTTTGGTGTCTGTACGGGCGGCTCGTACTTTCTCTTCTGACTTTTATCATTCTTCTTCTTCCCGTTGCCTCCGGGTCCACTCGGTGCTTGTCCCATCTTCGATTGATATGGATAGAAGAATGAGCCTGAACGTTTACACCTGGCTGTTAGTGTTCGACTATCGAAGTAGGGGGCGAGAGACGATGAGGTAACCAGACCACCCGTCGTCACGCTGACTGGGGGCGGCGCGCACCTACCGTCCACAAACAGGGTAAGGTTTGAAAGGGTTACAGCGGCGGTTACCTGTAGACCACCAGATGTCCGTATTCATTATTTACCAGGTCAGTCGTCTCACGAATTGGACTAGATCCCTTATTGGAAAAACTTGAGGCACTGGGAAGACTGCATCAATGAAATGAAGCCAACGCCACATACCGCCCGGGGATTCGATAATGTCTACGATCCGGCCGAGGATTCGTTTTTCCTTCTCGATTGCTTAGAGAAAGATGAGCACTACCTGCGATCCCTCCGAGGATGCCCACTGGTGGCAGAAATAGGCAGCGGCTCGGGGATTGTTTCCTCATTTGTTCCCAATGTACTGCCCCAGCCACACATCGGACTTGGTGCTGATGTCAGTCCAGCCGCAGCTGCCTGCACGAAGGCGACTTATATTCAGAATTGGCCAAAGTCTCTAGATTTCGATGTGGTAAGGGGGAACCTGCTGTCCTGGATCAGACCTAATACCGTTGATGTACTTTTGTTCAACCCTCCATACGTCCCGTCCGAAACAACGCCCGGCCTCCCAGCGGGGGCAGAAGACACAGATGATCGCTGGGTTGATCTCGCACTTGATGGCGGTGCCGACGGTATGGAGATCACAAACATTGTTTTAGATCATTTGGAACGATATTTGTCTACCTCAGGCGTTGCGTACATCCTGTTTTGCGCAAGTAATCACCCTGATGCTGTAACGGCAAAAATGGCCGAGAAGGGCTGGGAGGCGACTCATATTGATACTCGCAGAGCTGGCATTGAGACATTGACTGTATATAGATATGCTAAAGCTCTAAGATGATTTAAATAGATCCGCTAACAACCACTTTTGGCAATACGGCACGTCTGGAGATGTCATTTCTTTTACTTCTTCGTACGTGGCGAGGGACGCCTGTTCAAAGAAGCTTGGTAAATCTGCAAAGCTTGCCCGCATGGGGAGCAGAGTGCGCCTTTTCCCACCATATATAGGAACTGCATCCTCACCCGACATTTTCTCAACGGCTGGGGGCTCCGGCACAATGTTTGACTCACGTAGCTTGTCCACTATACCGCCGGCTCGGCGGCCATCTGCAGTTTTCTCGCTAGCTGCATTCGCTACTGCATCACCATTGTCCGTGACAAAGAGCCACTCGTAAAACTGGAATTGCTCGGGGCTCAGCGCGAGGGTTAAGTCGAGCAACTTGGAAGCTTCCAAAAGTAGTGCCGCATCGTCATCTTGCAGTGGTAGCGGTTTCTTGAGTACATCGCGGAACACGGACTGGAGTCTGAACGACATGAATGTCAAGATTGTTGACGAGGGACTTCCCAGCACACATGCACGTAACAGTAAACAGATGGCCGGAGCGTGTTGTGCCCACAAGGATGACAGCTGATTTATTAGCTGTGCCCAGTTTACGGCCATTATCGGCGGAGGTGCGCATACAAGTAAATATGCAAGTCGCCTCAGGTTTGTATTGACGAGCTCCCGCGTTCCTGACCAGCCAAATAGTACACCGGTGCTAGACCCGTACGTTCCGAGCTTAGCAATGAACTCTTTGACACGGTCCTTTTCTGTTACAACCCACGCTTTTACCACCGGTATAAACTCCAAGCTTTGACCTAGAGTTAACGGAATGAGCACCTCCTCCGTTCGGGTCTCAAATAAAAACTCACCAATGAAGCGCACCCAAACTCTTGCTGGAGAAGTTCCAGCAACCGGGAAAGTCTCAGTTATAGCAGAAAGCAGTTTGGAGCCGACACCCGCGTCACCAGGCGCTCGGAAGCTCGACCCAAGTACTTTCGACAGCATGCTGGCTTGCTTATCCTGCTCCAGAAATACCACAGGGAATTGAGGAACTGCGGCTTCAAGAGTCTCACGGTCAGAAGCGTCGGAAGTTACCACAATCCGAGCGTAGCTGTCGGAATAATCGCGCGAGACCTTCTTTTTATTGTTGAGCCTTAAATGCTCGAAGCGGGTAGTCAGCTGGAACACAACAAATTGAGGCAATCCTTCCCAGGTTAGAGGGACATTGAAGAGGAAGGATTGTACAGTAGGCCACACGTCCCCTAAAACGTCTATCTCCAAGGATACCACATACGCTGTGGCAATATTGAATATAGCGTGATC
Organism: Starmerella sirachaensis; assembly: GCA_030578495.1. Lineage (NCBI taxonomy): Eukaryota > Fungi > Ascomycota > Dipodascomycetes > Dipodascales > Trichomonascaceae > Starmerella > Starmerella sirachaensis. Next base: position 214,345 of record JAJMSC010000007.1, on the reverse strand, counting down.
TTCAGCAGCGAGCTTGAGCAGCATTTCCAGCGTCGATTTATACTGGGTTCCCTCAAACATGTGGATCATTCGTACTGCCATCTTGGGGTTCGGAACTCCGGCTGCTATACCCTGCAGGGTCTCCTCGGAGTACGCAGTATAACATAGGGATAGAAGTTTACGCAAACGAGTCTTCAACCGGCCCATAGTGTATAGTGCAGTGGAATACTCACTTGAACTTTGGGCTGTCTTAGCCGGGGTCGCCTTATAGAGGAAAATCCAGTAAGTGCAGCATTGTGAGACACACAACTCTACACAACGGCGGATGGCGGCCTGAGATTCCTCAGCTCGGGCTCTATCGGCCGGCGATTCCACTTGGAACCCACTGAATGCACTCGAAATACCACTCGGTTGCTGCGATTGTATGTTTGTAGCGTCCAATCCAGCAGCGATAATTTTCTCCATAAAGGACAGGAGCCGCAGGATGGCGCTCGCATAGCCGAGCTCAGATGGATTTGAATCCAGCAATGGCCGATCAAGTTCAGCAAGACGCGCAACAATTCGTTTCAACAACACTTCTGCAACGAAGCGGTCAGACTCAAGGTAAGCATAGAGCATGGATTCAAAGGCATCAAAGCTGACTTCTGTATCGATATGTCCCACGCAACTTTCAACGAAGGAATGGATGCCGTCTTGATCATCGACGAGAGGAATCGCGGCAGTTACAAATTTCATAAGACATACGGGGACGGTATCCGGAACAGCTTCAGAATTCAGATACGGCTGAATTAGTACTTCTAGGAAGCGATGAAGCCATAACTTTCCATCCTTGATGCGGCTATCAAGAATAGTCATCTGAATTAATTCCAAAGCCGCTGAAAAGGCGGTGGATGGTAACAAACCTTTCTCGAGCCAGGCTATGAACTGGCTGCAAACAGTCACAGAATACCGCGCCATATAGGAGGACTTCACTTCCTTATTTCTTAGTACAACTGAAAAGCGGTCCAAAACATAACCGAAAACTAAGCTGTCTCCGCGTATTTCGATCTCCAGTTTGTCCACCAACATCTTGACTAATTTAGCGGCTGAACCTGTTCGAACCACGCTGAGTTGTAAGTAAGCCCAAAATGTAGATGGATCTTCCTCTGCCAAGTCTAGTATTAAAAGTAGTGGCTTCGTTAAAACCTCACTAGACTCGACCTGGTCAAGAGAATGTATCCAAATGCTGGAGAAGATCTTAGCCTTGTCAGACGCTGACCTCTCCGGATCAGCTAAAACAGCTGAGAGGGCTGAAGGGACCACAGCCTTTCCAACAGCATGATGGACCCGCCACAATGCTTGGATACTCTCAACTTGCCTATAGCCGTCATTTGATAAGGTATTTGCAATGCTTTCTACAAGCTGCTTCACATACTGGCGCACTTGAATCGGGGATACTCTTTCAACAATGTGGGTAAAGAGCTCTATATCATCAAGCGAGGTCGTTCCACTGGAGGCTGCTCCAAGCTTCGCGGCTATCTGGTCTATTTGTGGTACCTCGGCAACCAGACCTGGGGTCGAAGGAAGAAGACGCAGCATGTGGTTCAGCACTCGAGCAGAATTTCCAGAAAGAACAAGATCACTTCCGAGCTTCAGCAGATACCAACTGATTGTTTTGGCACTGAAGGGTAAATCAGGTCCTTCTTCTCCATTGAAGCTCGCGTCCAAAGATTTATCAAAGAAAGATGCGATCTCTTGTCTCAAAGTAGCACTATCATAGCCATGCCCGTCCTGTGGAGCAGACGGGAGTTCTTGATTGGGCAACACAGAAAGCAGAGCCATAGCGATATTTTTAAGCGTTGGCGATAGTTCACCACTAGCGAGAATCCAGAGGAGAGTCAGCGGAATATACAGCTTCAACATCTCTTGGTCTTTGATGTTGAAGTTTTGTACCATAAATAAAACAAGATCCGGCTGTGAATCTAGTAGAGGAAGCGAAAGACCCCAGACGACGTTAGACTCGACATTGTCGAAGAAATGAACGGCACCTGAGTCTGGGTCCACAGTGCCTGCAGACTGGGCTTGGCTTAGCACTGGCACAAATAAAGCAGGTGCTACAGTGGACCCAATCTCCCAGCGATCCATTAGTCCCCTAGCAATAGAGTATGTTGCTGCTGGACTCTCCTTCAGCTGAGAGAGCAATACCTCCTTGAAGGTGTCACCTGCATTCTTTCGAAAGTACTCGAGCCGAGTGATCTTGCTTGATTCGGCTGCGTCTGGCTCAGGGCCCATCAGCCACAGCCATAAACGACGATTGAGAGACATGTCCTTTCTCAAAATGGTTTTGCATGCAGACAGGAGAACTGTCGACAGGTCACCCTTGTTCTCTTGCACAATTGGGTTATCCAGGGGGATATAGCGTATGAGGACGTCGAGGAAGCCACGTTGAACCAAAACATTGCTATCACCCAGACCGCTGCAAACAGCGCGAACGAAGATCCCCGATTCCGAGATATTTGGTTTGTTTCTCTGAATGAACGTCAGGGCCCCTAGTCGACATTCTGATGACGACAAAATGCATAGGTAAAAGCATCTCCAAAATAGCGTATCATCTGGAGACTTGGTCTTTAAAGTTGCCAAGAACTGGCATATCTCTGTAAAGCAGTCCGCAGCCTCCTCCTCTATTGAAGGAAGAAGGGCCAACAGCAGCGGCCGGTACAACTCTCTCAGCTCCGTTTCAGAGGAGCTCAGAATAGATGCTACGTGCTTCTGTAGTATTTGAACCACTGTCGGCTTCACATTGAAAGCCGCCCACGAAACCACAGGTAAGAGCCCTGGTAACCAGATATTCACGGTTTCCGTAAGCCTTTGCGGTCCAATGATTGTGAAGACTGTATCGTAGACATCAAGACACATCAAGTGCACACCAGCAGGAAGTGAGGGCTCTAAGCAGCGAGCTAACATTTCGCTAATCTCGGGTGCCAACGGTAGCTGCGACCCGTCACAATTGTGTTTATTCCTGATCGCCTTCTGCACACGGGATAAGAAAGAGATATAGTCAGCCCACTCAGATACACTCTCCCATGTACCTAGTGCGCGCTCCACAGCGCTTTTCCACTTCACATCGTCCCCCACGGACGATCCGAGAGCGAACATGCGCAGTGAGTTATGTGTTGTGGAGGTGAGGTTGTGGCCTGACCCAGATCTCGGGACGGCTTGGTCTCGCGTCTAGCTGGGTCAGGATGAAGAAGGGCGAGGGCGCGGGACATGGATATGCGTCGATAAGTTCTAGTTGTCCTTATTTGACAGGGATAAAAGGGGAAGCAAAAAAAACATCACGGTGTTAATTTAACCACTACTATTTACATTTTGCGTCATATTATGTGCAATCCGGCGGAGCCTCAGACCCAGCTCGCCATATTTCCTGTACGGAACCTCGTGGATGTGAGATGCAAGTGCTCGCTTAACGGAGCCCGACAATGCAATGCGCGGCCGGGTTTCGTTAGCAATGCGAAAAGCTTGAGATAGCTCACCGGCATTCAGTAGAGCCAGTATGAGCGTATTGTAGTTCTTGTCATTCATGGCCAGACCAAGGTTATCTAGAAAGTCCTGGAGTCCAATCAAACTCTCTACGTTTTTCTGTTCGCCCAGACTGTGGATCCTAATATTGATTTGTCTCCAAAACGTGAACCGATGACGCCGCGCAACTTTAAACACCGGGGATTGTCCCGGACCGGCGGATGGCTTTGCTAGGACCATAACCCGAGAGAGAGTCCTCACAAATTCGTTCCAAAGCTTTTCGACTAAAGACAAGTTGTGAGACGCGAATGCGACTTCCATGTACAAGGCCCATAAACTGTGCTCATCACCAACGGCCGGCTGGTTCGCTCGAGCTTTACGCAGGTTGTCCAACAAATTTTTAGCACCTGAAAACTGGCCCTGCTTCAACAGACGTCTAATAACGGGTTTGAAGATTCGTACCGGTAGCACGCCTCTTGGAACCATGGCAGCTCCTGGATCGAAGAACCCATCTTTTACAAGGCGGTTGCTGGCATGCTCCGCCGCACGCCTTGAACTTTCTGTTGTTCCAGGGCTCGTGAGGAGACGAAAGTGCTTTTCGATGAAAGAATAATTGAGGGGCACCAGATCCCTGTTCATTTCATCCGCAATTTTCTGTGCCTTTGAAAACTGTTTTGTTTTGGCAAGTAATTCAGTATAAAGGGCATAATGTGACGCGTTAGGCGGTATACCCTGCGACTTCATTTCATTCAAGGTTGCCTCAAACTTCTCCACATCATTTTGCTCGCTCAAGTAAGAAAGCTTACTGACGTACCAGCCGTCATCACCATCTAGCTCGAGTTTGTTCTTGATGTGTTCCAGTTCCTTCATACGAAGGTGAGGGTCGCCCATACGAGAAACACCCGCGAGAATTATAGTCAATGTGACGATATCAGGCGCTTTCACTTCCTTGAACGTATTCCAGGCTTCCTCAAACTTGTTGGCTGATATGAGGCTATTCAGCCACGTATTCACCGACCTAAGATCGGGCTCCAAGAGCGATGACCCCCATTGCCAGATGAAGGCAGCGCTCTCGTGGTCGTGTCTTCGAGCACAGAGTGACAATAAGAGAGTGAACTCGGGATTTTTGAGGCCTAATTGATAGCGTGCGATCATCTCATCACCAACAAACCTCAGTGCACCTCTTAAATCAAGTGAGTCGCGGTATGCACGCAGGACAAGGTCGAACGTCGTGCGCACTGGTGTGATCCCCCTTTTTACCATGACATCATAGTACTTTGAAACTTTGTCGATATCACCTCGAACTCCGTGACTGAAAATTAAGGCATGAAAAAGGCCCCTGGTCAAAAAGTTCGGACGATTTGTCGAGACGTCTTTGTATATACTTTCGAGGACGTCACCATTACCCACGTATCCCAAAGCACGAAGGACTGTTGCATAGCGACCGCTTCCCATCTTTGAAATCAACCGCGGATCCTTTTCGATGGAGTTGAAAGTATTTTGGAGCCTGCTGTAGTCTGATTGCGCAGCAGCAGCTAGTAACACGGCATCTGTCAGCTTCACATCATGAAGCTTGGGCCATTTGTCGTAGGCACTCAAAGCATCCTCAGCTCTACGCATATATACCAGGAACACCATGTATAAGTGAAGATCTTTGCTACTAGCGACGAGATGATGTGTTTTCCACCGCCAGATCATGCCGGGAAGTTCGTTCGCGATGCGGACACTCAAGCTTTCGTTCGGCTTCGGGGGCGCAGTCGATGAGATTATTGCGCTATTAGAGGCCTTCAGAAGTGAAGACGCCAAAAAAGATGCAAGAACCATGTTATCCTTGGATATAATCTCGAGTGCGTCGACTAGTTCCTGGCTGGAGAATCTGACTGAAATTGTTTGTAACATCTGTATGATTGGCAAGTCCTTTTCACGAGATAGGTTATCCAAGTTAACTTGCATTTTCAGCGCGGACGCCCCAAGCGTCCTGAGTGCAATAAGTGCTGGGGGCGCACCCGGCTGCTCAAGCACCCACGCAAACAGTTCTTCCCACAGTGAAGGCTGAGACGCGGCTATGAGAACCAACAGCCCCTCGAGCCTATCCCAGTTTCCTGAGTGGTAAAGAGCCTCAATCGCAAATAAATAATCAGTAAACCGGACTAGATCGTCGGGAATAGCGCCTAAGATCCCAAGAGCCCAATCGGGTTTCTGCAAGCCAAAGCTAGTTCTCACTCTATTGTAGACATCGTAGCGAAGCTCCAGAGCTCTGTTACGGTCTGCACGTAAAATCGACTCCCAAACAAGTCCTAAGTCTGCTGCTGGGGCAGTCTGAATCTCCCATCGAAGATCTTTACTATTGAGACCTGTCGAGTATAACGACACCCGACGGGGTATTGGTCTCCAAGGTGGCCTCCATATGAGTCTTCGCAACATGAAGCTCAAGCCATATAAAAGCACAACACTCACGCGGGCTCGCAAGAAAAAGCCTACGATATGTGTGTGCGTATGGCTGAACTATCATGGGCGGAAGGCAGAACTGTTTGACTATCAGTATCATGTACCCAACCTACATTTCTGCACGGAGTGATCGCTTCAGCAACGAAACAAATTAAATTAACGACAGAGGCACAATGGGAACATATGAGAGAAAGAGTAAGTACAAAAGGGACCGCAAAACGAGCGGGGATGAAGTGTCATACAGAATACTAACTTTTGACAGCGCGGGAGATCAAACGGAGTCTGAATCGCCGCTCAAGAATGCGGCGAGCATATTTTAAGATGATTGGGGAAGATCCCAAGAAGCACACATCAACGGCCCAGGACAAGGAAAGGAAAGATGCAATTGAATCGGGACGTGAAATAAACCTGAGTGATGTGAGTGACAGCGAGGGCGAAGCTGGCGTGAGCAGTTCCACGAAGCGCGACAAAAAGGAGCAGGCTAAGCCAGAACCGAAGCTTACCGGCAGAGCATTAGCACGGCAAAAACGCGCCCAAGCGTATCACTTACAGAAAGAAAAGGAAGAGTCTATTGCAAGGGCCAAGGCCAGGCGTGACTCGCACAAGAGGGTCATGACAAACCGAACCGCCAAAGGTCAGCCGCGACTGGGCAGACAGGTAGGAGTTCTGCTTGATAAGCTACGCAAGCAGGACTAGATACAGTTTGCTCCAGCAGGATTGGATCTTGATTGTTTATTGGGCCTTCCGCGGCGATTTAATTTATTTGTAATGATGCAGTTGTCTTGCGCATTCGCGCTAGTGTGAAGATCTACATCGTATTGTGGCATAGCATCTATGTGTAAGCTTGCATATTTATCCAGCGTCCCGTTAGGGTTCAGGAATAAATTACCTCGCCTATATATTCCGCGGCGTTACTAGAGCCCCCACGTAAGTTTTCGTAGAAAATGACTGGCCTTTTTGATCCTATTGAAGTCGGCTCAATTGAGGCCAAAAATCGGGTGTTTATGGCTCCGATGACGCGCGCACGCGCGACCAAGGAGGGAGTCCCGACCGACATCATGCGTGTGTATTATGGCCAGCGTGCGACGGCTGGACTAATCATTTCTGAGGGTACCGGTATCAGCCGTGAAGGCCTTGGATGGGCCTATGCCCCGGGGATTTGGAGTGAAGAACAGGTGGAGGCTTGGAAACCAGTGACCAAGGCAGTGCATGATAAGGGCGGCAAGATCGTATGCCAGTTGTGGCACATGGGCCGAGCGGTGCACTCAAATGTTACAGGAATGCAGCCTGTATCTGCTTCCGACACAGCGATGCCTGGCCTTGTCCATACCTACGTGGGTAAGCTGGAAACGGAGACGGCCCGCGCTCTCACAAAGCAGGATATCACCCGCATTGTTGGAGAGTACGGCCGTGCTGCGAAGAATGCCATTGAAGCAGGATTCGATGGAATTCAGCTCCACGCCGCCAATGGCTACCTCATTGACCAGTTCATTCGGGATTCGTCGAATAAGCGCACCGACGAGTACGGTGGCAGCGTCGAGAACCGTCTGCGGTTCTTGAAGGAGGTCGTTGTTGAGCTTATTTCCGCCGTGGGTACTCACCGTGTTGGCGTTCGCTTCTCTCCGAACGGAGAAAGCCAGGGTGTCATCGACAGCGACCCAAAGTCTGTCTTCTTGCCTGCCGTAAAAATGCTATCCGAGCTTGACGTTGCATTCCTCGAGTCGAGGGAGAATTCTCCGACCGGCACATTCTGGGGCTCGACAGACCAGCCACCATTGCATAAGGAATTCCGCAAGGAATTCAAAAACGTGCTCGTGTTGAACCAGGATTACGAGCGGGACAGTGCCATGAAAGACGTTGAGACTGGTGTCGCCGATGCAATTAGCTTCGGACGCAAGTTTATCCCCAACCCTGACCTTGTCGAGAAGCTGCGGGATAACAGGCCGCTCCGCACGTTCAATGACGCTGTGAAGATGTTTTATGCGCAGACCCCAGAGGGATACATTGATTTCCCTGAAGGAAGTGATTAGGCTTCGGATTGTACATTTGGTTAAACGTACGTAAACAATTTTGATCTTGCTGCTATCGACCGACAACTTGACTTGCCTTGTGCTACCTAGAGCTTAACCACCCGTAAGGCGACCCGATAGCTGTATCGTAAGCCGCTAGCGTGTAGCCGCACTTAAGGTGAGGGCTGGAACACCACCAAAGGTTTGCCCTTACCTCCCCCAGCGCGTCTCGAACCGCGAGTGTCGTATTTCATGAGGCTGCTTCTGACGGTGCTGTCGCTGCTTGTGACCTTTGCGGTTGCCCAGGAGGCTGACGTCTCGACGGATGACCGCAAGGCCCAGCACACGAACAACTGGGCCGTGCTAGTGTCCACGTCCAGGTTCTGGTTTAACTATCGACACATGGCTAACGTGCTAAGCTTTTACCGAACTGTGAAGCGTCTCGGCATTCCGGATGACCAGATCATTGTGATGCTTTCTGATGACGTTTCCTGCAATCCTCGCAATCCGTTTGTCGGGTCAGTGTACAAGGATCATGAGCATGAGCTCGACCTCTACGGCTCGAACATTGAAGTGGACTATAGAGGGTATGAGGTTACTGCTGAGAACCTGGTTAGGCTATTGACAGATCGCTGGGACGAGGATATGCCGCGATCAAAGCGGCTAATGTCTGACGACAGATCCAATGTTCTGGTTTACCTGACTGGCCACGGTGGCGATGATTTCCTTAAGTTTCAGGATGCCGACGAAATCCACGCCTGGGATCTAGCCTCCGCATTCGGTGAGATGTGGGAGAAACGTCGCTACAATGAGCTCCTCTTTATGATTGATACCTGTGAAGCAAACACGATGTACTCCAAATGCTACTCGCCGAATATGATTGCAGTTGGATCGTCGCAACTGGCCGAGTCTTCGTACGCTAACAGCACTGACGAAGAGATTGGAGTGGCGCTAATTGACCGCTTTACAAGCCTCAACCTCCGGTTTCTCGAGCAGGTCGACAAAACGTCAAATATCACGCTCGCGGATCTCTTTGGCAGCTACGACCCCGAGGAAATCCATTCGCATCCTGGTATTAGATCAGATCTGTTTCCGCACCCTTTGGACCAAGTAAAGGTCACAGACTTCTTTGGCAATGTTCAAGAAGTCGTGGTCGAGGATCCCGAGCTGGACCTCGACATTGATCTTGATCACTACAGCAGGCGTAATGCCAAATGGGCAGAGTATTCCTCAAAGCCTGCCGCGCAGGCCACTTTCACCCCAAAACCCCCCAGTGTTTTTGAAAAGCCCAAGAAGAGCCGGACTCTCCTGTGGGTATCTGTTCTTGGTGCGGTGGCTCTAGTAGTAGCTGGGTCTAAGGTGTAGGGTGGATAGTGAGCTAGCGCTACTTCTAATGTCATGACTATTATCACTATCAACATTCTTATGAGAAAAATTAGAGAGACATAATTTACGTTACAAATTGTGTGGAGGTATACATGTGTGCGTGGTGCTATCTTGTCCATACATACCTGCTCTACTGATACAAGCGATTGAATTGAGCTTCACGGATCGACGGCTATGCTTGGGTGGTTTTTGTGAGGCTGGCAAGAAACGAAGCGAGTTTCGGGTCCACTTCAAGCTTCTGTTTCTTTTCTGGTGGGCCGTCGCCACTGTCGGCTTCGTCACTGCTCGATGCATAGCCAACGTCAACCTCACCGCCATCCTGAGAAATACTCGCCTGCGCAGCTTCTGCAGTGTAGACCTCGGGCTCCGGTTCCGGTTGCGTCACCTTGGCTGTCGTGGTGGGAGCAGGTGACGCCCCTTTTTCTGGTGAAAGCGGCTCGACTTCAGGCGACGCAATTCGGAAGGGTCGCGACTCCTTCATGGCGTAGAGACGAGCCTCGAGGGCCTTGATTTCTGCTTGGACATCATCGAAGAAACGATTTAGATCGCCGCCGCGATCCTTCTTCAATTGTGTGAGCAACGCAACATATCTCTGGCTAAGGGGTTGCAGGTCGGCCGGGATGGTCCCGCCCCCCGACGTGTTAAGACTGTCCTCAATATCGGCCTGAACCTCAGGAGTAAATACCGACCGTTCACGCCAGACTCGCACAACTCGTGCTATTCTGTCCCGTGTTGGTAAATCGGATTCGGCATGCGCCGCTTTCAGCGCATCAGGCATCACACGAGCAAATGCGTCGACAAACTCGGTCTTACGCTTGATCTTGCTCTGCTGGATGACTTCGTTAGCGATGTAGATCTCAGGCAGTTTGTTATTGTCCTCTGACACTGCCTGTGCCCATTGCTCAGCCACTGCACCGGCGTGCCGCTTGTGGAATAGGATCCACTGCGCCGTCGATGTGATCGATTCTGCAGTCTCATTCGACGCAGCGAGTCGAGAGCGGAAAGCCTCCGGACTGAATGACATAGCTCTATCTATGAAGACGATATATCGTGCGAGTGCACACTGCGCAACTGCGAAGGGTTTTTTGTTTTGAGCACAAGGTTGTGTGTGTGTGATCTTGACAGGGCTACTAAAACGGCGGCCTCGCTGGCGGTGCCCAGTATAGCAGTATCATGGGTACACCTGGACAACAGCCCCCGCAGATAGCTCGATCCGCGAAGGGTATATATAGCTGGCAGTATTATGTAGCGAGTCATAGAACAAGGCCACGTCATACGCACAGCGTTGCGGCGTGGGCGGCGACGGCCGGCCTACAGGAACCGACCGTCCTCCATTACAAACACGCAGACCCCCCCCACCTTGCGTTAGTATACCAGACACACTCGAGGCCAACTCGACTCTCGTAGCAGAATGAGTGAGTATCCGGAACTGAACGACTACGAACCGCCTGTGGACGGAGCCTCGGATGAGTTATCCGGGAAGGACCTGGCCACTCGTGAACGCGAACTCCTTGGCGATGCGGGTGCTGCTGAGCTTATCGGTGACGATGCGGATGCTGGTACCGAGGCATTCAGCGAACCCGAGCAAGTTGCTGAAGAGACATTCGTTGCAGCAGAGACTTCTGGCGCAGATGAACAGTCTACGGGCTCTGCTTCGAATGGGCAGCGAGCGCCGGGTGCTGGCCCGCAGGCGTACGTCCCCGAACGCGTTGATCTGAGCCAAAGCGAATTTCTTAAAGATTGGAAGGTCAAGCGCGATCTTGAAATCGAACGAAGAGACAAGGTAAGTGCGGACAAACTCGAGGAAACGCGTGAAAAGGCGCGGAAGGCTATCGATGATTTCTACGAAAACTACAACTCGAAAAAGGAAAAGGAGGCTGGAAAAGTGCATACTGATGCCGAGGAGTTCGCGAAAAAGCGCGATGCCGAAATTGGCAGTGGCAAGGGAACGACCTGGGACCGGGTTGCTCAGCTCATGGATGGCCTTGGACGACCGGCCGCTGGTGTGGCTCCGAGTGACAAGAAACGCTTTGCCGAGCTTGTTCAGTCTCTTAAGGGCGATGCGAATGCCCCAGGAGCGGCTGGCTATTAATTCCAAGCTGCTTAGTCCCGTCACAGGAGTTTACTTATTCACCAACCCCATTGTCCTATATCTCCGTACTGCTGTTGGATCCAATTAGACGAGCGCTAAGGTTTTCCTAGAAAGTAAAGAGCCTCTATTATTGTAAAGTGGCTGCAACGCAATTGCGTCATTTACAGCCTTTCGTGCTGCAGAGTCAGCATGTTAGCATGACATGGATATGGTCTGTCCATGAATTTGATAAAAACATATTAATGCGCAATCATACACTGAATAAAAGAACCCCTCGGTCATTTCTCTTTATACGATAAGAAACGATATAGCATCTCTTTGCAAATTGTATCAAGAGGGGTCGACGTGAAGCGCCATAGACGCAGCTCTCCCCTCCCTGAATCGGTGAAGGGTTTGGCCGAACAAAAAACCCTTGTGACCCGCCCCCTCCGATTACGGTGGCTCACGGCGGAGGGTGGGGGCACGTAATGGTGGAAGGGAGTCTCGTGATATTATGAGAAGAGACCTAAATTGAAGAGCGATAGGAGCGCGCCTAATCTTTAAAGCTAAGTTATTGACCGCGTTGATAGATCTGCTGCCGGAGTCGCGCTCAGCATCAGATATGGCGGGGTTGGAAGACTCTGAGAAGCGGGACGCTGAGCATTATGCTAAGTATAATGACAAGCAGCGACCTGAGTCACTTACCACAGATCAGGAGGATCATTTTGATAGTGGTAAACCTCTTCCCAAAGAGTACCCCGCTTCCATCTATGAGCACACACAAGAGCGATGGTTCTTCGTGCTGATGATAGGTCTTGCCGCTTGCGTGTCCACGGTGAGCGTGCCAATCTACTTTCCTACGTTAGACCTTCTGGCGCATAGTTTTCATGTTTCTGTGTCGAAAATCAATGTTACAGCTACCGTTTATTCAATATTTCAGGGAGTTTCCCCGCTTTTGTGGGCCGCCCTTAGCGACTCTTGGGGTCGAAGACCCGTCTATTTTTGCTGTTTCTTCATCTACCTGGGTGCGAATATTGGATTGGCGCTGTCGAAATCATACGGCACCCTTTTAGGACTAAGAATTCTTCAAGCTTTTGGTGCTGCATCTACCGTATCTCTGATTGGGGGTTCTGTTGGTGATTTCTCCTCAAGGAAAACCCGAGGATCTCTCGTTGGTATTGCAATGGGAATCTCACAGCTCGGGAACTGTTTTGGTCCTCTCATAGGAGGAGGTATTGAATATCAATTTAACACTTGGAGATCAATTTTCTGGGCCTTGGCGATATTTGCGGGGTTGATGATAGTCTTAGTCTTCTTCCTGTTGCCAGAAACAAACAGGCATGTCGTTGGTAACGGATCGCGATATCCCCCGCTTAATCTTTGGCATCTACCCAGCTGGTCGCCATACATCATGATAAGGAGGCATGTGACCCACCTGCCGCTTAAGCAGAGTGACTCGGGTTACAATGATGAGTGGATTCTACCGCCGAAGAAGATTAGATGGATGAGATGGGCTGAGCTATTTTTTCAACCTCGTGTCATGCTTTTGCTATTACCTACTGCATTGCACTATACCACCTGGTATATGGTGTTGACAGCACAGTCAACTCTGCTCGCCCAAAATTATGGCATGACCACTCACCAAATCGGCTTCACATATCTGTCCAGTGGAGTGGGCACATTTGGATCTTCAGTAATAAGCGGAAAGCTCATGCAATATGCTTACAAGCGTCAAGCTAGATTCGTCCCAATTAACATATATCGGGCGCGCATCGGCTATTCGTTCTACTCGACGACGCTCGTCGTTGCCACTACACTCGTATTCGGATGGACTCTACATTTCAATGTAAGCTTCTATGTCCCGGTTGTGATGACATGTTTTATAAGCGCAGGCGCTACTTTTTTTTTGAGCACAACTTCAGCACTTCTTGTGGACCTATTTCCTGGCGACTCGGCTGCGAGTCAGTCTTGTAATAATCTTGCACGATGCTGCATGTGTGCGGGCGGCCTGGCTGCTGTCCAAAGCATGATGGAGAATATGACAATTGGTGGGACATTCACCTTCCTGGCAGGCTTGTGCGCACTCAGCTCGGGTTGCTTTTCGTACTTACTGTCGCGTTACGGCCCGAAACGTTCAGATCAACGACCAGCAAATTTTGAATCCCCGAGTTCAGAGGGGAAACCCAGTGATCGGTAATTAATTTTTGTTCCTTAAAATGGTTGTAACGAAATTTTTGATGGTTTAATAGAATAAGTAATGAGACTATGCGATTTCGATCAAGCAATAATGAGCTGTAAATTGAAGGATCAGCTCGATGTCAAGATCTTCGAATTTCTTCATCTTGCTGCTAGCTGCTGCAGGCCGGCTCATGGATTTCAATCCGCCCATAATTATCTGCAAGGTGCACATCATACATAGCATACGTTCTTGCATGTATGCAATAAGCATCGGCGTCGGGGAAACCTCAGCTTGAATTGATTAGTCATGAATTTAATGAGTCCTGGCTAAGTTGGCGCTAAGCCGGCTATTTCTCGCACTCAATATCAGAAGGAAACCAATATACGATACGCACTTTCTTGTTTCTTTTGAATGCAGAATTACCTCGCAGATTATACGAGTATCCGTTATGTCTCTTTTTCACGTGCTTTGATTTTTAACGTAAGCCAATTTACTTGACTCTTGGGTGGGACCACACACGAACCCGGTTAGACTGCTACACGCGAGTTTTTCCCGCAAAATCGCGAGTGGGCATTCCACTTCGCATCTACTCTACGGCAACATGAGTACCAAGTTATTCGTCAATGTAGTCAGCCATCCGCAGATACTATCGGTGCAGACTGAAATTGCTTCTGGAAAGCCTATTCAGCAACTGCTCAGCCCAGAGATGCGTGTGCAGAGAATTCTCGTCATTATCGACAAAAAGGCTTCAATCGCGTCCTTACAGGAGCATGCCTCATCCATATTGAAATCACTCCTCAATCTTATTGTAGAGCCCTCTGGAATCATGGAGGAACACTTTTGCTATGTGCCGCCTGATTATATTGTGGGTGATGTCCTAGAATCAGGATCCGAATGCTATCTTGTTGTCGATTCTATCGTGCAGGCCCCCTTCAAACAAAGTAGCTTATTACCAAGAAAAGCTATCACGGACAATGAGGATTTAGGTGACCTAGCTAACGGCGATGGTATTGGCGAGACAGCTTCTAAACGCAGGCGCCAGGGCGTGCCACCCACCTTGTTAAAGTCTTCAATGCAGTCTACTCCCCCCCCTCAGACTGTAATCAACACCCTTCCCGCACCGGAAAAAGATAAGGTGGATTCTGTTGAAACCGCACCCCGAACAGACAAGCCTCTGTCGCCCCATGGTCACAATGATGAGAACGGTTCAATGATTGTGCAATCTGAGAGTACTTACAATCTCAAAACCAATACTGTACCTTCCTCAATCACTCCTCCCATGGCCAGTGGGCAGTCCAACCCAAACAGGCGCTGGTCATCAGTAGGATTAGAGAATAGTAAGGTGAGGAGGCGCAGCTCTGCCTCCCGTCATGCTTCCGAGATCATCCCTAAGCGTGCACCTAATGAACCAGCATCAACTCGAATTGCCCCTGTGGTACTTCCATACACTATGACAAGTCCCCGCGTAAGCTCTGCCAAAAACACACCTGAAAAAGCACCTGATGATAAGCCAGCCACATCTGGAGGTCTGCGCTCTCTAACTCAGGTTACAGTTCCCGCCCCTCGGAAGCGCGGGAGACCGAGGAAATACGCATCACCGCCTCCTACCCAACACACCGAGAAAGCTGGCGCAAGCACTAGGAAGTCAAATGTACCCCCTCCCGTTCTTCCTCAAGCTTCTGACTCTCCGCAAAAGCCAAAGCCGGTCAAAGACGTGTCTAAAGCAAACAACCACGCCGAGCGAGCCATGCGTCGTCAAGAGGCCCTAGCGCAGCACAAACACGTCCCATCTCAGACATCGCAGAACTCATCCTCTATCAAGCCGAATCGAAACGAAAAAATTCAAAAGCTACCAAACTCCTCCTCATCTGCCTCGGAAGGAAGTTCTGATCAAGAAAGTGATCAAATATCGGAGAGCTCGGATGATGAACACGTCCGTCGTAGGCAAATTGCCCGGCGAAAGCCCGTAAAGGCAGTGAGATCTGTTTCTAATATTGTTAAGCCAGGAAGTGCCACATCTGGACAAATTGATCGACAAGAGGCTCCTGCGAGAAGTAAAGAACCTGTATTATCACCAGCTGTTTCACTCACTCGAAATGATGAGGACGTAGCTGCGGGTTTGGGAGCGCGGCATAATCAGACAAGTAATAGTTCATCTTCGAGCGCCGCACGGAACCCAGGTCTTTCACAACCGTCCCCGAAGTCAAATGGAAATAAGGACTCGACTACTTTTTCAAGCATTCCTGGGCTGGAGGCTCTTCCTAAGCTTACCAGTCTCACGATTCCAGAGGTCCACGAACGGCCTAAACGAGTGATACCATCGCTATCAACCCAGACACAGTCTGATACAGAAGAGGAAGAAAGGGATAGTCACAGTAGCGACAGTTCTGGGTCCAGCGACTCTGACGATGAGACCCCCTCACGAGCTGGAAATGGCTCTCGCTTTGCTCGAGCCGCTAGTCAGCGCCTGAGGGGAGGTCTCCTAAAAGATCTTTTCATGGGCCGTAATAAATAAACCGAGCTACATATAATGACGAAGCATTTCGTTCGCGGCTTGCTATCACTACTATTATCAGTGCCATGTCTTATTGAACAAACATTTGCCAAAGCGAGTCAACATCCCTAGAGTCAGATATATGCGCAGGCAAAGCGTCAGCTACCCACGGCAACTTTAGCGAGTCTTTGGCCAATCGACGGTGCGATCGCCGCTCCAAGCACCCCTCAACAACCTCTTTACCTCCTTGCCACTCAGTACCCTCAGCATCACGCCGCTTGTACCAGGTCCAATCTACACGGGCGATCCTATGTGCGGTGCGAAGCCGTGCTCGCTTACCATCCATTAGCGCGTTGGGCGGAGGATCAAAAGGTAAACGGCCCTCAAGCATGGCGTACAGAAGCACGCCCAAGGCCCAACTGTCCGTTTCCCTGCCATCGTATTGTTGGCCTAGCATTATCTCAGGAGGAACATAATCATCGCTTCCACACCGAGTAGTTAACAATGGGTTTTCAGCGTCGATCCGACGGGCAAGGCCAAAATCTGTGAGAACTGCAAGTGGTGCGCCATATAAGTCCGGCCTTTCAATATTAATCAGAGTAGGAGCTCTCACATTAAGGAGGACATTCTCTAGTTTGATGTCCCTGTGCGCCACCAGATTATCGTGAAGAAAGGCGACCGCAGAGCAAGTATCCGCAAATAAGCGGCGAATAAGTAAAGAGGAGAGCTTCGAGCGATACTGTGAGACTAGGTCAAATAAATCACCTCCTGGGCAATATGGCAGGATAAATAATGCCCGATTATGGACGGTTTGGTCCAAGCTTGATCCTACCATGCGCATCAATGACGGGTGATGCGGAATTGTTGACATGAGATCAACGTCTCGCTTGAAAAACTTCAATTGAGCTTCACTCTTACCATCCGTCAGTGTGGTGATTTTGACTGCCACTAGTGCACGTGTCTCTTCAGGCTTTGAAACCTCCGAGCCAGGCTCATCAAGCATAGCTAGTTCACGATTAGCTTCCTCTATGATTTCGTTTGCATGTTCAGGCCTTAAAAACTGAGATGCGGGCTTCGCAAGCACTACTTCGCTAAAGCTTCCTTTGCCGGAGAATCTCACCCTGCTCCAAGCTGTCTTCTCCCCCTTAATACCTTCGGCCAAATAAACCTCCTCAGGGAAAATCTCGGGAGAGGGGGTGATCTCGGGCTCACGATGAAGGATCGTAGTCGGCTGTCGTTGCGGAGAGCCTACTGAACCAGACCTAGATAAATTCACCAATCGCTCACCACGCTTGGGTACGACTAGTGAATCGGCTCTAGCTAAAGAGAGGGAAGGTCTGTTAGCATGTTCATGAGCAGATTGAGGGGAGGCCAAGTTCTGGTGTGGCGATATCGGAGACATAAAAGAGCCACCTCCGCTAAGGGACGACGCAGCGTCGGGAACGAGTGAAGAACTAAATATGCGCTTGCTATTCCCTCTACCAACGGGTCTTCCCTCATTCGTGTCAAAGGACCCTTGAGGCAGAAGAGGAGTTGGTAGCATGCTCACGCTTGTGAGCTCATCTGGCCTAATCTGCGTGTCGACCTTGAGGCTTCCCCGTGGGTCTGAGTTATGCAGCAACGAATCAACAGGCTCATTTGAGCCATCGCGGGAGGCTGGCGTCTTGCGAGACGAAGAACCCGCCCCGGCATGCCCTATATCAGGCATGGCCTGCGCTTGATTTGTGAAAGGTAAACATGGGCACGCACATCACTGACTACGCGCACTCGTGATACCCCAACCCATGCAGATAGCTCCAGGATATGGCAGAATGGTCGGGGGTTGGCGATAGAGGTCGAGGTTTGTGGTAGTGGTCGGGGTCGTTGAAAGCACCACCCACCACATACTGCTAAAAGCCGCATAGAACTCCGAGGTTGGGCTGCAAGGTGAGGAGGAGGACGACGCCCCTTTGTCGAGCTAGAGCGCCATGGGTAAAGGCGTTAACTCAGACTATCCACCATCTATAGAGCATGTCACGCAGAACTACGTCTCTTTGAGGAATGTACTTCTGTCGATCACGGCCTGGGGGGGCAAGGAGTTGGCAAACGTCCTGCGCACCACTGGCAATCTCCCTAGTGACGCAGCGCGTAAGGAGCAGTTCTTGAAATATGTGATTGCATGTCGCCAAGAATACGTCAAGCTATATGTTGTTTGCAAGTGGGCGGTCGTCTCGGGAGATATCAGCCAGGCGATTGACGTCGCGAACTGGTTGCATGGCCAAATCAATTGTTTCAACAATGTTGTCGGTGCCCTTTACCATTTACAGTCAGATTTAGGGCCCGCGAAGTCACCATGGGCTGATATAGAGACCGCGCTTCAAGTGTACAAGTATGGCAGCCCATCAGCTACCCAGGAAGCCAAGCTTTTCCTCCCCAAAACCCCATTGTCGAACGCTGAGGTTCTCAAGGTTTTGCGGAGGCTTGACATATTAATAGCGGTACGTCTTGCCTTGCATGAGCAGATACCTCCCTATTATCGCACATATAGCGTTTCAAACGGGCGTGCTCGCTTCATGCTGGGAGCAGATACTTTCTGGGTGGAATTCTCGATTGCAGACGATGATGTCGCAGCTGAGAATAGATTCTTCTTCGTTGATTGTGAGTTCAGCTCTAGCGCAGGACCAGAAACCTCAAAAGCATCTTTTAAGCAGAGAATTGAAGCAATCGTGAACGAGCAACTGTCTCAGACGTCTCTGGTCAGCGTCCTCGATTGGCTGTCGCTATTCTGTGCGATCCACAAGCTGCAACTGCTTCATAAACAGCTTCTTGCTATCGAAAGGGAAGCAGGCCCTTGGGCGAGTGTAGTATCACATAAGTACGTGCCGGCCACGTCGACGTTGACGCTTCGCTATTTTGTAGGGTCAACACATCAGGGTGAGACGCTTGTTTCGATCTCGCCTAGAGCGCCTCATACTTTGACAGTTGAACCGTTTATTGATGTGGACCTCAACAGTCCTGTGGACGCTCTTGTGCCCAGTTTGTTGTCTCAGGCTACGAAGGAACACGCTGCTCAAATCCTGAAAAGTATCAATGTGCCCTGGATCACTCCTGCATCTGACTTTACTCTTTTAATAGAACTCACACCCTCAAAGAATGCGGAGCTCTCTATAGATTCTACCAGCGGCCAGTTCGCTTTGAGCGGAGGTGGGCCTTTGACGAATGCCGCTCATGCGAGGCTCAAGAGCGGTGACGACCCGATAGAGGTACTTTCTGATCTCAGAACCCAAGTATATATGGGGACTATTGCAAGACGCGCTGAGGCTGTTGGATGGTGTGCTCAGCGAAACATTCGCTTGGCTCCTGGAGAGCATAGTGAAAAGCTTGACACTCCTAACTCATCTATATTAGCACTTAGACTGCCCGGTGGGAATGGTTGGTCGCTGTGTGTTGCATTTGGAGCGGATAAGCCTTGGTGGTTTGCGACTAGGCTCCAATGCTTTCAACGACGGTGGTCTCTCGGACCTGTGCATGAAATGCACAGCAGCTTGAATCTTGAGAACCCGGATTACGGCGTATTTGTTGAGCTCATGAAAACGTGCTCCAAGCAGTTTGTGCTGTACGAGCTTACTCGCGAGCTTTCGGCAGCCAAGATCAAGCATGCGTTCAAACAGCAAGGTGGGCAAAAAGTTGCTGTGGTCGTCGATATCGAGACAATTATACCTGACTCCTCTACCTGGGCTCATACTGGCCTGATGTGTACAGTAGACGATGACATAGTAACAATGGAGGGCAGAGCAAGAGTGGGCCATATTGCTGCACTTGGAAGTATTGACGAAGATGATTCTGACTCCTCGCATATTTCCATACACGGCCAATCTGGGGTATTCATCGTGAAATCTAAACACAGAGATCCTCAACTGCACTTCCTCATCGAAGCGCTGAAGCGTATCCATCAAGCCGCGAAGTCGCTAGAGTCTGCTATGTCTCTAGGTCTTGAAGTCCTTAGCGCTACCTTGAGCAGCTTAGAGATCAAGTATGCAAACCCTGATGGTGTGCTTTCTGTCCATGATGGGCATAACATTACTTTCGCAAAGTCGAATCCACAGACACCCTTGGCCCCATTCCTTCCTGACACAAAAGACCACCGAAAAGACTCATTAGGTGTCGTGGTCACTTTTCTCCGAGAATTCTACCGAGTTTGGGACATAGTGACCCGCTTCACACTATCGCATAAGAAGCCGCTGGTAATTTTACCACAAACCGCCAACCAATTCAGGGTTCAAGCTGCCTACGAATTGGCATCACCTTTCTTGGAAGTTAGCCATCGCTACTCTCAACGGGAGCATGCCGTAATCTTTGTTACAGCGGGAAACGGCGCAGAGAAGCTCGGTCCGATCTCTGATCTCTTTGCCCACAGGAAGACCCCGGGTGTGGTTCCTCTAGTGACTGGCTGCGCGGTGGAAATCGGATCTGAGGATGTATTTGTCGACATGATTAACGCCCTACGTGGCGAAATATAATTGAGGCTTATTATTTATTGCCCTTTCTAAGTTTTGTGGTCCGCGTATTAGTCTATATCCTTAAACAAAAGTATACTACGACTACCACGTGTTGGTCTGAAGAGGGACGGCAGGGAGTATAGTTGACAAGTTTATTATACGTGACAATCGACGCTCACCACAGGTGGGTGCGCTTTTAAATATCCAGTGAAATGGCCGAGACCTCACAAGGTGTGGTCTCCCTCGCGGTATTTGAATGCCAGAGGGGATGTAGGAATGTTCCGGTCGTAACTCGTGCCGTCCGGCCGCTGCGGCGGAATGATGGGATCAGGGTGCCTGTACTTGGCGAGAAGGTCGCTAGTTTGCTTGACCAGCCGGCTTATTTCGTACTTGTCCGTCAGGTCCTTATTTTCGTCAAATTGGTACCTAATCTCAAGCGCCTTCGTCCTCCATAGATCCCGGCGGTTGATCCAGGATTTCGTCATCCGGAGAGACTGCCGATACAGCGACTGCACGAGGCGCTTGTGCTGCTGCTGGAGCGACATGAACTGTGAACAGCTTTATAGCTTTACTACACGCTATTCTCGACTTAGTGATTGGGCTGACTTACTATTTGTGTCACGTGATGTTGTCGTTGCGAGGCAGCGGCAGCGTATAAGGGGGCAAGGTTGACGAGGGGGCTCTGTCTAGCGAAGCATGCCTTCTCGCTGACCATGTAATAACAGTATCATGTACCACGTCATCAGTACGCTGGCGAAGCTTGGGGTTCGCACGTTTTGTGTGGAGAGGGTGTTTAGCGCGGGCAAGTGCGACTCAGATAGGCAGGCATTAGCCGCTGCATCGGGCTTTTCCAGTTGTTGTATGGACGACGAGGAGCGCAGATACTTCCTTCGCGCAAAAACAGCATTTATCAATTATGTTGAAACCACCATTCATTCCGAAGTCACTCGTCGTGAGATGGAGATCTCGAACCTTAGCGGAAAAGCCTCAGAGTTTGCGGAGGCTCACCTCCGTCCGCATCTCGACGCGGTGCACCAAGCAGTCCTGAACAATGGTGTTATAACCAAGATTGTGGCCGCTTCTGCGAGCTCCTTTCTCACGGACGCGACTGGGACTGATGAACCGACGGAGCTTGACGAGACCAAAGTTGCATCAACTCTACGCCAACTCGCACGAGAATGGTCTCTAGATGGTGCTGAGGAACGCTCACAGAGCTTTGAGCCAATATTGTCTTACTTGGATGAGTTTTTCCCTCCTGCGACCCGTAGAAACGTAAAAATACTTGTTCCAGGATCAGGATTAGGCAGGCTGCCTTTCGAATTATCGCTCATGGGGTTCGAAGCAATAGGGAATGAGGTATCCACGCATATGCTGCTCGCATCTGATGCGATTCTTAACGTGAGTCCTGGTGCGAATTCATGGACCATATATCCTTATGTGAATAACTTCAGCCATTGGCGAACAGATGAGGACCAAGTACGCCCAGTGATGATTCCTGACGTCGGCCCTGCTGAATGTGAGCAACTGGGCTCTATGTCGATGTTTATTGGTGAAATAAAAGATATTTGCCGCGCACAAGCAACCAGTGATCGCATGCAAGCTGTTGCTACCTGTTTCTTTATCGATGCTCCGCTCAATTTTTTCGATACTCTCGAAGCTATTACCGAGGTCGTTGAGCCCGGTGGGATTTGGGTGAACTTCGGCCCGCTGCACTGGCACAGTGAGTCGGCCGGGGGCGGGCTTGAACTTCCACTCGAAAGTGTCATCATGGCAGTTGAGAAGAGTGGTTGGAGGATATTAACTTTGAATTCAAACAGGACAGCTTCATACTGCTCAACGCATCCCGCAAGAATGGCAAAGTTATTATTTGAGTGTGTCTTTTGGGTAGCGCAAAGGGTAATACCGCCTGAAAGTCCTTAGACCTGCAAGCCACCCACTTCACAACGTATGCGGGTCTATTTAGCTGTAACATTTCAAGTTGTTTGTAAACGAAAGTCATATAGTCATAGAATGAAATACTTCTCAATTAACAGGAGACGTGTGGGGT
This sequence comes from Starmerella sirachaensis, assembly GCA_030578495.1. Classification (NCBI taxonomy): domain Eukaryota; kingdom Fungi; phylum Ascomycota; class Dipodascomycetes; order Dipodascales; family Trichomonascaceae; genus Starmerella; species Starmerella sirachaensis. The sequence continues at coordinate 191,756 of JAJMSC010000007.1, read as the reverse complement.
TCTATCGTAGTGGCCTCAGCAGTATTTGCCTTTTTCTCCTCCACGGAAGAATCGTCAGACTTCCCAGCACTCTTATGCATCTCAATAACACCTCCTTCTAATGAGTCTTGGGCATGTATATCGGCCATACGCTCCTTGGCACGCACTTGTGCGCGTTCAAACATCTCATCGGCTTCCGCGGTCGTGACCTGCTTCCGCTTCCAGAATAGACCGATGATAGGGAGCCTTCCTGTACGCTCCTCGTAGATCATTGAGATAATCATCAAATCGATAAAGATCCAGTAGAAGTTGTATGAAAGGACAGAGCCGTACGTAGCAGAATTCTGCCATCCGAATAGGGCATTAAAGATGCCCCAGCCGTTGTTGTTGAGCTCTGGATTACAGCAGTCAACATGCCACACAATTTGCCTAATGTTGTAGGACCCAGGGCCCGAGCCGTTCTCAGCGACGTCACCTCCCGTTTGGTTGGAGAAGACGTACATCTGGAAGTACCAGATAGAACGAGAAAACAACCCTGCCGAAATAAGATATAAGAAGCAAGTAGAGGCAACTAGGAACCATTTCAGAGACATGCGACTTCCGCCCAAGTAAAGAGCGTAGCCGGTGCCACACCCACACACAAGACCGATGAATACGGACAACGGATAAGAATAGGCAGGGTGTCCGATGGACACACCCGCAATGAACACAATGGCTTCAACGCCTTCGCGAAGCACAGTGATAAGCGGCAAAATCAGCATAGAATACTTGCGCGTCCAATGGCCGATCGCAGACGGTCTCAACGCAAACGGGTTAAAGTTCTTCGGATTCATCCTCTTAAGCCATCCCCACCTTCCTTGATATTTCGGATCATCAAGGCCACCCTCAAGGATCACGTTAGCAATCTTGACTCGCCATTTCGCCTTCATTTTCTCCACGCGAAGCATGCCTAGACCCATAGCAGTAATCATTATCGAGGCAATTAAAGCGAGAATGCCTTCCCACAGGTCTTCCTTTTCCGACCAGATATCATGGCCAAGAGCGTAGAACGTGCCAATGAATCCCGCGCCTACAACTAAACAGACAAAAAAACCGATAAAGGTGCCAATCCACACATGCCAAAGAAGACGCTTATAGACTTTCTGGTTCATACCTGGCTGGCCAAAGGACTGCTTCACAAAGGAAAGCAGCACGGAGACAATCACAGCCGCCTCCAATGACTCACGGAAGGCGATGACAAAAATATCAAGAAAGAACGGATTATGCCCCATATTCTTGCCGTTCACTCTCTCAGAAGAGATTTGTAGTATCCAAAACTAAACCAGTGCCAGCAGGCTTGTCATATAATTCCTTCCCCAATTGAGCCTGTCGGTTAGGACCTAACCCTACTAACGGCAGCGTGCATCACCCTACAGCGTCATGCAAGGATACTTTGGAACAGAGCCGTCCGGTCACGCATGAAGATCCAAGCCGCTTTCCGAGAGATTAAATACAATCGAGATTACTTCGCGATTATAAGCCATCATATACCAAATATTCACTAACACCCAGAGATCGTACAAAGAATAGCCATTTAGCCTCGCCTAAACCTTTTTGCTATCTGTATGAACATTGCACAATGTTTACCTTCTCTGTGGCGCTTGCGTGGGGAGCGCGCCAAGACACAAGCGTCAGAGATGTAATCAGATGGAAGATGCAGCCGTGCGCGTACCCGGACTCGGCTACGTCTGCTGAATAATATATATGCATTTGCCCGCATTTCTTAGTTAATGGTAGGAAGCCGCAAGGGTAGTTGATACGACATTTAGCAACAGTATACGTCATACATAAGACCTAACAATAATTCACAAAAGTGCTTAACGGCTAGCTGATTATCTATGCTGGACCCTCAATCAGACTTTTCCAAAGCTACCGTAGGCTTGAGATTCCTGGGCGTATATGATATGGGTAGGGGATATTTTTATGCAGGAGATGAAATTGTGGATATGCATCAGATATTCGAGCTGGCATCTCATGGGTCCGATTTTCGGTTTGGCAGCCGCACCGAATTTTCTTATGATTATGATTATGAGCTCTCTGTGTAGCAGCCTAGATAACCTCACTACATTGCTTGAAAGAAGCATCCAAAGCTATATATGTCTCGCTGCAATCAGTAGGGACCAAGAGTAGGTGCAGTAGGGAAGAGGCGTGTGCGATCGCATTTACGATCATCGAAACCAGGGTATGGCAAGTCCAATTATCAAATCGGTCAATGCGATTAGTCACATAAAAATTACGGCAGCAGACTCTTCAGCACCGCGCCGTATTCAGCAGCGGAAGGTTTATAACGGGTAAGTCTTAGCATCCAACTTTGGCTTGTCACGCGTGAGTCTTGAACATGAACTTCGCACTCTTTAGCGCTGTGGTCGCTGTTGCGAGTGCGGCGACTCACAACTTCAACTGGACCTTGTCATGGAAGACAGTAAATCCTGATGGGCTTAAGGATCGTTTAGTCGTGTCTATCAATGATCAGTGGCCGTTGCCCATTGTACGAGTCAACATGGGTGACCGTATTGTTGCCACTGTTCATAACAACCTGACAAGCCCTGCTCGTAACTCATCCATCCACTGGCACGGACTTTTCCAGAACTCCACAAATGACATGGATGGCCCAGTTATGTTGACCCAGTGCCCTAGCGCACCGAGCAGTACGTTCACGTATAACTTCACAGTCGACCAACCTGGCACATACTGGTATCACGCCCACGTTGATAACCTTTATCCCGATGGCTACCGTCAAATGCTGCTCGTGGACAATGATGACGCCTGGTTTGAGGAGGATGTTGACGAGGATATCCCGCTCACACTGAGTGACTGGTACCATGAACTGACAGCAGTCATCTCTGATGAGGATTTCATGTCTTTATACAACCCGACCGGCGCGGAGCCCATCCCGGATGCGATTCTATTTAATGAGTCCACTACTACCAAGTTGCAGGTTAAGCCGAACAAAACGTATCGTCTCCGCCTGACAAACATTGGTGCGTTCTCGGGATTCTACTTCTACATGCCCAATCAAACCTTCACCATTGTGGAAGTTGATGGTGTCTACACTGAGCCGGCTGATGCCGAACTCATTTACCTTGGTGCTGCGCAACGCTACTCTGTGCTTTTCAACACGAGCGATCATCCAGAAAAGGTTTACCAAATGGTTCAGGTTGCGGATGTCTCACTGTACGATATTGTTCCGCCCACTTTGCAGCTCAATCGCACTGGCTTTTTGTACACCGGTCAGCCTAGCGATGACAAATTCGTTGATGCCGACAATGAGTACATTTATAAGACTGCTCCAGTTTGGAACCGGACGGACAACTCGGAGATTGCGGGTGAAACCGACCTGAGCCTTGATTCGTTCACGTCAGACAATCTGCGATGGTTCGATGATATGGAGCTTGTCCCTTACGATCATATGCCTCTTTTGGAGCCGGTCTCCGTGAACCACACTTTACATTTGACGATGAGTGTCCTCTACGATGGCAAGCCATACGCATTTTTCAATGATAAGACATGGACGCAGGCTAAAGTCCCTACCTTGTTCTCCGTTCTCAGTGCCCCGAATGATGACGTGGCTAACAACGAGACGGTTTATGGTACAGACACGCACCCAATTGTGCTCGAACATAATGATATTGTACAGATCATTCTCAACAATGACGATACTGGCAAGCATCCCTTCCATCTGCATGGCCACACCTTCCAGGCAGTCTTACGCGCCCCAGACCAAGGTCAAGATACGTTCGTTCCTTATAACGCATCTGCGGATAGCGGCGACTATGCGAAGTACCCTATTCGCCGGGATACATTCGTAGTACTGCCAAACTCTCATTTTTTGATCAGATTCAAGGCGGATAACCCAGGTATCTGGTTCTTCCACTGCCATATTGACTGGCATTTAACTCAAGGACTAGCAGTGGAGTTTGTCGAAGCTCCTGCGCAGATCCGTCAGAACTATAAGGTACATCCCTTGTCGCAAAGCCATCAGGATGCGTGCAAGAGTGTGGGGATGAGTATGACTGGCAACGCTGCAGGCAATGCTCAAGACTTCTTTGACCTCAGCGGTCAAAATACCCAGGCGAAGTTTCTGCCCTCTACGTTTACAGCCAGAGGTATCGTTGCCCTAGTGTTCTCTATTATTTGTGCCTTTGTGGGAATGGGCTTCCTCTGCTGGTATGGCTACACGGATACGACTAATGCCGAGAATCGTGAGGCAGAGCATCTTATTGAAGACACGCTTCAGACTACAGCTGACCCGGAGACACGTCATGAAGTCGAAGGGCGTTCTGATCCTGCTGATGAAAGCGGAAACATATCCCCGACAACGTCGTCTTAGGCGACACTGTTCGTGCTCGTATCGGCGTTGTTGATAAATAATAACGAGTCTAATGATTAGATGATTCATTTTAAAGGCATTTCATCTTATTTTAGCCGGTGCTCAATCTTTTTTGTCACCCTTGAAAATCGGTCATCTCAGATGATACCCAAACTTCAAAATTAGGCGCATTTACAGTAACATGGTTTATTGGATAGATGACGATGATATTGCGTAGTTTAAATTTGTTTGCAAGACTTCACTTACCTAGGCGCTGCCCTCTCGACGGACGGAGCCAAATGCTGACTACCACGCTTTTGAGCATCTCTCCCGTTCACACCTTAGGCGAAAGCGAGCATCATTGTCGCGATATGAACGTGGGTGCACTGAGGACAAATCCGCTAGCGAGACAACGCCTGCTACATTCAGTAGGTTTGTCGTGGAGATATTTTAATTCCTCATGCCACCGCCTCTCCAGTGTAGATCCGAGCAACCCAGATGAGGCTCATCTCTACAAGGTGAAACCTCCTGGCCGATTGTTTAAAGAACCTTTCGACAGCAAACACTATAGACTCGGTCAGCAGCCTCTTTATGAGGGTCCTAATGCATCTCAAGTCAGCTTTGCGAAGCGCTGGGCATGTGGCTTCAGTCTCGTCGGAAGCTATGTCGGATACCTCGCAACGGGGGTCACTGGTATTAGCACAGGTATGGTAACGTGTGGCTTGGTGGCGATAATACTACCTCTGCCTCTGATACAATATTTTTACGGAAATTATGTGGCCAGGATATTCCGTGTTTATAAGACTGGGCACAAGAGGGAGACCCTTGAGAGCTTGACTACTGACGAAATGATCCTCGTGGAGAAGATTGGTCTCTTCGGCAGATCGACCTATGGTGTCCCGGTGAAGCTGGCCAATACTTATGCTGCAAAGCTTCGCCGTGGCTGGGTCAACTGGATATACCTGGACGATAAAGGCCGCAGTGTGAAGATGTATGTGGAGGATAACCTTGGAGGCATGAGAATGGATAGAATATGGGGCATCGTCGAGAATAATGCGGGCATTAAAAACACAGGCCGCTTTCCATATTGAATTCATTAAAATAAGCGAAGCATATATGTACTTATCGACGCAGGGTGAATAGGAACTGTGCAGCTAACATCAGGGTGGCTTGGTAACCTGTCAAGACTGCGACTATGGCGGGCCGGTCTAGACTCAAGGTGTCCACAGACAGATTCACGATCCCAGTACCAAGGTTGCTGAGAAGGAATATCGTTTCGCCGTAGGTGTTAACGGCAGTATAAGAGGAAGACGGGCTAACGTCAAACCCCCATTGCAACAAGGCTAGAAGCCCGAGAAATCCGGAGTTGAAAGCAACAACCCATATTACATATGGGAGATTTGCCATCCGTCGTGACGGTTGGGTTGCAGAAGTTAGAATCCAGAATGCCACATGGGCGGCGATCGTCCATTTCGCGCTGGACACAATGATGGTTCGCAGGCTCGTCGCAGACGATAGGAGCAGCATACCAAGGGCATAGCCAAATGAGAAAATAGATAGATATCCAACAAACGACGAAATGCCTTCTTTGTTCTCTGATATAAGTGAGGTTCGAGGGGCGGCTAATACCCACTCCATGAGCCCGGTGTTTTTCAAGGCGATTTCGTAGCCTACTGCAATAAGAATGGCCTTGACCAGTGTGCTTTTGGGCCATGGAATCCGTCTCACAAATACAAATGCAGTTGGAAGCAGCCCCAGCGTAAAGAAGAAGTTCCAGTGCACGCCGTATTCGGTGACATGCTCCTGGTAGTCAAGAAGCTTGACAGCGCCGAGGCGGACAAAGCCGAGTACGAGAACCTTGAAGGCCTGCATGATGCTCTGCCCAATCTCCGTTTTAAAAGCTAGATCCGGCTGCTTCAACGACCGACGAGCAGATACAAGCCCCATACTCAAGACAAAAGAACCCACCCCAAGATCCATAAGCGAAGTGCCCCATGTCTCAGTCTTGGCAAACCGCCGTGGGTAAGCCACGAAGTCAACAGCAAGAATGCAGGTCACTGTTAGAACCATCATTGCAGAACGATACACTGTGAGGAACGGCCGATACGCGATGGCGCTGTTTTCTTGATCAGCTCGACCGCCTGGGGTCCGCTTCGCTGCTGCCTTCGACTTTAATGCTGGTTTTTGCTTGGGCGAGGAATCCGAAGCAGGTTTGGAGTTGCCATTTACCGCTGTGAGTGACTGGCTATGCTTCGAGGTTGCGGATGCAAATGCTGCGATCAGTGCCGTAGCACCGAGGGCAGCTGCGAGGGATAGAAGATTGTTGGCATAAATAGTGGTGACCGCAAGCACCGTCCCCCAGTTGAAAATGAAATCAGCAATGTAAGACGCCGGCGTCCCTGGTTCCAAATTTTGGGCTACAAAAGAATGGGTTGCGATACCCAGCACGCAGATTGCAGAGACGGCGTATATCTCAGCCACATTTCCGCCTGTAAGAAAGGAAACAAAGTCCTCGTGACGCGTCTTTTTATCCATTTCGGTTTATGGAAAGCAGAATGTGCGAGGATATTCGCAGGATTGCCGTATTTGCGCGTGCAACTGGCGGCCCTTCCTTGTTTTAAGAAACGACAAACACACCTCCTCCGCAGGTACCACGTTGTCACTGTCTACCGAGTCCGGGGAAAGGGTACGCACCTTGAAACCTGCGACCCTGCCCAGAGGCGCGGCAGTTCTGAAGCGGATCTTAACGAGGACGAGGGCCATAGAAAGCAGGAATCATGTTAATGGATGTCAAACTGCATCAGCGACATGCAAAAAAGAAGGCATCCCTAGGCAGTACGCATATGGACGTTGAAGCGCATGAGACCCACGTATTTATAATGCTCTTTCAATGTTGTAAGGATGGATTTAGAATATTATCGCACAAGTGCCTTTATCTGTAGTTAAACAGAAGATGTATACGTGGGCTGCCGCCCCGACGAGTCTTTGATAGTTCAGATCCGTTCATTTGCTGGCTTCCAAGTCCCTTCGAAATGATGCTGGACAAAGGCCATCGGATCGGAAGCGGGCTTCGCTCCCATATGATTGACTCCTGGACTAAATGAAGTGATGGGAAGGATCAAAACGTCAACAACCTTTTTCGGTTCAGTCAGTCCAGTAAAAGTCTGCCAATCCACCGAGAACTCAGCAGTCTTGTCCAAGTATTTGAACACTTCATCCGTCCAGATACCGGGACCAGTCCAGTCCATTATTTCAGAGCCGCGTGAGCTTCCATCCGGCAGTCTCAGGGCACCGCGCTTCTTCTTCTGAAGAGTTGTCTCTGTAATATTAGCGATGAGGCTACGCAGCACAGGATGGCCGGGCTTGGCCTGGATCGTCCATTGGCAGAACTGAATTCGGCGCGCATACCACTGATTCCAGTCTGGCCGATCCGGGTCAGCCTCGATACCAACCACCAGGCCCACCGACAGCGGGTCAAGCCAGCTGGGAAGCCAATTCGGCGTCGGCTTGAGCAGCTGCGTGTCGGCATCTGAGTAAACTCCGCCGCGGGCAAACAAAATGAGGTAGCGGAAGAAGTCGGCCTTCAAAATGATGTCTGGCATGCTCTCGTATGCTTCCACAACGCGGGGGATGTTTCGAAAAAAGCTCTTAACAAGTTTCAGAGCACCGGCATCGTCGAAAACTTCATGGACGAAATCGACGTTAATTGAGCGCCAGCTCTCCATGAACTCGCGGAGAGCTGGGTCAAGATCCGGGTCGTAGAAGTCCTGCTTCCACGTCTGCCATACGAATGCCGGAAAGCGCGACTTCACCCGGTAAGGGTACTGATATCGCAGCTGGTCAGTGACAGTGGCGGAGGGGTCCGGCAGGCGCCGCAGCTCCTGCACTTGACGCTCCAAGATCTTCCGCTCAGTCTCAAGGCGTTCGATCTCGGACTGGAGCCCGGAGTTGCGATCTTCGCTCGTCTGCTGCATCTCTTTCAGGGCATTCTCGCTGTTGCGTTCGGTCTCACGAAGGCGAATCTCGAGCGCCGTCAGCCGGTCCTTCTGCCGTGGTCCACTGAAGTACAGAACCAGTGTGAGGCAGCACCCTGCAACTAGCAGAGCTCTTCGAAACGTCAGCATCTATCTGGCGTTGTGTGTCCCTCACTCGCACTAGCCTTTGTATCCGCTATCACAGGCTTGTGCTGTGTGTATATGAGAAGGGTTTCTTTTCTCCCCAGCCGCCACGGCGACGCGGAAGCGCGAGTAGGCGATGCTGGGCCGGACGCACCTCATATCCTTACCCACATGATACGGTAACGCGTATCATGTTCCTATCATTTTCTAAGCCGCCTGCGCGCAAGCTGGGTGTGTGTTGCATGTGTTGTGTGTGCAAGCACAAGCATGGGCCAGCCATGAGCAGGCATATAATGGTCCTGAGAAATGCGTACGGCACTAGGTTCCACCAGATGCTCCTCACGACTCAGTCTACTTGTGAATGGGCAATGTATAAATCTGTATACTCTAAACCAATGGCTTCGAGCTGGCACGCTAATGAAGGCCTGACTGCTTCATCGCCGTTAGGCATAGCTACGTGCAGCCAAGTCTACGGTTGGCGGGTAAGGCCAAAAAATTTGAAAAAAAACCTCATTCTTCGAGCTTTGACACTATGAAATGGTTCCTTCCAAACTAATAATCGGCGCCATCGTGGAGGCGGCCTTCGCTCTTGTCCATGTGATCTGTTTCCGTGGCAAATAGCTGCGGATCCACTATTTTAAACGATTCAATGACGTTTTTCACCCCAGTTACCTGGCTGTCTACCTCCTTATACACAGGCTCGGATGGATTCTCCTGGCTGAGTGACGCCGTGACCAGGACATCAGTTTCGTACTCTTCGAGCCGAAACAATCCAAATGTGAGCATAACCGGCCCGCCCTTCTTTGGTTTGACAATGTCGATCCTGATTTCCGCCTCTCGGCCCCCAAGCCTTTCGGATAGCACTTCAATGAGCTCTTCGCGGTCATCCTTGTGAACGTTGGACAATCGGTGTGCTTCCTCTACGTGATATGCAAGCGACTCGGTAAGCGTAGGTCTGCGCACGGGCTCAAGAAGCTCGATGATCAGGGACACGTTGAACTCCTGCATTGCGCCCACGTACACCTCCTGGTTGTCGGGAACTTCGCGAATGTCCGATGCATCAATTAACGAAGAGGGAATCTCAGCAATGATGGCTCCCCCAAACAACTTCATCTCGCACTTGTGACCAACGGTTTTGACGTGTTATTTGTTATGTCGACGTGTTGGGCGTGCGTGTGTCCCGTCTTCGAAGCGTCTGTGGGTCGCTGGTTATTAATCCGAGAAAACTTAACTATGCTGGGCGTTACGCAGTACCCGGCAGGCGTGCCGCATCCAATGTGGGGGGCAACGCATGGAAAGGGGGAAGGAGGATGTGTGGAAATTTAGTAACTATGTATCGTGGGTTCTTGAAGCCGCTATATCTGGCAAGGGACATGAGCACCAGCAGATCTGGGATATCTAACTAAACTGGAGCAGAAATCAAAAAATCATACGCGCAGGTCCAGCAGCGAGCAATGCTTTAGGTGGGGAAAAAAGGCGCGTAGCGCTGCTTTCCCCCTCGCCAGCGGGCCTGTCTGCTCATATTTGTCAGCAGCTTTGTCTTTCATCGTTGTGGCTTTCGAGGTGTGAGTCGCGGCCGGTTTTTAAGGCGTCAAAAAGTGTATACTATGTCACAATCAGACTCGTTATATGGCATTGCTGACCTTGGCACATGGACCATACGGTTCAGCATAAATAGCATTCAGCCGCGCCATGCCCGCATTTTACCGTGTGTTTTCCAAGACAAGGCGCCAATTCGACTCTACAAGAATTCTGAGACGCCTATCAGCCGGACTGAAATAGACGAAACAGTGATGTGTCTTGATAGGTTCATTTCGATCTGCAGGGACTACGGTGTGCCGTCGAAAAACATTCGTGTAGCCGCAAATCCACAGGAAGCACCAAACTTTGATGAGCTTGTTTATGCTATCGAAACTAGGCTGGACCTTATGGTGTTGCGCCTGAGCAATGAAGGTGAGCACTGGGCGAATGCATATGCGATTGCGTCGTCTTTTCACTCTGCTCGTGGACTTTATGTCGAGCTGCGCCCGCAGCATGCCAACATCTACTATCTCAACTTGACGCCTGGAGAGGGAGCCGAAACATTGTTCGGACCTATAAAGGTGAAATACTCGTCTAATAGCAGCTTCAGACTGCACAATATAGGTGGCGCGCACTCTATTGGGGAGATCAGAGATGCGCAACCGGTAGATTTGCCGCCAGTTCCTGATCAGTTCAACCTCGATCTCCAGGGTGCCTGCAGTGCGCTCTTAGAGAAATCTAGAGAGGCAAACATTGAGTCCTCGAGACTATTTCTCTCTGGATCTGGCTTTTATGGACTGCATTCGCTACTGGCCAATGCGACTCCAGGCAGCAACAAGGCCACAACGGGTTTGGAGATCCGGCGCAGCGTGCTGTTGAATCTTCCGCAAAGTACTCCTGTTGCCCGCATTCTCCGCGAGGTCGCTAAGGCCATACCTAGCTGCGTGTCCACAATACTGTATGCGCGGCACAATCTTCGTACAGGTCTGTTATTCCAGTCTCTTCCTCGAGAGATTCGGGCTCAGGATCCGATACTGGTGGCAACTCAGCCATATGCCCTTCCTGGAGCATCCGAGCTCGCAGCCCAGTTGCAGCGTGGTCTGCCAGATGCTCTGTCTCCGAGTCTCATACGCGACCGGCTTGTGAAGGCCCTCGCAAACTCGGCATACATACATTCCAGCTATAACTCGGAAGTTCAAGCCTCTTCCGCCCTGGTTGTCGCGCGCACAGGTGTCCTGGCTGGTGCATATGGCCTGACGCAGGGCGAACGAGTTCTTGTAGGGCTTGCGCTTTGCGAGCGCTGGGGAGGCGCTCTCGATGAAAACATGTCGCGGATTCGCCAGCTGATGATCGAGTCAGTGGTCGATACGCGCTTGGCGTGGTGGGCTGTCTATACCGGCCTCGTGCTGCACATGCTCGGTGCCGCGTATCCTGGAGCGCACGTACGTCAAGATGTCCTCGGCTTATCTACCGAGCAAATGGAAAAGGGCTTCATGCTGGTCGTGAAGCTGAATGAGGCGTCGATTTATGGCGCAAATGTTATTTTGAAGCAACGTATAGAACGCGTCAGGCAGCAAATTCGGCACATGCTTGGCCCAAGTAAGTTCGGCGATGCCTCGCTTCCTGTTGAATTTATTGTCGAATATTATAGGGCTTAACCATACTTAGCCTTGCTATGAGAGGGTTCATGTCTATCAAGGATATCTGACAGTAGTATCCCAGAAAGTAGCTAAAAACGGACCTGATACTAAGATGCCTCCCTACTCTAGGCCCTTACGTACATATATGTATAGACTGTGCTGTTGTATAATCAAAGAACAGAAAGGACATATGACCTAGCGAATATGACAACGCCTGTCAATCTTATGGTAAATACATACACCTATACCTTGCTAATATGTCTCAGGGCTTTCTTAAGATGACTCAACAGCGCCACTGGTGCCAAGTTCGCCGACGCTGAGGCCAGCGTCGCGACGGATCTTGGTGATGGCGGCAATGATGGCGGCACCTACACCACTTCCGTCCTCGGCGGGAAGGACGACAATTGGGTAGTCCTTGGCCGGCATGTCCCAGTCGAAAATCTCAGCAAGCGCCTGCGCACCGCGTGTGCGGAAGTGAGGGTACTTGTTGAATACAGAGCCGTCTGCTCCGGCATGAGCCTTCTTCAGATTGCGCTGCTTCGACATCGCAGCCACACCACACATAGACAGGCGTGCTGCACGCGTACCAAGAAGCTCGGCTATGCGGCGAATGAAGGAACGCTCCTCGTCGGTGGTTTCAATATTAAGCTCCGACAGGAACAGCGCTTCCGTATCGCTCAAGTTCTCCCAGGGGTCCTCTTCAATCTTCGAAAGGAACTGCGCGTTCATGATGAATGGGTGATCAAGCTTTGATGTGTCCTTTCCTACGAAGATGAGGTTCTGCGAGATAAGGTCCTGGAGGATGAAGCGTAGCAGCTCGCCAAGAGTATATCCAGCAATCATCTTCTCGAACGTCTGCTGGCCAGGACGGGGCGACTCGCGGTCGAGACGCTCATCATAACGGGTGCGCGGTAAGATTACATGCTCATTGTCAAATGCACCATACTCGCAGTTGATGGCCATCCAGCTTTCAGGACCAATATCCTTCGGCAACTTGCCTTCAAGCTTGGGGATGTTCTTCACCTTCTCGTAGTAGGCGGCATTGCATCCGGTGCCAAAGATGCAGCCCATCTCCATCTCTGGATCAGTGTAGTTGGACGCAACAAGTGTTCCTGTAGTATCATTGATAATCGCGCCAACTGTGACGTTTATCTTACGCTCATCGAGCTTGCGCTGTAGCATGCGGGCAACATCATGGCCCTCAACGCCAGGAACATCAAAGCCCTTTGTCCAGCGCTGCAGGATACCCATGTTGATTGCGGCCTGGGTGGTCGGGAAGCTGAAGGTGAATCCGATGTGAACGTTCTCATGATCCCCAGGGTGATACTGCTTCAAAAACTTGCTAATAGAGTCAGCAATGAAGCCGAAAAGCTCATCTGCGCTACGGGTCTTCATGTCCTCCGGCATCTTGTACTTGGACTGCACAACATCAAACGAACGCTTTCCGTCAAGCGTGATTTCAGCAACACGCAAATTCGTGCCGCCCATGTCGAGTGCAAGATAGGTGCCCTGCTCTGTACCTTTCGGGTAGTCCATAACCCAGGCAACATTCATGGGGATTGAGCCTCCCTCCTTGCTGAGGCCTTTGCGAAGCTCGTCCACAAAGTGGTCTGTGATCTTTTTGAGGTCTGCCTTGTCAACAGTTAACATCTCAGTGAGATGGTCCAGCGCGGTCTTCAGATCACCGCAAATATATTGCGTCGTGTCCTTGCGGGCAGGCGGAGCTTTCGGGCCAAGATGAACCATGTTGTCTTTACTTTTGCGTTGCAGCAATCACTACCTTACGAGTTCTTCCTTATAAGCGCATTTATATATGTCATGCTTGACCAAGGTGCCATACAGGTGACCTAAGATGCAGACGGTAGGGGGCCCTTTCCCTGCTTATCGGCACCTCCAGCGGTTTTCTGTAGTGCCAGACACGGCCGCTTAACCAGTGGCTAGGGTAGCCCAACATCAGGGCGCGGCAAGAATGTGTGCTCAACGCTGGTGAGGGGGCGTGTCCGCGCGCATTTCTGTTTGCTAGCCGCGCAAATAAGCCGTTGTGGCGCATAAGCGGTGCATAGAAGTGCCTCAAGACTCGTCGGTAGCGCTTAAACAGAAATGAGGGGAGACTAGGCTTAGATCTATCTGTACCGAGGCCGCAATCTCTCGCCTTGCTCGTAAGAAAACCGACTACAAGCAAAAATAGGGATGGGAAATTTGCGAGAGTGCTAAACATGCAGGACGATTTTGGGATGACAGCGCATCCTTAAATTAAGAAGGGTATTATCGACTTTTTGATGGCCTATGTTTCTAACCGGTATGTATGCGTGAAGCAAACGTTGCCATCATGACCCTGGGTGCATCAGGTCGCCGTCGTCGATCCATGCCTGGGCATATTTCGTGTCACGGCCACCCTGACCACACCGACAGTCCTTGTTCCTCGTATGCTTTTTAACCTTTCCCTGGCTATATGGAACGAGCTCAGCTTAACTCCAACATGGGCGAGAATGTCTGTAAGGGAGAAGCGGCCCATGCTTAGTTACTGAAGCTGATCCCAGAGCCATTGGTGATTACGTTATCGGAGCAGAGCTGATGACGGCTTACCTCCGCCACACACCCTCTCCACGACCCACGTCAACGTTACACACTTGCGTTGAACCGCTTGAACATGGCTGAACCGGCTAAAGAACCAGCTCTAAGTGAGCAAGTGCCCGACGTTAAGCTGGCGGAGTGGATGTTCCATCTCCGGAACCCACAGCTTAGCAGTCTTCATGCGGACGCTGAGAAGAACCTCCACGAGGCGATTGTCAATGGGAACCTCGCGCCGCTCTACCGTGAGATCGTGCCAAACTCCTCACCGCGCTTCGACAAAGACCTCGTATCCAAAATGGATGGTATTAATGAAAAGAAGGAGCAGGAGTTGAAAGCTGTCGTCGAGGAGGTGTCGAAGGACGAAGACGATACAAGCATTGTAGATGCCTGGACAAAACTTGGAATGTGGTACTGCAGCATATGTGACCTTCCGAATGCCGAGAAAACCCTTCACAAGGCTAGCGAGATGACGGCAGCTTTGGGATCTAAAATCGACATTTCGCTGGCGATTGCCAATCTCGGATTCCTCTACCTGAACCAAGAGCTCGTGGCCAAGGAGCTCGATACAGCGCGGGCGCTCATCGACCGTGGTGGCGATTGGGAGCGCAAAAACAAATATAAGACGTACCGTGGGCTATACCTGATGTCCATACGCAAGTTCGAGGAGGCTGCCGATCTTCTTATCGACTCCTTCGCCACTTTTACCGGTACGGAACTCATGACTTACGACCAGGTCGTCGCGTTCGGTGTTGTTTGTGGAGCTCTTGTCCTTGATAGGGTTAATCTCAAGCGGCGCGTTGTGGATTCGCCGGAGGTACTCGCTCTACTCCCGACCACGCCCAGCCTAGAGCCACTCAGTGTAATGACGAACTCGCTTTATACCGGCGAGTACGCCTCGTTCATGCGCGCTCTCGCTGACGTCGAGGTACAGGTACTGCGGCCTTCGCCATATCTTGCCGCGCACTCTGCTCACTATGTGCGCGAGATGCGCTGCAAGGCGTACTCTCAGATGCTCGAGAGCTACATGTCGCTCAACTTGCGTAGCATGGCAGACTCGTTTGGTGTGTCTATCGACTACCTCGAGGCAGATCTGTCCCGCCTGATCCCGCAAAAGAAGCTTAACTGCATTGTCGATAGAGTAAATGGCGTCGTCGTTACGAATCGCCCTGATACGAAAAATGCCCAGTATCGCCAGCTAATCAAGCAGGGTGATGCGCTCTTAACAAAGCTACAGAAATACGGAGCGGCCGTGAGGCTATATGGTGCTGATAACCAGGCTTGATCAAGCCTCGAGTCTCATCAGTTATATCTTAAATGTGGTCTGTAAGATAAATCTAACGGGTGTATTCGGTTTTACCGCGTCGAAATACTGACCATGTGCGTCTCCAGGCGAGTCCAATGCAAGCTCAGTTCTATTATTTCTGTCTGATGAATCTTTTAAAGGATGCCTATTAGTTTAGCTTTTTGTTGCGTTGGAGACTGTAGTTGGCCTTGGGCTTGTGAAGCCTCATATCTTGCAAATGTGAAGAAGGGTGAGGACCTTACAGCTCTCTGGGTATCTGCTACTAATGGCTCGAAGCTGGGCTCAGGGTAGACGTAGAACAGGATGTTTGTCCGGCAGCCTGCCGGTCCGGCCTTGCGCAGAGCTCTGAACGGAGCTACGCGTCAGCCTCTGCGATTGGTGCTAGGCCAAATCAGCCTTTCTCGAACCTATGCCCAGGATTTTAAAATTAAGCGGGTGCTGAAGCTTCCAAAGGAGCATATGTACAGCGTGGTGGCCGATGTCGCGAAGTATCAAGAGTTCGTGCCCTACTGCCTGAAGTCTACAATCACACAGTGGAGTGACTCTGGCGTTCCGACAAAAGCCATGCTGCAGGTCGGGTGGTCGCAGCTCGACGAAACGTTTGAAAGTGAGCTGCAGTACACGGACCAAACGGTCTGCGCACGAGCTGCTGATAATCGGATGTTCAAGGAACTGGTTTGTGACTGGACTGTGCGTGAAGTCACAGAAGGTCAGTGTATGGTAGCGCTCAACTTGCGCTTCCAATTCCAGAATAAACTGTACGACATGATGGCTCAAGGCGCTGGACCCACTCTCACAAAAAAGATGATCGAGGCGTTCTCGAACCGTGCTTTCGAGCTCGCCAAAAAACAAAGCGTCTAATTTGCTAGATCTAGACTCTTTACTTAGTTGGATATAGAGATACTATATTTTGATATCTAGCACTCGTGGCGCGGGCCTAACAGCTCTCACTTTGTGTGGTGCCGCTGGGTGAAGGGTTGGTGGGCTAAGTGAGCCCACGACATGTGCGTATTAGCCGCGTCAGCCTAATAACGCGTGCGTTACGCCAACATTATCGTGTTTTGTACCGATAGCGAATGAGCACTGGCGACTCGCAACCTTGGGGCGCGGTTGAGGACTCTCGACTTGATGGTCTGAGCAATTTAAGCGACATTGACGAAGATGCGCCCGCGTTCCGCAGCGAACCACCATTGCAGTATGTGGCCCTCTACGCTGAAAGCCAGCCCGAAGGGGGCTCCGTAGCTGTGGCTAAGCTTGGCAGTATTTTGAACCGTGCGAACCTGCCCAACGAGGCTTGCGCCACAATCCTCGAAGACAGCACCCTCCCGAATACGCATCTTGTACCAGAGGAGCATTTCTACTATGCGCTCGCGCAGGCGTCGAACGTGCAACTCAACCCGCTCCACCGCGTCACGTCACTCG
Organism: Starmerella sirachaensis; assembly: GCA_030578495.1. NCBI lineage: Eukaryota > Fungi > Ascomycota > Dipodascomycetes > Dipodascales > Trichomonascaceae > Starmerella > Starmerella sirachaensis. The sequence goes on along the minus strand of JAJMSC010000007.1, from coordinate 174,851 downwards.
CAGAGACTCTACACGTGCCAATGCATGAGCTAAAACTGAGTGACGAGCAGCACAGACCTGACTCTTCCGAGGACACAGGTCCGCTGGAGTATAATCCCACGCGGGATCCCCAGATTCGCGTGAGTGTCGCGACCAAGCATGCAGGCTCGTTCCTCTCCAAGCATACTGTTTATTCAATTGATGGCGTGTTTGACAAAAAGCAGTTCCGAGTGCTTCGGAGGTATAGAGACTTCGCATGGCTTGCATCGTGTCTGCTAACAAAGTATCCGTTCCGCGTGATCCCCGTACTACCACCGAAACGGCTGTCAATGAACGGTCGCTATCTTATCGGTGATTCTCAGGATGCGTTTTTGAGCCGCCGAGCAGCTGGTCTGGCGCGGTTTATCAACTTGCTCGTGCAACACCCGATTCTATCGAAAGAGAAGTTCGTCTCGACATTCTTGTTTGTTGAGACACAGTTCGATAATGCGAAGCGCCACCATAAGCGCCTAGATTCCGAGTTTGAAGGCAAAGTTGCGTCGCCGTTATTCATTTCGCAGTGGTCAGACGAGACCACGAAGAAGTGGGATGCGATCGAGGCAGCCACGAATGAGTTTATGTTGCAGGTTACCACCATGTGCCTCCTTCTTGAACGAGCTGCGAAGCGTGCGGAAGTCGCCCAAACTGACACTGAGGCCTTTGGTCGTAGCTGTATCGCTATGTCGCGTTCTCTCTATTCGCTGTATCCAGACCTGCAGGAAGACCTTGGCGCTATCCAGCAGAAGCTAGAGACTGTAGCACAATACTCAGATGATGCCCAGTCGGAGCTTACCAACGCGGCATCGGCAACAGTACTTGGCCCATTGGAGCAGCTAAAGCTCTACCGGGAAATGCTAAGTAGCGTCTTGGAGCTTTTCGTGAGAATGCGCACACAAGGAGGCAATACAGTCCCAGCACTCGAGCGAAATATTTCGATTCTGCAACGGAAGCTCGTCAAGCAGTCGACGAAAGAAGACGCCAGTGAGGAGGAGCTTCACAAGATTCGCATGGCCATTCAATCCGCGCAGAACCAGATCCGCGAGCAGACAAACCGAGACTGGCTCATCAAGTCGACGGTGACGCAAGAGTTGGCGACGATCCAAACTATGCAATACCAGATATCGGCTTTTCTCCGCAGCCTCGCGTCGGTCGTTGACAGCACGGCTTCGCGACAAGCTGAGCTGGCAGCGCAACTCTCAGACTCGGCTGGCTCTGCTCCGCTTAAACTCAGTTGAATAGAATAGAGATCATATATATTATATTCTAGGCTTACTGCATCAAAATTTGCGTAGTGGCTGTTGTGTATACTTACAGCGAGCTTGCCTAAATATGACCTGGTTTTTGATCCCGCAGTTGATGAGGCCTCCTGGGCTGGGGTGGAACGAGGGTCATGCATGCATCATCAGAAGAAAATGAGGGAGGGTTTCAAAAGATATCGGGGATTTTTCTCACGCTTCGCAATGGCAAACATGAAGAAGGTGTCGTCGCGTGGTGTTTCCAAAAAGCAGCGAGCCGCTCAAAGGCGAGACAAGAAACTCGAAGCTGTTCTAAAGTCTGAGGATGCAATGGAGGCCCAGATGGAGTTGTCCCGCCGCAAATTGAAGCAGGCTGCTCGGGAAACGAAGCTTGCAAAACTGGCTGAGGCCAAGGAGGCCGAGCAAAGACCGCTTAATTTGAGCACATCCGGTGGAACGACTCTTGGCGGGCCAGAGTCCCACACGATGTGGCTCTAGATGTCAAAAATGGACAATCGTGAATCTTTTCCTCTAAGTTATACTCATAATAATATACACATACAAACATTTGCGCCTTCGTAATGTTGAAAGAACAAACTAACCCCACCCAACCTAGGTCTTAGACGACGCTTTTGAAGACGTACTGCCAGCTTCTGAGGTAGTAGAGCTAGCGATTATTAGCATGCTGCGCAGGTATGCCCGCTTCTCATTACGGCCGGCTCTTTCGTCTCGTCGGTCGTACAGTGTATCAGCCCAGACTTCCAGAGCCTGCTCCTCGAGGGGGGGAAGAAGCGCATGATTGATGAATTTGAAGACGTAGTCGGCTATGCCCTGCCAGTCACGGGCTGCATCCTTTCTTCGCAAGCTAGGTCCAAGTATTTGATTTTGATCGGGAAGGTATTTGAAGATGGCTAACAGAACCTGGGACACAGCAAAAATGCTGCAGCCATCAACCGATCGATTCGCTGAGTCTAGTACTTCATAGTCGAATGGCTCGTCGTTGTCTACCCATTTCAGTACAAGCTGAAACACGGCTGGGTCCGGCTTCACCAAAAACATGTCTGGTCGAGTTCGTGGCCATAAATATTCAACGCACTTGCGCACGGGTGCTGGAATGTTGTCAACTTGAGGCATAGCCTTAAGCGTGCTACCCAAGTAAGACTTTGTCGGCTCGGCTCGCACAAAGACATACTTCTGGACGGACCCTTCTGCTTCAACCTGGGGCCTCACCACCAGGATGAGGTCGCGCGGGTATACGTCGATAGTTGTCTCAAGCCTGACCTTTGATTTAGGTCTTGTCAGGGTAACGTTGCCAGTCGGAGGAGTTACGATAATATCACTATCCTCCTCGCCGTTTGCCTTCCTTGCACCAGGTGATGGCTTCTGGGAGTCGGTATTACTATCCGAGACTTCTCGGCTAGGAAAAGCTGCTTTGGTAGCTCCTGGGCTGCTCAGCACCTCCTGTTGTTGCTGGTGGTCCATACCATTGGGTTCACTTGCACTACTCTCACCCGACCCCAGTGGTGCCTGGTCTTGAGGATCCTCTATCACCCATTGCAGAGGACGGGTGCCCTTATTTATGATTGTGACGTACTCAGATTGAGAGCTGAGAGGCGGTCCACGTAGCGTAATTTGCTGAGGCTCCACCTCAAGTTTAGGTCGAACATTATTCTCTGCGTCATCGGAGAGTTTCATGGCTCGGCCGATAACTGCACCTCGCTTTTCTGTGTCGATCACGTTGGGTATATGGACAGATGTTACCAGGGCAACAGGCCGGTGATCAGAAAATTTCAGGTTCGGAATGGACGTGTAGTCCAATACTTTGGTATCACAAAAGGTGCGGTACATAATCCGATCAGTGTAGGACGGCACGCGCCCTTTGAATTGACCAGTGCCTATCTCGTACTTGTAGGTCGGAGCAAATTGGATTGCGGGCTCCTCAAATCCTTTGAACATTTTTCCTCCCTGACGCTCAATTGACAGGCTGTCATGAGAAAGTAGACCATCCCATTGCTGTTTTCGCGACTTCTTCTGTGCTTCACCTTCAGTCAACAACACGCGGTAGTTCAGGTCGCCAAGGATGACAGTGTACTTATTCGAGTTTGTACGTAGTGTGTCGGGAGGAACAGGCTCCTCTTCCTTGATAGGATCAGACTCTGCATCATCCGTGGTCGGCGGATCCCCCGAATCCAGACCTAGCTCCTCAGAGGGTATGTCATCGTCAGACATGCTGCTGATACTGTCCCTGTCAAAAAGCTCCGTGTCATCGTATCCGTCGCTCGAATCCGGCTTCGAATTCACTAATCCTGGGATTCTGAACTTGCTGCCAATCTCCCGCAGCTCCCATCTTCGTCTTCCCAACTGGGTTATTCCTTCGCCAGCAGAAAGATGGCAGTTCACTACCGAAAACTGGAGCCCTCCACCCAGGACTTCATCGCGGAATAGCGTGAATTTAGTCAAAACTGCTCCTTTGTTACCCCACATTCTCAGGAACCCTGTCGACGACGTGTCTGTCATGATACTACCAACGAAGGGCAGTAGAGGCGTTCGTACAAACACAAGCGTCATAAGTCCCAAGAGCTGAGCAGTAGAGGCCAGCGTGTGTGTTCGATAGAGGTATGCCTTCGATGCTTCAGAACATCGTTGTAATGTCACAGTGTTTGCCTTGACGCTGCGGTTAAGATTATCTGTTTCTTGAAACCCGAGCACAATCACGTCGTAGCCTGCAGCATCGCTATCGGGTCCAATTAGGTTAGACCAAATCTCGTGCTTGAGCCCAATATCTGCAAGCAGCCCGGCACAATTCCAAGTAGTGCACTTCACTCTCAAGTCCCTCGCCCCTAGCAATTGAGTCCAGTTACGCACGAGCTCGGCCGTTTTCGTCGTAACAAGATCGGTCGGACCGACATTAAGGTTCCAATGTCGGACGAAGTCGACTACATTCTGGACCTGCGTCGAGTTGTTAATCGATACAGTTCCAATTGGTTTCTGCTCGAAGTATAGATGCAATTCATTGTTCTCTAATTTCACCTGGAAGTGCCGATTGAACGCTTCGCCGCGGCGGGACTCCAGCCACGAGTCGTCATCGCCAGCCCCGATCTTGCGCAGCTGATATACGTTGTCATCAGCGAGACTCAGGATGTGCGTCGATGTCTTGATGATCATCACGCCTAATGTTAACAAGCCGGTCCCAAAAGCTTGGCTATGACAGAACGAACCATCAGTTTACAACGCGTCAAAAAGTACCCCTTCGCCCATCAATCAGGGCTACTGGTTACGGGTTGTGGGATTGTCGGGGCTCCCCAGAAATAGCAGCTCGACGAGCCACAGCAGGTCGTGTGCGGGCTGCCCGTTACGAGCAGAGAACCTTCGCGATATTCCTGAGATGGCTTCTTCAACAAAGATACCGAAGCTACTAGCATGGGACTTATTCATTCTAGCCACGTTTATCAAGGTACTTCTCATTCCGGCCTATTACTCAACGGACTTTGATGTCCACCGGAATTGGCTGGCCTTGACCAACGCGCTTCCCCTGGCGGACTGGTATCACGAGAAAACGTCACAATGGACGCTAGATTATCCGCCATTTTTTGCATATTTTGAATATCTCTTGAGTTTATTGGTGCCATTACGTGTGGTCGCGGATGGGGGCCTGGATATTGTTGCCGCCGATGGCCAGTACGGCTGGCCAACAGTTGTGTTCCAACGTGTTACTGTAATAGTGACGGAGATTGTATTTGCAGCAAGCCTTTATTCCTTAGGCAATCCTGTTCTCAGCGCAATACTCTGGGTAAGCCCATCATGGCTCATTCTCGACCACATTCACTTCCAGTACAACACAGCAATGTTCGGTATATTCGTTTTTTCGGTCTCAGCTATGATTCGCAAACAATTTCTGAAGTCTGCCTTCTTGTTCGCGGTTCTTCTGTGTTTCAAGCACATCTATTTGTATGTTGCTCCAGCGTACTTCGCCTATTTGCTTCGTCACTATGCGTTGAAGGATTTCTCAAGTCTACTCAAGCTTGGCGCTGTAACACTCACACCCTTTGTTGCCGCCTTTGCGCCGCTTCTCTACGTCGATCATAAGATATTACCTCAAATCCTGAGTCGTCTCTTCCCTTTCAGCCGCGGTCTTACTCACGCCTACTGGGCACCTAACTTCTGGGCCTTATACTCGTTTGTGGACCGTGTTCTAGGTGTTTACTTCAAAAATTCCGCGAAGGCTGCAACTCGCGGTGTCGTGGGGCAGGTCGAGTTCGCAAACCTCCCCGACATCACTCCGCGCACAACGTTCCTTATCACTCTTGCGTTCCAAGTGATCGTGGCGACACCTTTAGCCGTCTACGAAACTACTTCCTTTGTTGAGGGCGTGACTTTGTGTGGGTTTGCGTCGTTTTTGTTTGGGTGGCATGTACACGAGAAGGCAATCATGGTCGTGCTAGTGCCGTTCGCTCTCTGCTGCTGCAGAAGCAGTCTGCATATGAATGCATTTCTACCACTAGCCGCCAGTAGCTGCTTCTCCTTGTTTCCCCTGATCTGGACGCCGATGGAAAGCTTGTTTAAGGTCTCGTACACTATGGCCTACCTCATTGTATTGTACGTCTATTTGCCGAAGGCCGTTGAAGGCGGCGCGCGCGTGAACTGGCTTGTTTCGTTGTATACTCTCGGCTTCGGGATTGTAATGCCGGCTAGCTCGCTCATTCCTCTTGCGTTGCCAAAGTTCGAGTATGCTGGGCTGATGCTAATCAGTGTATACTCAGCGCTGGGTGTGTTTTGGTCGTGGTTCGGCCTCTCGTATATATACTTTGTCAAGAACGGCAATGCAACGCGCATAGAACGAACTGATTTAAAGCGCTGAACCTGGGCTCTTGGTAGTGTTTCGTTTTTTCTACCTGGGTGTTCTAGACTGGCGTATAGAAATAATAATTAAAATGACACTAAAAAGCTCGCACTTCAGTGAGGACACAAATATGACATTCGGAGGCGAATAAATATTTATAAGGAACGTTCACCGGCGCTTTTTTTCCACGCGGCTTGACCGCCGCTGTTGTCGGGCCATTGCTGGGGCGCATACAGGGCAATACCACGTCCCCCGCGGAGCGGCACGCAGGTCCATACAAGTAGCATGGAACCATTGGTACGGACAGGAGTCGTTGTCACAAGCGAACATAAGACCTGAAGACGGCCTTTGACACACGCACCATAGCTCTTCTTTGGGCGAGCGCTTATGCTTCTCGGGTTTCTCTTCTAGACGCTTGCGAGTTGACTCCGCTTTCCGACTTTGCTGAGCACGTCGCGCCCTGCCGTTGAGATGTTCTTCACGGGTGGCCTGAACCTTGCGTGAATTGAGCATGGCCACACGCTCTGCGTTCTCAGCCTGTTTTCGGCGATCAGAGAGTCGTCGCCGCCAGCCATCGTGCGCGTCGAGGTCAATGCGCTCCGGACCTGGAGGCACAAACTGCCGCCCAGGTTGACGCGGCTCAAAGACCTCGCCGTATCCCCCAGACTGATCTGCGAGCTTCAGCGCGAACTTCTCACTGTCCTGCTCGACATTTATGCCATTTTCTGCTTGCTCAATTCGCGGGGCCACTATTTTGAACGTGTGACCGAGGACAGATGCACGCTCTCGTACGCTTTCTAAGTAAGACTTCAGCCACTTTAATTCCACAACAGCCTCGTCACGATTCGGCTTTAGCCTCGCAGCATCGCCGTTCTTCACAACAAGATTCTCTATATTGTGAACTGCAGCGGCTCTATCGAACTTGCTCAAGAGTTCTGGATCCTCTTCAAGCAGTGCCCTGGCAAGTGATAGCGAGCCTTTAGCAGTGTGCTCATAACGAAGCATTCAAGCCCATACCAGCGATGTCTTTCGCCAGCGCCCAGCTTAGTCTGGCGACGCGTAGTTGTTTTGCTTCGACCTAGCCCTGGTGCCACATGTGGGGCTCTCGATCAGATCGATATTAAGTGGCGACGCTGCCAACGTCGGATTGTGCTGTAGTCACAACCGGAGTAAATATTATTAAAGTTTATTGTTCATGCACGACGTGTCTTCTTGCGGGCGGACGACTCGTGCCTAGCTTTACGCTTACGGCCGAGGCCCACGGCTGCTCCTTCCTTCGCACGCTCGCCCTCAAGAACCATATTCGCGCTCCCTGATGGCGAGGCACCCGACTTACTCTGGGCCTTGGGCTTACCGCGGCGCGAGCGCTCGGTCTGCTTTTGGTGAAAGGGCTTGTCCGACTTATGCTTTGGGGCGTTAGCGTTAGTGCTTACCTTCTTGTTTTTCTTCTGCGCCTTCGCCGAGCAGCGGGTCACGCGAAGCACGCGACCAGCAAAGTCTTGACCATCCTTTAGCAATGCAACCTGAACAATGGAGACGTCATCGAACTGGACATATGCAAATCCCTTTCCGAGGTTGTACTTGCGGTCCCGGACAATGCGCAGGTTGTCAATCTTGCCACAGTCAGAGAAGTGTGCATATAGATTCTCCTCCGTCGCCTCAAATGGTAAGTTACCAACAAAAACAGAGCGCCGAGAATCCTGCACACGCGGATGTGCAGCGCTGTCGACAAAGAGATGAAGTCCCTTGAACTCGTGGCCGTTAAGGGCGCTGACCGCCTCGTTCACCCGTTCCTTCCTCTTATAAACAATATAGCTGTTCACTGCATCACGCGCTGGATGCAGCTTGTGCTTAACGAATGCGACTTTCCGTGGGACCATTTCGCTCATAGCAATTGATCGGAAACGAACCGATTTGATCTCCGGTCCAAATAGTTTCTTGAACTCTTTGAAGTCTTGCCGGTCAGTTATCACAGATACAGGCACATTTTTCACGAACACTGTATGCTCCAAGTCGTCGAAATTAGTGTCTTTTGCCGCTGTGTCATTGCGACTAGGGCCAGCTACCGGATCCTCGGGGGCTTCCCGTGCTTCGGCCTCAGATGAAGTGTCGTCCTCGTCATCCGGCGAAGAGCCTTGGGCGTCGACGGTCTCTGATTCTGGTTTGATGCCCATCTTGTGCGCCACTTTCCTAACGTATTCGTCCTCGATATCTGCCGGCTTAATATTTTCGCTATCCCTTATCGTTACGGGCTCGGCGTCAGGCTCAGGCATCTTGGGAGGCTCTACAGCGATTTGAGTCTGGAAATTATCATCCTCTGAATGTGGATCTTTTTTAAGAAGATCGTTGCGGCTCACGCGACGCCCAAAGAGGGACGCAATGCCTTTGTTCACAACCGTCGACGGAAATAAAGCCATGAATTCTCCAAGAGGAAAAAGAATTATGTAATACTTATAGCCATAGCCTTCGTGCGAGCATGCATGCACGCATCTCAGTCAGTTCACAATGATGCTAAGGGTCGACACAGACTTCTAACAATTATTTGATGGGTTTTGTACTCTAGCCGTGAAAAGGTCTAAGGACCGCTCACTTGTGCCAAGCAATGCGAGTTTTAGGGGTTTGTATTACTACTGACTACTACGGTAGGTTCTAGAGCTTAGATCTTGGCCATGGCGGCGATGTCAACCGACTGGACGTGGTCCTCATCGGCCTCAATCTCCTCGGTCAGCTCATCCATGGAGACCTTGTCGTCCTCGACGACGCAGTTGATCTGGAGCTTCTTCATGCCGAAGCCAACCGGGACGAACTGGTGGCCACCCCAGAGGAGGCCATCCATCTCAATACCCTTGACGTGAGCAAGGAGCTCGTCCATATCGGTCTCGTCATCCCAGCCCTTGACATCGATGGTGACCATCGACTTGGCCGGCGGCTTCGGGCCCTTGGCAGCCTTCTTCGCGGCGTACTCCTTCAGACGCTCCTGCTTGACGCGCTCGGCCTCCGGGTCAACCTCCTCATCCGACGAGCCGAACAGATCGACATCATCGTCGTCCTCCTGCTTGGACTCAGCAGCAGTGGCGGCCGGGACGTCCGAGTTCGCGGAAACGGTCTTGTACCAGCGAGCGATGTTCGGGTACTTCTCAGCGTCGACCTTCGAGCCAACCTCAGAGGCAACCTTGGTGTCGGCATCGCTGAGCTCAGTGCCCTGTATAAAGCTCTTCTCGCCAAGGAAGCCGTTAAGCTTCTCAAGGCCGGCAGCAGTAGAAAGATCTCCGAACGACATCGATAAACAAACTTTTGTAGGTTTTGAATAAAAATCTGACGTGAAAAACCAGCTTAGCTACAGGTAAATTCTGACAAAATGCTGAGTAATTATCTGGGAGGGAAGGGCGTGTGCTGGCCTCTGAAGCAGTTTCCAACACCTAATACTGCTTGACGCGTTCAGTCGCATCGACTCAACATCGCTCCGCGCCCGCTCAATTGACCTTCCGTGAACGCAACGATTCTCACTTTCTGTAGACTCATATGTAGACAATTTGCCATTCTGCCTAAAAGCCCACCTCTCCAAGCTATGTGCCTTGGACTGGATGGTGCGAGTCACTTCTACAATAAATGGTATTATGCGGCGCAGATGTGGCACAGGGGAGCGCGCCGAGCATTTTTCTTAGAAAGTAAGAGCGTTGATCTTCATGTTCCAAATGTCATGGTAGCACTATTCAAGTAGACACACCACTCACAGTGCGTCTAAATAAGCGTGGCAAGTGATGTTTACTTACGTAGCTTGTGGGAGAAGAAAACCACAACCACACTCTACCCAACGTCCCGAGCGACGGCGGCGGAGATGGACTCAAGCGATGACGAGTATGTGGAGGCGATAGACGAATCCACACTGAGGGAAAGACCTCGAAGTAACCGCTCGCGCACTCCTGGCACCGTGGGCGCGAGCGATACTGGTGCCGGCTATCGATGGGAAGACGAATATCACCGAAGCTGGGATATTGTTCAGGAGGACTCTGGAGGTAGCCTCGCGACCACAATTGCGGGAATGATCGAGGAGACCAGGCGCAGACGCCTCCCCCAGGACACAAGGCCTGTTCAGCGCGGTATTATTCGCAACCTTGTGCTCATCATCGACATGAGCGCTGCAATGAACGACATGGACATGCGTCCCACGCGCCTTGCCCACGTTCTCGGTGTGGCCTCTGACTTTGTCAACGAGTTCTTCTCGCAAAACCCGATCTCGCAACTCGCCATCGTCGGCGTGCGCGATGGCCTGGCGCAGCTGATTAGTCCACTCGACGGCAACCCCGAAATGCACAAACAGAAGCTCGCCGCCTGTCGCAAGCTGTTAGGCTCCGGTGTCCCATCCCTGCAGAATGCTCTGGAAATGGCCCGTGCTGTGCTTTTCCACGTCCCACGGCACAACACCCGAGAAGTGCTGATTGTGTATGGCGCGCTAATGTCTAGTGATCCAGGCTCAATCTCGAAGACGATAGATCAGTTGGTCCAAGAAAAGGTCCGCGTCCGTGTGGTGGGGCTCGCTGCGCAGGTCGCAGTATGCCAGGAGATCGCGCGCCGCACTAATAACTCGGACCCCTCCAGCTATCGTGTCGTGTTGAACGAGCCTCACTTTCGCCAGCTGCTCTTAGAGGCGACCACTCCGCTTGCGGTCAGCCAGGCTACTGCCCGCTCGTCGTCTGTGCCGGTGCGAATGGGGTTTCCGAGCCGAACGAAACACTCAGATACGGCTACTTTGTGTGCCTGCCACTCGCACCTCACAAAACAAGGATTTACCTGCCCACAATGTCTTGCAAAGGTTTGCACTTTACCAATGGTGTGTCCCATCTGTCAGCTCACCTTAATTCTCTCAACACACCTGGCGCGCAGCTACCATCATTTGTTTCCACTCAAGAACTTCAATGCTTTAGACCCGAGTCATAATGGCGGAAACTGCTTTGGCTGTATGACCATGCTCGGTCAACATGACTATCGATATGAGTGCCCTGACTGCAAGCAACTCTTTTGCGTGGATTGCGATATCTTCTGCCACGAAACATTGCATAACTGCCCCGGCTGCGAGGTCAAGCCTATCAGCCAACTGTCGCAGCAAAATAATCAGCCAAACCCTGTATCTTGAGCATTTGAAAGACTACATTCAGGTAGAGTGTGATGAATTACAGTTGGCAGGGCATGTGTCAAAGACAATTTATCTTATGTACATCTAGGAAGGAAGCTGCATATATTAAACGATTCATTGCTCTACCCAGTGCGATCCTTTGCGCACTTGAGTGATTTTCTTCGGTGGAAGGTCCCAGCCCAGTCCACCGGAACCTACTGCTGCGCCATACCGGGGAAGAACCCACGCCTCTCGCTTGTTTGGACCCACCATTTTTGGCGCGTGAGCTCCCCCAAGCGGCTTGGAGTATGTGATCAAGGGCGACTTTGCCGCAAGCGCCGAGAGTTGCGTCTCGGTTATGGCGGTCAGCGGTCGAAGTCTGATTTTATCGCTATCATCGCTCGTGGTCAGAGAATGGTACACAACGAAATCCGGTGCTATCTTCATCACAGTATGGGGGTGGACGTATACAACGGGTCCCGGCTGCACAGTGACATATGGCACGCGAGAGACCATTTTTGAGCTCTTGGCCTCACTGTCAAATAGCGCCTGTCGCGCCGCGACCATGTCTATGTATCCAGCCGCAATTATCTGCCTCAATACTGATACTTGCAACGCAGTCGGGACACCGAGTGGCTTTGTGAGCGATGCAGTCAATGTCGCAACTGCGTCACTCTTCAAAGTAAGACTCACCAATCGCGCAAGCTGCTCGCGAAGGCTCGACAGCTCCTGCATCGCCTTCGGCCGTAACCCAAGCTTCTCGCACAGCTCCTTAGTCGGTGTCCAAGAGTATGCCGCTGCCGCAGACAGAAGTTGGAGCACATCAGCTTGCTGGTCAAGAACGGGAACATCTTTCCCTGCATCCATGAAGATGGTTTGAACCGAGAGGGCCGCTACCAAAGCAACAACATAGGGGAGACAACCGTGCTGGTTTCCAATAAGCAGCATTTTTGCATGGCGAGGGTGCAATGGAAACAAGCTCATTTGCTCCCCAAGCGGCGTTAGTTGGGCTTTAGAGTCCAATGCTCCCAGGTTTTGTAGCACTTTAATTCCGGAAGCCAGAGAGCCAGGAGGCATCGCCGTTGGAAACGGGAAGTTGAGAATATTATGTATTCCCATAGTCTTCATCTGGAGTACAAGGCCTTCGACCGGCATTCGCACAATTTCAGGGTCACCAAAACCGGGGAAGTCACGCTCGTACACGGCACTCGAGTAAAGCCTATAGCAGTGACCAGGGCCAGTGCGGCCGGCTCGTCCAGCTCGCTGATCAGCACTAGCTTTGGAAACCCAGCGGACGCTATATTTCTGGACACCAGACTGAACGTCATACACTCTCTGCTTCGCGCGACCACAGTCGATCACATAGCGGATTCCCGGAATCGTCAAAGACGTCTCTGCCACGTTGGTCGCAACAACACAAAGTCTATGCCCAGGAGGTACCGGCTTGAACACTTCAAGCTGGTCTTCCGTAGACAAGAATGAGTAAAGAGGTAAGACGTGAAGATTCTTCTCGTCATGAGCCTCATTCACGTCAGGGTCGTCCTCGGCATTCATTTCGAGGTCTGACTCTTCACCCTCATCTTCATCTTCATCTTGTTCCTCTTCGGGGCTGTTCATCGTGTCGAAGTCATCCACCCCAAACTCAACGTTTTCCTCCTCGACTGTTGAGTTGCCAGCTGAAATACGAACCTGGCTACGTTGCCGCTTTGAGGGATCAAGCTCACTAATGGCACGTTGAATTTCATCCTTTCCTGTAAGGAAAATCAGTATACCACCCTTTGGGAGCCTCTCGTGGATTCGTTTTGCTTTCTTAACAGCCTCAGTCACATAGTCAGTTGCAGTGCGTCGGCTAAAATGAGTTGCCACCGGAAACTGACGAGCTTCTACATTAACCACAGGTGGGGGTGCCTCAAAAAGACGAGAATTCATAGCAAAGTCATCTACGCGGAGAGTGGCACTCATAATTATGAGCTTCAGAGGCTCTCCGCGGTCCCGGCGAAGCTTGACCACACGAGAGAGCAGACCAATCAAGATATCCGTGTTTACACTACGCTCATGAGCTTCATCAACTACAACTGCAGTGTATTTCGATAGTAAGAGATCCGAGCTCATCTCCTTAAGAAGCACACCATCAGTCATGAGCTTGATTCTTGTTGTTGAATCGACCTTTGAGTCGAAGCGAATCTGGTAACCTACCGATGCAGCACCGTTCAACTCAGTGTTTATACGCTGGGCCATTGATACAGCAGCGACGCGGCGAGGCTGTGTGACACCGATCATTCCCTTGTTAGCATAACCATTTTCAAACAAAAACTGAGGTACCTGAGTGGTCTTACCAGAACCAGTCGAACCCGTAATTACTACCACATCGAAGTGGTTAATCGAGTCCATGATCTGCTGTTCACTCGCTACGGCCGGAAGCAAGGTCCTAACTGCGTCAATATCTGAGGTGCGCTTGACCAGTACGGGGGTGAGAGATAGCCTCGCGACCCATCCAGGCTTTTGGGTAGTCGCGAGTTCCATCTCCACAGACTCCTCGCCTGCTGTCTTGTGGAGCGTGGGTGTGTAATTTTGGGGCCGCGGCGTAGGAATTGATGTCTGATTGGCTTCGGGATCCATGGACTTTGCCCAAGCCATGAAAGATTTTCCCGCCGACTCACCTCGCCCAGAGTCTTCTCCCTCTTCCTCCTCTAAGCTATCTTCTTCTTCTTCTTCTTCTTCTTCTTCTTCTTCTTCTTCCTCTTCTTCTTCTTCCTCTTGGTCGTCCTCATCCCCCTCGTCGTTCTCATCTCTGTCATTAGATACACTCTCTGAATGCGACGAGCCATCGTCTGAATCATCCTGTCCGGTCTCGTCGCTATCAATGTCAGAGTCTGATTCCTCGCTAGATTCGTCTTCTCCTATTTTCTTCAGTAGTGAACTAGCGGCCGGTATCCCGAGCTTTTCGCGCCAACTTACTTTCGACTTGGAGGGTTTCTTCGACGGCAAGGCACCAAACCCGATCGAGCCTTGGCCAAGACCAAGGCCTCCTGGTGGCCGATGATCAACAAAAACGCTCTTTGCTTCTTTCTCGGATTCAGACGAAAGGTCTCGTGTCGCATCTGGTTCCTCACCAGAGCCGTCGCTTGTAGATGCAGAATCGTGCTCAGAGTGATCCGGCTCGGATCCATCGTCAGCATTGGAGTCGGAGGCAGCTTCAGAGTAATCGCCATCTGAGTCGGATGGTATGGCGTCCTGGAAGCTCACCGGCTTCTTCTTTTGCATATCCTTAGGCCTTGAGTCGGACTCTTCACTCGAGTCGATATCAGAGTCATCCCTTTCATAGCCATCTACCTTCGTAACTCTCGATCCTGTCCCTAGCGCACTGAGACTATGCAGCGATGCAGAATCGACCTGCTTCTGCGATTTTGCCAGCAGCCGAAGGAGCTCATCCTTCTCTTCCTTCTTGACCTGCTTGTCAATGTACTTATCTAGACGCTTTCTCTTGGCGGCATTAGCTCGCTCAGGGAAATTCATAGCCATTCTCACTCGTTTTCGTGCATCCGATTCCGGTCTTGCAAGCTCATGGAGTCGCTGCGCGCGCTCGGCATCTTCATCGCCATTGTCATGCGAAGCGTCCTCCTCACTCCGATGAAATTGTTTCTGACGTTTAGCCTTCAGAGCATTCCGCTTGGCTACACCACCAGCACGAGCCTTGTCATTAAATCTCGCGCGATATTTCGCCATAACGGATCCCTGTTTATTTTTTGTGGTTCTGAAATTTCCTAATGCTACTAACGAAACGCTCTGAGCTGGTGGCAGTTTCGTGTAACCCTGCCTTTCTCCCTCTACCCGGGTTTGTCGTGGTATTGTGTACGCCGCACGAACCCCCTTCCAGCTGGGCACGGCGGCGCCTGCTCGCGCCAGGAAAAAATCTCACCGAGCTGGAAGGTCCAAACAGCGAATCCAAGCACCTCCATTTTGTCTAAGACAGTGGTTGGCTGTGGCACATCTCCACTTCCTCAGAGATCGACGTAAGGCGGTATCTAAGGCATGCTGCGCGTCGTGCACTATGGCCCATACTCATTCGAGCCTTGGTGCCCGGGGACTGGCTACCTCGACGTCAATTCGAAGTCGCTGAAGTCCTATCGCAGCCGGGAGCCTCACTCCATATGGCAGTCCCTGCCCACTAAAACGGATGAACTCGGGAGCTATGAGCTTTATGTGTGTCGCCACTGCTTCCTCTACACGGCGAAACTAGGCGACATCGAAAAGCATGAGCCACTTTGCCGATACCGTGACGCACCTCCGGGCCGAAAGATTTATGATGAAGCAGGCTTCGAGTTTCGCGAAATTGCGGTGCCCACGGAGAACCCAGAAAACATAAAGATGTACCTTCAGTGTCTGTCGCTGTTCGGCCATCTGTTTCTTGAGACGAAATCAATCTGCTTCTCTATTGACCCCTTTTTATTCTACGTTGCTATTGACAAGGCCAGCGGGATGGCTGGTGGCTTTTTTTCCAAAGAGATACATAGCTGGTTCGACTATAATCTCGCGTGTATCGTGACGTTTCCTCCGTTCCAGAGTCGCGGGCTTGGCCAGCGCTTAATCAAGCTCTCGTATCTGCTCACACGGTTCGCCAATACGGTCGGCTCGCCGGAGAAACCGCTCAGCGAGCACGGACAGAAGGCCTACGCTTCATACTGGCGGCGGGAACTTGCGTATTTCCTGTCGCGCGCAGCAAGCCGGAAATCATCGAAAAAGCTCTCACTAGATGCAGTCGCCAAGGGGACGGGAATCGAACCACAGGATCTTGCTGCGACCATTGAAAGCAAGAATGCCTTCAAGTTAGACGAGAATGGCGAGAAGGTTCTGCTTCTACGGTCGTTAATTGAGGGAGCAAAAATACTCCCTTCCGATCCTACAAACACCACGACCGCTGAGGACTGGGCAGTCAAAGCAGAGCCTGCTTCGCCCAAGAGATCTTCGGGTGTAGCCTCACCGATTTCTGGCAACTCGTCTTCGCACCTCTTGCCGGCAACTGGAGCCATTGAAGTATCCAACAGCGTAAATAAGGGCAAAAGATCAAAGAAGGGCTCGATTTAAAAAGGTTAAAATAGAAAACCAGGCTGGTCCTGTATTCTTTCGATAGAATTTTTATTATAAAATCAGAGTTATTACTTCCTCTCAATATATATATACATGGTCACAATCCTTCATCGGCCAGAACGAGCGAAGGAGCCACATTCACACCGCGCTGGATATTAGCTGCAGAAGTTTTTGGTTATCAAGAACAGGACCATCGTAGACTGACGCAGGCGGGAGCATGGCGACGACCCTAGCAATTTTAGAGTCCTTGTCAACAACGGACAGCGCAGGTTGTGTTTCAGACCCCACTCCAGCCTGAGAGAATAGGGACTCCATACCAACAAATCTGCGCATGAATAGAGACGTCGCATCCGCGCTGCTCTCAGACGCAAACTCTTTCGCATAGCGATCCTCAAGCTTTCGAAGCGCCTCGAGGTTTGAGCCAGCTTGTTGTGCACATGTGGCCTCGTACTTCAGCATCTGATCCCACAGGCTTCGGTTGCGAGGCGACTTCGCCACGGCACGCTCGAACACAGCGCGCGCATTGACACTGTCCCCCTGCTCAAACAAGTGGGTAATGTATCTCATGGCAAACGACGGATCAGTCCCGAACTTTTCGTTGCCGAATGCCCATATCTTATCTGAGAGGTGGCGATCATCGGCCTCAAGGCCAGCAGCGGCAATGTAAAGCTCAGCAGTCGGCTGCCCAACCTGTGCAATGCACTCTGACACAACCTTGCGCGCATCCGCTTTGCCGAGCATGCGGTATGTGCAGCGCACGAGCTCGGCCCAGCCGGGCGTTGGATCAAGCTCCTCCTCAACTAGATAGGTTGCAAGACGAAGAAAGGCGGCGCGAGCCTCGTCATAATTGTTGACCTGCTCGTAGTGGTCTGCGAGCTTGAACGACAGCAAGAACGACTCCGGCATCGCTTGCGCGCCGAGTTGCCAGAATTCTGAGTTGACAGCCGATCCGGCATCGAACCAGAGAACCGGGGACCAGCGTGCACAATTCGTCGCATGCCGGTATGCAAATCGCAGGCGTTGCTTGAAATCCTCTTCCGGAAGCTCGAGCGGGTTGCCCGCCTCCCATGCGAGGTATTGTCTCCATTTTGGGGCATCGCGCAACGATGTAGCTGAGCCTTGCATGGTTGTCATATCAATATCCTTTGTAAGGGTCCGGTACGTGCGTAACACAGTCCGCGCGCGCATGTAGGCTGGCGATCTATCGTCCATGAACTTGCGGGCTGATACGCGGCTGATTCCCGTCTCAAACTGGCCGTAATTCTTCCACAACGTTTCTACGTTGCTGAGCGGTAGCGCTGATGCGCGTTTGTATGCCTTGCGGATCTCGTCCATGCGGTGCTGCTCCTCCCACTCGTTGTGGACCTCGCGAGAAGACAAGAAGTCAATGTACATCTTCCACAGCGGTCCAGCGTCTGGGTCGGCACTGACCTCTTCGAGTGCAAATTCGAATGCGGCACCGAGCTCATCGGGCGCTTGCGCACGCGTCTGCTCGATGTATAGGCTGTAGAGTCGCGGGTCAACGCTGAGGGGTAAAGCCCGCTTCATTAGCTTTTTGCGCGCCGTCTCATTGCTCTCAGCACGGATGTAGGTTGTCCATATTTCTGTGGATGCGGGCCAGATCTCCAGCGCGCTTTCGCAAAGCGCCTTTATGTCGCCTGGCGCGGCACTGGCCAGCGTCTGCTGCCACGATGCCGGGTTCCTCGCTGCCTGGCTGCGCGACATTAGAACCTCGTCCTCAGCCTCGCAAGCCTTTTGTCACCGTCTACACACGCACAGGTTTCCAGCCTTTACCAGCTTAAAACTACACAAAGCTGCCAAATAGCGCTTGGCTTGGTGATCTACAGACCTGGGGCTGGGGAGCGTCTGCTAAGGCGCGGGGAGGTCGCGGTAGTCCAGCCTTTCGCTCGGGGTAAGTAAGCACCGTCACAGAGGCAGTAGCATCCTTAAGGGCACCTTCTTCAGGGAGCAAAAAGGGACTTTCCCATTTGTTTGCAGTTGAAAATTATGGAGCTGCATGTGTGGTGTCCGCTCGGAGGGGCACCTTCGCTTGACCCTTCCTGCCTTGCCGCTGTGTGGGCGGCGACTCTGAGCGGGAAGGACGTCTCAATTGTGCCAAGCAGTAACGTGCATTTGTCGCCTACCGGGATGCTTCCCGTGCTGCTTCAGGATGAGGCGATCCCAATTAGTGGATTTATTGAGATTGCCGAGGTGCTACTTGGCGACACCGTGCTTTCAAGCCAAGAGATTGCATTACTCGCCTATTTGCAGCGACTGTCGGTGACGACGCAATGGGTGCTGTTTGTGAACAAGCCTAACTACGAAACGGTCACCCGTCCTGAGATCAGCGCCGAGATCCCATTCCCGATGCAGTATAATGCGGCGCTCCTACTCCACCGCGAGGCCGTCGCGAATCAGGGTGGTGCGGCTGCGGACCGTGCCGCTAACAAGGCTAAGGATCAGTCTGAGGCGGTGTCGAAGCTGCACGCGCAGATGCTGGCTAAGATGAATGAGCGTGAAATCGCGCGCGACCTGCCGAAGGCCGCGATCCGCCGCATGTCTCTGCTCGACGAAACGCTAAAGGTGGCCCTGCCCTTGCTAAAGGACTCCCCAGAGCAATCTCCCGCGCGCCTACTACTCGCTGCAAACCTCGTTCTCGTGAGCCTTGTTCGGCTCCCAGAGAAGCCCCTTGAGCCTATAATCCTGCAATATTCTGAAGCGGTCGCGCTGCGCGACTGGGGCCGCGCTCTGAACTACCGCGTCCACCGCATGGTTCCTGTTTCCAGTGATAAGGCCTATTCACTCACGAATGTCGTAAAGGCCTACACAGGCTACGCTCTCGGGTGGTAGAGATACTCCTTACTAGTCCTGCGTTTCTTGTGCTTAACATCGACTTTACCCCCAGCATCCAGCGCATCACTGCGCCCATGCAGTGCTAAGCACCAGTGCAAAACTGGATCTATATGTACATATGCGTTTATTACCCTTACAACATCACGGCCTGCGCGAAGTGTTAGTTTTTCCGCGGAACCTGCAGTCCCTTATATACAACATAATAGACGACAGTCGAGTCGTCTGTGACCATGGCCATGACAAGACGTGTTGCTGGCTCGATCAGCGAAAACACCTCAGCCCACTGTGCGACCGTCCACTGCGCACCGGTTCGCGACTCAAGCACAATTTCTTTAGGCGGAGGGGACGGGTCATCAGGATGGATCTTCTGGGGCGGGTATCCTTCGCAAAAGCGATAGGCTCCGCGCTCAAACGAGGTCACGTCATGCCAAAGTTGTTGGTGCACGAGGTTCGTAGCAACAAATGATGAGGACATTCCCTAGCTGGCTGAAACCACACGGGTATATGCCAACCTCTCTTCTCCAAGAATGGCACGCTCCAGCGACAGGTTCACCGTTGACCTCAGGGTGCGGGTTCATCTTGCAGCTAGTGCGTGATGTTGAATTTTGGCACACCGGTCCCCGGCTCTATTGATGCTATTCCCTTCGACACTCTCACGTCAAAATTCAAATAAAACGAATTTCCGCTCTCATACCAGATGACCTCATAAACGCAGGACCTAGCGGCTCGAGATCGCAGCACGCTGGCGGTGGGTAATTACAAGTGGAGAGTAATGCAGTTGAGTCTGCGCACGCATAGCCTAACCTCATCACTATAGCTATGTAATAGTTTGCTGAGCGCATACGCTTGCTTCCGTGGTTATTGTTTATTATTTTGTTGCTTACTCTAGTATAAGAGCTCCAATAGCGGCGATAAGGGCGCGCTAGACAGCGCGGGCGGATAGAAAGGCGTCGTCGGCGGGCCCGTCGCCGCGCACTTTTTGTTCATACCAGTGAGCTCTGCGGTTGGGGCCGCGCCCTAGCCCCTGAATCTTTGCCAGGATCCCCTCCCCTAGATCTGCGACTGCTGACTACCCCAAGACCGCCGGGAAAACTCTCTCTAGATTTCCATCATCAGTTCCCATCTAGCCATGCTGAACTTGCGATCTGTGGCTACGCTTCGGGCCCTGCGAAGCGGCCGCCTAACGGCGCTTCGCTCGGTCTCGACGGACTCGTTTGGTGCGACTGCCTCGCCCAGCGATAAGCCGGGTGCGACGGACGACGACATCAAGATCACGCTTCCGGACTACAGCTTCGAGACGTACCATCTCGATTCGAGGCCGGAGGCCGAGCTGCACCTGTCGAAGGCGCGCATCATCGAGATGTTCAAGCAGATGACAATCGTGCGCCGCATGGAGATGAGCGCAGACGCCCTGTACAAGGCCCAGCTCATCCACGGGTTCTGCCACTTGTCGATCGGCCAGGAGGCTGTTGCCATCGGCATTGAGGAGGCGGCGACCAAGGATGACACCGTGATCACGTCTTACCGCTGCCACGGCTTCGAATACGCGCGCGGCGCGACGCCAGAGGCGATCATTGCCGAGCTCCTCGGCCGCTCCACCGGTGTGTCGAAGGGCAAAGGTGGCTCTATGCACATGTACACGCCGAACTTCTTCGGCGGCAATGGTATTGTCGGTGCTCAGGTCCCGCTCGGCCTTGGCCTCGCATTCAAGCACATGTACGAGGACAACAGCCAGAACGTTTGCTTCGCGCTGTACGGTGACGGTGCCGCGAACCAGGGCCAGGTGTTCGAGTCGTACAACATGGCGAAGCTGTGGAACGTGCCAGTGATTTTCGCCTGCGAGAACAACAAGTACGGTATGGGTACGTCGGCCAGCCGCTCGTCTGCAATGACCGAGTACTACAAGCGCGGCCAGTTCATTCCGGGCATCAAGGTGAACGGCATGGATGTCCTTGCCGTCTACTCCGCCTCGAAGTTCGCGCGTGACTGGTGCACCAGCGGTAACGGCCCCATCGTCCTCGAGTACGAGACCTACCGCTACGGTGGCCACTCGATGTCCGACCCGGGCACCACGTACCGCACGCGTGAGGAGATCCAGCAGATGCGCTCGCAGCACGACACCATCAACGGTCTGAAGACGCGTATCCTCGAGCTCGGCATCGCCGACGAGGACCAGCTCAAGACGATCGAGAAGGATGCGCGCAGCTTCATCACCGAGGAGACCGCCAAGGCGCGGGCTGCCCCGGAGCCGGAGGCAACCCCGGACGTCCTTTTCGCCGACATCTACACGCCGGGCTCTGAGCCGGCCTACGTGCGTGGCCGCACTGCCGACGAGATCTACCGCTTCGACAGTCGCTAAAACGCTAGAGCTGGTTCGGACCGTTATAGCTTGCACAACCACCCTCTCCACACCCGCGCCTCTCCAATTCATTCGGAGAACCATAGACTGCGATTTTATTCTAATATAACCTGCGCTTAAATAGTAGTCAGTCACTTCGTGGACGTTCTTTAGGAAGTTCAGGCATAGAGCTCGCGAAGCCTCGTGTGCGCTGTCTTGCCATGCTCTGTGCGCTTCGCACACCGACTGGTGTGGGTTGTGTCGACCTGGCGTTCTTAGCTGAGTCATCCGGATAGCGAACCCTCCCTCTGTTCCGTTCGCGTGCTCCTAGAGTTTCTGGTGCTTTTGCGTTGTGGTATAGCCCTCCGCAAGCCGAAGAAAGCTCTTTCCCAGGACTGTCTGCGTGTGTTTCTACGCTCTGTTGTGGAAGGATGCAGCTCGAGGACCTATACGCCGATTTCATAGCGGTGTTGAGGGGCTCGGTGCACGGGCCCCGAGTGCTTGACACGCCGCTGCTGCCGTCGAACTCCAGTGCGGTGCAGGTGGCTGACGTTCTGAGCAGCCCAGAGGAGACGAGCGTCTCCGAGAAGCTCGCGGAGAAAGCGTACGAGCTCCGCCCCCGCGACGAAGGGGCGTCAGGGGCCGCCGATGTCGAGGGCCCTGCCCTGCTGTTCCACGACCTGAAGCTGGCATTCGGCCGTACGCTCGCTGGCTATCCGCAGACAGCTCCTGAGTATGACGAGCTAACCCAGTTGTTCAAGTTCGCCGTGGATCTGCTGCTCCGCGAGGCTAACCGTCTCGGGTTTGTACGTCTGCGCTCCGACGCGCCCACGGATCCGGCAGAGGCCGACGAGTATCTATTCCGCATCAGTCAAGGGTTCCAAACAATAAGCGCCGAGATTCAAGACTTCAATGGAGAGACGTTCTGGGTGACCGCGGCCAACGGCCCGCTGTTCATGAGCTCGACTAATAAGGCGCCGATTGATCCCCGCGACACTGGTGTCGCTGGCAGTGTCCACACTGTGAAACTGCTCCCTCATATTGCTCGCGCCCCTGAGTCTACCTTGGGATTCGTGTCGCCTCTTAACCCGCGGTTTCCGCAGCCGAACGCCCCGCCGACGGACCTACTTAGCCGGTTCGTGCATCCAAATGCACACGCCACTCTGCCCCCACAGTGGATCACTGGACAGGACGCATACTCCAGCTTTGCCCCGACTTCAGACTCGGCCGGCGCTGTGGTTGGCGCAGAGGATGTGGCATCGGTCTGGGTAGAAAATGCGGCAGCTGAAGATCTGCGCAAAGCGGGCCTCATGCCAGCCCCGCCGTCGTCAACTGACACTCCTGCGCCCTCCGCGGACGCAAAGCAGCTTAATGGCATTACCACCATGCAGACAAACGGTACTATTCCTCCTCTTGGTGCGGCTGTCCCTGTTGACCATTCTGCTGGTGTAACTAGCGCTGATCACCCCGTGCCAGGCAGCCCTGGCATTCCTGTGTCTTCTGGCGCTGGTCCTCCACCAACGCAATTCGGGACAGCCAGTAGCGTGGCATTCCCACCACCCGGTGTCGACGTTCCGGTTCCGGCAAGCGTTATAAACCAAATGCAAAGGCCTGGCCAGCCTGGCGCACCGGCAGAGACCGGATATGCGATACCCGGCTCGGACTCTACGTACAACTCGCCGGCGTCTCTATCTATGTCACAGTCACCAAAGCCTGAGATTACCGAAACCGTGGCCGCAGAGCCTTTGAGCGGAAGTGATCTGGAGGCCCTACTACGATGGACACCGTATAATTTTGTGGACGCAGATGAGATTGAGGCCGCGGAGACCGGTAAGGAACGCGAACTTGTAAGCCGGTTGCTTCTTGAGTTGCAATATATGCAGCGAGAACGCCTGGCTGCCCCTGGGGCGGAACTCGAGGTTGGAGAAAATGAACGGCACGT
The DNA here is from genome assembly GCA_030578495.1 of Starmerella sirachaensis. Taxonomy (NCBI): domain Eukaryota; kingdom Fungi; phylum Ascomycota; class Dipodascomycetes; order Dipodascales; family Trichomonascaceae; genus Starmerella; species Starmerella sirachaensis. The sequence goes on along the minus strand of JAJMSC010000007.1, from coordinate 151,424 downwards.
TGCACTCAAAGCGGCAAATGTGCTTGCACGTCTCGTTGACGGTGCTTCCAAGGATGCGATTTCTCTCAAGGTTGATACGAGGTTACCAGTGCTTATGCGGAACTATGCAGGATCGCTGCCTGCAGCGACGGACCCCGCGATGCTGCAAGCTCCACAGTTTGCCCAGCAGCCGCCTCAGCGCTTGCAATCGCTGGGCCTTCGAGGACAGCCCAATCCACAGCTCAGTCGCCCGTCACGACGACGATAGAATGACCATGCTGCTGCCTGTGAGCTCTAGTAAGCTTCGACATGGGCATCGGTCCTCTATCATTAGCGCGTCTCCCTCACTTTATGCACAAGGAAGATGGCTCACTCCCTGCCTCTGTATCTTATTGTTCTGTAAAATAGCCTGGGTCGCATAAAGCGACGATCCTGATAAAATAAGCACGAGAATTGATCGCGATGCGATTAGCTAGGCCCGTCACAAATATTTAAAATATTCTAATTTGGATCATTTCGTCATAAAATTAAATTAAAGGGCTAAACCTGAGCACCTGGCACGCCCCACGCCATGGACGCCAACAGAAACAGATTCAGTCCCGATACAAGGGCGAAAATTACAGTGGACGTGATCTTCATAGCGCGCGACACGCTGAGGTCTTTATAGAGCTGTCCAGACTCGAGGTGCAGATACGACTGCGAGCCCGCTGCCCTCATATCTGAGGCAGCCGGATCGATATCTTCGCGAGATTCATCCTGGCTGCTGAGCGAAATGTCCTGCTCATTTTCTGGTTGCTCGTCGTCGCTCACCACGGGAACACGCATGATATGCTCTGATGAGACAAAATAGATCAACGGCGCTGTCACAAACGGAAGCAACAGAGAAAGCACGACCTGTGATGCGTTGAGGACCGTGGCGAGGCCGCGTCGCCCGAGGAACAGGGCCATGATAAGACAAGGCGTGATTGCAAGCAGGCGGGTAATAATACGACGGATCCATGGACGGACAGACCACTCGATGAACCCCTCGCTGACCATCTGGCCGGCAAGGGTGCACACGACGCCTGCACTTTGGCCGCTGAACAACAATGCAAATGCAAAAACGGTTCCCGCGGCTGGTCCCAAAATTGATCCTAGCATCGAGTAAATGCTGAAAAGGTCCGCGTCGTAGGCGTCCTCTGATTTGTACATGGTCGCACCAGCAACAATGAGAATTGCGACATTCACAAAGAGAGCCACGGTACACAGAGATACAACAAGCTCAATGATAGTGAAGCGCATGCAGTAGTTGATGGCGTTCAAAGACGGCTGGTAATATTCGCCTTTCCCTGAGTATCTCCCATGGTCCTCGTCATACTCCTTGAGGCGCGGTTGCACGATGCCTGAACCGAGATATAACGAGTGAGGCATCACAGTGGCGCCAAGAATTGCACATGAGAGATACACCGCCTTCTGCTCTAGAAGCTGGTGTGATGGTAGGAAGCCCCGCAGTATCTCATCCGGGTGCTCGGGGTGGATCTTGGCAAGCTCCACGCAAAAACACGCAACTACAGCAGCAACCAATGCAGAAACAAAATACTCAAAGTAGCGCACCACCCATATAGGGCCGTTAGGGTCGTAGGCGGCAAGCACGACCATGACATCAACTACGGTGAGCACCACACCCACCGCTAGCGGGATATTCAACAAGATATTGAGTGCAATTGCAGTACCCACAACTTCAGCTAAGTCCGTCGCAATGATCGCAATTTCAGTGAGGATGTAGAGGGAGATGCAAAGCCAACGCGGCAGATGCTTCCTGCAGTTCTCTGCGAGATTCAACCCGGTAACAGCCCCAAGTTTCGCGCTCAAAATTTGCAGAACCACTGCAAAAGCGTTCGAAACAATGATAATGAAAAGGAGGCGGTACTCATAACTCGCGCCACCGCTGACGGCTGTGGAGTAATTTCCCGGATCCATGTACGCGACGGAGACAAGAATACCGGGCCCAAAGAACCTCATGTACTTCCGCATCGCCGCAGTCGCCTTTGAGACCCATCTTGGAGCTCTCGGCAATTGCACAGATGTCATTGACGCGATACAATACGCCAGGAAGCCTCCAAACTGATTAAGTTTAAATGAACGAGCAAGTTACGTTCCAAGGCCACTCATGTAAGCAGGGTGCGACTACCTCCTTTGGGTCGGCCGAGACTTCGCTTACCTCTATGCACGCGCGAAACAAGCAAGGGATGTGTGGAAGTAAGCCGGGGTGCGCCAGCCATTTTAAAATCCAACCGCATCACGGAGCTTTTTCCTTCAAACAGTATCATGGCGTATTTGTTTACATAGAAATAATAGAGTGAAGAAGACCAACGAACTCGCGCTATAGCCCTGGACAGTTGGCTTAAATTTCAATGTCGTCGGCAAGGCCGTGGCGCGACAAGCCGAACACACTGGCAAAGCCCGCACCGTCGAGCCGGCATCGGGTCGACAGCGCTGGTCCGCTTGTTCCTACAAATGTTGTCGGCGCTGCAACGCAGCGGTTACTCGCAACCGCGTTGTTCTTCCTACTTCAGGGTGTGAAAATAGCTGGGATCAAATCCCCACCCAGGTTCGTTTGGTACACAATTCTCGATCTGCTCTTTGTGTACTTGCTTCCTGTATTTGCAATACCTCGCCTCAATTTCAAGCCCCGGGTGGTTGCAGCACAGGGCATAGCTCTTGTGGCAATAAATTACTCAACGTTTATTAGCTCCGCCTGGATTTTATCCTCTCTATTCGCGGTGTTCAAGCTAGTGGCCTGGCTCCCCGGACTGAACCGCATTGGCGCACCGAAGCCTCAGCACGGGCTCATTACAGGTAAGTACGTTGTTGATATTCTGCCTGAGGCATCAGCACATCTCGATACCATCGCACCCCTTTGCATTGGTGACCAAAGCTCACCGGTATATCTCCGCCTGAATTTCAATGCTACTTGGCCGTCGAGCGTCAAACTAGGCAAAGCAGAGCTTGGGTCTGGTGACGAGTACTCTCCCCGAGAATTCTCGAAACGGCAAATCTCGAAACTTCCTTTTGATGCTACCGAGCAAAATATTTACCTGCCGGTGTCTGAGCCCGGGGCATACTATTTGGATGGTATTACCGATGATAAGACGGGACTACGTGTTCGCATCCAGCGGGATCGCATTGTGGTCCCCCCATGCCCTTCGGCGTCTGTGGTCTCCCTCGCACCTAGCCTAATTTGCGAAGGAACCTCGTTCACGTCAGAAGTACGAGCGGCTGGAGTCGCTCCACTGCATGTCCTCGTAGATGGTGAGTGGATAACTCTGGGGGATAGCCAAGAATGGGATGCTGTCTCTTACCTAGACCATGAAATCACTACCAATCCCAATGTTTCGGATGGCTCCGTTTCTGTATCTGTGTCGAAGATTAAGGATGGCCTTGGCAACGAGGTCGACGTTGACAGCAGCGCGGCCGTAACGGTTGTAAAAACGCCTCATGCGGCTGTCGTGCTAAACCAACGTTTGCCGCTGGTTAATGACGAGGTCAAAGCAAAGATAGATATTCAAGGCAACCAGGATGAGACGTTCAGTATTATTGTAGATGGACCCACTGGTGAAAAGGAGTACAACGTGGGATCTGCGGGACGCCGTGAGATCGCTGTTACCAAAAGCGGCCACTACGCTTTGCGTAGTGTGCATGGGAAGCTGTGCTCTGGTACTGCTGATGGCACTTTCGAAGTTTTTGTCCCGCCAGTAGTGACCATGGAGGCTAAGTTCGAGGTAGTCGAGGACACATGCGCTGGTCCCTCAGGTGTGAATGCCGAGGTCACGCTCAATGGCACTGCGCCATTCAAGATTGGCTATAGAACCATCAAGGGATCTCGGGTGATTAGCCAGAAAGTTGCTGTTCTCAACGATGCTAAAGGCAAAGTTCAGTTCAGGCCAAAGGACGTAGGCGCTTATACTTATGAGTTCACATCGGTTGAGGATGAGTATCGCCATGTATCACTCACGGGGCCTGAATTTAGGGCTTCTCAGCAGATCACTGAGCTTCCAGGAGCTCAGTTCAAGCCACTGGCTACCACCAAGCTCTGCGGGAGCTCGAAGACGTCAGTGGATGTCATGATTCGTGGTAAAGGGCCATTTAGCCTTAAGTACAACATTGATGATCAGGCCGAAGAAGTGGTTACCACTAGCAGAGCTGCCGATTCGGACCAGATAAGACTTGATCTGGACCTGAAAACAGGAACTCACTTCGTGCGGTTGATCTCCATGACTGATAGAAATGGGTGTGTGACTGACCTACATCGAGCCCGCACCCCTGATATAATTGTGCGCGAGTCACTGCCAACGATAGGCTTCGCAGTGCCAGGTGAGACCAGGTCCGCTGAGCCTTTCAATCTAAGCTTGCCTTTGACCTCAAGTCATTTAGACTACCCGGCTAGGTTAGACTATCAACTTGTCCGCAACGGAAAGGTGGTATGGACCAAGAGTACCACTTTACGAAATGCCAAGGAGACGTTGCATGTGGCAGAGCCCGGCACCTATAAGCTTGTCCATCTCGATGACGGAGTGTGTGGTGGTAATGTGGATGATTCCACCGTGATAGTAAGCTTGTATGAGCGTCCTAAGCTGGAGTACCTTGGCGACCACGACATCGCAACGTGCCACGGGTCAAGCAAGTCGGCCGTACCCCGCGAAGCCAAGATTTTGCTTATTGGTGAGGCCCCTTTCACCATCGCCCACGAACTAGTAGATCCGAAAGGTCAAAGCCATGTCACCACTTTCCAGACTCGCAAGGAATTGATGTCTTTGGAACTTGAAAGCTCTTTGGTTGGGCAGTACGATCATTTCTTGTGGATTATGGACTCACGGTATCCGGAGTTCAACCGCTCCAATATCAACCTGAAGTTCAGCCATCGTGTGTGGCCTCCAGCTGAGGCGTCATTTGCTAGCCGGATTAAGGCTAGTGCCTGTCAGGGAGGAATGGTCAGCGAGAGTCTTCCTGTAGCCTTGAAGGGCCAGGCTCCTTTCCAGCTCACTGTGCAAGTAGGATCCGAGGTCAGAACTATCAACGTCACGAACTCATTCGGGCTCGATTTGAGTCAAGAAATTGGTGCGATTTCCGGCAAGGGATCGCAGAAGATTAAGCTTCTCGACGTCATTGACGCGCACGGTTGTCGTGGGACATGCCCCAAGCACCTGAGCGAGACTCATATTAATGTGTTGAGCCGGCCCATCCCGCTCGCCCCGAAGAAGCTCGACTACTGCGTGGGAGATAAGGTGAGCTTCCCATGGCGTGGCGACGGTCAGTCGTTCAATGTGCGCTATGCTTGGCAGGGACACCCTCGTAAGGCAAGATCTCACAGCACCTTGTTTGAGAAGTATGTATCGAGCCCTGGAAATTTGACACTCCTTGAAGTCAGCGATGAGAACGGCTGCGCAAGCCCTGCTAATATCACCGCTGTCGTTCATCGGCTTCCCACTTCAACGATTACCGAAGAGTCGCACTTCAGCATTTACGCTGGCGAGGCGATTAGTCTTGGCTTTGCATTTGAGGGAACGCCTCCTTTCACATTCGAATATACCCGCAAGGTCAACGGTATCATTGAGGAACGGAATGTCGTCAAAAACATCATGGAGCACACTTATAGTATCGAGGTCGGCGATGGTGGTGAGTATGAGATCATCGCTCTTAGCGACAAGTATTGTCACAGCGAAAGATAGCTGAGATGCCTATTCTCCGTAATTTATTTTGTATTTTGTACATATGTGTGTTCTCACCTAAACCACGCCATTATAGAGGTTTAATTCATGCCTTGTGTTTTTTGATATGGCCGGCCTCGCCGCTTCCAGGGCAGCGAAGCTTTGGGTGTCAATAAATATGCGTCGTAGTTTCGGCGCTTAGTAGGGTCTGACTCCCATGGACATTTTACGAGCATTTGAAGAGACGTATAGTGAAACCTTAAGCGATCCACGGTTAACAGAACGTATTCAGACGGTGAAAGATGCGCTATATCGCCGGAGCTATATCGAAGCGTTCGGCTCAAGAGCTCACTTGGAAGCCTACGCCGTAAGGTGGTCTCCCTCTCGGGCTCTGGCGTATGCTCATATCCTAGCCTCGAAAAAACCCACAAGAGACATTTTGAGAGGCCAGAATCCCGTGAAGGCTCTCTCTATAGGCGGTGGGGCTGGTGCAGAAATCGCTGCTCTAGGACAATTCAGGCCTGCAGTAAAGCAAGTCGTTACCGTGGATATAGGCGATTGGGGGCCAGTAATCAAGCCACTGGCATCTAATCTGGGATTTTTTGATGTTGAGATGATCAATGGCGATGCACTTAGTGTCATCCCTCAATTCGCCAAGATGGACTTCAATCTGATAACATGTCTTTTTACAACGAACGAGCTGGTCGCTCAATCAAAAGCGGGTTTCATTAAACTGTTCAAAAGTTTCACACGGTGCGCGCCAGGTACCCTGCTTGTTGTCATTGAAAGCGCTGGATCGTATTCTAATGTGACAATAGGCAGGAAAGTCTTCCCTGTGCACTATCTTTTGCATCACACGTTGACAACGCCAGCACCAGCCATGTGGGATCTTATCGAGTCGACTGATTCAGAGTGGTTTCGTCTGCCGGAGGATCTAGAATATCCTCTGGAGCTGCAGAATATGCGGTATTTCCTCAGAATGTATCGGCGAAACCACAAGAAACCGTGAATCAAGGACAAGTGGCATGTGCCACGTAAATTTATCAATAATTACTATGCGATAGCTGGAGGCTCTACTGTATCACTAGTAATATTTTATAAGACCTTCATTTACAACCAACGTACACGTACACGTACACATACACACCACCTAGTACATGGGCTAAATGGCTGTCATAACCCCCCAAATAACGCCTAATCAACGATTTGGCATGGCAACGGAAGCCTCTTTGCTCGCACGAGCCTGTTTCACAAGAACACCAAGATCTTATTTTTAAATATATTAAGGTTTTGAGAATTATGCGGGTAGAACGACTTACTCGTCATCCTCCTCCTCTTCCTCCTCTTCCTCCTCGTCCTCATCAGCAGCGAGGTTGAAGAAGCGAACCTCGTAGTAGCCACGCGACGACGCAACGACACGGAGCCAGTCACGGAGGTCGTTCTTCTTAAGGAAGCGCTTGGTCAGGTACTTAGCGTACTTGCCGCTGAACGGGATGAGGCTGGTGATGGTGACCTTGTCGCCAGAAGTGGCAACAGTGATCTTGTCCTCCAGCGCACCCGTGCGGCCCTCGACCTTGATGTGCTCCTTGAGGTACTTGGCAAAGTCTCCGACCTTGATGATCTCAGCCTCGGCATTAGCCGGGGAGACATCAAGGACGACCTTCTTGGCCTGCTTGCCGCTCTTCCTAGTCTTCTGTAAAAAATGTTAGCATCAGCCTACTGCGCTTTAAAAAACGAAAAAAATGACGATTTGATGTAACCCACCGAAAGAAACACGCCCGCTAGAAGCCAACGCATTTATCAGTGAGCACAGCAAAGCGTGCTAACATACCACTGGAGCCATTAGTACTCAGACACAAATTTACCTTGTAAGTTGTTGGTTGTGTGTGTAGAGAACGGGTGCCTTGACGATTCCGAACACTAAGCGCGCTGTGAAAAATTTAAGCCACGTGATATACTAGGTTTACATAGGCCTGTGAGTCATCAGGGGTAAGCCCTAAAGCGAAAACGAGGTGCTGCCGACGAAATTTCCCTCGCGCTATTTCAAGAGGCAGGTCAAGCGTGATCCTGATCCAGTGGTCTCATTATTGCACAGATTTATCTAGTTCTGTAGGAAATTTACTCTTGTTTAGCTGTGAGTCATTTCCCGGCGCTCGATATTGCAAGGCAGACCCTTACAAATCCTCCATCCTAATAAGTCCTCCATCATGTTGCAGCCAACGCTAGAGGCCTTCAAGGCTCAAGTCGAAGAGACGCGAGAGATCAGGAGTGGCGAGACGACGTTTATCTTGTTTAAGACAATTCTTGCTGATGACTTAAACCCGCATAACACATACCTCAAGCTTGCGAAGCCGGGGTCATCTGAAGCGAAACCATCGTTCTTGCTCGAGAGCGCAATTGGTGGTGAGAAGCTCGATAGATACTCGTTCATTGGCACCAACCCCCGCAAGATCATTAAAACGGGGAAAAACACTGAGGCGGGTGAGGTAGACCCTCTCACACTTCTCGAGAAGGAGCTAGCGCAGTACAAGGTACTGAAGAACGAGGGTGTTCCCGACTTCAGCGGTGGAGCTGTTGGCTACGTTGCATACGATTGCATCAAGTATTTCGAACCTAAAACGGCAACACCACTCAAGGATCCGCTGGGTATCCCTGAGTCAATGCTGATGCTCTGCGACACTGTGGTTGCGTTCGACAATGTCTATCAGAAGATCCAGGTGATTCATAACCTACATCTCGATGACACCCTCTCTCTTGAGAAGCAATACGCAGCTGCGGAGAAGACCGTGGACGAGGTCATCAGCACCTTGAAGGGGCCAGCATATGAGGTACCGCAGGGGCCTGTCACGCCAAACGATACTTACGAGTCCAATGTTGGCCAAGAGGGTTACGAAAAGTTCGTCAGTGAGATCAAGCGACACATCAAACTTGGTGATGTGATCCAGTGTGTTCCGTCGCAGCGCGTCGTGCATCCTACCGATCTACACCCCTTCAACATCTACCGCACGCTGCGGACAGTAAATCCGAGTCCAAACATGTTCTACGTTGACTTCTTAGATTTCAATCTGATCGGTGCTAGTCCAGAGATTCTCGTAAAGATTGACAAGGGACGAGTTATTACACACCCTATAGCGGGAACGGTCAAGCGCGGGCGCACAGCTGAAGAGGATGACAAGCTTTCGAACCAACTGCTCCACTCTACTAAGGACCGATCCGAGCATGTGATGCTTGTTGACCTCGCCCGCAATGATATCAATCGCATCTGCAACCCGCTCACCAGCCAAGTAGACCATCTTATGAACCTGGAGCGCTTCTCGCACGTTACGCACCTCGTGAGCCAAGTTTCCGGAGAGCTCCGCCCCGAGTGCTCTCGATTTGATGCTTTCAGGTCGATATTCCCCGCAGGAACGGTAAGTGGCGCGCCCAAGGTCCGCGCGATGCAGTTGATCAGCGAACTTGAAGGCGTTGTGCGCGGTGCGTACGCCGGAGCGGTTGGAAGCTGGGGCTATGCGAATGACAGCATGAACACATGTATTGCGCTGCGAACCATGATGTACAAGGATGGCCAGGTGTACCTTCAGGCTGGCGGTGGAATCGTTTTTGATTCTGACCCGACTGAGGAGTACTACGAGACAGTCAATAAAATGAACGCAAACGTTCGCACGCTACAGGATGCTGAGATGTACTATGCCATGGCTGACCAAGGAGAAGGTGCAGGATTGTGCGGATCTGACGACGGTGAGGCAAGCCCGCCGAACTCTCCGGCAGGGTCTGACAGCGTGGAATAGGCGTCACGCATCTCTTGATGAAATGGTGCTTGATCTAGCCGAATCAACTGCACTCGCTATTAGAGGTATTGCATTCATAGATAAACACTCCTGTATATATACGTGTATTCGTGGTAAACTCGGAAGACAGCTGGTTGCGTACTGCCGTGGCGAAGTCTATTACTTTGAACATCAGTGAATTTCTAGATAACTTAGAGTGCAAGTAATTAGGACAGTCGTACCAGAGTCGCGTCAGCGCGGCTTTCGATTGGGGGGCTTACGGGACTCGGGCTAGCCAAACGATTCGTCTCTCTGTGCGTAGCGGTGCGTTTCAGGTTATCAGGGCTAGGTGCAGGCATACACTGGTGCTTGACATGGCGTTCTTGCCATACGATGATGTATAATCAGTGTATATATGCACAGCGACTTCACCGTTAGGGTCAGCCATAGCAACTCGTCCCTATCGCTTGCGTCGTTTGACGCTGGTCACAATGACGGTGGAGTTTGAGATTATTGAAGTTATCGATGGAGACGCAGACCATTATGATCGTTCCGCGGAATACAGCGTGGTCGAATCGAATTCAGACGCTGCGGAATACGCCCTAATTCTCGAGGAGCTCGAAGCGCCGGAGGAGGCGGAAGAGGCGATTGGGGAGGACGCTGACAGCTACGAGGATGTGGAGCCTGTTGAGCCAGAAATTCAGGAGCCCGAAAGTGACAACATCATGTTCGCCGAAAGCCCGATAGAGTTTACGTTTAAGAGCAAGCCTGTTGATTTAGCCGGCCAGCTGCACCAACGAGTGACGATAAAGGACATGTTCGGCATCGTTAGGAACAGCCTTCCGCGAATCGCGACCATCGATGACGAACTATGGTTCAACATCCAGCCGCTTGGGCTTAGCATCGGAGAGGAAAATACATATGCACGCGAGCCAACTCTTAGTGACCTACTTCTGCTGTTAGAGAACGCTGACGATAACTTTGATGAGCTCGCACACCAAACTCTGCGCGTTGAAATTCAATGCCGTGAGAGTTTCTACTCAAAATTCAGAGATCTTCTTGACAACCTTCGGCTCAGCAGCGGCGACGACCTGGCGTCATCCGACGATTCGTCTCCTGCGAAGAAGGCCCGCACTACGTAAACGCATATTTACGACTAATTGATACTTGCATTGAGCTTTAATGAGTCCATTGCTAGCTGTAAATAAATGCTTTGGCAGGAGATCTCAGCAAATCTCTTTGCGATTCTTGGCAGAGGCTTCCTATCAGCCCGCTAAACTACTCATTACTCTTTTGTCAGGGCGATCCATGTCCGCGCACGTGTGTGCTTTCTGGGTGGGTCCCACAATCTTTATTGGGGTAAGGTCCGGGGAAGCATATCGTATCATATTATCACTGGGAGTATTGTCCGTTCTGTGCAATTGGTCTCGGCATCAATCAATTGAGCAAGTGAAAAATTACGAAAAAGTTGCTTAGAGGCCTGTCTTGATGTTTTCACGACTTACTGAGGCAGCTAAGGTGAAGCGCCAAGTCTCACCACTCGAGACAGAGCTTGAGGCCTTGCAGAAGGAACATGATGCTTGTCTTATAAGCTTCAACCACGCGCGAAAATCGCTTGCAAAGCTTCGCGATAATGGAATGCTGATGGCCAGGTTTTTGGCCGTTCAGCAGCCTATCATTGACGATATAAATTGCAAGGACACCAGTGCCGAGAAGGAGAAGATCCGCGCAATTGAGCAGGAACTTCGTCATGACTTTGGCGAGTATTTCTTTGGCCAACCCGAGTCAGAGGTAGACTGCCTTGCCGGTATGATGGATACCCTCGACGTAATGATGGAGGATGGTGAAATGGAACAGCGGTGGCTACAACAAGTGGATAGCGAGATAGCCAGTATTCAAGCAGAGCTGCTCTCCTACTCGGAGGAAGCTACTAGCGAGTTTTTAAACTCAATTGAATCTTAGAATGTCGCCGCACCGCTCACATGTCAGCAGAGTGCTTATGTTCATGCTTCGCTGCAATGCCTTACCGTTAGGATTGTCGTTTGGGCATTTATAAATCATCGTCTATATAGCATTAGTACGACTTATAAGTAAAGCCGAGCTCGAACCCAGGACTTTGTAGGTCAGCGCATCAAATCGCCTTGAATGCTGACCCGAGTAGATTAGCCCTAGTTTTGACGCGCTTCCTTCTCTTCGCACCCCCGCGCATGGATGCTTGAAAACCTTGTCACGCGAAGGAGCTTAAATATGCCCTTACCCATAACATGTACCTTAACGTACCGCCACAGCTCGCGAAGTTGTAAGTGTGTTGACGGCCTGTCCTCCCGGTAGACTGCGGGCATAGACGACGTGAGCACCATGAGACGCCCCGATTTGCGGATCAGGGTGCAGCTCACCGTCTCGGTAAGTCTCTTCACGCTGATATGTATTGTGTCACTTGCCGTGGCCATATACAACTTGTCACGAAGTACCTTACTGAATTTACAGAAGGGAAACCTGGATTTGAACTGTCGGATGCGACGCGATGAATGTCGGCAAGAGATCCAGGACACGTACGAGACTTACTACCGTCTTTCTTATTCGAGTCCGGTCCTGGAGTTTTACTCGGCCACCGCAGATGCTGACCAGTTCGACGCGGCAGCATCTCTTCTCCATGACTCGTTTGGACCGGATCGAATTCTCCAGCTTTTATTCTACTCGGCGAACGGTACTGGTCTGGTAGAGATCGATAGTAAGTCGGTCAATACCCATGATATCCCGAGCTCGTTACTACCAGTCGCGAACTCGTCACCCTCGCTCAATCGCACCCTTGAGAAGATTGTTAACAACTCGGGCTTGCTCCTTGGGCCTGTAGATGTTGCTGGCTCTATTGCTGGCACAAAATATCTCCTGTCTCTTTCGTTGCCGATCTTCAGCGATGAAGACTATGCTAGATCCCCGAACGGATTAGAGGTAAAATCAGCAATTGGATACGCCACGTTTATATTCAGTGGGGCGAAACTAGAGCGCGTGTTATCAGCGGTCTCACTAAATTCGGCAGAGAGCGAAATAGGGTCTGCTGCTCTCTGTGCTGCCAACAAAAATGTCACAGAGCTCCACCAGCTTATTCCCTTCAATGATAACATCACCATCCTTGATTTTAACTCAAGTCAAAAACAGGAGGGGAGTAGTTTGCCGGGGTCGCTTCTAGCCGATGATTCAGGCAATCTCATGTCTGCGTCAGATATGGTCGTCCAGATCCCTGAGAAAATGGCAACCACGCTCAGAGATGGTAAACTCCCCGTAGCGGAGGTGGACAAGGGCCCCGAAAAATCGATGATATCGATCGCGCAGTTCGAATTTCTTGGGCGCACATTCTACGTTACAGTTCTTCAGGCCCACCATGGAGTGTGCGCGATGCCGCACGCTTTGCGCAATAGCGTCATCATCTCGAGCTGCTGTGTGGCGTTTGGTATGATCCTATCCACGTTTCTGTTCGTCAGTTTCGGTGCCCGGCAGATTCTTAGGCTTAAAATGTCAGCAACCTACGAGCGGCCGGCTCCGTTCAAATGGCGGTTCTTGCCGCTTCCGTGGTGGCTACGCCCTGCTAACAGCATTGTTCCGATTGAGAAAGCTGACAGCGAATCCGAGTACCAGGTCCCGGAGAAGGTCCCATTGCGGAAACACGTCCGTGATGAACTTGATGATATCACCGATAGGTTCAATACAATGAGCGACGAGCTTTCACGTCAATATGCTAAGCTAGAATCGCGGGTAAAATCCAGGAAGGCCGAAATAGAGCAGGCTCGGGAGGCAGCCGATGTAGCAAATGCCGCGAAGTCCCACTTCTTGGCTCGTGTGACCCACGAACTTCGTACTCCGCTTAATGGCATCATCGGCAGTGCTCTTCTTTGTTTAGAAGAGGATAACATCGACAACATTCACAAGTCTTTGCGGACTATCTTCAAGTGTGGTGAGCTTTTGCTCCATCTGATGACGGATCTGCTGAGCTTCAGCCAGAATGAGGTCGAGAACCTGGAGCTCGAAATGCGTGAACTCACTGTTCCAGAAATCACATCGCAACTTACGGCAATCTTCACAGAGCAGTGCGCGGCCAAGAAAATCCACCTGACCGTAGAGTCCGATCCTGAGTTGGACAATATGGTGTTTAGTGGTGACACGAACCGAATTCTGCAGGTTATTTTCAACTTGATGTCCAACGGTATCAAATTTACCCCTGAGGGAGGTCACGTTGTATCCAAGGCAATGCTATTGCCCGGCGATTCGGACGATACTCGGCGCCTTGCTTTCCTCGTCAAGGATGACGGGCCCGGAATTGCCCCTGATATGCAGGCTCGTGTGTTTGAAGCATTCGTCCAGGGAGACATAAGCTCCCAGGTCAAAAAAGCCGGAGTAGGTTTGGGGCTCTCAATTTGTCGTCAGCTTGCCGAGCGAATGCATGGCACGATTGTACTTCACTCTGAACTAAACGAAGGGTCGACGTTCACGTTTACCGTTCCTCTCCGCTTCCGCATGATTGAGCACACTGAAAAGGACTCGCCACCTAAGTCTGTAAGCGAGTCCTTGGACAACGTGTCTCCCACCGCGGGAATTCGTAGCAACCGGAACAGTGCTCTGAACTCCCCAAAAATTCTCCCTGATGATGGTAATAGCCCATCGAACAAGCAGTTGACATCATCAACGAGTCAAAGTGCAGCAACTGAGGCTAATGACGGCAGTCCAAGAACCCCATCACCGCCTCCCTCGCCACGTAATGAGCGCAGGCGGAGGTTCGGCCTCCGTAGCTTGTCTTCGGACAATATATTCAAGTCACGACGAACTCCTTCAAACCCACCTCCGCCAGCATCTGCTAGGCGCCTCGATCCTGCGTCAGAGGAGAATACTCCAATAGCTCGTGCTATTCCAACGGTAAGGAAGTCGATCCTTCCCGATGCACATAATGTCCCGGCCCCTCCTATTCGCCCAGCTATGACGACTGGCAAAAGCTTCGCTGAGCATCCACCTTCGCACCTCAAGATCCTTGTTGTGGATGACAACTCAGTGAATCAAGAGGTCATGCTGCGGATGCTGAACCTGGAAGGCCTCAAAACGATTGAGGTCGCGAATGACGGTCTGGATGCTGTCAACAAGGTGAAGGCCTCAATTTCCGAAAAGAACGAGTTTGATGTCATCTTCATGGATGTTCAAATGCCGAATATGGATGGTCGCCAGGCTACACGCGTGATCCGCACCGAGCTGAACTCGAGTGTACCGATTGTTGCGGTGTCGGCATTCGCGAACGAGAAAAATGCTGATGATTGCTTATCTGCAGGGATGACCCTTTTCTTATCGAAGCCGTTGAGACGGCCGCACTTGCGACAAATTCTCAGGAACCTTGCAGATATCGCTAGTGACCCGTTACATATACCTGGCCAGGATGAGGATGCCTCAGCACCACCTCTGCCCAAACTCCCCAGCTTCTCATCTAATTCAGGGGCAGACTAATGTTTATTTATTCGATTTATTTAATGGTTTATGACACCTGTATTGTTTTGGTCACAATTGTGCGGAGCAGTCAACGGATACCTGCGATGACAAAGGCTGGTTACTAGGGCCATGAGCGGAACTTGATGTTATCTTTTGCTATGCGCAATGAGCACTCATTAGATTATTGGTCTAATAAAAAAATGCCTTTAGGCCACATCCAATTTAGCTGCAGCTCGCAATTGCGAAGAACGCGAAAATGGAGCGGCAGTACGAACTCGACTGTGTTACTGCCATTATCATTAGGTAACCCTTACACCACATCTTGAGTTCGTGGGGCGGTGGTTTTCATCAGCTACTATGAACGGCCAGACGCCCACGATCGTGGTCCTCCGCGAGGGCACGGATGCCGCGCAAGGTAAAGGACAGACAATCAGCAATATTAATGCGTGTATCGCGGTGCAGGACATCTTGCGACCCACGCTAGGCCCGATGGGGTCGGATGTGCTGGTTGTGGACGCCAAGGGTGAAGCCACGATATCAAACGACGGCGCCACCATCCTGCGGCTACTTGACGTCGTGCACCCGGCTGCCACGCTGATGGTGGACATTTCGCGAGCGCAGGACGCCGAAGTTGGCGACGGCACGTCGTCGGTGACGATCATTGCCGGCCAGCTTCTGAAAGAGGCGAAATCGTTTGTCGAGGACAATGTTCCGGTTCAGAGTATCATCAAGGGGTACCGAAAGGCTCTCTCGGAGGGTACGGGCTTCCTGAAGAACATCAGCGCTGATGTGGAGCCTCTCGCGAACAATGGTGAGCTGCTGCGCCGCGTCGCGCAGACCGCGATGAGCTCGAAGATTGTTGCGCAGAACGGCGAGTTCTTCGCTAACATGGTAGTTGAGGCTGTCCTCTCACTCGACCGCAGCGGCTCTGCCGTGGATGAGTCGCTGATTGGCGTGAAGAAGGTTGTAGGTGGCGGCGTCGAGGATTCGTTCCTTGTTCAAGGCACCGCTTTCAAGAAGACGTTCAGCTACGCGGGCTTTGAGCAGCAGCCAAAGCGCCTTGAGAACCCTAAGATTGCTGCGCTCGATGTAGAACTCGAGCTCAAAGCGGAAAAGGATAACGCAGAGGTCCGTGTCTCGAAGGTGAGCGAATACCAGGCAATTGTCGACGCAGAGTGGCAGATCATTATCACGAAACTCGAGGAGATCGTGAAGGCGGGAGCAAACGTTGTTCTCTCCAAGCTTCCAATTGGCGACCTAGCTACACAGTACTTCGCGGACCGCGGCGTATTCTGCGCGGGTCGCGTCGCTGCCGAGGACATGAGCCGCGTCATTGCTGCCACCGGCGCGCGGCTGCAGAGCACGACGTCTAACATCAGCGCTGAAGATCTTGGAACCTGTGGACTGTTTGAGGAGCGCCAGATTGGTAATGAGCGGTTCAACCTATTCACGGAGGCGCCAGAAGCACGTACTGCCACACTTGTCCTTCGCGGCGGCTCGGATCAGTTCATTGCTGAGGTCGAGCGCTCGCTGCACGACGCCATCATGGTCGTGAAGCGTGCTGGCCAGGCCGGATCCGTAGTCGCCGGCGGCGGTGCTGCCGAAATGGCGGTGTCGAAGCATCTGCGCGATTTCGCGAAGCGCATCCCTGGTAGAGAGCAGATGATTATTACTGCGTATGCCCGCGCACTTGAGGTCATTCCGCGTCAGCTGTGCGAAAACGCCGGCTTCGACAGCGTGGACTTCCTTAATCTCCTCCGCATGAAACATTACAAGGGCGAGCGCTGGGCCGGAGTGAACTTTAAGACAGAGAACGTCGCTGATAACTATGAGAACTTCGTGTGGGAGCCGACGCTCGTGAAGGTCAATGCCTTACAGTCCGCAACTGAGGCCGCGGCTATCATCCTATCTATTGATGAGACGGTAAAGAACAAGGAGACTCAGGGCCCTCCTATGTGAACCCTCTCTACACCTCGATCCCCCGCAATCAATCTATGACCTATGGAAACTCTTAAAAGCTTAGGAGAAGCCTCCCACTGGCGGCCCTTACACATAATAACTCCGAAATCTACTTTTGCTGTCTTTCCAACTGGCCAGCTAAGCCCCTAGCTCAGCATTTGCGAATAAATACAATTTTAACGATATAAAAGCGAACAAAGCCAACACTACTCACCGTCGGCGCCCATCGAGCAGTAACGAAGGCCCAAGCGGCACGAGATCAGCCAAATGGTTATCTGCGACAGGCTCTGAAGTAAAAGCCCGCCCGCGATGTATCAATGTATTCCTCCCTACAGTTGTAAACCCTTCTCCTCGAGCTCGTGTTGTAGTAGCGCGAATCGCGAGGCGCTCTTATCCATGAGCCCGTGCCCTACCCATGCCTCCTGAACCTTGCTTCAACCGCTGGCTAACCAGTGGGAGCTGTGCCTATAGAGATGACGCAGCGGAACTTTTCGCGATCCTCTCTCATCCGCCCAGCGAGCGTTGCGACATGTACGTCACTGGAGCTGCTCGCAGGAGCTTAACGACGTCAGTCTTCTACGCTACGGCGGTTATTAGTGTACTTACCGTGACGGCGCCGGCTCTCATCCCGTGCCCGGTGAGCCACGGCGTGGGCGCTGATGCCCCGGAGCTCACGCAGAAGGAGCGTCCTCGCAGAGCAGAGTGAGTCACTGGCTTTGCCGCCGCCATCGGCGCAGACAAAAGGAATGAAAAATCACTGAAAAGGCCAGAGAGCGCGCGCGAGCTATCATGAAGGCTCACGGCCGCCCTCGAGGGACCTCAGTGCCACGATGATATTTATCAGGCGACGACGTGAAAAATCTTGCTCTCGCCCATTTAGTGCTCTACGACTCGCCTTGGCCCATAGCTTTGTACATTTCTGGGCCGAGCAGCTGGGGGTAGAGCACATCTGTACATGCCCGTTCTATGCTATGTATTTATTTCGAATTTATGTCCAGTTTTAACAGAAGCAGATGAAGTTGCTTGTCACACATCGAGCGCCATCACGAAGGAGTCAGCAGAGCCCTGGCCTTGTCCTTTAGCGGTTCGCGCCTGTGAAGACAATGACGGATGCCCGGGAGCGGCATCGTAGCGCACAGATAGTCGATAACAAGGGCACCCTATCACACACGTTCACAGTCCAAGCAAGGATGGTCTTACGCGGCCCAGACGTCGACCTCGCCGGATGAGCGGCCCGTAACAAGATACCCCTTCATGTAGCGGGCGGCAGTAACGACTGATGAGCCAGTTGCGCTTGTCCTGTGTTCGCCGGTCGATCGCGAAATCACACGTACGCCGCTCTCGCCATTAACAGACGCCACAATCTTAGCAGTATCGAAGCCGAGCGAATTGATCCCGGCTGGGAACGCCTGGGCGCTGCTTATGGCGCCGCTGCGGAGGTCCCAGATGCGCATGCTTCCGTCGGCGCCGCCGCTTGCCATTTGCAGACCCGAGAACCGCAGCGCGGTGACGGCGCCAGTGTGGCCCCCGACGAGCTCGCGCTGTGGCCCACGCCTTGACGGCGTCCTCAGGTCCCATAGGCGCACGATTCCGTCAGTTGTGCCTGTCGCAAGCGCGGAACCCATGTGCTGGAGAGAGCATACCGTGCCGAACTCGAAGAAGTCGAGAGTCTCCACGCATTTCGCGGCGCGTTCGTCCCACACGCGAACAGTCTTGTCGGTGGACGAGGATACCAACGTGTCGCCATCATGGTCTAGAGAGATGATCTCATCTAGATGGCCCGTGAGAGCTGTCGAGTCTTGCTCAGCGTGCCACACGAGAATTCGCGAGCCCGCGCCAGCGGCCACGGTGGGTTCCGCACCCTGAACGACCAAGGCATTCACGCGGTCGCCATTTGTGCCAGGCAGCATACGGCATTCGTCATTAGTGAGGCCCCTTACTTCTACGGAGCCAGCAATAGCAACCGCAAGCGAGCCAAACGGGGAGTTGAAATCAATGGCACTGACACCCATCTCTTCTGCACTCGCATCAGATGGCAGCGTATATGAGGACGTCGACGAGAACGACGACGGAGACGGAGAGTCAGAGACTTCCCTTGCGGTGGCCTTGTTAGCCCGTGGCGACTGGGCAAACTGCTTGATCCGCTCACCAGGGGGGTAGAAATGCTGGAGTGTGGGCTCAGACGAAGACGCCTGGTCAGCTTCGGCATTCGCCATGCGCTCGAACGCGAACTTCCGCATCGCTTTCAGCTCGGCAATGCGCTCGTCGATTTCCATGAGCTCGCTTGCCGCCATTTCCTTGCGAACGCTGAGAGCCAGCTCAGGTTCGAGTGATGTGGTGGAGCCCGAGGGGACGGTGACGGCATAATTCTGAAACAGTGAGAATTGGGCACGCGGCGGGGGCACGTCCTCGAGGAGCTCCGCCGCGATTTGCGGCGCTCGCAGCGGACTTATCCGAGCCACACTACTGAACAGTGCCTGCGTGGGCGTGTTTTCTTTGATTTTTGATGCGACAAGCCGCTTGCGGTAGCTCACGACGTCCGACATAGCGCGGTGGTACGCCCCAGGGTTCGCAATCGACGCCTGGTCCCCCGACAGCACCGCCGACGCAGCGACTGCGACGCTACGCGAGAGTCTTGTCACATTGCGATTTGTTGCGGTGACAACGCTGGAAAACGATGGCGTATCTTCTTCCATCGTCTCCCTGCACGGCACACACTCACCAGGACGCGCGGTAAATAGGCACACTCACCCGCACCCTCACCAGACCGTTGGCTTAGTGAGAGTTTAGGGTGGGCCACCGCGCGGGATACGCGCTCGAGTGGGCAGCGAGGGTGCGCCGCTCGTTCCTGCTTGAGACTTATTTTTCTAGTTCGCTAGCGATGAAAAAGCTCTACAATTGAGCGTGTCAGGAGATTGTCCGGGAAAGTATCTACGTTACAACACATGTAAGAAAATAGTTAAAGCCTAGTACGGTGATAGGATAGGAGTGGGAGAAGAAATTAGCTGTATCTGTGGCGGCGCGGCATCGGGGTGCGCCATTGATCCGGGCTATCAGTGAATGGGTAGGCAGGGACCTTTGCTGGAGGGAAGCTCGAATCGCATTCGAGTGCTTCGACAAGCATCTTGCGTTTGCGGCCACGGCGCAGCGCGTCTTCGTCGGACTCGGACTCTGAGTCCGAATCCGAGCTCGACCCAGATCCCGAATCCGAGTCTGAGGATGAGTCTGAATCTGAGGATGAGGATGAGTCTGAGTCTTCAGAGTCCGACGAAGAGGATGAGGAGGATGAGGCGCTGTCTGCGCTAGACTGGCCTTGGCTCGGGTCGAGAAGACCGTCATCCGAGCCTGACTGCGGTGAGTCCGATGTTTCCTTGCGTTTCTCGTTATATGGAGGAGGTGGCGAGCCGAGATTCGGCTTGGTCTCGGTGGGTGGAAACGCCATTGCAGTTACGAGCATGCCGCGAATCATAGGGTCCATCTCTTCCTCCCTCATCTCAGCGAGCTCGCTCCACTTCAAGCTGTCTGAGAGGGACTTCATGAGCCGCATGCGAGTTTCCGATGTCCGCGGGTCGTTGCCCGGCAATCGCTCGCGGAGCTTCCGGCGGAATATCTGAACTTTCGAGATCGCCGCGCCGTACTGGCGGTCTGCAACGTGCGCCGCGAGCTCGTCCAGGACCCGCCGAGAAAGGCGAGGTGCAGCAGAGCCCGTGGAAACCATAATCTTCAACGGGCCCTGTTCGAAATTCGCGCCAAAGTAGAAGTCGCACAGCGGCGGGACGTCTGCGACATTCACAGGGATATTGCGCTCGCGGCTCTGCCCTGCAATCTCCCGCGACACCTCGTGGTCATCTAGTGCAGTGAGAACGAGCGACCATTTCCTGCTTTCGATATCTTCAGCCGCATAAGGCCGCTTCGTCCACTCAAGTTTCCCACTCTTTGCGAGCCCCTGGATGTACGGAGTGGCACCCGGCGCTACTAAGACCACATCTGCACCCGCAGGGACGAGTTTACGCACGCGGGTCTCGGCAACCTCTCCACCACCTACCAAAAGCACTGGCTTGTCCTGCAAAACCCACGCCAACGGAAGGCTCATGCGTTTGTCAGAAGGCTTCTGCCTCCACCCCTTCCCATACGGTGGTGCGGCGCAGCTTGCGTGCTCGACTCAATGACCAAATTGAGAGGAACCGTGTGGCATATTCTGTGAGTGTTGGGGATGTAAACCGGCAGAAATCCAACCATTGTCGTTATAAAAATTTAGCTTGTTTATAGCTGGCATCCTTTAGCGCGCCAAGAGGTAAAAAAAGGCGATGGCAGAATAAAATAAGGCCGCTCGAACCAGCAAGATTAATTGTCTTGAGTACCAAACTAAATAGAACTGCTCTGAGTATGCATGCATATAACAACGCGAGTAGCACGTTTGTCGGGGACCAAAAACCCCGGGCGGCTCCCTGTCCCCTCTCGCCTTGCTGCTGGTGTATTATTAAACGGTGAGCGCCTAACCATAACCGCTACCGCTATACCTTGCGTAGCGCCGTTGGAGAGCAGCCGTGTAAATGGGACGAGTTCTCGCTGTGTCGAACCGCTTGCCGGTCACAGTGACGAAGCGCTCGGCTTGTGACTCTGTGGAGAACCTGACTCTCGACGATGACAAGTCGGGGTCCTCGTCGTACGTCTACAAGATGAGCAGTGGTGGGCTTGTTTCGGCGCTCAGCGCGCTAGGCGGCCTACAGTGGCTCGGATGGAGCGGGATACATGTCCCGGACTCGGATAAGGAAGAGGTCCGGCATCATCTCGAGACTCAGTACAATTGCACGCCGATCTTTCTTAGCGAGGAGGTGGCCGACATGTATTATAACGGCTTCTCTAACTCAATCCTGTGGCCATTATTCCACTATCACCCGTCTGAGATGAATTTTGATGACGACTGGTGGGAGGCGTACACTCTGGCCAACCGGGTGTTCGCGCGCACGGTTGCGCAGGTGTGGCAGCCAGGCGACCTCATCTGGGTCCACGACTATCATCTAATGATTCTGCCGGCAATGATCCGAGAGGAGATTCAGGAGAAGCACGGGGCTGTTGACGTAGAGATTGCCTTCTTTTTGCATACCCCGTTTCCGACGTCAGAGATCTACCGTGTGCTGCCCGTTCGCCGCGAGGTGCTGCTCGGCGTGCTCCAAAGCGATCTCATTGGATTCCACACCTATGACTATGTGCGGCACTTTCTGAGCAGTGTTTCTTCGCTGCTCAAACTGGAAACGACTCCAGTCGGCGTCCAGTTCGACCGGTTTGTGAGTGTCGGAGTGTTCCCCATTGGAACCGACCCCGAGCGGTTCTTGCATGGGTTGGAGAAGCCGAATGTCGTGAAGCGCATCGCGCATCTCCGCGAGAAGTTTAAGGGCATCAAAATCTTCCTTGGCGTTGACCGGCTCGACTACATTAAGGGCCTTCCACACAAGCTATCGGCGTTCGACATTTTCCTCACGGAGCACCCAGAGTGGATCGGGAAGTGCATCCTTGTCCAAGTCGCCGTTCCCTCTCGCCAAGACGTAGAGGAGTACCAAAATCTCCGAGCTGTCGTAAACGAGCTGGTGGGCCGCGTGAACGGCAAGTTCGGCTCGGCCGAGTTCACCCCAGTCCACTTCATGCATCGCAGCCTGGATTTCGACGAGCTGATTGCCCTTTATAATGTCAGCGATGTGTGCGTGGTATCCTCGACGCGTGATGGTATGAACTTGGTTGCGTACGAGTACATTGCGTGCCAGCGTGAGCAGAAGGGGCAGCTCATCCTGTCCGAGTTTACTGGCGCGGCGCAATCGCTTAACGGCTCCATCATTGTCAACCCCTGGAACATGGAGGAGATGAGTGATGCGTTCAACCGGTCGCTAACCATGTCGCCGGAAAAGCAGACGGAGAACAACACACTGCTATTCAAGTATGTCATGAAGTTCACAACGAAATACTGGGGTCACAATATCGTCACGGAAATGAAGCGGATCGCGAACGAACGCAAACGAAGTGAGGAAAGTAAGGCCGTCGACGACCACCCTGCGCATAACTCGGATCTCGGAGACAAGGAGGCGGCGAAGGAGGCCACTCGCGTCGCCATAGAAGGCGCGAACCCTTATTCAGAAAGCTCCTCTAACGACGGTTCGGATGAGGCCTCGAAGGAGTCGTCGCAGCAGCCGCAGTCATAGCAATAGCCACAAAAACCACCTCGCGCATTCTAGAAATAGTTAACATTTTTGCACTACCCCGTCTTTGTGAGACTTATCTTCTTTTGTCTGTTGCGTTTTCAATATTCAACAGTCGTACTCACCTCGTCCGTACTGCATGGTGCTACACAAGCGAGGCCCCTTGCGTGTAAGGTCTAAACCTTCGCGAAGCAAGCCATGACGTAGACGCTGGTGTCGATAATATCTCATCAATTCTAGATACTACATTAGATCATTCAGGTCGTCCGCTATGTACTCTAAATAATCATCAAACTGGCAGCAGAGATATGAGGACGAGCCGGAGGTCGACCCATAGTTTCGTGGCCCATGCCTTGAGCCAGATCCACGCTCCACCGCGCTTGTTCGTGACATAGATTGTGTTAGCGCAATACTCTGCCATGACGACGAACTGGCGCTTAATGCCGAGTGGGGACCCGAGGGTCTCATCAAGATACCGTACAAGGTCGTTTGTCTTAAGAATGAGGAGAACAACCGGAGGCATGTTCCGCAGCATCCGCATGACCTGCGACGCCAGGCCATCATCCTCTTGAAGTTGCTGCTGCATATGTGCAATCTCGTCAGCGCTGCGCGGCTTGCGCATGACGGAGCCGTCCATGGCGTTCGTGAAATCTCGGCCCGTTATTGCCGCAGCGAAGACCTTAAAGTCCTCGTCATCTATGCCGGCGAACTCATGTGCATACTTGCGCATTTTATCCACGTCTCCATCCATGAGAGCAAGCCAGAAATGTGCGTACGATACGCGGATTGGCGTCGCGATATACCGGTAGAGTCCGTGGTCGTAGAGCACGACCTCAAAGCCGTGCTTATTGTTGGCCGTGCGCGGCCGTGGAATAATGGCAATGTTACCACCGTGCGGGTCGCAGTGCAGGCCAACGCCCGGAGTGAAAATCATCTCATTGAAGATGTTCGCGAAGCATAGCGACAGGTCAGCTCGGTCAATGCCGGCTGCATCGAGCTTCTCCAAGTCGTCTGGCCGGAAGCCGCGCAGAAATTCCATGCACAACACGCGTGGCTTCGCCCAGTACACATCAGGAATGCGTAGAGCCGTATTCTTGAAAAGCGGAGCAAAGTGCTTCCTTGTGCTCTCTGCGTTCTCTGCCTCTTTGGTGAAGTCGAGCTCTGTGAATATAGACCGCTTCATCTCATCAGACAGCCACGTCAATGGGTACTCTGGGAAAAAGTAGTCCACGAGCTGGAACACCTTCTCCGTGAGCCTGACATCTAGAGGCACATAACGCCTCAGTCCAGGATGCTGGACCTTGACTGCTACCTCCTGGCCGCTACCACGCAGCTTAGCGTGGTGGACCTGCGCGAGAGAGGCAGTGCCAATCGGCTCAGTATCAAACTCCTCGAACAGATCTTCAATGCTGCTTCCCATATCCTCCAAAAGAAGTTCTTCTACGCTGGCCGGAGACGACACCGGACCCTTGTCCTGCAGCGCGATCATGGGCTGCGTCCACTCCGGCGGAAAAATGTACGTGAGGGCCGAAATATGCTGGCCGAGCTTGATAAATATGCCACCGTTACGCTCCAGAGCGTCTCGGGTAATAAGTGCGCACTTCGTGTGGCATTGTCGTAAGGCCTCTTGTCTCGCATCATCTGATGCGTACTGCGCCTTCAGCGTGGCTCGGTATGCCCACACGCACCTGGAGAGCGCAAATGCGACAGTAGAGCTGCGCTGGATAGCGTGCGCGGTGAAATCCACATCATCGCGCACTGAGGCCGAAGTGGCGTAGAGACTCAGCCCTAGAAGGGAAGCTCCGCCCAGGAAAACCCAGCCTCGACGGGTTCTTTGTGGGTATAGAGACGGCACTGCGTGTGCATAGTGCCTAGACGACTGTTTCAGCGGCCGGATGAGCGTGCCCGCGCACGTAGCCCACAACATGTGCCAGACAGTGTGCGTCCAAACGAGCCATACCTGTGCGGTATAATCCGTGTGACCCCGGCAGATCCAGGGTTCAGGGTCTGAGACACACCTGCCGCGGCTAGCGGCCGTTACATAGCGTAAGGCCTGGTGACCGAAGTGTGCGCCGCGCCCAACGTCCGCGTCAATTCTGCCTTAATGGTAGGTAAGAAAATATAATATCACAATAAATATTAGTCCCAGTCACCATCAAATTCCTTCGAGAACTCGTCGAGATCAAGGTTTTCGTCGCGCTTCCGCTTCTTCGAGATGTGTTGAGCTTCCTGCTCTGGCTGGGGTGCGTCATGTTTACCGTCCTCCGTATTTTCTTCAATCTCAGCGGCAGCATTAGCCTCCGCATCGTCTTCGACAGCATTCTCTATCTCCTCGACCACCGCGACGTCGTCGTCGTTGGGGAAGCTCTCGGCCTCCTCAACGTCCTCCTTCGCTTGGGCGTTTGCCGGCTCTTCAGCGAAATCGTCGACGGCTGCCTCATCCACAGGCTCCTCATCCAGCTCTTCATCGGACAGGAACTCTTTGAGTTCCTCGTTCATCTCGTCCCAATTCAGCTCCCCGCGCGTTAGAGACCTAACGAATCCCTCTGCGATATTCTTGTCCATCTCATCATCACTGTCGTTTGGCGCCGATGTGTCCTGTTTAATAGGATCGGCCACGCTCATGAGATACGGCTTCTCGGGCACGCGCTGCCAGTGCTCGAGGCACGCGAAGACCCACTCCACGCGAACAACGGCCTTGTGATGGCCAGCAGCGAGCCGTGCCTTCGTTGTGCCCGAGGTTTTCGCAACAACGTGGGTGACTGCGGGTAGATAGTCCGAAACAACAATGGCTCCGAACGAGCGCACCCACTGCACGATGTCGGCGTTGTCTAGGTCCGTGCCGAGGGGGAAGAACCCACTGAATAGGATTACGCACCCGTCAAACACCAGTGACTTCAGCGCCGGAAGCAGCTTTCCCACGTCTGCTGGGAGATTTTCGTCGTGCTTCCTGTAGAACTGCGTATGCAGGCGGTCGAGCGCCTTCTGCACTGTTTCTAGCTCGACGTCATCGGCGGCAGCCTGCTCAGCCTGCGTCGAGTCATCAGCGACCTGGTCAGGGGTGACAAGACCGTCGCGTTTCGGAAGGAACTGTGAGTTGATGTCGCCAGTGCCGCTCCAGAAGTGGTACGGGATAACCCGTAACAGGTTCGGGATCCAGTTCCAGACATCGCCACGGTCGTCGATGATCGTGACCATGCTTGTGCTTACAGGAAACAGTCGCTTCAGATCCTTGTGGAGTACGTTTCCACTGGCGTCACGGCTCAGTATCCTGTCGCCAAAGTACTCGCCAGTGGGGTCTATGATTTTTGCAATCTCCGTCGCATAGGCCTTGGTGGCCATTGTGTAGATGTGCATTTCGTACTTCGAGTTCATGGCGTCCAGAAATTCCTTGAGGCCAGGCCTCAGCTTCACGTAGTACCACGACACCTGCTCGCGATTTCCTGGGCCTATCCTCTCTTTCAGGCTGAACCGGCGAACGCCCTCAACGAGATCGTGGTTTGGAGAGTCCGGGTCGTCAAGCCAGCGCCCGATCTCGGGATTCACCGCTGCGTGTATCACGGTCTGGTCAAGATCGACGACGAGAATGAGCCTCCGGTCGGCAAGTAGGCGCTCCGTGCTGCGTGTCTCTATGCGCTCGGCCTCCTGGCGGCTCACTGTCAAGCCAGATGTATCATGCGACATCGCTATTGGCGCGCGGTCAGTGTCTGAGTAGCCCATATAGTCCTTTTCGTCCAGTGACGCTCCGCACAACGCACACAGGCCGCCATATTGGACGGAATGGTCGCACGTCTCGACGATCTCGAACACGGTCGTGTCGCTGTCATTGATGCGGTCCCCGACAGTAACGCCACGCGCAGTGAGTTTTCCATCAAATGGAGACTCGAAAATGCCGTAAAACTCCTTCGTCACGAGTGGGGCTTCTTCGCCTTCATCCGACACTCCGTCCGGCACTCGATTCCAGTACTTGAACTTGACAAGCGGCTGGTGCTTTTTAACGTCTGCCCCTTGGACGGTCAGAAGCTCCACCACCTCCACGGGGTACAGCAAGGACGGTGGCAGTCGCACCTTCGTCGTCCCCATGGCCGTAAACGAAACCCCCCAAGGTGCGAGAGATTCCTAGGAATAGGGTACGCCGTCTCACCAACGCAGGGCACCACAGCATCTCGCAACCTGCATCTCGCGTAGCCGCCATTGGATGCGGCACCTAGGCCACCAGAGTCTCAATCCGGACTAGCGTCACTCGATTCGCCTTCGTTTATCTCAACTTGCACAAATTACACATTGTCCTTTTGTGTCTTTATAGATGTGCCGTTGAATCAGCCGACACGGTTCCACGTTACCGCCCGTTATTTAGTAGTTACCTTTCTTCTCATCTCCGGAAAGCAGAGGCCGAGGAAAAGGTATGCAGACGCTCCCGAAAGATGGTTCAAGGCACGCCGTGCATCTCCAACGGCTGTTGCCAGCTTGTAGTGAGGTCCTTCAGTGGTCGCTCGGTCCATGGATTCGGAAATATGCAGAATTAAAATCATAAATCTATAAATAGTGGGATCAAGGCCGCGAGGATCGAGCTGTCGAGGCTCACGCCTCTTTCAAATAGCTCGCAAGCGCTACCTTGAAGAGATCTTGCGCGCTCTGATCATCATGCTCCGAGGCGGACGACCGACGCGGCCTCTGCGCCCGCGTCGAGTCGTCTGCATCCAGGTCTACAGACTCATCGCCAGCATCTCTGTTTCGATCTGTCCGTGCCGCACTGCGGGAGGTGCGCGCACGCTTGCGTGCAAGTGCGACAAGGTCCTGGCGCGGGCGTTTACCAAAGACCTCTTCTTTTCGCTTTTTCCGCTGCTTCCCACCGAGCGAGAGGCGCAGCGAAAGGCGGTTGGGCCGCGATTTAGGCTGATCTGAAGGTTGTTGTTGATCTTGCTGCTGCTCCGGCTTCGGTGACACGTCAGGGCCCGGCTCAGCCCCCAGTTCCACCATCCTCGGTGTCGGCTCGGGCGTAGATGGGGCCGCGGTTGGTAGCTGTCTCGAGTCGTCACCAACGATTACCATTGCCGACTCACGGCGATTCATGCTCTTCCCGTCGCGCGGAAGCTCAATCACAGACGCCGACCCGCGGTCGCCAAGCAGTCGCTGCAACGCGCGTTCAGCAAGCCGTCCCTCCTCTACGAGGCTCTGGCGCACAGCACGGAGATCTCGCACCGCACTTGAGTGGCTTCCAGTGTGCATATATGTGTGGTCAGGCGGCAGCGCCGGCATCCACGCGGGCATGTAGGACGGCCGCTTGCGCGTCGACGGCGCAAGCAGCTTCGGTGTTTTGAAAAATATCTCCTCATCCGCCGGGATGGGTGCAATCTCGGGATCAAACTGCAGGCCGTTTAGTGCGGCTATATGGCGCGTGGCCTCGAGACCGGGAGTTCGCTGCAGCTCGCGCTCGAGGTCGACTACGTTTAGCTGGTGCAAGTGCAGCGCCAGCGCGACGTCCTGGATCGATGGCTTTGACCGCCGTTGAACGTTGGTGATTCGCACAAGGTGGGAAATTAGCGCGGTGAGCCAGTCTTCGGCAAGCATGACGCTATGCTCGAGCATCCCGCGTTCAAACGTGACGCCCTCGGGCATTTGAGACCCAATCAGCGCAAGCACACAGCGACGGAAGATACCAGCGAGGTACTCTTCGTGGCCAGCCACGGCTCCGTCCATGTGTAAATTGTTGCCTGCGTGCTCTCCCCTCGGGTCTGTGTGTGTCCGCTCGGTGCAAGCTCGTGGTCGAGATTACCCTCGCCCAGCGGTCGAACGGGCTTTAGAGCTGCTGCTCACTCAGACCTGCTAGAGATCAAGAGTCATGAGGCAGCTATTGCACGGAAGCCTTGTGTCTGGCTATACTGGTCTTCCCGATTCGGAACTACAGAAATGTCCAGTCTTGACCAACGGATGCACAATCGACTCAAATCTGTTAGCGCGCGATCTCGATAAGTACTTACACGCCGGCCTTTTCCCTGCTCGAACCGGTCAACGAAACGCAACGCCCAAGCGCCTAACAAAAACTAGATGAAGTTTTACCAAAGGTTCCCGCTTCACGATACATCATCCGTGGCTGCACGATTTACATGGGCTCTGCAATGAAAACGGACGCGAGCGCGTCGCATGTGGCGTTTGTGGCCCAGCGCGGCCCATGCCCTGACCTCCAAAACTTTTGGCACAACGACCTTTCGAGCTGAGTTACATGTCAATAAAGGATGCTGTGGGCGCCCTTGCGCGGGAGGCGCAGGCAGACCCAAAGCTGTCGGGCGCTGTGTATCTACAGGTCTTTCTGAGCGAGGCGCCCGTTTCCGAACGACAAACGCATCCCATTTTGATCCCTCTGCCGCACAAAGTCCGCCGAAACGACGAGACGACTGTGTGCCTCGTGGTCAAGGACCCAGCTGGCCCTGTGTCTAAGGCTCTTACTGAGAGTCCTCTCGTTGGGCCGCTGTTTGATGAAATTATTGGCGTTGGAAAGCTGCGGCGTCGCGTCGCGGGCGGCAGGAAGACGGGTAAGACGACGAAGGCCACGGAGCTATTTGCAAAATCTTTTACACTAATCTGTGTCCAGGACAAAGTCGACAAGCCGCTAGTTGACACACTGGGCATTGGCTTCTACAAGCGTGCGCGGCACCTCCCAGTTGTCGTTCCTCTCGATCCACCCGTGAACTCGGACCAGTCGCAGCGGAAGCTCAAGTTTGTCGTGAAGAAAGCCCTCAAATCAACGCAGCTGATCCTAAAACCTGACAGTAAGTCGTCCAGTGTCGTCGTTGGCCATACAAAAATGGACCCAGCGCGGCTCGCTGAGAACGTCGAAGCTGCGATTCACGGTTGCACGCCAGCTCTCCCTCGCGGCCTCGGTGCGACCGCAAAATTTTACATCAAATCTCCAGAAAGTCTTGCTCTACCAGTTAGCATCTAGCGAGTCGCACTATTCACATGGACTCATATCTCTATGTTCGAGCCTTAAACGCTGCGCTCCTCATCTGGTGATCAGACCCCCATGCCGCGTGCAACATAAAGTGGCTACTAAAAAAATTCGGGCACAAATTGCATCCGAGGAACAAGATATGAAGATAATGGAGGTGGGTTTATTGCAACATTCCGGAAATGTTGTGGCTGCGTACCTGAGGCCAGGCTAATTCGGCTGTTATCCACATGAGTAGCCTAACCCTGGATTCCAATCTTTTTAGGTTTTGGCAGCTAGTTTGACGTGACAGCTGCTTTCAAGCGAGTTGAGAGTGCTTGGCGGAACATGGTGGCGCAGAACCGGCTGAAGGATATCGCCGTGACGCGCCCGATCATGTACGGCAACATCACTGTGCCGCTAGAGCTGAAGGACCGACGGCGCGACACGCCGCCGGACCACACGCACAAATGGACAGTGTTTGTGCGCGATCCCGCGGGTAAGGACGACCTCGGCTACTTCATCAAGAAGGTCGTGTTCAAACTCCACGATACGTACCAGCAGGCGCAACGGACAATCGAGAAGCCGCCATTCGAAGTCACCGAGACAGGGTGGGGAGAGTTTGAGATCCAGATCAGGATCTTCTTCGCCAACGTTGCTAGCGAAAAGCAGCTGGTGCTGTACCACCATCTGAAACTACATCCATACGGGCCTGAAATAGAGGCTAATCCTCCGCCATTGCTGCCAACTGGTGTGCCAAAGGCCACGAACGTCGAATCTATCCTGTACGACGAGCTTGTCTTCAGCGAACCAACCGAAGGCATGCTCGAGCTTCTTGCATCGCGGCCTGGCGCGCTGCTGCTGAAGCAGTCAAACAACAGTCGATACCTCCCATTCAGCTACCAGGCCGAGTCTGAGGAGCTCCATCGCGTGACGCGGGGCTTGGATTCCATCTACGAGCAGGTTGAAGAAACGAAAAATCGCATCAAAGAACTCGAGCAGGAAAAGGCAGATATCGAGGCAAACGCCGGCGTGCCCGCTTCTTAATCGAAGAATATTCGCACAGCTCTTGTAAGAATCAGAGACGATCTCGGCCACTTCCTTTTGTATTTTACGCAGCATCAACAACTAATTATTCTTAATCACTATCCGCAGCTGAACCGGACAGTTCCTACAGCTCAAGGAGTGTATTCATAGCGGCGTATGCTTACCCGGGCATATCTATGACGGACGTGCATCCATGATATGCGGAATATGTGTAAGTTACGTGATACCATGTGGACCGCGAATTGAGGCCCATCCCTCCCATCGTCAGCGGGCGGTTACGCCTGTCTTTTTTATCATATTAGTCCGAAGCTGACGGCGATTTGTGAACTGGCCTCAAGCTCACGGACCCAGGCCAATGGTTGATCTCGATAGATATCTGCCAGAACGCAAGTATTATCTTGCCTTAGGTCTCGAAGGCTCGGCAAATAAGCTTGGCGTTGGCATTGTAAAGCACAATAAAGGCGAGCTTGGCCCAGGCAACCATGCTGAGGTCCTGTGCAACATCAGAGACACTTATAATGCGCCTCCGGGAGAGGGATTCCTACCACGGGACACGGCAAAGCATCATAGGAATTGGGTCGTCCGGCTTATCGCGCGCGCCTTTGAGGAAACGGGTCTGCAACCGAAAGACCTCGACTGTATTTGCTTCACTCAGGGTCCTGGAATGGGCGCACCCTTGCAGAGCGTTGTAATTTCCGCCAGAATGCTCAGTGAGTTGTGGAATAAGCCGCTGGTCGGTGTCAACCACTGCATTGGGCATATCGAGATGGGCCGCGACATTACAGGGGCTGACAACCCTGTCGTGCTCTACGTTAGCGGTGGAAACACCCAAGTGATCGCATACTCGCACCAACGCTATCGGATATTCGGCGAGACGCTGGACATCGCGGTCGGTAACTGTCTCGACCGGTTTGCGCGAGTGCTCAAGATCAGCAACGAACCGGCACCGGGCTACAATATAGAACAGCTCGCAAAAAAAGGCCAGAAGTACGTGCCTCTCGCCTACACTGTAAAGGGAATGGATCTCAGCATGAGCGGGATTCTGGCTCAGATCGAGCAGATTGCAAAGACAAACAAGCACACACCGGAGGACCTCTGCTTTTCGCTGCAGGAGACTCTGTTTGCCATGTTGGTCGAGATCACGGAGCGCGCAATGGCCCATGTCAACTCAAACCAGGTCTTGATTGTAGGCGGAGTTGGCTCGAACGTACGGCTGCAGGAGATGATGGGGTCTATGGCAAAGGACCGAGGTGGGTCTGTGTTCTCCACTGACGAGCGGTTCTGTATCGATAATGGCATTATGATTGCGCATGCGGGTCTTCTTGGCTACCGCGTTGGGCAGACTACGAAACTTGAAGACTCTGTTTGTACGCAGAGATTCAGGACGGACGACGTGTTCGTGGAGTGGCGAGACTAGACCCGCTTCGGGTCAGCAGAGCCTAGATCGTGCCAGGCTTCCTAGATTAATGCTGGCAGTACGTGGATACGTATGTACATATGGATATTAATTAATGCCTTGGCAGTCGTAGGAAACTCTTCTCTTTCTCTCAAAGTTCTAGTTTCACTTCTGCAGCTACAGAGGCCTGCTCATGTTTGCCGTTAGCTGCTGCATCTGTGCCGAGGTCATTACCAAAGGCACTCGAAAAGGATGGCTCACTGAACTCTTCCCCGGCTAAAATCACGGGCTTAGACGGCACGCTAGCTCCCGCGGTATCGATCATAGACGCTGTTGACTGAAGCAACCCGGATGGGGCACTTGCTAGCCCGGTACCACTGCTACTGGTATTGTTACTCACGGCCTTGACAATACCGAGGAGCTGGAACAGAGACCATAGAAGAATTTTGACTGGACCGCTGAGAATCCGGCGATATATGATGTATAGCATCACTGTAGCGAGAAAACCAAGGCTGGCAAGCATGCACCACCGATCCCATTTGTCGGCCTGATCAAGCAACTGGACAAGCCGCTTCGATCCGTTCAGCAGCATGTCCACACCGCTGTATTTTTCCTGAAGTTCGCGAAGTGTGCGGGACGACATATCAAGCTCATTGATGTTTAGCTCGCCCTTTAACACTTCGGCCTGAGCCAGATCATGCATTCGCTGAAGCACGCGGGTGATACTCTCGCTTTTGGTCTCTTGGAGGCTCTTCATTAGGCCCTCGTCATTATCCTCCTCACCAAACAAAGCTCTACGCTCATCGGAGGCTGCTAGTCCACCCTCCGATGCTGTATCCCTTGTATGTGCCTCCTTCTTGGCTGTGCGTTGCTCCCGGAGGCGTAGGTTGCTCTCGACCGCTCTGCGTTGCGCCTCAACTAGCCGCTTGCGCGCAAGTTCTATAAAAACAATCCGCTCGCTGCTGTCGTATCCTTCAATAGCAGCCGCCTCGGCCGCATCTTCAAGCTTGCTTATCGCAGCAGTGATTTCAATCACGAGCTCCTGCTGCTCGTGAAGGGCCGCTGGCGACCTTCCCAGTCTCTCAAGCAGCACGAGAGTCTCTGTTTCTCCGTCTGAAAGCATTATTTGGCCGTGAGGTTCCTGCAGCCTAAATGCGACTTGTTGATTGAGTCGCAAAGACGCTGCCGGTCGAGCTTGCTCAATAGTTTTATAGACGCAAACGATTCGGCTGAGAGCGGCAGGTTGGCACCTAGGGCGCGTGTACACGATACAACACATCAACACCTGCCATCCCGCATTGCTGACATATCCCAGCCATGAAGCTGCGGGCCTTAGCACACACAGATACCTCAAGACGGAGAGCGCATTAACGGCAGCATCAACAGCGGCGCCAGCAGCAGCAACAGACGAGAGAGGAGGCATCAGATAGATAATACTGCCAAATTCTGGTCCGAAAAGAACCACGGATGCCATTAAGTGAGCAGTTTTCGTTTAAGAAGCTGTCGCTGAATGAGACTCTGCTCGATGTCGGCGTGCGTTTCATTTTGAACTGCCCTCCAGAAGACGTATCGACAGCTGAGCGTTTGTTCTTCCAGATAGAAGAGGCACACTGGTTCTATGAAGATTTCGCCCGAGTGCAGAACCCGGCTCTGCCGACGACGAAGTTCAAGACTTTCGTTGGCCTTCTCTATGCAGCCGTGCCGGTTCTAACCACTTTATGCCAAGACCCTGTCGATGCACTGCTAAAGTTTCAGACCTATAAGCTTCGCATCCCCGTAAGAGGGGCTATCATGCTCAATGAGAAGATGGACAAGGCGGTCATGGTTCGGTCTTGGAAAGGACACTCGTGGGGCTTCCCACGTGGTAAAATCAATAAGGATGAGAGCGACGTTGCCTGTGCGATCCGTGAAGTACTCGAGGAAACTGGTTTCGACATGAGTGCCTACATAAACTCAGATGACTATGTCGAAAGGACAATCAGTGGACGGACAATGAGGCTATACATCGTGCCTGGCATCCCGGAGTCCACAGTTTTCGAAACCCAGACTCGTAAGGAGATCTCTAAGATTTCTTGGATCAAGGTCTCGCAGTTGCCGCTTTTTGACAAAAACCCGAAGCCTCAGTTCAACTTTTACATGACGACCCCGTTCATGAACGGGCTTAAAGCATTTTTGTCTCGGAGAAAGGGCTACGCGACGAAATTGTCTGGTACAGAGTCGAATGCTCTCAAGAGTATGCTCGGAATCTCGTCAAAGGCTCAAGCTGCGCCGGATCAGGTTGAAATCAAGAATGACGAGGCATCGGCCCAACAGCTATTGTCCATCCTAAAGGGTACAGCGCCGCCTGTTCAGCAGCTAGAGCAGCAGCAACGAGAGCAGCAGCCGGCGGGCGCGAAGAAGGGTGACCGTGAATTACTCCTCAATCTACTCAAGGAGGGCACGCCAGAACTGCCAGATCAGGACAATGCAACTGCTGAAATGGAGAGCGCTAAGCAGATCCTCGCGTTGTTAGACAATGAAATTGCTACAGAAAATGTCATTCTCGGGCCTGCTTCTCTTGAATCCCGCTCTACAAAGGCAGCTGAAGATGCGGAACCGCTTAAAGATGCCGCGGCCCCACCACTGCCGCCTAATTGGATGCTCGAATCACTCGTTTCTTCACGCCGCTCGCACCCGCGCCCGAAACGCAGTTCCATATCCAGCGACCGTCCCTCGTTTGCCCAGGGTGACAATGTACTGCTAAAAGTGCTGAATGGTCGGAGACATTCTGATTCCAACAAGCTAATGGCCCTGTTGAAGCCTACTGACTCTGATGCATCTGGATCCACTTCTTCGCCAGTCGCAGAAGGTTCAATGTTGGCCCATAAGAAGAATAAGCTCATTGATCTTCTTGGTAATTCCGAGGCCGTTGAAGAATCTAAAGCCGACGAGGAGAACGAAAAGAAGGCACCTACTCAGGATCTCTCAGCCTCCCTTGACCGAAATGCCCAGAAAAGAAAGGGCAAGACTAGCTCAAAAGATGCTCTCTTGTCGACCGGCTCCTCCCTCAGCGAGGCTGGTCATGGTAGGAGTGCCGGGTACAGTGCCTCTGCTAGTGGTGCTAGGCCCCGACCTGAAATCAAGAGACTGTCTCTAATGCATTTATTAGAGGCAGCATCGCACGAGAAGCCGGTTACGAAACATAATCACACAGACAATGAGGCGCTATCGTCAGACTCTGCTACATCCCTCAATTCAGAATCTGAACAATTCACTAGCGATGAAACCCTTACAAATGTATCGTCTCCAGAAGTGCTATCCGTCAAAGAAGCACCGAAGCTCTCTTTGCTTCATCTTTTGGAGCCTGAGTCTGAGGAAGTCTCTTCCAACAGAGTCACGCCAAAGACCAAGAATGCTCTGGACAATATCGCGGCCTCCACTGCTGTTAAAAGGACCCCTAAATCCTCTAATTCACTCGAGGATGGCCAAGTACAGCCGAGGCTGAAATCAGAGCCGAAAGCGGCGCGGCGTGATGTTGGTGCGGAAGGCCGGAAGAAGCCAAAGGATCTCAAACCTAAGGATGAGAAACGTGATGAGGCTCTCCTTGATCTCGCGAAGCCAAGAAACAATAATGTAGATGCAGCAATGGTCAAGGGGCCTAAGGCTAAGGCCCCCAGGACCCGGGCTAAAGCGGCTCCATCGGTCACCGTTGAAGAACAAGAGATCGGAAACTCAGGCCGAGCTCCAAGCAAACATGTCCCTAGGAATACGGAAGAACAGGTGGCATTAGATACGGCTACCCGTGAGAAGGATGCTGCGACCGGCTCTAAAGCCGGCGTGCCTAAAAAGATTTCATTGCTGCATCTGCTGGACAGCGAGGACGTGCAATCTACGCCGTCGAATCTGCAGGAACAGGCTCCGCCGGAACAAATTACACCGAAAGAAGCTACACCGGAACAAACTGCACCGGAACAAACTGCACCGGAACAAACTGCACCGGAACAAACTACACCTGAGAAAAAGCTAGCACACATTACCAATGAGAAGAACGACTTCGAAGTGCCAATTGAGAAGGCTCTATTGGATGATCAGACTGGTGCTGCGTCTCCCAACTCATCACAAGCCAACACAGGAACTTCGAAGTCTCATATCAATGAAATAAGAGCCTCAGCGGACATGAGTGTCCCTTCCCGTATTCCTACGGAGAAAAGAAAAAATCGGCTCGCAGGCTTGCTAGCAGATGACGATCAAGCGGACACTAATATCCCCAACAGTGGTACAAGTGATGCTGGGAACTCTGTAAACCAAACCGAGTCGTCTCCCGCTAAGAAAGGGGCTGTAAATTCCCTGCTAAGTTTGCTCTTGTAAATGTATCTACATGTTCATTTAACTAGAGGCTTTAGAATGTCTTTTCAGTTAACTACTTCCATACGAGTACTGTGGGGGTTACCGCCATTCCGTCGTAACGCCTTTACGCATTGATGTTCACGAGGTACTCGTAGTACCAGATCAATGTACTAATATGGCTGCGGAACCGTAACTTCTCATTAACGGTGTGAATATTCTGCATGTCTTGTACAAGTGACGCAGTGTAGCGATAAATGTTAGGGGTGAGATCCCAGTAGTGGACAGTATCGGTATTTCCGACAAGAAGGTTCGGAGCCATAAACACAGGAAGGTCATCGAAACCAGTCGCCACCTCCTGGAATACATGCTTCGTCGTGCCACCAAGTATATCCCAAATGGTACTATTGAAGAACGGTGAGACGGGCGCAATGTCCGTCGAGTCCGTGACTTCAACATGAAGTTCTCCACCAGCAGGTTGCGACGGTTGGACAATACTCTTTCGATCCTCACCGAAGTGAGGGTCAGAAAGATAAAGCTCGAGGTTGTGCTCCTTCGCCGTGTTCGCTGCATGTAGCAGAAACCGGTCTCGCTCCTCCTTCAACGACGAGCCCGGCCTAATACGGTAGTTTGCCTCGAAAATAGTGGACTCCGGAAGCGCATTGACCTTAACGCCTCCATGAATCACGTCAATTGCCTGTGTAGTTTCAACGAGGACGCGAGTTGTGATGTTGCTAGCGAGGAAGTCTACGAGCATGTTGGAGTAAAACGGCGAGCTCAGACCGGTATAGACAGACTTGAGATCATCGGGAAGCCCTGGCGCAAACCGCCCAAGACAGGAAAATTGGGCCTTGACGACGTCCTGATCAATGTCAGCATCTGGGAGTAAACTTGGCTCAAGCGGATCGGACTCGAGACTAACAATGAGGTCGCTGAGAATGCCAATCCCAGTGTGATCAGGAGGCATGGATGAGTGTCCTCCAGGGGTGTTCAGCGTTGCCTTATAGTTGATGCGGCCCTTTTCCGCAACAGAGGGGAAGCCAAAGTATGCGCCAAACTGCTCACTGACTGCACCGCCCTCATCATGAATGACCTCAACGCCATTAGGTCCGTACTTGTCGAGAAGCACATCTGCCAGATGCTTCGCGCCGCGTGCACCTTGAATCTCTTCATCGAAGCCGAAGCTGAGAACCAGTGTCTTTCGCGGTCTCCAATGCTGGCTCAAAAGTGCCTCTACAGCTTCGAGAACACCAATTAGTGAGTTTTTTGTGTCGCTGGCACCACGGCCGTGAATCCACTCGCCGTCAAAAAATCCCGCAAACGGGTCGTACTCCCATTGATCAGCGCTCTCAGGGGCTACGGGTACAACATCTTGATGTGCCATCATCACCACAGGCTTAGCCGCGGAGTCTGTTCCAGGGATTGTGTAAAGAAGACCGTAATGATTAACCTTCTCCACGTACTCGGCCGAGCGAGGGAACTTGTCGAATAAAAATCCATGAAGCTCGCTGAAGACGTCGAAGCGTTTATCTTTAGCCGGATCTAATTCCATATCGTCGTATACGACCGTTGGGATCTGTATAGCTTTCGAAAGCAGATCAATGGAATGCTTAACGTACTCATCCGTAGTAAAAATCGATGAATTTGCGAGATGGTTCACCTCGAATTCAGGAGTAATAGTCGGCATTTGTTTGCACTTTAGAGCCTCTACAGAACGCGATGAAGTTCCGCGATTAACCGCAACCGCATAGCCCGTTAAACCAAGTAACAAAACAACCGCACCAGCACCCAACGCCTTGGTTTTCCACGCGCGAGGCGGTGGGCTCGTTGTGTCGTTCTCCGTGAGTTCAATTGGCATGCTGAATACCGTTATTCTCGACCCCCTAGGTTGATGGGGTTCTTCTTTCTCACAAAGGCTAGGCTAACCTTAAGCGATAGTATATATCTACTTATGTAATCGTTATCTCTCCGCCGAGGGTTGGTACGCTGCTGCTGCTGCTCCTGCGCGCCTGCTCTCCTCCTGCTCATGAACCCCCCGTGCTTGGGGCGGACGGGATCAGCAAGCACCACACCAACATCTAACAACAACCCTACTGTGCCAAATCTAAAAACTGGGTGGAAGTGAAAAACGTCGCATGATTTTGTACACGCGATGCTGATGTGTCTGTCAAATTTACATTTAACGTCTCAAATATCTCACCCGCAGGGCAATGTCTCAGTCTGTCTGACCCCGCAGCTAGTCTCAAACCACGACGCACGCTGTATTACTAACTAAGCCATTTCCCTGGTATCGTCCTCTAGTTGGGAGAGTAATTCTTGTAAGAGAAAAAGACTTGACTAGTTTTTCCGCGATCGATTGAGCGTAGTCGTTTTGTCCCAGTGGTATATAGGTAGGCCTGAGAGCCCAGGGTCCCCAGCACTGGAACACTTGCAGGGCGGCTAGTATATAGGGTTCCACCTAACCACTATGCATATCCAGCAGCTGATCATGTGGGGTAGGTCAAAGCCTGCATGACAAACCTTAAACCAAAGCTGTATGACGCGGGTGTCTCAAAACCCATTAGCCTAAGGCGGCTAGAGCTCTTCTAGGCTTCAAAAAATTTTATCTTTCGGATATAGTGGGCGGAATGTGATATACACACCATCCGACAGTAAGGCTTTCTTTTTATTAGCACTTCTTTAACTAGCCTTAATGCTATGCTAGGGGTAGATCGGATAAATAGGATCTGTGCCCGACCCTTATTAAGGAGTGTATGCATGATCTGGAGATCGCACAAGAATTTGGGCCGGCTATCCCTCAACTGCTCAGGCGTGGCGCGTACGCTCACAATAGGCGCAGAGCTGCATGTCAATCTCTCTCAGGTGCGTAGAAGCTATGTGAAGGTCCTATTGCGAGGATCGACGGCCCCATGCCACCGTGAGGCGCTCAAGGCTGCATGGGCTCGGCGTGGTATCGTAATTCACTTACCCTATTTTGGCACTGTTTAGGGGAAGGCTCAATGCCACCTTCCCTAGCATGCCGGCGGGTATGTTCGTATGATGGGGAAAATGAAATAATATGGCGGTTTTCTCTAGCTTGGAAAATACAAGGCCAAGCGGTCGGAATAGCGGTGTACTTTTGGCACTTGCCGCCGTATTGCTGGGCGCCCGTGTCGGGGGTCAGCGAGCTGCTGCTGCATGCAAGCGGGGATGTAGGGTACAGGTAGTGCCAGAATGGTCTCAGCTGTCAATGGATTGCATATTTTTAAGGAGTTGTCATTGTGGCTAGGGCATGCCTACAGTAGCCAACGTAGTGTGTGGCTCTGTCTGCAGGGCGAGCTGTGGCTTGTATGTTATCGAAGGCAAACTGCTATGATAACTCGGTCTCGAAAACGACCTGCCATATGGTGGACATGGGCGGAAGGCCGGGACGGGATCCCAGTAGATCGGAAACCGTCCGACTAGATTGATTGTTTCGCTCCGATAGTTGCTATTACAGCGTATGGTCTATGTGAATAAGGCAATATTTGGCAATAATGTCAGTAAGTAGTATTATCTTACTGAGATCTGTTAGCTATGGCTACGTACCGCCCAAGTGACGGGGGTGAGGGGGTACGATCTACAGCTGTCGCTGACGGCGTTGTAGGGCTTACTGCGTTAAGGGGGGTAGGAAGAGGGCCATGGGTTGTCGAGCGTATGCGGCTGTCTGTGTTGTAAATTAGGCTCACGTGTCCCACGTGATGGTAATTCCGGGTGCTTGTGCCATGCCCGAATGTCGCCTCTTTCCCCGCTCGCTGATGATGTGGAGTAAGTCGCATAATTTGACTGTGTCCTGTTGAAAACAGGTTCGTAACGCTAAATGCCTACTGCCACAGCCTGTGAAGAAGTTTACTTCCGCGTTTAGGGTAGCGACGGCTTCAAATTAAGCAGGCTGGGTGGAGCCCGGGCGGCTTTGGTTGTGTGCTTAATCCTCAATTTACTGGCTGGGATGCATGGACATGTCATTGGCAATTACGACTGGGATGCCGTTGTCCGTGGACCTTAAGCTTTCTAAGTCATGAATATATGATAAATTAATTATGTTTACTTTGTTATCCGGGGATCCTGATTCTCTAGCCGCCCGAAACTTCACGATGTGAAATAGCGCACCGCATCGTAAGGGAGTGTGGACCCAGTCGAGCGGCAGCCCCTAACATCACGCATGACATGCAGAAGAGAGACTAGGGATGCAGGGTCCCGGAAATTGAAGCCGATAGCAGATCAAAATATATACGAGAACTCCCCACTCTCGCAACTTTTTTGCAAGGACGACGAGCCGCTGATGGCTTGTAGGGACCG
Organism: Starmerella sirachaensis; assembly: GCA_030578495.1. Taxonomy (NCBI): domain Eukaryota; kingdom Fungi; phylum Ascomycota; class Dipodascomycetes; order Dipodascales; family Trichomonascaceae; genus Starmerella; species Starmerella sirachaensis. The sequence goes on along the minus strand of JAJMSC010000007.1, from coordinate 110,364 downwards.
AGTAGCAGAGATGTCAGTGGACGGGGCGGCGAGAGAGGCGGTATTCGAGCTGGGCCCGAATATTCGCCAGAATCTATTGGAGGACGAGAAAAGGAAGGCGCCGAATGTTCGGCTCATCGGATCACAGCCCCAGGTGTCGTGGGAGATGAGGCCGCAGCTTCTAGAGTTCCTTGCGCAGGCGCATCAGGCGCTCGAACTACGAGCAGAGTCTCTCGCCCTCTCCGTCTCGATGCTGGATCGGTACATGTCTCGAAGAGTCGTTTATGCACGACACTACCAGCTTCTGGGCTGCGTGTGCCTGTGGCTAGCGGCTAAGCTTGTCGACGACAAAACAAACGTCCCCACAGCGCAGACGCTGGCGTACCTGTGCGCGGGGATTTATGAGGAGTCACTTTTCAGAGACATGGAGTTCCATGTCCTTAAGTCGCTGGAGTGGGAGATCATGGCACCAGTGGCTATTGACTTCGTTGAGCACAGCACTGCCGAAGTTGCGCGCTGGCTAGGGTCCCTATTCAGCATGCGCGATCGTGCGCTTTGCCAATCGATGACGAGGTACATTTGCGAAGCATCGCTTTTTCACGGTGAAATCTCGGAGTTTAGGCCAAGTGTAGTCTCCGCTTCTGCAACGGCGCTTTCTCTCGTCGTTCTCGACGTTATAGGGGGCTACAACTGGCCCCCTGTCTTCCCTGATGGATGTGCGAAAGAGTGCTTTGACGCGCTGGTCGCTGTCATTGCAAGCCCGCCGCCGGCCATCGAGGAGAAGTTCCGGGCGCCGTCTGAGTTGTCGGCGGCCGCAGTATTCAAGCAGTTCTTCGCAGCTATGCACGCGGAGCTTGCAGAAACGCCACTGACGCCGGTGACCCCCGCCAGTGTCGCCTCGAGATCAGCAAGCCTGGCCTCAGTGACCTCTCTTAGCTCAATGGGACCCCACACGCCGAGTGACGATGAATTGCAAAGCCCGCGTGGTGTGAAAAACTCGCCGCGCACTGTTTTCGTGCCGCTCACTCCGGAAGAATGGACGGCACCCTACTGCAACGTGGAGTTCCCTGGTAAGCGACATGTTCTGCCTCCATAAAAATCTACTTCATGAGTTACTTCGAAAACAAATAACCAAATTTACACAAACCCTCTTCTTGAGCGGGCGTGATAATTGATAGATCTACCTTATTCTCGACTGTTACAAAAAAAAGAAAAAAAAAGTCACCCTGAAGGCTAGCCATGGATGGGCGTCCTCACTGCGGCAACGTCAGCTTAGAATATCGGGAAATTATCGCTCCGGCTTAGTCTCCTTCACATAGCCGCCCAGCGTGACACAGTGTCGGATTCGGCCTCCGTGGCAGGTCCCGAGGAGCAGATACTTATCAGTTACGTGATACTTCTACTAATCTATTTGCGGGGTAAGGCAAGGCCGAGTCGTCAATTCCAGTGATCAAGTGAATTTTTCACAGGTGGACTTTTTTTTGTGCCGCTAGCTCGGCCTACGGCCCGACCCTGGGCAATACATGGATCGAGCGTTCTTCGACTAAGCTGGAGACAAATAGGTCTTAAACAGTGAAATTTCCGTTTATAATCTAAAGTGAAAACATAATTAGCTTGTTGGAGTTTCATGTCATACCACCCAGTACGTTCGTTAGCCCGTCTCCTGAGTTTGGAGTTCACACACCACCCACACGCGAGCTATTGTTTTCTTTTCGTATTATTGCTGTAATGAATGCCGCTATCTTCTGCCGGCTGCCTTATGACGCCGCCTCGCCAACGTAACTTATTACACAGAACGCCTGCTGCATAAGTAATAATCACCGATGCAAGCATGCGTATGTCGTTAATCGGCAGTTTACTAAAATCAGCGCATTCTAGAACTTCTCTTTACTTTGATCAGTTTGCATGATAGGATGACGGTCAGTAAAGCTGCGTAAAGGCGTGAGCCATAAAAATTATTGATGTATCGCTCGCGGAATCCTCTCTCAGCGAGTCCTTTAGAGCAATTCTACACGGGTATCCTTCACGTGATGATCATGATAAAAATTCGTAATTACTGTTTGTGGCGCCCATCCTCAACTGCGATGAAAAATCCGTTGCGTCCGCAAGTAGAATCGTGCGTTAAGGCCACCTCACCACGTATGCGCCCTAGCCTCGTTCAAGATGAGATTATTAATCAGGGCTTGCATGCCGAAATTCACCTAATCGCAACCGATTGCGTCGCTCGGGGAGTGACCCGACTTCCTTCGTCGGCGAAGAGAGCTTTAAGTTTATAAAGGGGTCAGCAGCATGCGAAATATTTTATAGGCCCTGTAGTAACTTATTTCGAAAATTTTTGACGCCAATTTGTATTTTAAGCGACGAAATCTAAGGCTGCTTCATCCCGTGCTATTGTAATTAGCCCGTACCCAAATATGCATTCTGAATGCTGCACATCGTTAGTCATCGAGCCATAAATAACGCAGAATTGAGCCCCCTCGCCCTTATATCGCTAAAGGGAACTAAAGTCACAGAAGTCACATCATCCTCCACCGCACGACTTAAAACAATCGCCCAGCCCACATGCTGCGTGATAAGTATTATTAGTAAACGTCGTGTCCCTGGCAACAACTTCTATTTTCGTGCTGTACAGCTACTTGCTTTCAATCACGAAGCGAACTTGAAGCCGTAAAATATGACTGCAACGCCCGCCGCGCAGGACCAGACGGCTATTCTTGTACAGTTATGTACAAAAATTCTTAAGGAAGTGGCCCCTCAAGGGATGACGACGAAAGAACTCGCTGCAGCTCTAGATAAGGAGGTTGCGCCTGGTTTTGACGGTATATCGTCGTCCATTTTGTCATCGAAACTCAACGCTGTGTTTCGCCGATGCCATGGCGACGCTGTGAAGCCAACAAGGAAACAGCTCGAAGAGCTACCAATAACACGATGTCAAAGCTCCGAAATGCCAAGAAGGCTAGTATACAGGCACTCTCCTCCGGAGTCGGTTCTGCCGACTCCAAAGACAACAACAACATCGAGAAGTAGTCAAACCTCGTCTTCTCCGGAGGGGCCCGGGGTCGAAGCCCGACGAAAATCCTCCTCCTCCCACAGCCGCGACGACGAATTGAGCAGTAATATAAGTGGTGACGACGACGAGCAGCCAGCAGAGCCGCTTACTCCAAGGGAAGATGATAGCATGAGCGAAAATACACCAGGTTCGTGGACTTCGTCGAAAAAGCGGAGAATATCCGCCTCGTCGCCCTCGGTCTCCTCGGTTCCGAGGCCACGCACTCCTCCTGATTCGCACTACCCGCGGAAGCAGGCTTCCACTTCACGAGTGAACCAGCCGAAGTTTAACTTGTATTATGACGTTGTGACCTACGACGCGTTCGTGAAAACATTCAGTCCATCAATGGCGACAGCTTTATCGTCGTCGTCCCCGACGAAGGACGCACCTGAGTTAACAACGCCAACCGAGTCGCGCTTCGATGAGTCAGAGACCTGGGATATTGAGTCTCCAGAAGAGCTCGCTCTTAATGACCTAGACAACTTTGTCTGCTGAATTTGTCTTGTGTACATACTATTTATTTATTCCGATTAAAGTGTATACCCACTAACTGCTTTGATCAACGACCTCGCGCCGGGTAATGCATGCTATAGTCAGTCGTGGTAGTCGCTGCCACGCTGATTCCGCTGGTTGAATGTTGCTGGCGGCGCCTTAGACCTGCTGCGACTCATCCATCTAGCGAATCGCGAAGCTCAACAAATCGGAAGTACATACCGCGAGTCCATTTACGGCATCGCTTGCCCCAGAAAATCATAGGAAGGCTGAGAAACACAAAAAAGAAGTTGAGCACGCCGATTGAAATGAACGTATTTTGCGGCCCAATCGCATTCATCCATTTGTCCACAATGAATGAGAAAATCATTGCAATGTTATTGTTGATCAGAGACACGCCCACCATTCCCTCGAGGACCATTTCAGGATAGCAGTCTACTAGGTAGCTCATCGACAAGTCACCACAGCAGCCCCAGCCAAATCCGATCATACCAAGGCCAACGTATGGAGCATACCATGCCCAGTAACGCTCTGTTCCAATGCCAAGCAAGAACATTCCCGCGGGCGAGATCAGCCCGGCAGGGAGCAGGCACCACAGTCGACTCTCAGCTTCGCGTACCCCACCATTGCGCTTGGCGAGCCACAGCACAAACCAATCCGAGAACCACGCGCCGTATACGCAGCCGATAGCAGCGCCAATCAGGCAAGGGACGTTCATGATACCAACCGCGGTGTCAGAGTAGTTCCACGGAGGGTCGTAGTAGTAGTCATCCTCGAGGTCGATGTAGAACGAGAGCCAGGCATCCTGCGCGCCCCACTGAAGCCCGGAATATAGTACTGGTGGAAACGCAAGGACACGAAGCATTAGCCACAAGCGCTTGACATATTGCTTGAAGCCCCATCCCTTGAGATTCACGGCCGGCGTGATAAGTTGGATACGCTGCCAGTACGTCTTGGGCGTGTCGGCAACTTCCTGTTTCGTTTCGTGCACAATGTCGGGGCGATACGACATAGTGCTCATTTCAGGCAGGAGGGGGATGCTCCGGGTCATGCCAAGTTCCTCAGTTTTGGCCTGCGGGTTCTTTATGCTCGTATCTGGGCTATTGTGCGGGCTGACGTTCCTCCCATTGAGATTCTCGCCCTCGACTTCGCGAACCTTGAAATGAGACCTGTCGAAATATGTCTCCTCCAAGAAGAAAAACAGCAGCACCCCGACAAACCCAGAGCAAATCACAGCTACGTAGCCTACCCAGTGCCAGTTGATATTATCAGCGACAATACCACCAATCAGAGGGCCGACAAACGTCCCCACGGAAATCGCAAGAACGTAAAGTCCGATAAAGTGCGTGGCTTGATGCTGAAAGAAAACCTGCGTAATTGACAGCTGTGCTACTGCCTCAGTAACGCTCTCGGAGGCCCCTATGAAAAGCTGCGCCCATACAACATCGCCGCCCTTTTTGCAGTTTGCGTACCAGGCATTTCCAACAATACTCAACAGGGCGCCGAAGAGATACCCAATCCGTGACCCCCATAAATATACTGACGGTGCCGAGAATAACGTCCACCAGCCAATTCCAATAAACAGGACACCGTCGCCGGTGTTGAATGTGTCATCGGAAATGGACGGGTGGTCCTGCTGAATGCCATCCTCGGCAGCACCGGCTGAGTTGGATGTCGCCGCCGTCAAGCCCGTGAATAGCAAGACCATCGCCAGCTGCATGTATTTCCGTAGTTTGGTCCAGTTCAGGGGGTCATTCGGGCTAATTGTCGGCTGCGGAATCAAAATGACATCTCCGTCCCTCGCTAAATCTTCGCCATGCTCGCCTTCCTGGGTAAAAACCAGATCCGTGCCAGGGATATAATCTGGATCAACGCCCCCGGAAACGCCCATTTCAGGGTCTCTTCCGCGCCTCCTCGGATCTTAATTCTAGGGCTCTGGGATTTTTTAAGGATGCTCAGATTTTTGTAGCACCGATCTTTATCTTATCTTTCATGTGACCTTGGGAGCACCTCGTTAAAGCGGAGGTTCTAGCCGGGACAAGCGGGGAAGCATCCCCACTAGATTCCGAATGATTCCAGCTTTAGTTGATGCCCAACCGTCACGATTGATCTTGGCGCAGCCGGAATCGCTTAATGTTGCTTTTTAGGTTCCGTTCCCGCTAAGCCATCCGACGCCAATCGCACTTCGTTGCCCTTGACACTATCCCTCCTTGCTTTGTACCCTCGCAACGTTGATAGTATTCTAGCTATTGAATGTTGAAAGGCCCTTGTTTCCACTATCCTCGACGATTTTTTGTTTTAACCGCCGTGGAACCATGCAATCGCTGCTCCAACCCCACCTCAAACCGATAGTGCCGCAACCTCACCAATCACCCCATCCACCCGCCTTTCGGAACCCTAGGCCTCGGGGCCATCATATTATGCTGGTTAATTAAGGCGCGGAAGGGGTTGGAATTAGGCTTATCTCGCCGATAGAATAAAATACAGATCAAGTCAACCAGGGTGGGAAGATCGAAACCATACAGTGAGCATTGTAGACCATTACCTGCTCTAAGGATCCATATACTCGCCTGCTGCGATTAATTAATATGATCGAAATAATCGGCAATGTATCTAACGGTAACGGATAAAATACATGTCCAAGCGGTCCTGCATCGCTGCGGTAACCCGGAGAGATATCTAGTCCAGATAGGGGATCTCATCTTTAATTGTCGTAAGAGGCTATGAATAAGAGTTGCTTATATATACACGCTATTTCCCACCTACGCATAGCAAGATCCGATATAGTCTAATGGCTAGGACGTGTCGCTCTCACCGACAAGATCAGGGTTCGATTCCCTGTATCGGAGTTTTTTTTCACCACCGTGAATAATGGGCCATTGTTTGATCAGCTCATTGTGAGCCAAGTAAAAAGTCGGAGTGTAGATGAAATTTAGATTGAATTCGTCATGAGCTAGATGCCCAGCATAGGCTGGTAAGTTTAACTGTATCTATTCTATCTAGGTTCCAACGCGTCGCCAGACACTCTATGACTTAAGAGTAGTAACCGGGATGGAGAAATTCCAGGCGTTTCAGCATCTCCGGGTCACGTCCCTGCGGCTTAGTGCTCACCGAGAACTTCATCGATCCCTCCAGCGACCTTCCGATCTCTCCTGATTCGGCCTTATTAGACAATTCCTCGGCGAGTGCGCCGAGAATGATCTTCGCCGAGTGCGCGTTGTCGGTGAGATTAGCTACGACCGACTCCACAGTTACTGGCTCCTCATCGACGCGCCATGCGTCGTAGTCAGTTGACATACAGATCATCTGGTAGCTGATTTCAGCCTCCTTGGCGAGCTTGGCCTCTGGCAGACACGACATGTTGATGACGTCGCCGCCCCATGACCGGTAGAGGTTCGACTCTGCGCGAGTCGAGAAGGCCGGGCCTTCCATACAGATGAGAGTCACATCTCGGCCGAGAGAGGACGGCGAGTGCACATGGTGGCCCTTATGATCCAGGACACCAGCAGTGAGCTTGGAAACGAGGGCGGTGAGGGGCGGATCGAATGGCTCACCAAACCCAACATGGCCGACAAGTCCAGTGTCGTAGAAGCTCGACGGCCGAATTCCCTTGGTGCGGTCAATAACCTGGTTTGGAACGACAAAATGACGCGGGGCGATCTCCTGACGCAGTGACCCCACGGCACTGAACGCAATGATGACTCGCGCCCCTAGGCTCTTAAGCGCGGCAATATTAGCGCGTGAAGGCACCGTTGATGGTGAGAACTCGTGATTCACACCGTGACGGCTTAGAAAGGCCACGGGCTTGCCGGACTTGGTGCGAGCGATCGTGATCGGCGAGCTCGGCTTACCCCACGGCGTATCGACCTCAATATGTTTCTCGATAGTCAGATAATCATCGATATTGTATAGACCAGTGCCGCCGATGATGGCGAGGTGGACAGGCTCCGGAAACGCCATTTTTCTAGAGGATATCAGCCGAGCCAGTCTTGCCGATGCCCGAGGCTGCATTTCCTGACCACGTGCTGTGGCACACACATCGTAGGTGATACATGTCTCTCTACAGCTGGCAGGCACACACAGCACGCGAGGCAGCATCAAGACGACCGTAACTTGCGGTGTTGAACAGATTGGGCTTTCATAGCTGCATATGGAAATGGTCTGCTAGCGATGCGAAGATACCATCGACAGAGAAGCCATGTGTCAACTTAGTTCAGAATTAGCAGAATTTGTGTAGGCATATATTATGGGGTATTATTAGTATATCTTCGGTTGTAAAAACGGCAATAGCTGTGAACATAGGTCTGACGGTGCCCAAGTCTCTTACACCAACACCGTGTCACTCTATCGTGGCGTGAGGCCTGCGCAAAAGAGAACTTAAGCACAACCTGAGATGGGCACTGAAGATAAACTTAAGCCGCCGGCGCTTCCGCTTCTAGATCCCTGTACGCATTAACAGTAGTCGAAACAACATCCCGCGCCGCATCGAACTCGTCTAGGCCATTTTCAAACATCGGCTGCTTGCGATACTCGTTAAGGAACGCGCCTCTTGTGTAAAGCTTATCGAATTGGTTCAAAGTGCGCGCAAATGCGTCGGCCACGCTAGTGTTGTTCGCAAGCCCGAGTCCCGACAGCTTTGTATGGTACTCCACAAACGGGGACCGCTTAGCAATTGCGAGCTGCGACAACTCAACGTAATTAGGCGCAAATTGGAGCGCTTCGCGCTCACGCAAAAACTGGATTCGCTTGCGGTAGTCAGCGGAATCGACTTCGCCCTGGATTACTCGGAGCAGCGCGAGGTATCGCGACCGGCGCAGCGCGCTCGGAGTGACAGACAGCATAGAGTATTTTGCCTGGACAAGACGCCGTAGAACCTCCGTGACAGTAGTCTTGCGCATGAGCCGCATGCGATCCGTTGGCTCGATGGTAAGGAATGGCGTGTAGCTAGCTGTCAAGAAGTGATATGGCCCGTCGGGGATCAGAGTAGCCAGAATAGAGTTCAAATTGTTGTAGAGATACCCTGGAAACCGTATCGTCGACGTTGCCGCAAGAAGAGTCGTAGAGATTAGCGCATTCGCCTGCTGCAGGCTCGGTGAGCTTAATATTTGCCCTGCGGCCTGCTGGAGCGTATCAGCAGCAATGCGCATGAGCGCGTTGTTGTCGAACACGAGCACCGAGTCTGCATACTCAATAAGCCGCCTCAGTGCGAGTAATGAATTGTAGGGCTGTACAACCACATCGCTTACCTGTGATCCAGAACTCGGAAACACGGACACAGTTTGGACCAGCGTTTTCGGGAAGTGCTGCCGCAAGCTCTCCAGCAGAATTGACCCGAGGCCCGAGCCTGTGCCACCGGCCACAGAGTGCATAAGCATGAACGCTTCTAAGGAGTCCGAGTTATCCGCTTCACGATCCAGCATATCTAATATATTCTCCATAATTTGCTCGCCGGCCGAATATCCAGCGCCCCAGTTGTTTCCCGCTCCGGACCCGCCGTTCTCCGGGACATACACGTTTTCCGGGTTGTAAATTCCCCCATAGTCACTACTGAGCACATTATGCACGACGCGCGGCTCAAGGTCGAGCAGCAAGGCACGAGGAATGTACCGGCCGTCGTCACTCTGGTAGAAAAACACGTCCTTCCTGTCGAAGACTTCCGCGTCCGCACGCAGAGTCCCGTCTCGCTCTATGCCATGCTCAAGGCAAAGCCGCTCCCAGAAGCTAGAGCCAACCTGATTCCCGCACTGGCCAGCGCCAATGGTGATGATTTCCCGAGGCATTCACCGCACTCACTTGTCGCGACGCGCACCTTCAAGCTTACCCATGCCCATCCTCACTACACCATACACTACAACAAACCCGAGAACTAGCGCCTTTGGGACCACTTGGGCGATCAACCGTTTCCGAACCCTGATTTCTCATAAGTCTCGGTTGCCGCAGTGTGTTGTGCACGTGCGCGCTTGTGACACTTTAGGGCGGCAAGTGCGGCAGCGGCAGCATATGCCACGGGTAATCTAGGTTCACGTATTTGTCGAAACGTAACCGACATTAGCAGTTAACTTCATAGGGTAAATTGTTTTTGCAGTGAATCTATTCGAACTGGGGCGATTATCTGCCAGTATTTACCGCGATCTTATTTCTATTCCGATTGCAGGAGGTTTACGTTTCCGAGTGCCTGTTTTAGTGGATTCTACTTCCGCGATCGCGGGGATGCTGCTCTACTCGGCCTTTCGCTTTTCGCGCTGAGCATAAATCTTCTCGGTGAATGGCTCTTCGAAGCACAGGCCCACACGGTAGATCACCCACACCAAGATACTCAGAGCCACTCCGAGCGCCTTGCCCTTATAAAGAGCAATTCCAAGGAAGGTCAAGTGAGACCCCACATACATCGGGTTTTCTACTACATTGAATGGGAAGTGCTCGACCTTTTGGTCCATGAGGATACCGAAGTAGTCGCCGAGGTAGGTTCCCGTGATTCCCAGCGCCCACATAGAGCTTAGGACGAGGATGTGTCCCACACCAGCGGAGAGAATGCCGGCGAGGCGGACAAGGTCATTATCCAACACTGGAGCAATTGGCTGGGTGTTTAAAGCCTCGTAGTACAGATAGTCCCGGAGAATTCCCAGTGAGAAGACTACTGCAGCGAATACGTAGCACGCGGCGTACTTGTTCCCACCGGCAAGCTTCGTAAATAAGTGAGACTTGAACTCAATGCGACCAACAACGTTCCAGAAAAATGGGTTAAATGCAATGCTCTTGGCGGCCAAGGCAACCTGTGGAGTGAGCGAAACCGGGGTTTTCTGGCTCAAAGCATTCAGAACAGCAGCTGCGTGGCCGCTATTTAGGAAGTCCATGGTGACAGCATATATCCAAAGCATCTTCCGTATTTATACATGTCCAACAAGTGGCTCGCATGTGAACACTTGCATCCCCAACACTAGCATATTACTGTTGCATGTGATGACTTGCATATCTGCATGTGATCGAGGGGGGCATGCAGCCGCTGGTGCTGCGGGCTTACGGAGGCTCCGGGGTAGCGTCCTTTACTTCGCCTCATTGAGATAATCTTGAGGACTGAGTTTACCAGACAAGACTTGTATAGATAATTTGTCGAGAGCTTAAATAAATAATCGAGGAATTCTCGCTACCAACTAATGGCGATTTCTTTGTCTGCATCCATGTAATCTCCACATAGGAGCCATGCGGTAAGTCCCTGAGGTGTCTCTCCGGGAACGACGCTGGTCCGAACCCGCACGTGCGTGCTTGGCTCTGAGAGCTCGGTCTTCTCGAAGCCGAGTACATTCCCAGTCGAGGCGTCGCCAATCACAAGATACCATTCCTCGCGTAAATCGGTTTCCTCGCCCATGGAGATAACGGCGATTTTATCTTCAGGTTCTATGTCTCGGTCAATAACAACCATGACGCTACCTTGACTACTATCACCCTTAGCCTCAACAATATCCACAATCGGGAAATGATTCACAAAGTTCGCTACTTTGAGCATCCGGTCATCATCGTCCCCGAAGCCTAGGATTTCTTGACGTAGAGAGTCATCCTCAATTGCAACGAAGTCCTGAACGGATACAATACCCGCATTATGGCATCGTATAACTGCCTCATTACCAATGAAAGGGATTTGATATAACGGCGAGACCCCTAGCGGGACAGCTTGGACCAGTGCTTGCCGTTGATCCACCGCTTCCAACAGTGCCTGGAGATTTCCGCGTGCAACAGCGATGTCAAGCCGAGTGTCCACAATCCGAAGCGAGCTAGCCGAGACTCCAGTAGACTGCGGTAGGTCAACCACCTTCGCAGGATGCAGGGCCCGACTTTCCTGAAGGTCTCTGAGAAGAACGCCGTTACGAGAAGAGATGTGTGCAAGAGGCAGTGGGGTCACATCCAAAGTATCATGGTCTAATTCTACAGCTCCCACAGAAGCGAGTCTCTCAAACGTGGATTCAACCAATTCACTAACCCATTCTTGCAAGTTCTCAGACCCATAGTAGGATGGGTTTTGCCGTAGCCTGCGGTATAAAAAGGTCGAAGAGAGCCAGTTCACAGCCTCTTGTGGTCCAGTGATGCCTCCGGTCAAGATATCAGGAATAAAGGCATCCGCGAGCAGGGACGTAAGCTTACTCTCCAAAGGAATAGGCTCTGTCACAAATTGTGCATAATACCACTGGATATCTGTAAAGATGTGTGCTTCTTTGCTAGCTCGACTAATGATATCAAGCACGACAGTCATAGATAGGTTGTTAGCTCCCGTAAAGTCCTTGGTACCGAAAAGTGCTATTTGATCCGCATGGAGATCCGGACTGAGTTTGAGCATTACGTCCACTGTAACTATTGCCAGATGAGACTCTTCATAACGTTTCAAGGTCAAATTTGAAGCAGATCCCGGGGTAGACGGCAGTAAAAGAGGTACATCCTCAAATCCTGCGTAAGCTAGTTCTGTAGCAAGCAATGAGCAGTGTTCGCGACTCCGCACAATTAGAAGGGTCGAAAACTTTGTAGTATCGATCGCAAGGTCACGTAGAGCTAGCGTGAATGAACCATGCCAGTGCTTGACATCGATTGCTACAGCATCACTACTCGCAGAGAGAGTGAAGTTAACGACATCTGCCTTTTGAGCTCCTATCCATTGCCCAATGGATCTTGCACTGGCCACAGCGTAGCCTAAACCTACGATTCGCGGATGCTCGGGGATATTCCGGATAATTCGCGTTAAAGCTAGCTCGTACAATGCTCCGTCATTTTCACCGATTTTGTGAAGTGCAATACAGACAATACAAGCTAAGTTTTGCAAAGCACGCTGTAAATCACGGTTCTTTCTTGTCAACCTCTCAAGCTCATTGACCTCGGCGAGGACTACTCTTGAATCAGTATCTGTCAAAACGGAAGTTACATCCCAAAACCGGCCCCACGCGCACTCAAGCTCCTCTACTTCCATGGTACTCGGCACTATGACTAGAACCCGCTTACCCGCCTGCAAAGCCTGCTCAGCAGCCAACTCAGCGCTGGCCGTACTGCTCGCTCCAGGAGGCAACCCAATGTATGCTGACCTGTTTGTGCCAAGCAGAAGTGGTATCAAGGTCCGCTCTATTGGACCAAGGGGTCTACTGCGCTCTGAAATAATGGTTGGAGGCGTATCTAGGTCAGATGCATCTTCTTGAGGTAGATCCGACATGCCGATTGACGAAGACGGGAAGAGTGTGCTTCTCATATCGACTGGGACCTCGCTTTGGCCATGCAGCCACCGTTCACTGATGAGGCGGACATACAAAAACGGGGTGGACTCGGTGATCGAGACAGATATATTTGACGTCCTGTGGTGAGCCAAGCTTCCCATAGACAGGGACTCCCAGGACAAAATGCGGCCATTCTGATCTTCCACCATGAGAAGCAAAGACTCTGAGTTTCTATGCACAGTCGGATCAAAATCAAACAATGGCTCAGTTTCTATTGTCAAGTTGAGCACAGTAGTCGTTCGTGGTCGAGCCACTGTAGAGATGGCATACCTAGGAAACAATGCCATGTATCTAAGCGCGGTTATCGCAAGGTGTGAATCCTTAAGTCTTAAAGCATCACCAATATCCGACTTGTCGAGTTCGAAATACCTTCTCCACGGTAGGCGGACTTTCTCAGCTTGTCTAATTAGCTCCACAGGCGCACCGTCAAACTGACGGAATGGTGACTGCGCAGCATACCACTGTCGCCGATCTACCATAAGGTACAGATTGAGCGATCGCTTTGCCAAATTACTCCATTTAAGGCCCAAGGAAAGCTCATATATTGCTCTGAAAAGGCGAGAAGCCGATCTTGCTACATAGAACATATCGGATCCCAGCGCAAAACCTTGAAGCTCAAGACGGCTAATATACGCTTGAAGCAGTACATTAACCTTCGCATAACTGGACTTTATATCATCACGGATAGGGATGGGAACGATTTCCGACAGCCTACGAATTTCGCCAAACTCTTCAGACCTCACCGGTAGAGTAGAGAATTCAGCTGACCGGCAGAAGACACGAACAATATCAATTTCCGACAGCCACGGCTTCAGCTGTCGCGCAAACGTGGCTACAGACTCAGGAGAGACGTAGAAAGATGATGCTACTGCGCCCAAAAAGGTAGGTATCACTTGCCCGTGATCGTATGAGACTGCACCTAGCCTTGAGAGACTGCGAAGTGCTGAATGTGCTATGTCCACAGGAGAAGCCTCTCCGTAAGCTATCGGGTCTTTTTTTGACCTGACAGCCCAAAATGTGTGGTTTATAAAGTCAACTGCTTCATCGAGATCGCGCACGGTCCGCAACGATATCTCAGCATTAAGCGAATCTGGCAGACGGGAGACAAGGCGAGACTGGATTGGCATTGACAATGTTCCGATGGAAGCGAAATAACTCAGATGCTTGTGGGTGGTCAAGATTATTCCTAAGCCACTAGAGTCAAATCCGGGCCTTCCAGCCCTGCCCAACATTTGCAAGACGTCTTGAGGGCTGAGTTGAGTCCATCCTTGTGAAGAAGGGTCATAGTACTCCGTGCCCTTGAGAATGACTACGGCGGCAGGTAGATTGACACCCCACGCCAGCGTGGCGGTGCAGACAATCACGCGCACAAGCCCTTTCTTGAATGAGAGCTCAACACTCTCACGTTCGTCCCTCGACAGGCCCGCATGATGAATAGAAACTTCAGAGTCCTTTAACATCGAGCCTGTGGGGTCGCTAGTTAAGAGAATGTCTCTCGTATTTTTGGTATCCTTGCGAGAATGAACAAATACCAGAACTTGCCTCTTCTGCTTAAGCGCATCGGTTACCTTTTCAACACAAACGTCGTTTATAGCCTTCAATTGATGGATCGGTTTATTCACTGTGACGCCAACATACTGTTGCTCAAGAGGTACTGGCCTGAATCTCGGCCCGAAATAGAATAGTCCTTGTGGCGGTACCCGCAAAAATGCCGCGACATCCTCGTAGTTTGGAAGAGTAGCAGATAGGCCGATCAACCTTGGCGGCGAGGAGAGTCGAGAATGCCGCACGACAATGTTTTCTATAACCCCACCGCGGGACTCGTCATGAAGCAAGTGGATTTCATCAATGATTATTAGCCCAATGTTTCGTAGAAGATCCACGTTCTCGGCTTTGCGTGTCACGACATCCCATTTTTCAGGAGTTGCCACAAGAAGTTCCGTGTACCGCAAGTCACCGTAGCTCTGGCTCTGGTCACCGGATAGTTCAGCTACCACAGTATCTTGAAGGCGATCTTGAAATGTGCGAAGTTGTTCCTGCACAAGAGCCTTCAACGGGGCTATGTAGACAGCTTGCACGCCTGCATGCAATGCTCTTGTGATAGCCATCAAAGCTATATTCGTCTTACCGGCACCCGTCGGCGCACATACTAACACATTAGTATCAGAGCCAACCACCACGTCACTGACTTTGCTCTGTACGGCGTTGAGCATTTCAACATCCGTAAACGCTCGCTGAGCCCAGCTGGGTAAATCCGATGCGGGCTTGAGATCCCAGTCAGGATGATAGGGCGGCAATGGCGGCAGATTGTACTGCTCGTAACCGGGTGCGGTAAAACGAGTCGACCCTTCAGGAAGCCTTACAGTATTTTTTGTCGCGACTATTATTGGCCGTCCTACGACTCTAAGGTCGACCTCAGTGGGTTCATCAACTTCCATTTGTTGCTGCTCCCGCCGAGCGCAGCTTTCAATGCTGATGTCAAGCGCGTTGATCCTATCAAGAATGCGTTCACGCTCAGTCCCAGTCTCGGTTTGAGCCAGCCTGGTATACCATAGTACAACCAAAGCATTATGGGCTAGCTGACGCACCAGGCCGAGATGCTGAAGGCCCAAAGCCTGGGTAAGCCAACTCTCAAGGGATTCGCCTTGAAGTCTATCCATGGCATCCAAGACCTCGTTTAGCGAGGCCTTTGTCCCCGTGGATTCGAGCCTCGATTTGAGCCAGCGACTGTCGATATCTTGAGGTCGCAGCGTGACAAGATCGCGAACCTTGATGGCACTGTTGATTGGGACGAATGTTGCAAATGGGTCTGATTCCCCAGATGCTTCATTTATTGC
Source organism: Starmerella sirachaensis (assembly GCA_030578495.1). NCBI lineage: Eukaryota > Fungi > Ascomycota > Dipodascomycetes > Dipodascales > Trichomonascaceae > Starmerella > Starmerella sirachaensis. The sequence continues at coordinate 94,759 of JAJMSC010000007.1, read as the reverse complement.
TTGATCTTCATCAGAATCAAAATCCAGGCTCGAATTATCCGTGAGCGCGTCTTCCTCGATGGCTAGGTCCTCCGAAAAAGCCCCGTCGGGAAGTCCTTGGGTAATTGAGTCCAGCTCGCCAAAGTCTATAGTAACCGAGGAACCCTGGACGTTGAGAATTTCTTGGACCTCAGCATGTCGGCTCTCATCGTTTAACGTTTGATCCTGCATAATAGTACCGATGCTCTGGGCAGCAGCATAGACAACACTGTCCGGGAGGTCGCTAAGATACTTGAATACAAATCGTAAGAGCTCGTTGAAGGACTCGTTCTTCGGCGTCCGCCCTGGCTTTATTTCTGGCCCATCGTTCACCACACGAGTCCCCATATCCCCCAAAGATATTCTATTCCTAAGTGATTCCGGTGTGGACTCATCGTCCGCTGCCCGTTTCCCGAGCTCGACAACGTCGGGCATGCAAACACACACACTTCTTCTTTGTGGTTCAAGCTGCCACTGTTTGCAGAGAAAGGGGAGGTGCGAACCACATCCCTGCAGCTACGACAGTCATCACGTAACAATACAGACACTACTTCCCCATTGTTTTAAGCGTATCAGTGAACCACCTGCCCCCAGCTAAAAGAGACCGAGCGCGAAAGCTCCATGGTATTGTTCCGGCACACGATATTGTTTGTGGAGTACGCCACTCACGAAGATTCGCAATTGCAACAGTGACAGAGGCAATACAGGGCTAGGTTAAATACCTTTATGCTAAGACTCGTTCAGTTTTAACACTATACTGCTAGTGAGTGAAGTGACTCAGGAATCGCATTGCCCTCGCCCAACGGCGAGATTGCAACTTCTCCTTTTCATGACCTAGTCCAGAGGGCCTCCTATTCGCAGATGAAAGGTTGTGGTACAGGACAGGAGCATACGGTACCTGTATGATGAAACATTAAACCCATGCAATGCTTTTCGTTATGCCTGTGTGGTTCCGATGGCCGCAACACGCTTCTGAAGTAGGACCTTCTGGGCCAATGAAGAGGCCGCAAAGAGTTTTTTAACCACTGGAGGCAGGTCAAGGTTTTTGAAACGTGGCACTAATGATATGTAATTGCGTGCGCACCGTTGAAGCAAGTATAGGGGTGCTTCACGCGTATTTCGCGTGCCGGAAGCATGTTAATTGTATGGGCCGGGTTATTTGCTTGAGGTCTCGACAAAGCTCGAGGGTTCCAGGAGAGGCTGTGGCGTTGTAGAGATTTACGTATGCAGGAGGCTGCATGTCCTTGCCCTGATTATTCATTTTTTTCGCAGCTATATAAGGACGGCGAGTCCCGCGCAGGACTCCGACATTCCTGTGATTAGTCACTTACGGGTCCTTTCGCTGCCCTCACCCACAACCACCACACCCGAACCCACCGCACCTTCGGTCACCGCTAAGCGCTCTGCTCAGGAGGAAGTGTTCAGTGTGTTTCTATTTATTTAAAAGCGAGGTGTCATTGAGTTGAATTACCTCACGGTCACCCTATACTGCAACACAAAATAGGAAGTTTGAGGAAACAGTAACTGGTTAGCGCCATGGATACCCTGGCAGCACCTACTACTCCCGTTCAAGCGAGCAAATTTGTGTCGCCAACGAGTCTCTCTTTTCCGCAGAATGATCTGACTGCCCCAGCTAAGTCCGAAACAGTCGAGAACTCGAGCGAGCTCGATCAAGTAGGAGATGCAAGCAAAGAAGATCGCGGAAAAAGCGGCATCCTTCCCACGGTACAGAATATCGTGGCAACTGTGAACCTGTCATGCAGACTTGACCTGAAGACTATCGCATTGCATGCTCGTAATGCTGAGTACAATCCCAAGCGTTTTGCTGCAGTTATTATGCGCATTCGTGAGCCAAAGACGACAGCGCTCATTTTCGCCTCAGGAAAGATGGTCGTGACAGGTGCTAAGAGCGAAGACGATTCAAAGTTGGCTTCGCGCAAGTATGCACGCATCATCCAGAAGCTTGGCTTCAACGCGAAGTTTACCGACTTCAAGATTCAAAACATTGTCAGCTCGTGTGATGTGAAGTTCCCGATCCGACTCGAGGGCCTTGCTTTCTCCCACGGCATCTTCTCTTCATACGAACCGGAGTTGTTCCCTGGTCTTATTTACCGCATGGTCAAGCCCAAGATCGTACTCCTGATTTTTGTATCCGGTAAAATTGTGCTCACCGGTGCGAAGCAGAGAGAAGAAATTTACGAGGCGTTTGACTCTATTTTCCCTGTACTGTCCGATTTCCGCAAGTCTTAAGCTAGTTGTGGCTTGCATGCAGTCGCGGATGGGCTAATTAATTTATTGCACATAATAAAAAAATTCACCTTCAGTGGGTGGTAGAACATTAGGTTTGTGAGAGCGTAGCATGATAAGCGTGGAGCTGAGATGCGGACATACGCGTGTCGCAAATCACTTGGTGTTGTTGCTTATAATTTCTGTTGTGATATCCTTATTACACTTCGGACATATAGCCCTGACATGACAGAGCTCTAAATTTGGATTTTTTGGTGGGCATTGAAATCGGGTGTTGCGCATGTCTGTGCGGCGGATGACGGGGCGGTGTGTGCATGCGGCCCTTATAGTAGGCGGCGCCTGGGTCCTCAACGGTCGTCGGAACTCACTCGCACGAACTGCTGCGGAATAAGCTCTAGTGGCTGAGTCACGCTTATAGAAAGCACACACGAGGGACAAGCGCATAACATCCGAAATTCAAGCGCTTTCTTGCCTCCTAAGTAATTGAGGGCGAGTAAAATATCCCGGCCGGATAACTAGCCACCTCGCTGATGAGTGGATACGACGGCTTCCACACTGTGGATGATCCACGGGAATATATGAACGCGCCGGCTATGCTCATTGCCTCGCCGCATGCCAGCTCGGCAAATGGCAACGCTGGCGGCGTCGTGGTTGCCGGGAATACTGCGCCAGGTGGAGGATCGGCGCCGAAACAGTCGTTGCCTCCGATCCTGCGTGCTGCGGTCGACGCAACTACCGGCTTTGATGTGCTCACCGCTGACGAGCTGCAGGCATACTATGCAGAGCAGAGTGTGCTACGACAGCGGGTTGCGGACGTGAGCTCGCGGCTTGAGGCAGAGCTGAAGATGCGGGATGCAGCAAACAACCTGAGCAGGCTTCACGATGATACAGCCAGCTCTATAAATGGTTCTCCGGGCGGTCGGAAGAAGCGGTTCAGTCGCCTTTTAGGAAGCGGAGACTCAGCTCAGTCAAAACAGGAAAAGCGATTAAGCCGTCAGGCTGCTGATGAAGCGCAAATTTCCGCCGAGAACATAACTCATTTAGAGCAGCTTCGCCTGGATATCTCGCAACGTCTCGCAACAGTTGAGCGGCACATCTTGCAACACCACTCCGGAGTAATGGCTCGTGCCCTGGCCGGTATTCCTCTTCCCAATCACCGCCGGCACCAGAGTGGGGCAAGTGTTGTCTCAACTGGGAGTGGCCAGCGTCAAAGCTGGGTACTGCCGAAGACTGGTCCCACAAGCGGGCACGCCCGCCAGATTTCTACAGCGTCAGCAGGAGCAGAATCTAATCTTGCTCGTGTCGAAGAATACCCTCGCGACAACGCTGAGCTCGATGCTCTAGTATCGCGCGTAGCGGCCGCTGTCCCAGCTGCGTCACCTACCCCACAAGGGAAAGTTCAATTTATCCAGCATGCTTTTGATTCTGTACTTAGAGAGTTATCGGATGCCCGTAATGCATCTGAGGCCTATCAAATCCAGTCTCAACATGGTCAGGAGAGAATTGCTTATCTTATGCGGGAGCTCTCGGCTCGTGAAACTGCAGCGTCGCGGGAATTACCCTCTCCGCAGGATGCTGGCCACAACGCTGAGGTACAGCAATTACGTACCGAACTTGACGCGGCAGTATCGGCGAAGAACCAACTTGCGAAGCAGCTCGAGCAGCAGCGGTACGAGTTAGAAAGGTCAGTACAGTCTCTTGAAGATGTCACCCGCCTTGCTGTGCAACACGAGGGCGACCGCGGTGAATTCGAGAAGCTGTTGAATTCATTGGAGGCCAAAATCGCCAGTTTGGAGGATGACAAAAAGACGCTTCTCCAGCAGCGCCTTGGAACCACCCAGAACACGAGTTTACTTTGCCAGGAGTTCCAACGTATTGTTGGGGATCTTGTGCTACAACATCAGGAGGAGGTGCGTTCCCTATACTCGCGAAGACTCAATGTATATGATTCGCGAGAGGCGGGTAATCCCAAGCTGCAGCAAAAGACTCAAACTCAAGTAGATGTCGCACCTGCGAAGCAACGAAATAGCGGAGACTGGGGCCACCCTATTGCAAGTGATCTGGACAGCAGCCCTCCTGAAATCCCTAATTACTCTTCGAGACGCCCAACGTCGTCACACTCTCCGACACATTCGTCCTATAATATCTCTCGCTCAGTGACGCCACCATCGCCAGTAAAAGTGCATCCGTCCCCCGCTCGCACAACGGCAAATAGTAGAAGTCCAGGCGAGTATCCAGGCGAGGGGTACTCGCCTGGAGCCTGGGATAGCCCCCAGGCACGGTTCAGAAAGGGTCACGCGCCACAGCCATCGCAAGCCACCATTTCGCGTGCGACTTTAGAGAAAGAGGAGGAGCGGCAGAAACCTGAGACTCGTGACTACGAGATGCGTCTTCCAGCGCCGATTGATTCCTCATTTGACGATTCTATTCAACACTCCCATGACTCGTTGATGCGTCCTAATCTCCAGCGGGCTAATACAGAGGAGTCTGACTACTCGAGGACGAGCTCAGTTTATCCGGACGCACCTTCAGCTTCGCAGTCACAAGCAAGCCTCCGCGCAAACCCGAATATTCCGGGGCTCCATCCCAACGAGTCTGCGGTTTCTCAAGCAAGTCGCAGATGGGATGCGGCTTACAACTCAGGCGACGACGGCCTGTTGTAAGGTCTCTTGAAGACTGATTGCATGATAAAAGTAAATATTCACGGACGTCATTACTTTGTACATTAGAAAAGATACATACATTATTCTTTTTTCTTTTTGCCTGGCGCGGTAAAATGTACACACAAAGTAGGTCATTACATTCCATGAGGGAACGTACTATAATCGATGTATGTGCATTACCTTCGGTAAGAGTAACTTACATCTCTATTGGTACAGTATGAGCTAAGGGATCCTTTCAAAAACTTACTCGGTCTCCTAGAAACCTCCTGCGACCTCTTTGCGACATCTTGATTAGCCCTACTTCGTCAGAGCCCTAGTACTGCTGGTGTTGTTTTTCGTACAATTCATGTCCTAACATCACGATTTATTCGTCAGAAGAGCTGCGCTTCGCAACCCGGTCGTAAGAGTAAATCTGGCGGCCGAAGAGTCCGCGATACAACCAATCGAAGAACATGTGGACGCGGGCACGAGCCGTGACAGTTTGGGACATATATACTCCACGCCACAGGTACATCGCGAAAATACCACCGAAGAAGTTGAAACCCACCTGGTCACTCGTGTCGAAAACTGCGGCGTTCGAAACATACGCCAGGGAGCCAAGGTGATGATATAGAAACGCGCGGGAAACAGCGTTGTCGACATCTTCAACCCCTTCAACCATGGACGACGGAGCTATGGCGAGCCTGTTAAGCTTGTTAGCGAGGTAGATACCTTGCTGGTTAGCACGCTGCGCCGTTGCAGGCAAACTCGTTACCTTCGAGTCGACCTTTTTCAGATCCTGGATTACACGGTCGAGATGAATGCGATCGTGTGGTTCATACCACTTGTGCAACTTATCACGCAGCTTGATAACGTGCTGACGCGCGGAGGGCTCATTGTGGGCGACCTGAGCCAAACACTCATCGATAGTCTGGAGCTCATACTCGTCGTTAACGTCCACAGATTGCTTCAGCTGCTGACGGATCAGCGTTGCCAGCTCATCCGCAAGAGCCATCCGAACTGTGGAACAGTCACCAATCGCATAAACCTCACCCTTCTTCGTGCCAATGACTCGCAGGTGAGAGTCTGTCTCGATGGCACGGCGATTATGTTGGATGCCAGCAAGCTTTTTGATAATCCGCTCCGTGAATCGCGTAAGACCCACACCGGTCGTCCACATAGTGATGCCAGACGCTAACTGTAGCGTTTCCTTGCCATTAGCGCCTTGCTTCGTGAAAACTACAGAGTCGGGCTTAACTTCTTGCACGCGGGCATTCGTCTGGAGGTCGATACCATCACGCATGAAACGGTCCATGGCATACTTCGAAATTGTTTCATCATAGGTGTTCAAAATAGCCGAGCGGCTCTGAATGATGTGAACCGATGCGAGGTTGACAAGGAGATGGGGATACATCTTCGGCATGTCCTCCTTCAGCAGGTCGTAAATCTCTGATGCGAGTTCGACACCTGTGGGCCCACCGCCGCACACGACGAAGCTTAACAGCCGGCGACGCTCCTCCTCCGACGTCGAAGGAAGCGCGGCCACCTCTAGCACACGGCAGATTTCAGCACGCAACTTTTCACTATCTGAGGCAGTCTTAAAGAAGAAGCAGTTCTCCATACCCTTAACGCCGTGGGTGTTCGTGCCTGCGCCTGTTGCAACGACAAGACGGTCGTAGGGGACATAGAAGCGCTTGATCTCTCCAGTTACATCCTCTGCACGGACTTCTAAGAGCTTACCATCAAGATCGACGTCATGCGCAGCCGCCTGCAGGAACCTTGCGTTTTTCTCGCGACAGATATGGCGGATCGGCTCCACGAGGGTATCCAGGGATAGTGTGCCCACGGCAGCCGACGGCAAGAGTGGAGTAAACAGGAAGTGGTTGGTAGGGCTGATAACGGTAACGTTGTACTTGCTCGTATCAAGCTGCTGCAGCATTGCAACAGCACCCCATCCCGAGCCAAGCACAAGGAGTCGCTCCTTATCCGGTGTATGCCCAAGCTCGACGTCATCAACAAAAGAATCCGCGACAGGGAGATTGTTCGGACCTCCGCGCCTCAAGTTGAGAGAGTCGATGGGAATACTCACTTGCGTGACTAGCGGACCACCTGAGTACGTTGTGTAGTCGTACGCGAAGAATGCAAGCGTGTAACCGAGAGGGACGGCAATGATAACAACGGTCCATCCTAGGACCTTCTTCAGAAACCCGAAGACACCGGTCTTGCGCTTGGGTTCCCCAGAGCCTTCCGACCGCGTTGCGTAGCCACGCGTAAGTGCAGTCTGCATCAAGCGCACATTAGGCGTGTTCAGTGCCCGGATCGTGAGAGTCGAGCGAGCGGTCGGCATCTGCGGGCCAAACCGGGCCACAAACGGGTGGTTTGGCGAGCATTGAGAAATAATGCGGTGGGAGGCCTTGGCCGAGTTAGCACAGCCACTTGCCCGCAAAGAGCCCAATATTTGAGCTAATGCACGCATCAGCTCTAGTCCTGTCTACAAGATCGATTTTTGATATCGGGCGTAGCGGCTAGATGGTGGACTCAACCGCGGATTCGCCAGCGCGTGAATATCGGCGGACTCACATCAGGTGATTAACATTAACGGTATTACGCGGCGATTGCTACTGCCCAGTCAATGCCGACACCTGTGTGACCACACCACCGGCGGCGAGAGGTAGCCGCTGCTTGCAGAACGTGCCGTCGGTCAAGCAATCGGTGGTAGGTTGTAGTGTAGGCAGGCAGCGTTGCGAGGGATAAAGCGAGGACAAGATGATCTTTTTGCGTGCCGACATTTGAAGAATTCTTCAAGGAGGCACTCTTTGGCATCATAGGCGGTCTGCACCCCTCAGAGCGCTGTGACTGTGTCCTGATCTTGCAGTCCTATCTCCGCGCAGCACCATTAAGCCTATTTGCTGTGGTGGCTCGATGCACGCCGCTGCGCCTGTTCCGCAGCCCTCGCTCCGGGAATTATATCACGTGTATGCAGGGACGTTAGGCTGACAGGATGCTGACTTTCCCGGCTCGCCTCTACCGCCCCCTCCTTCTGCTTAGCCACGTACGTAGCCCATCCTCCCTATCAATCGCGCACTACGAAGGTCGTTGCGGTGTTTCGGAACCCCCCTTACAGAGTTACAGGACGAAGGGTGATCCAATCTCGATTAAAGAATGGGATTCGGTATTAACAATCCCGTGCCGCGCTCGCTTGGCAGCGAGTCTCGCAAGGCAGCAAAGATTCTAACCAGCTTCGTCAAGCCCAACCAGATCATTTCGTATGACGAGGTTATTCCTCCACACATTCTACAACAGGCGAAGGGCCTGTGTATCATCACTGTAATTCGCGCGGGATTTCTCTTCTCGGGCCGGGCCGGCTCGGGTGTTATCGTCGCGCGGTTGCCCGACGGAACGTGGTCCCCGCCATCGGCGGTTATGACCGCTGGCGCCGGCGCTGGTGGCATGATTGGCGCGGATCTTACCGATTTCATCTTTGTGTTGAACTCACGCGAGGCTGTGAACACATTTGCGTCTGCTGGTACCTTGCAGCTTGGCGGTAACGTCTCACTTGCAGCTGGCCCGCTAGGTCGTGCTGGCGAGGCCGCTGGTGCTGCCGGTACTTCGGGTGTTGCCACCGTATTTTCGTACGCAAAGACAAAGGGACTTTATGCTGGTATATCTCTGGAGGGATCTGTACTTGTCGAGCGCAAGGACGCAAACCAAAAGTTCTATGGCAGGCCAGTGCCGGCGAAAGCAATTCTAAGCGGCCGAATTCCGGCCCCGCGTGCTGTTGAGCCGCTTTTCCGCGTTCTTGATACTCGCGCATTCCGCTCGGACATTGGCGTGGACGAGATGGACGACGAATTCTACAACGACCTGCCCGACGAGGATTACTACGACGATCTTTCTACGATCAACAGCGGTAGAACTGGTCGTGGCGGAGCTGCTTATGGGTCATCCCGGAAATCAGGCCGCTATGCCGACGAAGATGACGCATACGACGACTACGATGACGGCTACGATTCGTCCTCGCGCAACTGGCGGGGCGGCGGCTCTGCGGCGCCTGTCCGACGTGCGCCCTCGTCTGCTCGCTCGCCTGGCCGCTCTGGACGGTCTGGGCGTTATGCAGACGACTATGAGTACGATGCGGACAGCTATGACGACGATGGGTATGACTCTCGACGCCGAAGTGGTGCTCCGAGCGGGTCGCGCTCGTCAAGGCGTTATGCAGACGACTATGACGATGAATATCGACCAAGACGCCGGCGTGACAGCTACGAAGATGACGATGACTATTACGCGCCGCGGTCGCGGTCAGGCACAGCCAGCGCAGCCGCAGCGGCCCCTGTTGCGCCACCGCCAAAACCGAAACCGAAAACTGCCGGAGGTATGCAAGGTATCGCCCTTTATTCCTTTGGAGGAGAAGAGTCCGGTGATCTTGCGTTCAAGAAGGGTGATGTTATCACAATCACTGCGAAATCGGATTCGACCGACGACTGGTGGACTGGTGAGCTCAATGGGCGCACGGGTATATTCCCAGCAAATTACATCGAGCTTGTGTGAAGCTCCAGTGGGTGAACAATGCACTTAGGAGTTCTATTGTGGCCGCAGCTGTGTGAAAGAATGAGTGCTGCACAACCGATCTTGTAGAGCTGTTTAAAGACCAGCATTGGCGTAGGCTGCTGCAGCTGTCTTCTCGAATTATACATGCATTGGGGCGTTACCGAGGAGGGCTTTGCTGAAGAGCTGAGCTGCCATCAAGGAGGTTGAAAATGCCGCACATAAGGACGGCTCCCATTATCTCTTTCGACCAGCTAGTGCCGACTTACCTCCACCATAACTTACTCCTGCGACCGAAATCTTGAGACTGACTTAAGTCAGAGCCTTCAAAGATGACCCACTAACCCCCCAAATTGAGGAGGGCGCCAGATGTGAAAGACACATGCGATTCGTTCAGAAGACGCTGGATCTATCCAGACTGGAGAGAAAAAATGGACGTAGCATCGTAACCCTTATGGATCTGTTCTAAGCTAGCTAGAAATATCTGGGTTTAGTCTTCTTTTCGCGAACTGTGTAATTAAACAAAGTTCTTCGACCAATTAGCGAGTAGAATATGCACCAAGTTAAGTCAGAAATGATGATGGAATCGGATTGGTGCCGCTACCGGGCTGGGGAATGAGGGCGGTTTGTAACACCTCAGCGGCTTGATACTTCATGCTTTCCATGGCATACGTAGCCTTGCAGTTGTTTTGACTTGTCGATCATATTCTGTCCTATGACAATAGGCGAGGTCTAGGGTATATTGGCCGTATACGATGGTGCGGCCTGGAGCTGCCTTTTTGCTCATGAAAATGAGGTCCAAAAGCGTTCTGAACTGTGATTTTTCTGATATAAAATAGTAAATTTTTATGAGAGCGATATGCTCGGCGAACAGCGCACCATGTGGCGGCACCAGCCAATGCTCTATCGCTGTGCTGAGCACGTGAACAAAAGGCGCAAGCAACCTGATGTCACTGGGCGAGGGTTTAGTGACGTGAGCAGGCTCTGGCGTTGTAGCGCACCAAGATAAGTGCAGAAAAAAAGAGGTGAAAAACAGCTAGTGATTATTATGCGTTTTGGGTGCCACGGGACCAACAACCCGTGCCACCCGGGGGATATATAAATGTGAGCGACCCCATGATAGCTAGAATCAGGTCAATTTATTGAAGATGTACTACCCAGATGCGCAGCGTGTAATGGTTCCGGCCCCGCCGACCGCCGAAGAGATCGCGGCTGCCAATGCTGCTGTGCCAGCCCCGACAAAAGAGAAGAAGGACTTCCTTCGCAGGTTTCGTCTCGATGGCAAGGTCGGTCTTGTCACGGGTGGTGCGCGTGGTCTCGGCTACTCGATGGCCGAGGGTCTCTGCTCGGTCGGCCTCGAGGCGATTATCATCCTCGATGTCCAGCTCGATCTCGGTATGGATGCGGCCAAGACCCTCCATCAGACCTACGGTGTTAAGGCGCGTTTCTTCAAGGCCGATGTCCGAGATGAAAAGAGCGTTGGCGAGATTGTCGACACTGTTGTTGAGGAGTTCGGCCACATTGACGTCGTTATCAACTCTGCCGGCATTGCTGATCTTGTCCACGCCGAGGACTACCCGGCCGACAAGTTCCGCCGTGTTTTGGATATCAACGTTACCGGTACGTTCCTCGTGTCGCAGGCCGCTGCGCGCCATATGATTTCAGCTGGGAACGGCGGTGCAATTGTCAACATTGCTTCCATGAGTGCTCACATCGTCAACTTCCCGCAGGCGCAGAATGCGTACAATGCGTCGAAGGCGGCCGTGCTGCACCTCTCGCGCTCGCTTGCTGTTGAGTGGGCGCCATTCGGCATCCGTGTGAACACGATCTCGCCGGGATACATGGATACCGCGCTGAACCGCGCGTTCCAGAGCCTGTTCAAGGAGTGGCAGCGCCGCACGCCGATGGGCCGCCTCGGCGATATGGACGAGCTCACCAATGGTGCCATCTACCTGGCCTCGCCGGCGTCCTCCTTCGCCACGGGTACTGATATCCTTATTGACGGTGGCTACACTTGTATCTGATATATATAAAATAGACAGCAGCCTTTTTTTGACAGGAATTGTGGATCAGTCACTTGTGAACTAGCTACACGTGGACTAGCCACTCATAGATAGGCTAATTGGTGCATTAGTTCATAGCGTACTTACATACCCACCTTTCATGCGCGATTTTGCGGGATGGAGAACCACGCGGGGAAGAGGCTGGGGAAATGCGAAAAATAGAACGGAAAAGTGGGGCCCCGCGGACGCAGACGCTCGGATCGCCGTATTATGCAAACCGTGCTGTGCAAGACGCACGTCTCGAGGATCACCCAGCCTGCATTGAAGATTTTGATTATATATGGCACGCGCCGTGTGTGGCCGCGCAGACGCGCGGAGTGAGCGAGATCACGAGAGTTAGCCGTGACCCAGCTGCCATCGGGGAGGCGTACAGGTCACCTGATTCAGCGGCCAGCGTTACGCGCGGTAGCGCGCGACCGCCGCGCTATAGCACGAGTGACAGCGCGGGTGGGCCTGTGCTATGGCCACAGCATTCGCTCCGCGCGAAATTGTTTTAGGGAGTGATGCTTCGCGAGCCACCATTTTCCCTGTCTGGGACGGCCTACAGCTCCCGCTTGAGTTAGTTGCAGCGCTCTGCGTAGAGTACAACGCCGAAATCGACCGTGGACAGTCGTTTCCAGAGACTCAGCGCATGCTTCTAGACACATTCGAAAGGTACTGGTTCTCAGGGGGCGTCGCAGGCGTTATTATAAGTGGAAATACCGTCAAAAGTCTCGAAGAATTTGATATGCTGGGCACTGACGAGTGCATCGGCACCTTCTACATCCAGCCCTGTTTTCCCGGTCGTAGCTCCCACATCTGCACTGCGAATTTCCTGGTGAGATCGCGATTTCGGGGGAAGGGCATCGGCAATAACCTCATGGATTGCTTCGTAGAGTGGGCGCCACAACTTGGCTACGACTACGCGCTGTTCAACCTTGTGTACGAAAGCAATGTAGCGGCGTGCAAGATGCTAGCTCGGCGCGGCTTCGCAAAGCTATCGACAATTAAGGGGGCAGGAATACTCAAAGGGGTTGCCTATCCCGTGGACGCGTTTATGTTCGGCAAGGACTTGGTGACGCGAGGGGTTCCGACAGCCCCCCTGCAGTCGGCATCAGCCGGAGGGGTAGGCCTTACAGTGCCTATTGACCCATTTGCCTCATTGAATAGCCCGGAAGCGGTTGCAAGTCCCGGTAGCATGGCGGGTACACCTCGCGCGCCGCCTCTAAGAGAGTCTAACCTGAGCCTCGTCCACTCGGGAGAGGGCGCCATCGCAGCCACCGCGACCTCATCACGCTTAAATAGCGACTACGAGTCTATGCGCCAGTACCTGGAGACAGGGAAGTATCCGGAGAGCTCTGACAGAACGGAAAAAACTCGCATTCGGTCTCGATCGCGGAGCTATGCTCTGAAAAACGGCATTCTAGTGTTCAAGCGGACCGGGGCTATTGTGGTGCCGGATCCTGCCGAGCAGGTGCGCATTGCAACCGACATCCACCGTCGAAACCACAACGGTATCAACAAAGTTCATCAAACCATCGCGGAACAGTACTATTGGACGGGCATTCGTGACACGATCACGAAGGTGATTCGCAGCTGCGCAGAGTGCCGCGCCGCGAGCAACCCAGAGCGCGCGTTTAAGGAGCAGAAGGTTGAAGTGGCGAAGCAAGAAAAGCTGCAGCATGATGTACAGGAGCACCTGCAGATGATGAACGATGCCTTATCAGAAACATCCGAGCTCCCCGACCCCAGCAGCATGCTTGACTCGAACATTGTTTACCTTCCTCCCGAAAATGAGGACGATGAGTGGGTCCCTGAGGACTTCGACTTTAACTTTAGAGCGCCGCAGGAAGCTGTACTCAATGGAGAAGAAGGCGAAGACGACGAGGAAGATGGCGGACAAGCTGAGACAATGCTCCGCGATGATGAAGATGACGAATGGATGGAAGACCTCGAGTACCCGGAATCCAACGATGAAGAAGCTGAGGAAGATGAAGATGAAGACGACGACGACGAGGAAGACGATGACGAATACGAGTAACAAGACGCTGAAGAGAAGAGCAGAATATCGACTACAACGATGAGGCCGAGTACAAGGGCGGAAATGGGGTTTCAAATAGAGTTACCACGGAACCCTCTGCAAGTATTGATAGTGCTCCTAGTAGTTACATCTAGCGGAGCTTTAGACTGCTGGCAGTCGCAGGCAAAGTCGAGCCACTAGGTTCTTTCATGATCTGGAGCTTATTTATTATATAACTGTGAACATAGTACAGACATTTGAGCTAGAACTTGTATGGACGGGGTCTTATATGTGAGACATCTTGTTTTCGGGTGCCCTCATCACAGGACACTACCAGCCATGCCTCTGTGAAGAGGCTCGAATTGTGTAATCGCAGCTGGTACGCAACCCCACCGCCTCAATCACCGCTGCCAGAAAACGCACTCTGCGACGCCTCTCTGATATTTCTCTCCCTGCATCTCATAATTACGTTGTTATCCAAATATGCGTATTGGAGTGGGCCAATTGACGGCAACGTCTAACCTGGCTCTCAATGGCAGCGCGGCCGCGCGACTTATCCACAGGGCCTACGACTCGGGCTGCAAAGCACTGTTTCTGCCAGAGGCCAGCGATTACATTGCTGGATCCCCAGCAGAGACTGTTTCGCTGGCAAAGTCGATAGAGACGTCCCCGTTCATCAAAGAGCTGACCGAGGAGCTCAAACGCTCCCCGCTCTATGTCAGTGTCGGCGTACACGAGCCAACGGTTCCGCCGAGCGAGCGCGTGCGGAACACGCTGCTTTGGATTTCTCCGACTGGCGATGTGTTACAGCGTTACCAAAAGATCCACTTGTTCGACGTCGACGTTCCAAACGGGCCAATTCTACGCGAGTCAAAGTCTGTGGAGCCTGGAACAAAGCTCCCGGAGCTCATTGAGTTTGAAGATCTCAAGATCGGGCCTCAGATTTGCTACGACATCCGTTTCCCCGAGGCCGCGCTCAGTCTACGCAAACATGGCGCGGATATCATCGTGTATCCCTCGGCGTTTACAATGAAGACGGGCAAAGCACATTGGCTGGCACTGAACCGCGCACGGGCGATTGACACCCAGAGCTTCATCGTAAGTGCGGCGCAGGTGGGCGAGCACGATCCAGAGGGCAATCGGAAGAGTTGGGGTCATTCCATTGTGATTGATCCCTGGGGCGAAGTCCTGGCCGAGTCGGAAGATAGCGGCGAGGACTTACTCGTTGTGGACCTTGACAGCGACGTCCTTAAGTCGGTACGCGCCAACATGCCACTATGGGAGCAGCGGAAGAACACACATGCGGATTAGGCTGCACACAGATACATAGACGTCAATATGGTATACTTCCTGTCATTTAGTTTTTCGCTCCGGCGTCTTTTCTCCTGCGAGCTTTGCTATCAACGAGACCTTGCGGGCCATAGCGAACAACAAGTCTTGTTTCTGCTGCATTATCGCGGCATACATGCTGCGCTCATAGCGAATTTTCTCGGCGTACCCCTCCAGCAGGTCCTCGTCCCGGTACTTTGCCGAGGAGGCTATCGCATCAACGCTGTTTCTTACCTGGCCGAGGGTAGAGCTGGCCATGTCGAACGTGTCTAGTAGCTCCTGTTTAGCATGTACGAGATTCTGCAGTTCCAGCTTCAATTGCAGTTTATATAACAGAGCATCAGGCTCGCTGCTGCCCTCAGCCTCGGAGTCATCTGCCAGCAGTACCGAGAGCTTGGGGAGCGCCTGGACCTCGCGAGCAAGCGCTTCGGCCTTAGCACCTGCATCTGCGCGTTGCTTAAGAGCCACGGTGAGCTCCTCCATGAGCCGTGCTAGCTCCTCCATGGGGCATGCGTTTCCAAGTGCAGCTGCGACCAAGACCCACCAATCCACACTCTTTACGCGGCTTTCTGTGCTTCAGGCTTCAAAAGCTGACTCCCCCCGTCCTGCAGGGTGTGCCTCAAGACCCGTAAAGTCTGTCCTCGCTTGTACGTAATTTGCAGGCGCTTTGCAGGGGCGCGCCCAAATACGCTCACGCCCGAATACGCTCACCCCCCAGCCATAACGCACCCTGCCCGCACCCAGTGGATCCAGGGTTGATGACTTCCCGGCTATCTGCAATGTAGGCACGAGCCCGCTTATGGCACCGGCTCCAGACTCTCCGTTGGATTGCTTTTGACACCCAAGCTTTATTATATTGGCGGATGTTGCGTACTGCTCAAAATCTACGTGGAATTATTACGATTTTCCACAGCCCCAAGGTTCCGGCATCAACGAGGCTGGTGGAGTTTGCGAAAGCGGGTTACAAGGATCCAGCAAAGCACCAGTTCGAGCTGCAAATCTTCGAGGGAAACCCCACAAAGGATCAGTTTGCTACCTTGCAAAAGCTCTCGCCTAACCTCGCTACAATTCAGACTCCGGAGCAACTTCCGCGACCCACCCTCGTATCCTGGCTATCAGGCAAGGTCGCTGTCGATGACATCAATAAAGCAGAGACAATTCTGAAAGAGGCCGACGCCAATGCCGAATAAATTGGTTTCTAGAATAGCAATTTAATCATTGTCTATATCTCGCTTATCCACTATGAACGTTTGCGTAGCCGAGATCCACACCTCTTATCCGTCCTGGCTGTGCCGTATGAGGCAACTCGGTGGTGTCCGACCAGTGCAGTCAATCACACCGGATATAAATAAAAGATGGAGCCACGAATGTGAATGATCTAAGGATACTATGAGATTCCACCACTTTTCTGGTCAGGCAAAATATGAACAACTGCTACCAGCCCAACCTCCGTCTGTCCCAGCCCAGCCTCAGCGGAATAAAGACTACAAACGACAGATTTCCATGGAAAATCAGCCAAATGGCTTACAGGTTGAAACATCCATAGCTACACCTGAGTCGACTGGTCTCGCGGCATTTCGATACGTAGTCCCCAACGAGGGGTCTGAAGTCGAGGAGATAGTGGACCCGCTTGAGCAATACCGTTGGCTTGACACCACGCATCGCATCACGCACAGAGACATCGGGTTTGAAACGCGCTTGTCTTGGGAGCCCGTACGCCCTCTAGGAAAGGGTACGTTCGGCGATGTCTACATGTTCCAGAAGGAGGACTCCACGACGAGGAGTGCAACTGTGCCAACCGTTGCTGCTGTCAAGAGGATTAAAGGGGTGTTCGAGAGCACGGTCCAGCTCCGTCGAGCCATCAGAGAGCTACGCATCATATACCACCTCCAGGGTCACCCTAACATAGCCGCAATAGCCGAGGTAGACCTCGTGTACCAGGCCAATTACCCAGGGCTGTACTTGTTCCTAGAGTTCATGGACATGGATCTGAGTGCTGTGCTGTCCCACAACGCTGAGGTATTGACCGAGTGGCATACACCCTATATTTCTTACCAGCTACTGAGTGCCGTGCACTACATGCACTCCTCGGGCATTGTGCATCGCGACCTCAAGCCGAGCAATATCCTCGTCACCCGCATGGGTATTGTCAAAGTGTGTGATTTCGGCATGGCTCGGGGACTAATGAAAAACAGTCCTTTCCCTGATCGCGACAGGTACACAGATTATGTTACGACGCGGTGGTATCGTGCACCAGAGATAATTATGCGGGTTGACAAGTACCATTATGGCCTTGACATGTGGGCCGTCGGCTGTATAATGGCAGAGCTCGTGCTGAGACGCCCCTTATTCCGAGGCTCGAGTGCCATTGACCAGCTACAGCGCATTATGCAGACTCTGGGGTGCCCCCCATATCCGACCGCCGTGGTCCAGCCGTTCCTGACACAGCCCGACTCGATGCGACAGTGGGGTATGCACACTCAGAGCTTCGTCGCGCCAGTTGTCCCATCGCTGCTGTCCCTGCAATCGTGTTGTGCTCTGCCTACCGTATACACTATCACGCGTCCGTTGAGAAAAATCATCCCACGCAGCCAATGCCCTCACTTGTTGAGCTTGCTCGAGCGGATCTTGGTTTACGTGCCGGATATGCGCCTTACTGCATATCAGGCTATGTCTGATCGATATTTTGATGAAATTAGGGTCATTATCGGACATGAAGATCAGGGGCTCGGGGCAACGAACCCAAGAAACTTCGACGATAGCTTCGAGTCGGTGAGCCCCAATCACCTCTTGAGTATTCTTTGCCAGGAAGTACTCGATAAACAACGATGCAAGTCTTAGCGTGAACTTCTTTTGAAGATTGTTCGACCCTATTTTTATTGTTGACATTTGCACCATAATTGCCATATGCATATAAATTTACTGATACATACATACATACATATTTGTATACACTTGTGCACATTTCTTCTTCCCACTTGCTCACCCTTACACAGCTGAGCACACCTGCACTTGAGCTCGCACGAGTAAGTAGCTTAATAGAAGTATTTGCTTTAATGTCTAGTGATCAGGACTAATGCCAACAAATATATCTTTTCTAAATACCCACGAGAGGAACAACCACACTTCGGCCCGGCCTGGGGCTGAGGTCAGTTAGTACTTAAGTGTCGCGCGGCTGACTACGCGTGCACATACCTGTCGCGATTCAAGCTTGAGTGCTGAGTCTCGTAAAGGGATGGACGCAGCAGATCTCGTGCGGCGCGTCTCGCGGCACTTTTTTGACCTTGTAGATGATGAGGCAAATCCACTTGTGGTGGCGCTTGCATTGCAGGACAACTCAAGCGTAGGGTTACAACACTACTCTGGCGAGTTCGAGCAACTCTACGAGGAGCTTCGCACTGCCCTGAAGTCCAAGGTAGACGAAAGCTACCAAGGATTCAACGAAAGTGTCGGTGTATACCGTCAGGTCGTCACGGCACTCAAGACAGGACACGAAGATGTGCGTAATGCGCGTGAGCAACTCGTTTCTATGAAGGGGCAACTTGCTCAGCGCAAGTCAAAGCTTAAGGAATTGCATCAGAAATCAATGCGGTTCAAGCGGAAGCTTGAGATCCTGGATGACCTCGAGAAACTGCAGCAACTTCCTCCGAAGCACGAAGAGAGCGTCGCGAGGAAGCAATTTGGCGAAGCCCACAATCTGCTAAGTGAGGCCCTTGAAATTATTAACGTTCATGACCTCGTAAAACAGCCATCTATCAAGCCACTCCTGCAGTTTGTTCAGACCCAACGTGTGCAGCTGGTGAGCAAGATTGTTGAAGACATGCGAAATCACATCTATCTTGAGTCACCTTATGCGCTGAAACGCCTGGAACTGGACAATACAGACTTCCAGGACTTTATCAACGGCCTCCCCGAGCTACCGAAGGATCAGGCGCAAAATCCAGAAACGAATAGTTTCTCATATTTGACAGGCCTGTTGAAGACCCAGGCTGGTCTCCAGAGTTTGGGGTCGACACTAGAAGAGCTTGTCAAAACAGTTGATCATGACTTACGACGACTCGTTCAGAAGACGACAGCCAATGTTGTATCCGACCTTAAGCTCACTCCTAACTCCCTTCGTAAAGCTGCCCAAGGCCAGACACTTCTCGAGCAGTTCCACAGCATAGACCAAACGCCATTGGAGACGCTTGCTAAGGCGCTTTATACCCGCTTGGTGGCAGTTCTTGAGGCTCATCGTGCCATTTATGAGATTTCTAAAGAATACGGTCTCGACTATGACCTGGACGCCATTTGTGATGCCATAGTACGGGAGACGCGGACGTTTCTTCTCAGCTACATTGGAGGGAGTGAGACAGGACCATTGCTCAGAATGCGACCTAGAGCTGCGAGTGACAATTTCTCCCGCGTGTCTCGCTCGAAGCATGCAGGGCCGATATTCGAGTTTGGACCGACTGATGAAGATTCAAGAGGACTGCGTGATTTCGAAGTCTTGCGTGAGTCTTTAAAACGGAGCGTTCCGGGCTTGCTCACAGACGACCCCCATCATCTCTTTGCTGAAACACAACAACGTACACAACTTGAAGTGGTCGCACCAGCGCACATTTTAAACATTAGGCCTTTGGTTGAGCCGTCCGCCTCCTTTTTTAGCAAGGCACAAGACATTGTCGTCTCAAAAAAATCACGCGAACAGTTGGACACGTTTTTGAACCAGTTTCTCCAACGATCTTTCGTTCCGCGACTCCAGAGAGCATTCGATGAGGCCATTGATGCGATATCTACTGATGACACGGCGCTTGACGAGATTTCGGATTGGTCTAAACTCTCGCAACTGCCTATCACTAATAGTGTTTGGCAATATGCTGAGACGATCGGTCTATTAAGCCAACTTCTTGACAACGGAAGTGGATATCGTGATGAATATGCAGTCATTCTCGTCGGCCTGATTTCTACTATCACTCGGTTTTTTACCCAGCGGATATCTGACTTATTTGCGGTTGGAAATACGGGTGATAAGCATCCCACGAAGGCCTGGGAGATGGCGGTATCGTCACCGCTAGAGTCTATTCTTGGTCAACGATTCAGCCAGGATCGCGAGTCGAATCTCAGGAACAGTGAATTCTCGGTGTATTACGGCAAACGACAAACCCCCCAGGCGTCAAAAGCCCCACTGAGCATTGCAGATCTCTTGGACATTGGTGTCTACAAACAAGCAAGCCTGCTTATTACCAGCGTGCGTTGGTTCGTGCTACGGCTGCGGAAGATGCGGAAAGTGGCCACCCATGAGATAAGCCAAGAAAACAATGCCAGCTCGTCCGTGCGTATGTGGCGACGCTGGTCTGCATTGGATGATCCTGCCACTGACAACATGGGTATCAATCATGCGGTGGCGGTGCTCAGCGGTCACAGTCTCAGCGAATATGACCGGTTGATAGCGAAATTGAGTGCGGTGGTTTTCAAGGCTCTTGGCGCTTTGAGGGTGGACACTTTTCTGAGAACTACCTACTATTTTGACCAAATGATCACGAATCACGAGTTCCACAACAGCAAACACAGAGAAGAACGGGATCCCGTGGTAGATAGGCTACAAAGAGACTTCTCGCTAGTGTCGCAGGTGACGGATGAGCACCTCATTCCTACTGACAGAGAGTTCCTGATCGATGGAATTGCGCAATACATGAATGAGCTTTTCATCTTGGAGGGCGAGAACATTGACGACATGAATGACGCAGGACAAGGCCAAATGCTCACTAACATTTTTGCTCTTCAGCAAATGCTCACATCAATTGTGCCTGACCCGCGAGATGTCGACTTTTCGCGCGCCACTTGGTTCTACGAATTGTTCAGACTCACCCCGGCTCTAATTCTGGAGCGGGTGAAAGGGGGAGAGACAGACCTAAGTTTAGCCGACTTGGAACTGCTTTTGCGTATTCGCCACCGCAACGCAGCAAATTCCTCAGCATCCTCTTTAGCGTTTGGAACGTTATCAGTCCACCTCAGCCAGGTCAGAGAAATGTATAATGGAAGTGCACGAGGCACCCATTTATCAAACGAGGTAATGGGATCTGGCTCATCTACCTCCAAACAACAACAGAGTCAACAAAATACAGATAAGTCTGAGAAAGAGCCTAGCAAACGCCCATCACAGGCGCGTGTGACCCCCCAAGCAGATAAGCGGCTTCATGGAGGCCCTGTTGCCAATAAGGATGTCCAACAAAAGAGTCTTGCTGTGGGTACCCGCGCTCATGGTCCGAACGAGGCGGAAAAATTGAGATTTGAACGCGAAGAGTTGAAGGCAGGAGGATCGCAAGGAAGACATGAGCAAGCACAGACAGCAGTGAAATCGACTCAACAGGGTCAAGACTCTCTCAAGTCATCTAAAGAAGCACGAGACAGAGAAATTCAAGAAATCGGCCGAAGAAGGGAACTTGAGCGTCAAGAAGCTGCTCAGAAAGAACGCGCTATGCGAGAAAACGCTGAAAAGGCAGAAAATGAGCGCCGCGGAAAAGCTCGCCGCGTCCGCATCGAGAAAGAGCGGGAAAAACAAGAGCGAATGAGGCAAGAGCATCGACGTGCTGAAGAGGCTGAAGCACAGCGCGAGCGAACTGAGCTCGAGCAGGCACGTAGAGATCGTGCTCAACGCGAACAGGACCAACAAGAACGAGCCAATCAGGAACGGGTTCGGCGGGATCAGGCTCAACAGCAGGCACAGGCCCAGCGACAGGCCCAGATACAAGCCCAACAACCATCACAGCAGCAGCAAGCATCACAAGCTAACGTTGTGGTACAGGCTCCAACTTCAGCTGGCGGAGCGCGGACTGCCGCTGCACCAACACCTGGTGCAGCTAAGTCCCCCCTCTTAAACCATCGACCACGATTTGAGTCCGTGCCTCAAAAAGCTGCAGGCCAAGACGCCGACTCTGCTGCACCAGCACCTCAACCTCCTCCTCATACTCAACGACCTCTTCCCAAAGTGCGAGTTGATGTGCAGGCGGCAAATTCCGGTGGCCCCACTTCCCCATCCAGTGAGTCTCGGCCTCGAACCCCCTCTGAAAGGGCGTTGGAAGCAGCAGGTAAAGTCAGACCCAGACCAATGCCCCAGCCTCAGGTCAGGCGGCCCTCACAGCCACGCGGTGCCTAATTAATCATCTTAAATCTTTACACTTAAGGATGCAAGCTTCGCGCAATCTTTAGTTATTGTAATAGTTGTACGGAAAAGTTAAACTTCCCTCCGTAGAGTAGTATAGGTCGCTACAGATACTAATATCATCAGTGCATATTAATAACTAGCCTGGCTAGCTCAATCGGAAGAGCGTGTGACTCTTATACCTTCAAGGACAATAGTCATCACAAGGTTGGGGGTTCGAGCCCCCCGTCGGGCTTCAATTTTTACAATTTTTTTGGCCTCTTTTGTATTATTGGCCATGTTAGTCCCAATTCGCAATCGTAAGCCATTCGAACAAAATCTAATCGCGTACGCCGTGCACCACACACCGAGGCGTCTGTATATATGAATCGAGTCACTCGAATTATTTTCAGCTTTTCGTAATGGTCAAACTTTCTAGCCAATTATGTTAGTTGCGCTGGGCTATGAGGGTTAGACCCTGTCGAACCAGACTGCAAGGGATTGATTTTTTGTTGCTCTCGGCAAGGGTGCAGAGGGCTGTACCGTTTGCGGTAGAAGCGCACGGCGTGCGTTCGCTGGATCGGTATGTCTGCAATACCGGGACTCACCCCAACCCCGAAAGCGGCCGAAGTGTGTAACCACTGGCAGGTAGTGCGCGAAAAAGCTACCTAGAGGTCTGACGCGGTATCCCCGAGTGTGCCATGGTTGCGACGGAGCAGACGACGGCACGTCCTCGACGTCGCTCAAGAAGCTCAACGCAAGCTAAGCAGAACTCAGGCTCCGCCAATCGCGGTACGGCTGCTGTTCGGAAAACCAAGGGCCAGCAGGGTCGACGTGGGCAGCGCGCGAAAAACTTCTTAACCGGCAAACGGTTTGTCTTTTTAGCGGGAGCTCTCATCGGCCTCGCGTTTGCTCATTACTTTGCGAACCACGATGCCACTATCGATTTTGCCGGCGCGTCACAGGACTGGCTCTTGTCGCATGCTGATATGCTTCCGCAGCCACTTGTTGAGCTCCTGCAAGAAACTCAGCAGCCAGACCATGATAGTGAGCTTAGTGACGACTTTGCGGTGGGACTGAACATGTACGATGAAGGGTTCAGATCCGAGCATCCAGTGATCATGGTTCCTGGCGTTATCAGCAGCGCGCTCGAGGACTGGGGTCTTCATGGCACAGAAGAGTGCCCGAGCAGACCTCACTACAGAAAACAGCTGTGGGGTGGGTTCTACATGATTAGAACCATGCTGCTCTCGAAACACTGCTGGTTGCAGCATTTATTGCTTGACAAGGACACAGGCTTGGACCCGCCGCATTTCAAGGTGCGAGCGTCCCAAGGTATCGAGAGTGCCGATTATTTCATTACAGGATATTGGATTTGGAATAAAATTATTCAGAATCTAGCGGCGATGGGCTACGATCCTAGTAACATGAGACTGGCTTCGTATGACTGGCGCCTTGGTTACCCGGACCTTGAGCGCCGTGATGGCTACTTTTCAGACCTAAAGGCTGCATGTGAGGCAAACCTGAAGACCACGGGTAAAAAAACAACGCTTATAGGCCACTCCATGGGTTCTCAGGTTATCTTTTATTTTCTGAAGTGGGCGGAGGCGATCGGTCCGGAATTCGGCAATGGCGGGCCGTCGTGGGTTAATGACAACATCGCTCACATTGTGGACATTAGCGGAAGCCTGTTGGGGACCCCTAAGGCCCTGGTAGCTCTACTCAGCGGCGAAATGAAGGACACGGTCACGTTGAACCAACTGGCGGTGATGGGCCTCGAGAAATTCTTCAGCCGTGACGTCCGGGCGGAAATGTTGCGGACATGGCCCGGAATTGCGTCGATGCTTCCGAAGGGGGGCAGCGCCATCTGGGGAGATATGAACGGGGCGCCTGATGATCCAGCCAACTGTACCGAGACGTTTGGCAATTTCTTGCGTTTCACGGAGCACAACTCGCCGAAGAGTGAGCATAACTTAACGATGCCAGAGACGCTGGATTTCCTATTCGAAGAGAGCCCTGATTGGTTTTCGGACCGCATTAAGCAGATGTACTCTTTCGGGCTCGCCAAAACTCGCGAAGAGGTTGAAATCAACGAGAAGGACCCTTCGAAGTGGTCTAACCCGCTTGAGGTCGCACTTCCTAATGCCCCCGACCTCGAGATATATTCCTTCTATGGTGTCGGGAAGGACACGGAACGTGCATACTACTACAGAGATGCAACAAACGACTCCACAACCCCGCTTGACTTTGTTATCGACTACGACAGTCTAGAAAGCGGATCTGTTGTTATGGGCCCAGGCGATGGAACTATCTCGTTGCCCTGCCACTCAATTGTGCATCGTTGGAAGGACCCAAACTCCAAATTCAACCCTAGCGGAATCAAGGTCAAGGTGGTGGAAATGCTTCACAAGCCAAAAGAGTTCGATCTGCGCGGGGGCGCACAAACAGCAGAGCATGTTGATATTCTTGGTCGCACTGAGCTCAATGAGCTTCTGCTTCGGGTTGTCAGCGGACACGGTGGTGAAATCGAAGAGAAGCGGTTCAGCACTATCGAAAATTGGGTCGGAAAATTAGATTTGGGTTCTGATTGATCCTCCTCATGATGGCGCTTCGCCCCGGCTAGGACCGCCTCTACTTGTTCTTTTTAATCCCCCTCTATACACCAAGGCACATATAGACATTATTTATTGAGGTTGAACAAGCATAGCATTTAACTAGTCTCAAGCTGCGAATGCACTCTGTACGTCCAAAATTAAAATATAACAACATAAATACTAGCAATAAACATACGTGAAGTTTTTCGGTGTCCGGTTGTCCGGTCTTAAAAATCTCAGGCTAAAAGACAGCTCGAGCTTAAATCTCTTTGCCGTAATTAATCTTCTTTCCAGTCTTCGCAATGGTATCGTGCACCCGTTGATAGTCGACAGAGCCATCAGTCTTGACGTTAACCTTTTGCTGCTCGAGCGAGACATCAACGTCCTTCACGCCGTCGAGACGAGTAAGCGCACGGTTCACAGAGTTAGAGCATCCAGTACAGGACATTGCCACGCCGAATTCGTAGCTAGAAGACATGGTGGTTAGCTCTAGTGGTGGCAAACTGATGGCGGGTTCCCTCCAATTAAATATAGGATATGGCTCCTACGCATAGCCGTATCGAATTTGTAAGCATGACATATGCGTGCCATAAACTCATGCAATCGCGCAACCCGCCCTAAGAGTGACACTCCCTAAGATTTAAGACGACTTGGGCGTGTGCGCTGGTAACAACCCACCAATCAGCGGTAGCCTGGTTCGCGGCCGTTCGGACGCCGTTCGATAGCATGAAGTACAATGCCTAATGCTACTATATCCACTCTATGTAAGCTGCCATTTGATATCGAGCCGTTAAGGAGGAGTCCTCTGCTTCACATAGCTAGGCGATTCGCTCAAACTTACAGCTAAATAGATTTACTCGAGTGAGGAACTCGCAGCACGCAGCGCCTCGCTAGTGATGTTGAGCCATTTAATCAGACGGCGGTCGTCTTTATCTTCCAAGCTCTCTGCAATGCCGGGGAACACCTGTCCGGCATAGCCTGTGTAGCGTCCTGGGGCGTAGACAATATGTTTGAACCATGGCCGATTCTCCAATCCGGGTTCATATAGGAAGTACTGATCCAGCTTCTGCAGCTTCTTGTTGATGCGCCGTTGTTGAAAGCGCAGCCACCAGTACTTCGGGCGCGAGCGCCAGCCTTTGCCGACATGGTGAAGCTGGCGGTTTATTCCCAGTGCCCATCCCGAGAATTCTTTCGCGGCGTGAATGAATCTATAAATCTCACCGAATAGCACGCCGACTTCTTCAGTTGCAGGGCCTTCATAGTTCTTTAGTAAAGACTTGAGCTCACGCCTCAACGACCTCGCATAGTTTACTGTAGAGAACGGGATCTGGTCGAAATCAATCAGGTCGATCGCAGCCAGTGCCATGAACTTAGTTACGGCAGCGTGATACTCAAACGTGGGATCCCCAAACTTCTCCATCCAGTGCAGGGAATCAAAATTAGAGTGATAATGGTATACCGGAGCCTTTCCATCGCCTCCAAATGCAGTGAATCCGGCATCCATAGATGGAATACCAATATAGTCTTGAAACACTGTATAATCTGAGCCTGAGCCTAGAGGGGCAATGCGAGACTCGCGGTCGCCACCCCAGTACTCACTAAGACTCTTATTGCCGATATTGACTCCGTGTGCAGCATGCTCAATGATCGGGCGAAGAAGCGGGTTAGCACTAACAGACCAGTTAGGACCACTCACACCGACATCAACGTTCAGATAGGCCACAGCCTTGCTAGCGAGGTATTCTGCGTGGTCCTCGCCCCACTCAGTGGAGCCAAGCAGGCCGTACTCCTCGCCATCCCAGGAAGCGAGAACAATCGTACGCTTCGGCTGCCACCCAGACTCAACGAGTTTCCCCAACACGCGGCCAACCTCAAGCAGTACAGCACTGCCGCTATTAGGGTCGGCACCGCCAATTATCCAGGCATCACGGTGGTTTCCGATCAGGACGATTTCATCAGAAGCACCCGGGATCACGGCAATGACATCGCGGTTGGGCCTGAAGTCGTAGTCTTGCACATTTTCAACAACTACGGACAGTTTCGACGGCCCGACAGAATAGTCTACTCCATCAAGAGCCCCTTTCCAGTCGTCAAATACCTGACCATGACCATTGAGCGCCTTGAGTAGCGGCAATGCATCCGAATATGAGATTGGAATTGACGGAATACCCGGAATTCCTTGAGGCTCTTCGCGGCGCTCCTCATTGTCGGGAGTAGATGGAAACCCTGGGGTCGTCGGGTCCCCTGGTGAGTGCGACAGGTCCTGCACGCTCCCTCTTTGTACTGCCTCAGGGTTACGAGCTGGGCCTTCGGGATAGGCCTTGTAGCCATTTTTCTCCGTGACTTCTCCATCCTCGGCAGGATCCGAATAGATGAGGACAGCCTTTGCTCCGAGCTCCTCAGCAAATTTAACTTTTAGACCACGGAAAATGCCACCATATCGTACAATCACCACCTTGTTGCGAAGGTCCACGCCTTCGTCTAAAAGGCGGTCGTAATCACGGCGGCGGCCTAGGTTTGCATAGACCAGCTCGCCCGTGGCATTTCCCGAGGCAGAAAACCCATGAAACGTAGGTATTCTGTCCTCTCGCGTTGTAGTCTCATCTTCCTCAAGTTTTGGCTCTTCGAGCGGAAGTTCAAGTTTGACAGAGCCATCAGCATTGAGCAGTGCCACACGGTGGCTTATGGGGTAATTTGTCCAGATATTGTACGTTTCGGTTCTGGGCTCGAAGCCGCGCTTTGCGAACTCGTCGCTAGTCCAATTAGCAAGCTTCTCGTTTTGAGCTGCCAAATGAGGCCCGGCGAGGAAGTAGTGTTCTATGCTCTTTCTCAGCTCTTCAGTAGATACAGTGTTGTTGACAAACTCACGCAACTTGTGAACTCCAAATTCACCGTCGTCATGATGGCCGTGTCTGTGCTCATGACCGCAGTAGTGACCGTCTTCGCTGTGATTTTTCCCAGGATGAGGATGGGCCGGTCGGTGCCGGGGACCTCCAGAACGGTATTTATGCGGGTATCGCTCGCCACTATCGCTCCCTGACAGCCCAATTACATCAAAGTGATGAGCCAAAGCTAGTAAGATGATAACAACCAGGAGAGCACGGACTCGTCGTATCGACCGCTTTGATGGTGTTGCAGTAGCAGCCCAATTAGGGACTGTCTCTGATTTTCCTTTCATCCAGAATGTTCGGAGGAGCTAGCTTGGCAGAAAAGGGCAACCTAAGCTCGGCAGTCGAACGAGAGGTGTCCAATGTTGAGCTTCCCCGATAGATATCCCAATGCGAATTGGGTTAGGTTACCCCTAGCGAGCTTAAAGAGTGAGGCTAGAAAAAGGCCTGGGCTGTACGCACGTGCCGCCACTCGGGTGATCCAGAAGGAGAACGTGCGCCAAGTATGCACGCATGGCGATGCGAGATCAACCCCACGTGCCAGAGCGAGGCCGCAAGTTGGGTCGAGCTCAGTTACACCTGAAATATCGGCTCCAGGCTAGCCCGGCATAAGCCAAGCATTTTTTTTACCGCCGGGCACTCGCATATGCCAGCATGCCTGATGATCTTGCAGGCTGTAGCATGGCCTAACCTCAGATGACAATTTTTCCCCACCCATGCATATGCTTGCACCTGCAACAAAGCGCCGACGGATCAGTAAGTAATAGGAACATATCGATACTAAACCAGTAATTAAGCGGCTAATCAACGCTAACAGTGTGCTGGGAGCACGTTGCGCCATTTCTGTCGTGGTGCTACATGCTACATATCATGGTAGGCATGGGCCAGGAAGGTGGCAGTCACGAGGTGTAGTGCATAATATACTCCGACTTATCTTGCAGTGGACCCCACCCTCAGCTCACGCAAGGCAGAATAACCCTGACACATCTCAATGCGGTCCGGTTCTTGGCTTATAGCTTCATAGAAACCACTATATAGACTAAAAAAAGGCCTCATGGTGACGAGACGGCCTTTGTTATATCGGTCTCAGGGTCGCTGTCGGGTACTTCGGCGATTACAAGCGGTGACGCAGGGCATGAGTCGGGCACCTTACCCGGGAATTTCAGAGATACCGTTGGTTTAAGATCAATATCTGGGCACTCGCTTCGGCTCCTATTTTTAGGAAGTTGTCTGGAAAGCCTCCAGGGTGGCACATAGGGCGACTCCTCGCGCTCATGGAGCCACTGTAGGTCTGCAAGGCTCAGATCTGATGGGATCGACGCGGCGTAGGCAAATAATGAATTAGGACTTGTGCCAGACGCAAGGTGCGAGTGTAGGTCTGCCTCGGAAACATTTGCTCCCGACATTTTACCTGCTGCGTACCGGAGTTGTGCCGCAGCGACCTCGGGACTGACACCACGCTTTCCTGCGGTGCTCCGCACCTTACGGTGCAACTTCGATTTTGTCCTCACCGGCTTCGATACCCCAATCTTCTTGAGTTACACTTCCCCTCTTGAATGTTTGGCTCTCCTGCCAAGCACTGTACATCTAAAATGACCCCACTCAACGCCTACAGAAATAACACGCGACTAATTCATTATCTAACCAAGATCTAGGTAATTATTACTGGCATACAGGCGTCGCTTATTTCTTTTTTGTTGTTGACCGTATTATGGCGACGATACTGGGTAGAGCTGCTAGCAGGAGTACCGGTGGTCTCGTGAACGCGGCCAACGGGGTGTGGGTGAGGTTTGTGCATAGTTGTAGCCCGCCTCGAGCAGCCGATAGGCACCCAGAACTCCTAGAGCGTCTGGTCTCCGGTGTCTGATGGCTGGTGGACAGGTTGGGTTCCGCACCATCGACTGGGTCGCCGAGATGGACCTGCTCAATTCTGAGCGGCTGGCCCGGTCCCAGAATTCTCATGGTCGCGGTGCACGGTTCCGAACTGCAGCCCGGACATGGCTTGTTTTAGCTGCTTCTGGAGGCCTCATTGGCGCTATTGCTGTTGTGATTACCCTGGCGACTTCATGGTTTGCCGATCTACGCGAGGGATACTGCTCAGGAAGTTGGTATCTAAATGAATCGTCATGCTGTTTAGGTACTCCAAGCACTGGGCACTGCAGTAACTGGGTTGAGCACCCGTGGTGGTTCGGCTATCCGTTGTACATTATTTTATCTGTTATTTTTGCATTTGTCGCCAGTTTTTCGGTGGTGAATGTGGCGCAATATGCGGCAGGATCGGGCATCAGCGAGATCAAATGCATCGTGTCAGGCTTTGATTTCCCTGAATTTCTTGATGCGAAGACACTCTTGGTAAAATGTCTCGTTCTTCCGCTAACGATCGCCTCGGGCCTCTCGGTAGGCAAGGAGGGGCCTAGCGTACACTATGCTGCATGTGCTGGCAACGTCGTGCAATCAAAGCTGCTCTCTGCGCGTCAATCCTTTATACGCCGGAGTGATTTACTGACAGCATGCTGTGCTGCCGGAGTGGCAGTCGCATTTGGATCCCCCATCGGTGGGGTGCTCTTCGGTATCGAAGAAATAGCATCTACATGGAGCATTGCAACAGTATGGCGAACCTATTTCTGCTGCTTTGTTGCGACATCTACGGTTGCACTCCTGAACCCGTTCCGGAATGGCCAGGTGGTTCTGTTCAGCGTACAGTATGATGGCTCCTGGCACCTGTTCGAGCTACCATTTTTCGTTCTGCTTGGCTTATTTGGTGGGTTAGTAGGACAGCTGATTATACGTTCCAATTTGAGAATTTCCGCTCTGAGGAAGAGATTCTGGGGTGCTCACGCGGTATCAGAAACCCTTTTGCTTGTGATAATAACGGCATCTATATGCTACTTCAACCAATATCTGCGAGTCGACATGACAAAAAGCATGCAAATCTTGTTTCACGAATGCGAGCACGGCGGCGAAAATCATGGAAGCTGTGATAGCGACAACAAGGCGGGCGTGATGGTCTCATTGATTTTTGCTTGCGTTGTGAGATTTTCACTTCTACTAATCTCATACGGGGCGGGCAAAGTTCCTGCAGGCATCTTCGTGCCGTCGCTCGCTGTTGGCGCCTTATTCGGCAGGCTAGTAGGCACATTTGTGTGGGCACTGTATGACAGTAACTCCAGCGGAGGGTACTTTTCTGCCTGTACTGATGCCACAGCATGCGTTAACCCAGGCACCTACGCTCTGCTGGGTGCTGGTGCTCTCCTTAGCGGGGTAATGAACATCACACTTACCGTTGTCATCATCCTGTTTGAATTGACTGGTGCGACACATTACATCGTTCCAACGATGATTGTTGTCGGAGTTACGAAGCTCATATCTTCGAAAATCGGCCACGGCGGCATCGCTGATATGGCGATACAGCGCAATAATCTCCCGTTCCTTGAAGCAGATCCACCAGACTATCATAGTCAGACAGCACAGGACATAATGGTGCCGAGATCCCGGCTAGAGGTTGTTGAGAGCGGTACTGACTATCCTGAAAATCCTAAGTACCGCGAATATGCGGTGGTGGATGCAG
Organism: Starmerella sirachaensis; assembly: GCA_030578495.1. NCBI lineage: Eukaryota > Fungi > Ascomycota > Dipodascomycetes > Dipodascales > Trichomonascaceae > Starmerella > Starmerella sirachaensis. The sequence continues at coordinate 63,740 of JAJMSC010000007.1, read as the reverse complement.
AGGACTATGTGGTGGGATCAATGACGATGAAGAAACTCAACAACTCGCCAATCATGGTTCAATACGACGATCCACTAGCGAAGGTTCATGCAATCTTAGCAAGACTCGGTCCCCATGCCGTATTTGTGACGAAAGAGGGCCACCTTCAGGGTATGATCACGCGAAAGACGCTTTTGAAGGCACACTCTGCCGAGCCTTTAAAATTCACTGCGCGCGAAGAGCTTGTCGCTAAAAACATTAATACGGTGTTGGAGAAGCTGGATTCTCTCGCTGTTGTATGTCAAGCAAAATTTATGAATGTCTACCAACGCGTCGCCCAAGGCATACCACGAAGGAATTAAGAATAAGGGCGCGCACCACCAAGTGCTCAGCGCTTAACTATATGTAGGACCTCGGACCATAATCATTAGGTATAATTGTCATTCACAATCTGACCTGTCACTTCCGCTGCCTCCTGCTGGCGCTGCCGTTACGTGATACAATATGCCTCTCTAGCTTAACTTTGTCTCTAACCTTTGCCTTACGCAGGCTCACCTCCGGGCCCGACCTTAGAGCCCGTACCCTTGACCTTCGTTCCACTGAAATTTCGTTAGAGAACGGTTCATCTTGCAGTGGTGGGGCAATAACAATGACCATGCTGAGTAGGGTGATTCTCTCGATGAGACAACAGGCACTTCGCTTACCCCAGGCGAGGTTCTTGTCCGTCCGAGCCCCTTCGATGCCGGCGCTACGAGTACCTACGCTAGGACGATTCGAGACGATCGGAGGCTCGCGGACATATGCTACAATCAACCAGATTCTGCGGCGCGGAAATTTTGACACGGTCAAAAAGCGCCAGGAGGCGTCTCAGTCGAATGCTCCGGCTCTGAACGACTGCCCTCAACGCCGTGGCGTGGTTGTGCGCGTAATGACGATGAAGCCGAAGAAGCCCAACTCGTCAAACCGTAAGGTTTGCCGTGTCAAGTTAACAACTGGAAAAATGATCACTGCCTTCATCCCTGGTGAGGGTCACAATGCTCAGGAACATAGTGTTGTTCTCGTGAGAGGAGGGCGAACGCCAGATCTGCCAGGTGTGAAATATAAGTGCGTGCGCGGTGCGTATGACTTGGCAGGTGTGGTGAACCGCAAGACGTCTCGCTCTAAGTACGGCGTAAAGAAACCTGCCCCTGCGGCAGCGTAATGTACATATTCATACATATTCATACAGTCTTAAATTATTCATTTTGTTGGCCATTGGCGACGCCTACGGCATTTGAATTTGCGTCCATCTCTTCGACACTAGAATTTTTGGCGAGACTGGCTTTACTGGCCTTATTGGCCTTTCTGCGTGTGCCAGTGTCCCTTTCAGCCTGTTCTGTCCGAGTTAGTCGTGGCTCAGCTGTAGGTGTCTTTGTCTTGCGGCTTCGCGTCTCCGGGCTGGATTCATCCACATCCTCCGCTTCCGTGCCAGACACTTTAGCCTCGTCCCTGAGCTCGTCAGCAATGGCTTCATACTTCGTGGGCTCGGAGATCTTCCGCCGCTTTTCCTCGCGCTTGAGAGACTCCGCCCTAGCTTGCTTGACTTCGGCATCTTGCACAGCAACAGTTTCCATCTGAATGTCACTGATCTTCCACAGAAGCATCTGGAATGCAGTACGGTATGGCGAAAAGCGATGAGCCACTTTCTCCATGTGCACAAGGTCTGGCGGGAGCGAAATCTTGGCGCGCGCCTTCCGTGATTTTCCAGGTGATGGGGGTGGTGTTGCATCAACGCTATCTCGATGCAGGTGTGGGCGGTCTTTAAGGTATCTGCGCATTCCACGCTGCACTCCAACGTCAGCGGGACTGAAAACATCCATGCGATGCAAGTAAAAAATGAGAAACATTTGGGCAGACCAAGGTCCCAGTCCCCTGATGGCAACAATTTTGTCCACTACGTCGTCGTCATCCAGAGATTGGAACATGGCGTCACTTACCTCGTTGTCAAGATAGGCCTTTGCCAGATCTCGCACGTATTCCGCCTTCCTCAGCGACAATCCCGCGCTGCGCAGCTCCTCGATATTGAACTTCATCACTGTGCCTGGGGTCGGGAATCCTTCATCTGTCTCGCTTCGTGTAACACACAGCTCGAGAAAGCGCCGGCGAATGGCCGCCGCTGCGGCACCGCTCACCTGCTGGGAAATCACGCTCCGAGCGAGATACTCAAATGACGACTGCTCCGTCGGTCTTGGATCTAGGAACGTTGGGAAATCATGCTCATCTACAATGGACGCGAGTGTTGGGTCAATCGCCAAAACGCCATCTAAGGCTGTCTGGAACTCAGGTACATACTTCGGCATGAAGGCGGTAAGCCTTCGGAGTAGAGACATTACTTAATGAGCGGGGACAGAAAGATTAAGGTAATGCTGATCGCCTTTTGCCCACGATTGAGCGTTGAACATTATCTAGACAGCGTCAGGTTAATGCAAGATCGTTTATTGATGCTTTGCCGTTAGAAATAGCCCGTCACCTAAGTGGTGCTGGAATATAGCTACGATTTATCTCCGTAAACTTGCGTGGTGATGACCATTACGTACGCCTATGCTTCCCATATTGGGCTCTTATCTGTGAGCACTAGTGACATAAGTCAAATTTAGAGATCAGCACTTACAACATGGCTAACGACGCAGTAGGGATAGAAATCGCACTCTCGGAGGCACGAAAAGGATACGAGGAAGGTGGAATCCCCATCGGGGCCGCCCTTATTGCTGAAGATGGTAAAGTTTTAGGCCAGGGTCACAATCTACGCATTCAGAAGGGCTCGGCTACCTTCCACGGTGAAATGTCAGCCTTGGAAAACGCTGGTCGACTGCCTGCAAAAGTGTACGCAAATGCGACAATGTATACATCTCTCTCACCATGCGACATGTGTACTGGTGCGATGCTTCTTTACGGTATCAAACGCGTAGTCTTGGCAGAAAACGACAACTTTTTGGGCAACGAGGAGCTACTGCGGTCTCGAGGCGTAGAGGTTATTAACGTCAACAATGAAGAGGCTAAGCAACTTATGAAAAAGTTTATCCAGGAGCGGCCTAGTGACTGGAACGAAGACATTGGCGAGTAGTACACGAACAAGCATTGTCAGATAATAACAACAAGGCCTGTAATCCCTAGCTTACAATTTAAATGGCTTGATCTATTGATCTCGTACAGGCACTAGAGATTACTTCAGAGATTGTGCCACTGCTCAAGCACCCACGTCTGTGACCAAATGTCCTGAATCGAAACACAATGAAGCGTAGAGATTGAAGCTGGTTTTAGCTGACCTAAACATAGGCATATATTGCTAGGCAATCTCCAGGATACATAGAAGACGCTATAGCTCAGCTGGGAGAGCGCAGGTCTGAAGCTGATCAGACACGAAAACCTGAGGTCCCGTGTTCAAGTCACGGTGGCGTCACTTTTTAATCATTAATTTTTGGGCAGCTTAGAAATATGGCAAGCACCACTCTGAGCCCATTATGATTACAACGCGTGACCTGCGCCGAGAGCTGTTAAACCGCCGCAGTTGCTTCTCTTTATGGCCATGTTAAGTTGAGTCTCTCCTGCAGGCGAAAATCGAAATTTTTAAACCAACATATAAGCGATCCGCTCCGCCGTTATACTCGGTGACTTTTTTTCTGAAACATGAGCACCGCTTATGCAAGGTGCAATGCACGGCTTGCCGGCTATACCAACATGACGCTGAGCTTGCCAAAGTGTCTAGGGCTTTAAATCTAATTTGGCTTAATAGAGTGCATGCTTCGCCTGTTACTGGCGGTAGGGTCCTGCTCATGGCGATGGAACGAAAGCTTGTTGGGGGAGGTAAAACGTGGCACATACCCCGGCTGAGCGAGCCCTGCATATTACGACGATGGTACGAATGCACGATGATGCAGTTGGGGGCAATATATGCACGCAACCAGGCCGGATTCTAAACATCTTACTCTGGTACCAGAGGCGTTGGCATTGCGGGAGGTATCGCAATGATTCGCGTTTCTTGAAGCGATAAATAATAAAAAAGTACATAGCGATTAGAGTCTTTCCGACAGTGAAGCAAGTCTAGCGAACTCCACGCTTCATGCGCAGACTGTCCCGCTTCCTTTTAGCGACAATGTTCACGACATCTTCGGCAGACAGTCCCGAAGGAGCCTCAGCAAGTTCTCTAGGCGGAGGTTCCTTGAACGGCGCAGCAAGTGATGGTTGCGGGCGAGCCGATGCATGTTCTGGGACGAAACCGGGTCTTCCAGTGCTACTCATAGACCACTTTTCATCCATGGATAACCTTCTCGCGCCAATTGCATCTGTGAAGTCGAAATCGTCCGACGAAGGGAGTGGCGACTCCATCGGGAAGTACTCTTGCGATGATTGGAACTTGTCCATGAGCTCTTTCTCATCTGGTTCGCTGTGATACAAGGTAATTACTCGCTGACGCACGGCATTCATCGAGTGGGGGAAGTACACATTCTTATGCTTTGCCATGCGCAGCGTGTCCTTCGCAACACGATGGAGGACACCGGATGGAGGGTATCTCCCGGAAAACGGGGCCGTTTGGGGGTTATTTACCATTGCATCGTACATTGCACTCACGATCTGGTCCTGCTGCTCATTCCAGCTGTATAGGATTTCGTTGCTTGGCTCCTCATCATCTGTGGTAGCTATACTGCTAACGCTCCCAAATCGGACTTTGGAGTCATAACCGGGAAGCTGAGGAGGGAGCTGCTCTATAGGTGTATGCGGTTCGGAGTCAATCATAAATGCCGGCTTGAATTGGGGACGTTGGATGTCAAGTGAAACGTTCTCAAGTGCGATCGGCCTCGACCAACCGTGGTACTCCATGGAATAGCCTGGTTGCGGCGGGCCGGTTTGCGAGCTCTGGTCGGAGCGAGCACCGGGCTCTCCGGACTGCTGGAAATCTCTGATATCGCCGCCGAAAAGCGGACTATTGCTCATAATGAGAGTTAAGCAAAAGATGCAGCGCGACGTGTACGAACTTCCGGAATCGTGCGTTAGCAGAGTGATGACTTAGCAGAGCACCAATCCGCCGCCAGGCCGTCCTCCCGCTAGCTGTGCATCTTACATGCTTATGCGCGTTACGTGCGACATGGCAAGATACTGCAGGGGGAAGGCTAGGGGAGATGGGCTGCAACCGCAATGGCCGGGTTACCCTTGGAAAACTGTTTTTCGGCCCATGCGTGAGTGGAGGCAAATGCTCTTTTCGCTTCGTTGCAGCGCGGGCGCTATATTTTTATCCTCTCACTGTTGTCTCAAAACTGATTGGACAGCGAGCCAATCTGGAAACACGTAGAGTCGAGCATGCTTGTAGTCCTCCAGGCATTGAATGCCATCTCATTGATCCGACGGAGCGTCTTGCTCCTCGTTCAATTCGGCAAGCTCTTTCCAAAACGAGTTATTTTTTATAATGTCAGAGTGGAGCACAACAATATTTGTTTTGCCTAAGGCCTTACGCCTTCGATCTTGCTGGCGCTTCGTCAAATCCCGCTGCGGGGCAGCGATCGGGCGCTCCCATTTTAGAATGGTTCCCTTTTTGTACATTTCTGGCTCATTGTTGTAGTTAATTCCAAACTGACTGAACAGTATCTCGTTCTTATCGGCGGCCACAGTCCCCTGCAGCCGTGTCTCAGCCTCGTCAGGAGTAAGCCCCCCGCGTTCCACGAGCGCCCAAAATGTCGTATTGTAAAGGTTGTTAATATGACAGTCTGCCTGGCGCCACGAGAAGTAATCCCTCAAAACAGTCATATTTGGGTAGAGCACAGCCCTTCCGTCGAAACTGGGGAGGTGCCCAACATCCAGTGATGTGGCTGGGAACTCCTGGGGCCAAGCGTACATGTAATGCGCCGTGAATGTGGACACAATTGTGGTCACGAGCTTGGCAGCACGCCGCTCGAACAGCGCTGTGTCTCGCAAAAATACGAATGAGTATTCGTCACTATCGCCATACGCCAAGAAAATATCCTGAACGTCCCGCATCACTCCCTGAGCCGCTTTGGTCATCACAGAAAGGGCTGCTGGATCGTTAGGCTTGGCAAACTGGTAGTACTTAGAAAACTGGTGAAATTTGCGTCCATCAACACGTACAACTATGTATGTTTGCGGCAGCAAGCGGTCATTGTCCTCGTAGGCTCGGACGTACTCAAACTTGGAGTTTGCCATGGCTACGGGGTTGGAGGGAAATTTCATTACCTAATTTTTTCTTATGTCTCTGCACTCTGGGAAATTTATTTCACCACCTTTCACAAATATGGCGGCAGCTGTAGAGGATTCTGGGGTCGGCTTCCATACACTGGAGAGAGAACAACGCTTCGAGCACCCCAGCGACAAAGAGTCGTCCTACAAGCTCCTCCATGACGCCATTGAGCCTCACGTAGGATCTTTCAATGCCATTTTTGATGGTCCTGGAGGAGGCATCCTCGAACAGGGTATTAAGGAGATCGGTAAAAAGGTACTTTTCGACACTCCGGATGGTGTGCTTCCACTAGGAAATAAGCTCACCTACTGGGTAGACCAGGCATCGGTTGAAAAACCTATGTATACGTTCACTGACAAGCTTTCGGTGAGCCAAAAGCTCACGCCATCCGAGTGCCGCGAGCGCTTGGTGAGCTACCGGGGTAAACTCACGCTCCGTGTTGCATACCAGGTGAATGATGGCCCTGTGAATTATGAGGATCGTGTATGCGGCTTTGTGCCAGTCATGCTAAACTCGAACCGCTGCTGGCTCGAGGGAATGTCGCCTGCAGAACTCGTAGCGAACCGTGAAGAGTCTGAGGAGATGGGTGGCTACTTCATTGTAAATGGCATTGAAAAGCTAGTTCGGATGCTTATTGTTCAGCGTCGTAATCACCCCATGGCCATCGAGCGTAGCAGTTTCGAGAAGCGTGGCCCCAGCTATTCCAAGTACGGTATTCAGATTCGCTGCATTCGACCAGATGAGTCGTCGCAGACAAATGTACTTCACTACATCACCGATGGCCAAGTTACGTTCCGTTTCTCTTGGCGCAAGAACGAGTACCTTGTTCCGGTGCCGATGATCATCAAGGCGCTTATGGAGACGAACGACCGTCAGATTTTCGACGGAATCGTCGGTAAGGCTGTCAACAACACCTTCTTGACTGATCGTTTGGAGCTTATGCTGCGTGGGTACAAGGCATACCATGCTGATACACAGCTCGAGGCCCTGGCCTATCTTGGAGACAAATTTCGCGTCGTAGTGTATGCCCCTGCGGACATGCCTGACGTGGAAGTTGGGAGACTGTTTTTAGAAAAGATCGTTCTGCCCCATCTTGGAACTGACAATGAGGCAAAGCAGCGTCTGCTGTTCTACATGATTCGCAAGCTTTATGCTCTTGCGGCTGGCGAGTGCGCCGTTGATAATCCGGACGCGGCACAGCACCAGGAGATTTTGATGCCGGGACTGCTTTATGGAACCATCCTGAAGGAAAAAATCGAGGAGTATCTTTACGGCTTCCGTGACGTGATTCGTGTCGCAATCGCCAGAAGGCAAGCTGTCAACTTTGGCGACAAAAAGTTTTTCACTCGCGTCTTTGCAAGGCTCAATGAAGATATTGGAAAGAAGCTGCAGTACTTCATAAGCACAGGTAACCTCGTGTCACCTACTGGTCTTGATCTTCAACAGGCTTCTGGTTTTACGGTTGTCGCGGAGCGCATCAATTTCCATCGTTTCCTGGCCCACTTCAGAATGGTTCACCGTGGCAGCTTCTTTGCTGAGCTAAAGACAACCTCAGTGCGCAAACTCTTGCCGGAGTCCTGGGGGTTCCTGTGCCCTGTACACACACCAGACGGGTCCCCCTGTGGTTTGCTGAACCATCTTGCACATAAATGCAGGGTTGTTTGTGAGGATGATCCGAACTCCTCAACGGAACTTGTGACGAGTCTCCTCCGCGGATTGGGCGTTTCACCGCCCGATGTCTCAACGACAGGAGGACCGGAAGTTGCATGTGTGCAGTACAACGGAAGAATCATCGGCTACACTAGCCATCGTCACGCTCGTGTCGTAGCCAACACACTGCGCTTCTGGAAGGTCAATACCCAAGGTTCTAAAGTTGCGACAAACCTGGAAATTGGACTGGTGCCACCAAGTGGTGGCGGACAGTACCCTGGATTATACCTATTTACTGGCCGTGCCCGCATGACTAGGCCAGTAAAGTATCTCGCCCTTGGCAAAGAAGACTGGGTTGGTCCATTTGAACAGCCATACCTGAACATTGCCGTCACTCCTGACGAGATCGAGGCCAAGGTTCATTCGCATGTCGAGTACTCTCCCACTAACATTCTGTCTATCCTCGCAAACATGACGCCTTTCTCTGACTTCAACCAGAGTCCGCGTAATATGTATCAGTGCCAAATGGGAAAGCAGACCATGGGTACGCCAAACACTGCACTACAGTACCGCTCGGACAATAAGGTATACCAGCTGCAGACTGGTCAGTCACCAATCGTCAGGGCAAAGCTCTATGACGAGTACGGGCTCGACGAATTTCCGAACGGCACCAATGCAGTAGTTGCTGTTATCTCTTACACGGGCTATGATATGGATGATGCCATGATTTTGAATAAGAGCGCTCTCGAGCGTGGGTTTGGTCATGGGTCCGTTTACAAGACGGAAAACATCGATCTCAGCGCAAGGCGCCGGGCCGGCGACCCCATCTCGCAGCATATCGGCTTTGGTGACGATGAAATTCCCGCCGAGTGGCTCGAGAAGCTTGGCGCTGATGGCCTCCCTCAGGTTGGTACCCTCGTAAAGTATGGTGACCCGCTGTTGGCCTTTTACGATGATCTTGCAGGACGGACAAAGGTTAAAACTTACCACTCCACGGAAGAGGCTCGCATTGATCAGGTAAAACTCTTGAGCGACGAACATGGAAAGTCCGAGCTGCAACAGGTGTCAATTAAGCTGAGAATCGACCGCTCTCCTAACATTGGTGACAAGTTCAGCTCACGTCACGGTCAGAAGGGTGTTTGCTCGCAGAAGTGGCCCATGATAGATTTGCCATTCAGCGAGAGTGGCATGCAGCCGGACGTTATCATTAACCCTCACGCGTTCCCGTCTCGTATGACGATTGGTATGTTCGTCGAATCGTTGGCAGGCAAGGCAGGGGCTCTGCATGGCTTTGCTCAGGAAGCGACACCTTGGCAATTCACCGAGAATCAGACCGCTGCAGACTACTTCGGAGAGCAGCTCCTAGCTGCAGGATACAACTACCATGGTAACGAGCCCATGTATTCTGGTGTGACGGGCGAAGAGCTGCGCGCAGACATATACCTTGGTGTGGTCTTTTACCAGAGGTTGCGACACATGGTGAACGACAAGTTCCAGGTGCGCTCTACAGGTGAAGTCAACAAGACCACGCTACAGCCGGTGAAGGGCCGTAAGCGCGGTGGTGGTATCCGTGTTGGTGAAATGGAGCGGGATGCCTTCCTTGGACATGGTACTGCATTCCTCCTTCAAGATCGCCTTTTGAATTCGTCTGATTACACGCAGGCTCATATTTGCCGGCAGTGCGGGTCACTGCTATCAACGCAGATGACTGTCCCGCGCATTGGTACAAGAGCAGAAGTCCGGTGTCGCCGTTGCGCAGAGCGTGTCACAGGTGGTGGTGCCCTCGACGGGGTCTGGGAAGACGGTCTTGGAACCCGCTTCGTGGGTGGTGACAAGGTCTCGAAGGTTGCGATCCCATTCGTCCTGCGCTACCTCGACAGTGAACTCGCGGCTATGGGAGTTTCTCTCAAGTTCGGCGTTTCGCCTCAGTAGAATGAGCTGCAAGCAAGGTGTTGAGCCCTACTTGCAGCTAGAAAACACGACTTCTATACACCTGTGAATTATGTATTTTATCTGTGTACACAAACAATTGGCGTTATAGCAGATTGTACACCTCTTCCGGCTTTCGAATGCACGGCAACTAACTGCCTCTTGCTACCGCTCTTTGGCCGGTGAGGTATTTTTCAACTCTCGAGATCGTTCCTGTCGCAGCACGTGCGATACGCCGATATATGGGGTTTTTGCACGCGACACACGGCTTTCAAACCCATAAATTACCCACAACCCTGACGCCTGGATCGCCGCTACTGTTGGCACCTCCCTTATATGTCTAGGCACACACAGACTCATGTGCCACTTAGCCAATCCCACCGACCACAAGAACGTGAGGATATTTCTTAGGATAAAATACAGCAGCAAGACTAAGTTAAAAATGATAAATACTGGGTTCTTATTTAAATAATGTTGAGCAAGCCCCTTTCTGTCGACTTTTCGCTCAGCCTCTCTATGTCTCTCATTAGCTGGAGAGTACGCTGGCTTATCTATGCTGCATTCACACGTAATCTTTTCACCAACCGGTGACGCGCTGGATGTCGTCGTCGACAGAGTTTAGCCGGCTCACAGTAGACCAAACTATCGAGCGGTTAGACACAAATGTGCGAACCGGTTTGGATACTCCGGATGCAGCAAGCAGAAAACTCCAGTATGGCCCGAATGTCTTGAAGTCTGATGAACAGCCATCTATCCTCAAGCAGTTTCTCGCGCAGTTCACGGAGAATCCACTAATTCTGATGCTCATTGCATCCTCAGTGGTTTCACTGTTTCTAGGCAACGTTGACGATGCGGTCTCCATCGCTGTAGCGATCATATTTGTCGTCTCTGTTGGATTCATACAGGAATACCGGAGCGAACAGAGTCTGAAGGCCTTGAACACTCTGGTTCCACCGAGCGCACATCTCACGCGAGACTCTAGTACGCGTACTGTGCTTGCTGAGGAGCTTGTTCCCGGCGATTTGGTGAACATAAGTGTCGGTGATCGCGTACCGGCTGATGTGCGTCTCTTTAGTGCGGTGCATCTGATGATCGATGAGAGCTCGCTGACTGGTGAGACCACGCCTGTTGAGAAGAAAACAGACCCTGTTCAAGGTACAGGCATCAGTGACCGTTCAAATATTGCGTTCATGGGCACACTTGTAACTGCGGGACGTGGCCTAGGCATTGTAGTAGGCACGGCGCGCAACTCAGAGTTCGGCCAAATCTTTGCAATGATGAACGAGATCGATAAACCAAAGACGCCCTTGCAACAGTCCATGGATTTGCTTGGGCATCAGCTGTCCGTGGTAAGCTTCCTCGTGATTGGAGTTATTTGCCTAATCGGCGTTATCCAAGGTCGCAGCTGGCTTGAAATGTTCCAGATAGGTGTCAGTCTTGCTGTTGCTGCCATTCCTGAAGGCCTTCCCATTATTGTTACCGTCACGCTAGCTTTGGGTGTACTTCGTATGGCGAGCTCAAATGCAATTGTGCGTCGCCTTCCGAGTGTAGAAACACTGGGCAGCGTGAATGTGATCTGTTCGGACAAAACAGGAACGCTTACTATGAATATGCTGCAAGCTGCTGCAACTTACGACCCGAGCACCCGTCGGTGGAGTGACTTGAGGAGGAGAGATAGCATGAGCGCCCAATCCTCCAGCAAAAAGGCTTCGCCTCGGCGCGAACTTCTGGAAGTTGCTCTTTACTGCAACGATGCACAGAAACAGGCATCTGGCGACTACGTGGGCAACTCTGTGGATGTAGCGCTGATCAGACTTGCTGTCAAGTTCGGACTGGATGATGATCGCCGCGCGGGCAACAACGCTCGCGTTAACGATATTCCGTTCAGCTCTGAGCGTAAATGGATGGCCGTAACATTGCAACGTGATGAGACCTATGTCAAGGGAGCCATTGAGAAATTATTACCCCTTTGCACACGGTTTTCATCGGATCAGGATGACAAGCCTCTTGACGAAGAGCTAAGAACCAAGATCAATGAAAACAGCAACGAAATGGCTGCGCATGGCATGCGTATTATTGCATTGGCTTCGCGGAAAGGCAAATGCATGCAGGAATCTGACGTCGGTGAGCTCACATTTTGCGGCCTCGTAGCTCTATATGACCCGCCGCGTCCGGGTGTTGGCCAATCTGTGCAGCGCCTCCGTGAGTCTGGAGTTAAGGTAGTGATGATCACGGGTGACAACGAGATTACTGCAGTTGCGGCTGCTCGAGAGGTTGGAATACCTGTTCCTTCAAACCATGAGCATTATGTACTCTTGGGCTCCACGCTTGAGAAGCTTACCCCAGAGCAGCTCGCTGAGAGCATTGACTCGATCCTTGTCTTCGCGCGCACGTCGCCCGAGATGAAGGTTTCGATTGTCCGCGCGTTCCAGAACCGCGGCGATATTGTGGCTATGACCGGAGATGGCGTCAACGACGCTCCAGCGCTCAAGCTTGCTGATATTGGAGTCGCAATGGGGAGTGGAACGGATGTTGCTAAGGAAGCCGGTGATATGATTCTTGTGAATGATAATTTCAGCACGATCCTGCAGGCTATCAGGGAAGGCAAGGCTATCTTTACGAACATCAAAAGCTTCTTGACGTTCCAGCTTTCGACGAGTGTTGCCGCTCTCTCGCTAATTGTGTGCTCAACGGTTCTCAAGCTTCCGAATCCGCTGAATGCTATGCAAGTGCTGTGGATCAATATTTTGATGGACGGCCCGCCAGCGCAGTCACTTGGCGTCGAGCCTGCCGACCCTGAGGAGATGCGCAAGCCCCCACGGTCGCGGCAGGACCATGTTCTGGATGATAGAATCGTGAAGTCTGTGCTCTGGCGTGGAATGCTAATACTCGCTGGCACATTGTACGTGTACATACGCGAGATGCAAGAGGATAACCAAGTGACTGCCCGCGACACGACGATGTCGTTCACCACATTTGTGCTTTTTGACCTTTTCAACGCACTGTCGTGTCGCTCGCATAACCGTAGCTTGTGGCAGGTTGGCATCTTTTCTAACAAAATGTTCAACTTAGCAGTGGGAATGTCCCTGCTCGGCCAGCTTGCCGTGATCTATCTTCCTCTATTCCAGAAGATCTTTCAAACAGAGATGCTGAAACTATCAGACCTCGCGTATCTGCTCGTGCTAACGAGTTCTATTGTCTGGGTGGACGAAGCTATTAAGTGGTGGAGGCGCTCGAAGAAACCGCAGACACACATGATTCCGTTGCAGTCATTTGTTTGAACTATAAAAAGCGACTACATTGAGCGGAAAGCGAGATTTTCATGCACTGAAAGTAGATCAGAGAGGCCTCCGAGAGCACGGACCTTGGAGTAGACTTATACATTTTTAGCACATAGAGTACTGCGAGGCGTGCATCTGCTCTCTAAAAGGTCTCTAAGAGTCACTCAATTTATTTGTTATATAAAATCCTAAGAAAGGCGACATAAAACTGAAGGCAAGCTAATTGAACCTCGCGTGAGGACTCATTGAGGACAATGTCACCTCCCTCTTGATGTGTATGTCATGTCCGAGATTCCATCCTTCACCGGTCTGCTTCGGATAAAGGGCCGGTATGCATTACATAATCACTCCGCCTGGGTCATGGGGCTGGGACCTGCCGGCCTCCAGAGCACACAGGCGCAGCGTCACCGATAGCTTTACGTGCTCGGGAGAGAGGCGGCCGCTTCATAGACAAAACAATGGATAACATCGCAAAACAGTTGTCTAATGTCAGTGTCTACGACATGAAGGCGTACGTGCGCAAGGCCCAGAATGCTGTCCTGAACTTGAGTGATATGGAGGCGAAAGTTCGGGAGGCCACGAACAACGAGCCTTGGGGCACGCCGACAAGCGTGATGCAGCAGATTGCCGAGGGGACCAATAATTACCAACAGTTTCACGAGATAATGCCATTCATCTACCGTCGGTTCACAGAGAAGACCGCCTCGGAGTGGCGGCAGATCTATAAGGCTCTCCAGTTGCTGGACTACCTCGTGCGCAATGGAAGTGAGCGCGTGGTGGACTACGCTCGGTCACACTTGTCCGTGATTGAAATGCTCCGCCATTTCAGTTACATCGACAGCAAAGGTACTGACCAGGGCGCCTCTATTCGCAAGCGCTCGGAGGAGCTCGTTAATCTGCTTGGATCAACGGAGAGCCTCCGGGCCGAGCGCAAGCGGTCAAAGCAACTTAATGCAAAGACGGGGTTCTCAGCCCCGGGAGGCGGATTTGGCGGATCCGGTAAGAAGTACGGCGGAATCAGCTCGGATGCTTACCGCGAGATGAAGTTCGGCGGCGCGCCATCGCAACAGGTGTTTGGCGACGGCGGTGGATTCGACGGATCGAATCACATCGTGACTGCCGCGCGAGAGAGCGGCGATTTCGAGGAGTACAGTGTTGAGGAAACTGCAGGCGGCGCCTCTTCGTCGGGTGCAAAGGTTGAACAGCCTGCGGCTAGCAACGATGATGACGATGATGATTTTGCCGACTTCCAGTCGGCACCAGCAGCATCGGCCGCCTCCACGTCTACATCCCAGCCTCTTTCAAAATCGAACATTCTTGATCTCTTCGATGCGCCGATGCCCTCTTCCACTGCAGGCGCCCAGCCTGCTGCCGCAATGTCGGCAAGCTTCCTGCAGATATCGCCGGGCGGCAATGGCCCGCCTTCCACGCAAATTAGTTCACTCTCGACATCCGCTGTTTCGTCGGCTCCTGCTGCGGCGAAGCCGGCGCCGAAGGTGGACTTGTTCGACTCCTTGTGGGAGACCTCAAAAACATCTCCAGCCCTTAGCAAGCAGCCCTCTGCTGCTTCAAGGCCGGCACCTGTCGCAGCTGCGGCTAGTTCGAATCAGTCGCAATCTTCTCCGGCAGCAGCAAAGCCACAAGACGCCCCAATTGACCTGCTTGACTTTTAGGCTCGCCGTATTTAAGAGTCAGTCGTCAAAGAGATGCCGGTACGATAGTCTTGGACTAATCATGCTATTCAGGATAGTTGTACGTATACAAAATATTCCGCTTGCACCCACGCGAGCCCTTTCTGGATCAAGGTGTTTTTGCGTCATAACCATCGAGGATCGTACAGCACACGAAAGCTTTTGTTCCCACGAGGGCCAATACTTCTCAGTATATCAATGCAAGATACGTACGCGTATATTTAGATGCCAAATCAGATTGTGCCTGCACTAGTCTACGATTGCGTCCTCACTATCCTCGGCTCTGCTTGCGGCGACCCTAACTACTTCTGACCCTTCTGTGAGCTTTGAGGGTCGTCGTACTGGGCTTGAGCTTCCACTCGGCGACAATGACGATGGATTGGGATGAGGAATCTGCTCTGGAATTGGGTGCTCGGAACCAATCTCTTGGCCAGGTTCTGGCTTCTTTCCGGCTTTGGACATTGCATAGTCGCCCGAGTCAAAGAAGCGTCTTTGCTTTAACTGGTTCTTGAGGAGCTCTGCACGTGTTGGAATTCGCCCATGAACGGTGCGAAGAATCTCCTCCTGCTGCTTCTCCGGTGTTGCCATGGGAGTTCAGGGAAGAACACCTCCCGTGGCCCGAACTATACAGTCAGCACTAATAAGCAGGGGGAGGCTGGAGTTTCAGCGCCAGCAGAGAGGTCAAGGGGTCCGGAGCCACACACCACCCAACCTGCGGGTAAGCGCGCGCGACCCCGCATCATAGGAAAGCCTAAAAATAAGCCAGTGAAACATAGTTTGTTGCCACGGCGATCATTATTCAGTATAAAGTTGGACAACAGTCCGCCAGCAACACGGAAAATGGCGGTTATTATCGCTCGCTGCCTGGCCGACGGCTTACTTTCATGAGTTGCTAATGAGACGGGACAACGCCGTTCCCTGTGTCCGCCAAGCCGGCTATGTACTATGACACAGGGAAGGTTACGGCTCTCTATAATGTAGCAATATGCACTTACGTACATTACTCGTTCGTAATGGTTTATCATTGCTGGGCAGACTAATTCTCAATCTTGCGACCTCGAACGTCGTATGAGCTGTACCGTTTACAGGCGATGAAGCTGTGCGGGCGTGGGGCGCGCGACACTTTAGAAGTCTGAGACACGATAGCTCCAAGCGTGTCCGCGGATTTCAGTGAACTATCGGAATACGATGAGTCGTTCGCCGAATTAGAGGTGCAAGTCGACTCGTCGTCGATGGCACTGCGATCATACTCACCCGAGCTAGTTTTTGAAGCTTGATCTTGAGGCACACCATTTGTACGATCAATTGACCTGCATTCTTTTCGACTCGTATATTCTTTCGCAATCGCATCCTCGCGACGGGCGTACCTTGCAGTGCTTGTGCTGCCGCCCGCGTCGCTGTTGCTATATCTCCTGCTCGTAGGTCGATGAACGACAGGGCCTTGGTCAAATATGCCACTTGTTGGTCTAGAGCTCCTGTTAGGATGTTGTCTAGGAGGAAATTGATAATCGTCCAGATCGCCGTACACACCGGTCTGTGGGGCACTGATAAATGGGGCCCCTTTCGTTGAGGACATTGACATACGACGGAAGCTTAAGGCAGACATGCGACGAGCATTATCGATAGAGCGTCGGTCGCCTCCAGGGACACCAACATCCGCCAGCTTAGCCCAAGTATTCTCAGCGAACTTTGTCTGCTTCCCGGACTTTTTTACTTCGTAAAGGAGAGCAATATCGTGGCGAAGGGCCTTGTTGTCTTCCTCAAACCGTCGAATGACGTCCTTAATACCTACAGTGCGTTCCTTTAGCTGACAGTACTCAACTTGGAGGCTCGCCAACTGCGCCTGAGCTTCTTTCAAGGTCAAATAGACGTACCAACTTGAATTGTGCGTGCCATTCCGCAGTCGTCGCAACTTCTTTGATGGCCTTGATTCCTTCGAGACCGGGGCACTTGCTGCATCGAAGTACTTTGAAGTTGCCTTGGTTCTCTCTAAGAACACCCTAACGATCTGGAAATCGGCCAAGTCAGTCCGGGTATATTCCTCACACGTAGACTCAAGGGCCAGCTTGTCGAAGGCCAGCTTGGAGAATTCGCGGACCGTCTTCTGTAGCAAATAGACATTGTGTTTCGAAGCTGCGATCTTACTTTGTAGATCGTGGATTTCCCGATTGGCCATCATGACCTTGAACGGTAGGGCCCACCTGCTCTCGCTGCGCTGCACCGCGGTCGTTAGTCGCGGCATGGGCAAGCCAGAGTTTTGGGAAGAGTCAAAACAGACGTAAATTTGTATATATATATGTACATATGCTTGATTGCCTCTGCTACCAAGGATGCTTTGGCTTCAGGCGATCTTCGCCTAAAAGGGAAATGTCTGGGGCATGTGTGCACGTAAACATCTCCACGTGCAGGAGAGAGGGGCGACCCTTACTGATGTTGAATAGACAGTGGCTTGTTCAAATAACCTAATCTTAATAGAAACCCAATTGCTGGATCTCAATCTGTAGCGAATAAAGCTAGCTCCATCTCAAACCACCGCCTGCTAGGTGCTCTCGAGTATACTCCTACTTCCTCACAGCCATCTATGCTTATCTAACATCTCACATTTCCACACTTCAGTAAGACGTGCTTGATCCAGCCATCTGTACTAGGGCATAATTGATCTGTTCCCAGGCTCCCAGTTGAGTGAATAATGGGTAGTGGTGGCTCAAAAGTGAGCAACGGTGGCAGGGTGCTCGGAAAGAGTGCGAAAAACGTAATCGCCGACGTGGCGAAGAAGGAAGCACCATCTGTAGCCTCGACACGCCCTACCTCCGAGCAGCGCTCGAAGGAGGCACACGTTTGCTCAGATGACGCCAGCGTTGCTGAGAGACTGCGAAAACTTGGACCCGTAGAAATTAGACACACTGAGATGCCCTACCGGCCGATCTCAGAGGATCGCTTTGCGCAGACGTTAGAAGCACGTCAAGAGCTTGAGGAGAAGAGCGCTACGGAACTAGAAAAAGAAGGCCCTCGAAAGCTTATCCCAAGCATGACAGTGACTGCTTTATTGAAGAGCCTTCAAGAAGGCGACAGCCCTGCAGAAATTGCGAAAGCGTACAACCTCGATCCTTCCATTTTACCTAAATTACAGAGCCTAACGCTTCCAGAGCGCCCACAAGTGAGTAATGATGGTGTGGGGCAGTCAATTCAGGACGCCCCGCAGCAGCGTCAACCAGTTCGGAGGCGACGGCGCGAACCCTCGAAGGAATAATAAAGCGCGCCAAGAGACCGATTGATTGGGCTACCCGCCGCTTGCGCACTGTACATAATTAACCAACAACTCGATTTTGGTATGATAGATAAACATTATGGCTACTTTTGGCTTCACCGCAAATAACTACGCGCACCTGCACCTGCGCGGATCTACACCCAGCTACTAGGGCGATGGCTTCAACCACTATAGCACCTGCACCTGGGTACCTAATGTGGGAATAAAGTAAGCAGGGTCCACAAAAAAAAGTACAGAGTGTGAAAATCATTGTAAAAGTGAAGGGAACGGTGAAGGGGTCAAGACTGATTCGTTGCATGACGTCTGTGCTCAAGGTGAAGCCTGAGGAAATCACCTTTGTCGGTGACCGCCTGCGTATGGAGCCGTCCAAAACACTGGACAACCTAAAAATTGCCAGTGAAGTCCTTCACAAGGACGAGGTCGTCGCATTTCCAACCGAGACAGTGTACGGGTTGGGCGCGAACGCACAGAGCACAAAGGCCGTTGCCCGCATATACGAGGCGAAGAATCGACCGGCTGACAATCCGCTAATAGTCCATGTCTCGTCGAGAAGTCAAATACAAGATAAACTACGGACGGCAATTCCCCCAATTTACGATCAATTAATTGAAAAATTCTGGCCCGGACCATTGACTATTTTGTTACCACTTCCCGCAGATTCACCGATCTCGCCGCTGTGCACAAAGGGCCAAAGTACATTCGGATGCCGAATGCCGAAGCACCCGGTTGCCCGCGCACTTATCGACATATCAGGCCTTCCACTCGCAGCTCCCTCGGCGAATGCATCGACACGGCCAAGTTGTACGGAGGCACGGCATGTTTTGGAAGATCTGGATGGCCGTGTTCCGCTGATCCTCGATGGCGGTGCCGCCGATGTTGGGGTTGAGTCCACGGTAGTAGACGGACTGGTGACTCCGCCCCGGGTTTTGAGACCTGGAGGGGTCAGCGTCGAGGATGTTCGACGCTATGGTGGCCCAGAGTGGGAAAACGTCCTTTCAGAAGTTTCTGCATCGGTCCCGGACGGGGTGAGTGTGCGGGCTCCCGGGATGAAATATAAACACTACTCACCGCGGGCTCGTGTCGTGCTCATTGACGCGACAGTGCCGCTCACAAAAATTACTGCTCAGACAGGAGCACCGCGAATAGTCGCAGTACTTCGTGGGCTGCATCTAAACGAGGACGATCTCGTTGACGCCTGGCCTAACACTCAGATCGTCGATCTGCCCCTCGGACGAACGAAGAAAGATATTTCACACAACCTGTTTTCACGTTTCCGTGAAGCTGACGAGGCAGGCGCCGATCTCATCATCGTAGAAGCCGTGGACTCGTCTGGTGAGGGCCTGGCGATTATGAATCGGCTCAGTAAAGCGGCAGAGACTTATTTAAGAGCATAATCTATAACATACATAACGAGGCACGAGAAATGAGACAAACCATGGATATGCACCGAAGCATCTCGACCCCTGGGCATCTCCACACCGACCTTTGCCTCCAGCAAAGCGGCACGGGTACGGAGCGAGCCAGTTTTGCGCACTCCCAGATCCACACTGCAGCAGCAGCGCTGCGCACCCACCCTTGCCAGGCTTACAACCCGTAATAGGGCTGGGGGCATGCATGGCGAGGGCCCAACGGCGGAAGCGCTGGTGCTGGGAAAAGCCGCCCCGATCGTAATCACCTAGGCACCATGATCAGCTGGTTAAAAAATAAACCGAAGCAGGTGCCGCACTACGATACCATCCTTTCTTGGAGAGGATGGCGCCAATTTTGAGAGCAACCCAGCGTGTTGCAGGCAAGCGAATTTTCTCTTTAGAAGCTTCTAGTGAGCCGATGCGGGGGCCTTGCCCTCATTTCCTCCTAACCCCGCGGGCTCGTGGGTGCCAGCCAATCCCCCACAACCCTGGTGACGTTGGCGTTTTGTAAACGGAGGCACATATATAAGGCAGGTAGATCACTGGTTAAGCAGATGAACAAGATTGGTATTCGCAAGTTCAGCAACACAGCATTCAGAATGGGTAACAAGGTTTTCTTCGACACTGCCGCTGACGGCCAGCCGATCGGACGCATCACTTTCCAGCTTTACGACGACGTTGTGCCGAAGACCTCGGAGAACTTCCGCGCCCTAGCGACTGGTGAGAAGGGCTATGGCTACAAGGGCTCCATCTTCCACCGTGTTATTCCGCAGTTCATGCTCCAGGGTGGTGACTTCACCAACTTCAACGGCACTGGTGGCAAGTCCATCTACGGCGCTAAGTTCCCGGATGAGAACTTCGCGAAGAAGCACACCCGCCCGGGTCTTCTCTCGATGGCTAACGCCGGCCCCAACACGAACGGCTCGCAGTTTTTCATCACCACTGTCGAGACCCCGTGGCTCGATGGTAAGCACGTCGTCTTCGGTGAGGTTGTCGATGGTATGGACGTTGTCAAGAAGATCGAGTCCTTCGGCTCTGGTTCTGGCCGCACTTCGAAGAAGATTGAGATTGTCGAGTCTGGCGAGCTTTAAACAGATTGATTTTAAACAGCTATTATAAAAATTGAGTCTCAGATCAGAGTTCAAGAAGCCCAGCTGAGGAAAAAGCCTCTGGTGAGAAATTACTTTATCAATAGGTGTGTAACTCTGAGAGTGTAGTTATCAGCAGCTACAGGACAGCTCTTTGCTATAATTCTAATGACTTTGGCAGGGCTGGCATGGTAACAGGAGTTTGTGATGACCCATGGTTACGTTAAAGGCTTGAGTGTCGCCTTCGAAGCTTTCTCCGCAAAGCGAAGGCTGCTTTTCGTTTCCTCGATATAGGCTAGCTCTGGCGACAGAGTAGTTAAGACCATGACCTTGGCCGAGCCACTCAATGACCCTTGAAGAAGAAACGTCAGCTTCGAGCTGCGATATGGTACGTGCGTGGAGCCTGTGCGATTGAGCAACGCGTTGATGACATTTCCAAGAGAACTAAGACTCGCATTAATTGCCTGCGTCTCACGGAGACGCTCGCCAGTGGTTTTTGAGTGAGACAGCCGCTCAGAGCCAGCCAAGTCGACCAAATTTAGCGTGCCGTATTTGAGACCACTTGGATCACCTGGGTTAGCCAGCTCCTTCGACCGTCTCTCAACATGGATTGTGAAGACAAAATGGGAGCGCGAGCTCTGCTCGTTCGCAGCTGTCATGGCCATGCTACGAGCCTTGACCGCTCTTTCCAGTGTTGCCACAGCGTGTGCTGCGTCAGATAGTTGCAATCTCGTCGAGCCTACGAGGACCGGCTTTCGAGTTGTTGGACTCAAATGAATCGACAGTTTTCCTTTTTCAGCGGACTTGTTATCGCCAGGAGCCAGGAGGTCACGAAGCTGTTCATTGTAGATCTCTACACTCTCAGCATACGCACGGTAACTATACGGCGCCGTGGGGTCTGCTGAAGAGGCGACACTGCGCATGATAATCTCAAGCGCGTTCGTGCTGACGCCGCCCGCCCCTCCCATGGTGAAGGTTTTACCAGAACCGGTTTGGCCGTATGCAAAGATGCAAACATTGAGCCCGTCTAAGGCAGATTGGACAAGATACTCCGTTTCCTCGCATACATCACTATTGGAGGCGTCCGGTCCGAATACGCGGTCAAACCTAACACGCAAGGTGCGCTCGCGGGCCCCGCCCAATGCGGTGGCCTGATTCTCCTTGAGAATGATCTCGTCAGATGTAAGTCGTAGCGGCGAGAGGGGAATATGCTGATCAATACCGGCTTCGAGCCCTGTAATTGGTCGGATGCGGGCGATAACGCGAATGTTCCCCTTTAAATCCTGAATCTGGTCCTGCAGCCTCCTTGTCATCTTGCGCTCCTGAGCCAGACGCTCATGGAGCGCGGCAACTTCCGCATACAGGATTCGTAGTCGGTCTGCGTCTTGAGCTCGCTGCTTAAGGTCAGTAGCCTCAGAGGCTTGCAGGGCTGTTCCCAGTTCCTGCTTAGCAGCCTGAGCTTGAGCTCGCTCCGCCTCAACTGCTGAAATCAGGCGTCCTTCAGCCTCAGCGTGTATAGTTTGCAGGCGGCCCAACTCTTCTGTAAGCTCGTTGACTCTTGCTTGAAGGCGTGACCTTTCTTCTTCATTACTGCTTGCATCTACCTCCTTTTCACGGAGCTTGGACGTGAGTTCTTCTATCTGAGCGGACTGAGACTGCTTGTCTGCGTAATTCGCGCTTGCCAACTTCTCAAGTTCTGTTAGGAGATCTGTCTCGGACGCTGTAGCCCTATGAAGTTCCTTCTCTAGCCGCTGGCGCCATTGTACTTCTCGATCAAAACCTTGAGCCAGCTCAAGGCGTTCATCCATAGCTTGTGACAGCTGTTTTCTCAATTGCTTCAAATCAGCCTCAAGCTCATTAGACATGTCCTCAAGAACGCGAACTTGGCTGCGTGATTTTGACAGCTCTGCTTCCATGTGCATCGTCTTTTGCTGAGACGCACCGGAGGAATTCGCCATTACCTTCAACTTCTCACGCAGCTCTGCTAATTCAGCCTCAACATCAACTAACCGCGAAGCCTGCATTTGGCTGCGTTGCTCGTAGAGCGACGAGCTCGCTTTCAACTCTTTAATCTCGAGTGCGGCAGATTTCTGAGCCTCCTCTGCCTTGGATCTAACCTGATTAAGGTCTGATTGAGCAGACTGAAGTTCCCTTTTGAGAGCATCTGCACGGCGGGTCGCCTCAGCATAGTCACGTCGAGTTGCGTCAAGCTCCGGCTTAATGCTCTTGAGAGTCTCTAGTTCAGAAATGGCCTGGTTTCGCTCATCAGTCGCGAGTTTGGCGACAGAGTCATACTTTTCGATAGTCATTCTCGCGTCTTCTAATGCCCGCTCCAGCTCTGCGTAGGAAGCTTTTACCAGGTCACAGGTTGTGCGTAGTCTCGCGACGTCAGAGGTCTTGGTCTCCATCATTTCCTGGAGCCTCGCCACATTCTCTTCTTGGGCCCTTAGTTGCTCACTGACTGATTCCAGGTCATTCTCCTTAGAGCGTACCAAATCCGTCAACTCCCTGTATTGCCCTGAGAGTTCCTCGTAGTCGCGCTCAAGGTCGGGGTTATACCGTAGACTTTCATCTTGGCGCCGGATATGGGCCTTGAGAAGGGTGATCTCATTCTGTAACCGGCGGTTTTGGCTCCTGGTACGCTCGAGAGCGCGACCAAGGGCCTCTTTCTGAATGGAGCTCACAGTGTTAGCGGCAGTTTGGCTCATAGGCATGTTTATGCTTTGCGCGAGCCGCCGCATTTTATGCGGGGGTGCCGAGCGCAGCACATTCTCGCGGTCCTGGCCGCTCAAGGGAAAAGGAATGACATCAGCCTCAGCTTCATCAGAAATTGCCCCAGAAGCAGCGTCGCTGTCATGGCTAGGGCTACGCGAGCGCGTCAAGTTGCGAACGGCTCGTTTGACAGCGTCGTGATACAACCTTTTTGTGGGACTGTCACCATCATTGAACTCGTTCATTGAAGCTCAATTGATTGAATAGACCGACTAGAGTTTTCAGTCTTGTTAATTGAAGAGCTCTTGGCAGTTTTCGTCTCTCTTATTGTTTGTTGTTTGTTTATAGGAACGCATCCCGCGCGCGGCCTCAACAACCACCAAACCCATTACGCGCGCGCTAGGCTCGTACGCGCATTGTCGTTATGGCGTAGCATGTGCAGTCAGAATAGCGTCTGATCACATATACCCCAGCCCCAGACATCCCGAGCCTGGCAGCCTTGCGCCACGATGGCCGGGATAGGCACCGCGTGCTATCCACGTGACCCAGCGTAGGTATCGTGGTGTGCTGGTCCTCCCCAGCTCCTGGTCGGGCCGACCCGCGCGTTGGCGCTTAGCAGAGCGTGCGGACATAGCCATGTATCGAGGCTCGTTCAGGGCGTCTGCATCAGCACTGGGACGAACGAAATTAAAAAGCAACCCCACATAATCTAGACTCTATCTTAAAAAAACTTGCACCAGCCAAGATAATGACGAGTGTGTTCGGAGCCTCTGAGGCGTCGACGGCTGCGCCCAACGGCCCGGATGCGGATCCCATCGCTCCCCTTCCACACCAAGTAATCGGACCGGCAATGCCCCATGTTACTCAGTCGCCCAACACGCAACTAGCAATTCAGCCAGTCGTACAGCCCCTCCACGAAAACGTTATGACGCACGAGATAGGTGCTGATGATTCCTTCATTTCGAGGGCGGAAACTCCAACGCATGCAGCCCGGCATGGCAGCGATCACCATGCAAGCGAGGACCGCAGTGCAGCCGCGGCCGCAGCAGCGCTGGAGACATTGTCTAGCCCACGGGAGCATAGCCAGACGCCACCCAGCAACGGCGGGGTTGCAACGAAGCGAGCACATAAACGAACATTCCAAACCATGACGAACGGCCCGAAAATTCCCCATCTCAAGAAGCGCGAAGGTGAGGCGCTATGGCGCCACGATATTCAGTTCGACTTCTTGAACGCCGTATTCACGGACAGTACGAAAGCGTTCACGAATGAATATAGGGCCGAGACTCATGATACTTTTGCGAAAGTCTACCTTGACGCCATGGCTAACTCCACGAAATGCTCTAAAGTTCTGAGCGAAAAGCTGACCGGCGAATCGGCGGCAGGATTGAAAATCGCCATGGTTTGCCTCCTAGTGAATCTCGGCCGGATGAATACCACCCTAAACTTCTTCCCAGAGATGAGAGCTGTTCTTCGAACCTATCACCCTATTCCGAGCCTGCAGACAAAGGGGACCCAGGATTATAAGCAGCTGCAGGATGCACCACGCTTGAAATCAATTTTGAAGGGAGCCTGCGAGGGAGCTGATGAGCCCTCTACCTTGGAAGCGCTGGAGCGCGCCCAAAAACTACCCCGATCTAACCCCATCAACCTCATATTCCTCATGTCGACGTTTCCTCAACTTGTAGAGCGACAATTCATCCCCGAGTCATCTCACTTTTCTTTTTACGATATTATCATGGACACCACAAAAACATCCGCCTCCAGGGCGAGAGCATTTTTATGGCTCATATGGGCCTATCTTGAGTCCCCATCACTCGGAGACCAGTCAGGCAACCCATTTGGCGTTGCCTTCCCTATGCCCGAGACACTAAAGCCGGAAGTTACGGGAAAGGAGAACATCGATACGTCAACTGAAATTATGTTTGGCAATCAAATGACCTTGCAACGCCTGGCGATTCTGGACTCGCCGGTGGGTGGTGATGCTTCAGCCCCACCTGCCGTGTCATCGTCCATGGTAACAGACATCGCCGCCGCGGATGCCCCCTTGGCCATTCCGAAGCCAAAGCTGAGAAGCGCGAAAGACCGGAGACTGCATGACGAGGTCAACAAACTCCTCAGAGAGAAGCGCCTCCAAAGGCGCTCTAAACGTCATGCCCGGAATAATGCCGTTCGTGACCTGTGGCAGCGAATCGAGAGTCTGGATCCTTTATATGACACTGACGATGATTTGGAAAAAGCGAAAATCCGCGGGAAGAGCCATGGGCTAGGCTCCGGAGTTCTGGCAGCGGGTATCAGCACAAAATACTCAGATTACGGTGAGAACAGCATTTCGCTCGCTAAGGGTATGGAAGCTGCTGCCAAGAAAATTGCCATGCTAGACTAAAATTCCATCTATTTAACGCTCGAATAACATTTTATTTATTTATTGCTACTCTGCTGAGGCTTGCATTTTGGGGCCTACTTTTGTCTACGGCAATGGGTCTTAAGACTTTTCATCATCCCTGCCACAAGCGTACATAATTGCAGTCCTGGGAGAAGAGAGGTAAGCAAAGCGGAGGAACACTGAGCGCTCTCACTATGAAGCTGTCGAATACGGAGCTCGAGTATCTCCGGACATCTGTAACATCTAATCCTGTCGTGCGACCGGATAGCAGACGGCCTGAGCAGTTTCGTCCCGTTGATACAGAGATAGATCTGCTACCCATGGCCAACGGCTCTGCGCGCGTGCGCTCAGCGGATGGTTCTGAATGCATCGTCGGAGCGAAAGTCAAGGTCGTGCCCACGCACAAAGACCTTATTGACGTATCTATTGAGATTGCTGGCCTCAAGGATAATGATCCATTCCCCAGCTCTCTTGCGGTGGTTTTGAAGCAGGTTCTTTACTCATGCCCTGAGCTAACACAAGGTCGGCTTCTTTTGAACCCGCGCTACGCATTCAAGCTTTTCGTTGATTGTGTAGTGCTATCATATACCTCGCATCCGCTGTCGCTGCTTTCAGTAGCAATATTGCAAGCATTAAAAGCTACGAGGCTTCCTCAACAGCTTGGTGTGCTCGGTGACGACCATGAGAAGGTTAAAACTGGTGATGAGGTAGAAATCCCTCAGTTTAATGAAGATTGGTCCGCGTCCATCCCGCTTTGTCCTGAAGACTGGACCCCACCCCTTTTATTTATCGTCGCTGTTGTGGATCAGACCGTTCTCATCGATCCTACAATCAGTGAGGAGCAGGTCGCAGAGGCACTTTTATTCGTTACATGGAAGAATGGTGAAATATCTGCTCCGATACGTACATTAGATCCTGGGTCTGGGCCAAACATTGGTGCTTTCAATCCAGACCTCATCTTTGATGCGTACTCCCTCGTGGAAGAGTCTGCGCCTGAGGTGGAGAGCTCTTTGACAGTCTAGAATAGCATGAATCCGAGGTTAACGGCTGAACTGATACAACCTAGCATCATGAATTAATTAATAGTGTTTTAGTAGCACAAAACATTGACTTATATACACCCAAACTCTTAGTTCACAGACGTAATTGATCTGTTATTCTGGTGATTGTAGGCATGCACTACAATTGCGGTTGCAGTTTGAATATTCATGGAGCGAACGTATCCTCGCTGTTCAATCTCCACACAAGCATCAAGGAGTGCCAGCAGACCAGGTGGAATTCCTTGGCGCTCATGGCCCATCATTAGCACACACTTACTAGGGAACTGGAGTGTCGGAGAAAGGCGTTTACTGGTGTCTGTCTGTTCAATACCAACAAGTGTGTATCCGTCCATTTTTTTGGCCCGTAGGTATTCTTCAATGCCTTCTTCAGGGACCTCATCGACAGGGATCCATTTTTCGGAGGTCAGAGCAGTGGACTTAAACGACGGGTCAGCAATGACGCGCTTGTCACGTATAGCAATCCGACTTACACCAAGAGCATCACTTAGTCGACAAATTGCACCTAAATTCACAGGTTTGTCACAGAGAGATGCGACGACGACAAGATCAGTGCGCATTGATCGAGTGTCTATTCCGCTGGCTGCACTTTTAACCTGTAATTGTGTACTGAAAGACAGATCTTTTTGTCCCACAACCTCCTGAATTTGTTTTTCCCGGGCAGTGATAGTTTCAGGTAACGGTGCCGGATCATGTTCCCTCAACGGCTTCCCGCCCCAGCTTGGTCCAATATCCACATCGCCAAGGATTGCAAAGTCGGATGTGGTTAGCGTATCCGGCATCGTGCGATCATAGACTCGACTTGAGACACCTCCGCAAACCGGCCCGAGTCGAATGTCTTTGAGGTCCCACAAGTAAGAGTCATTTTGATAAGTGCTATTTTGTACGCCTGCCTCACTTATAGCTGAAACACGCTCTATAATGTCTCTTAGACGAGAGGGAGACTTACCAGCTTTGTTGATGATGTAAAGAGCGGATATGGCTCGGTGACGCACATTCGCCTTGTTGCTCGTTGATAGTGGAAGTAACTGGTCGACAAGCTTCTCATCGGGGGAGTCCGTAGCAAAGTATAGCAACATCGCGATTCTGATAAGCGAGCCAATATATCTTGGAGGGGAGCTGGTTGTCGCAGTGAAAGCACCAAGGGTGTCAGTGACAAAATCTGGAACTATTCCATTGTCATGCGTGTAGCTAATTAAGGCAATAAGCCATTCAGCATGCACTCTAACGGGAGGGGATGCCTCTGTCTTGAGGCTAGCTCGAACAGTCTCCAAGACCTTCATTGCATAAGATTTGGTCCAGTCTTTACAGAGGAGGATCAGCGCCTGGTAATACAATACTCGCCTGCGCCCCTCTACGTTATCCAAAGAGCCACTTAGAGGCTCTTGCAGCTGTGCAAGTTCTAAAATGTAGTCACCTAAGCTCTCTGAGCCTTGAAGATGCTTGGATAAATGATAAGAAGCAATGACTCGCGCGTTGCACTCCATCTCGCCCCAATTTTGCTCATAAACTCCAAACCTTAAAGCTATGAGCTCCTCCAGTTGCTCAGAATATTCCTCCGATCGTATGTATGCCAAGATACGAGCTAATACTCTCGACGCCCACAAGGGTGAAGCTGCATCAAAGCGGGAAAGCCCGCGAGCAAGCGGTACTAGCAAATTTCTCCGATGAGCGCTGAGATCAATAATCTCATCACAGATTCCCTCAACACTGCCTCTTACAAGAGATGGAGTGGTTAAAATATCAATAAACTCGTGATGGAGTTCCCGCTCCGTGATCCTTAGCGTTTCATCTTGGAGAAATCTCCAAACTGTCCACATGAATTCTGCGGGAACTGCAGAAGGTTTAGATCTTTTGAATGCCTTTAAAGCTGCTAGACGGAGGTGGTAGTCTGTAAATGCTGCAAAGGCAGCCTCACACGCATCCGCTGTAGCTGTATGGACGAGCTCAAATGCAAGGAACATGGCAGTGCTTTGCATTCGTCGCTCCTTTGCATTGAGAGCTCTAGGCTCTTCCAACTCCTGCGCAAGTAGGCTATTCACCAAATCTTGAGATATGAGAGGACGCTGGGTTAGATACATCAGCTGAAGTGTAGGGAGGGCTTCAAGTAGAGTCAGAGGCTTGCTTACCTCTTTCAAACCTAAGGAATTGTACATTTCTTCCAAGCCCTTTTGTTTCAATTCAGTTTGCTTCAACTTTTGAAGAGATGACATTGACACAGCCCCTTGTGTTTGGATCTCGTCCTTTGCTATCCGATAGACATCATCAACTTCCATGCCCCCCGAGACATCACCAGCTTGATGAGCAAGCTGGACGCAGAGGTTCGCATAAAGATCAGCCATAGCTTTCGAATTGTAGGTCAGCGAAGTAGCCTTCGAAGCTGAGAGCATTGGCGCAGTTTCTCGGGTAGTTAACGCTGATGGTCCAAGGGCGTCTAACATGGCATTGATAATAAGGACTCTAGGGGCCTCATATGAATGAGTATGACGCAAGAAATATTGCGACATCTCATAGACAATATCTCTCACTGCCTCAATCGAGTCTTGTTGGGCTGCAATCATCAGGTTACGAGTGAAAATTTCAAGGTGTTCCGCATGCAAGCATCGATGATTTGAGACGACAAAGTTAGGAGTATGCAAGATCTTCGGGTACAGCTCATGCGCCACATAATGTGGATTTTCAACCAAAGAGCGCATGTGGGAAGGCGGTAACGAGAGTACCAACACCAGTGTCAGCATTTTGATGCCTTCGGTGTTGGCTGCATTTAACCCAATGGTGAGCAAAGTTAAGCCCCAAAGAGGTGGAATAGGTGAATTAGGAGCTAGCAAAGCAACAAAATCCCCTAGACTACTTTCCGCTTGATGCACAGATGTGTCAACTCCGAGGATCTCTGCAATGGAAACATATCTGGCCCAGGCATCCAAAACTCCCTTAATCGACGGATCAAATGACATCAGAGGATCTCGAATTTCAACCGAGCACAGCTGTAGACTGCGAATCAAGGTTTGTAGGGCAAATTTTGAGGCTCTAGAGACATGCTGCTGCAGAAGATCAAAGTACCTGCTGACATTTTGAATTATCACCTTCGTAAGCTCACCACTATCGATAGACGCTACGACTGTAAACCAAGCTCTCAGGCCTGCATTTACGTGCAACTTGTTTCGGGTACGCGTTAAACATGAAACGATTTCTGGCCACCAGATGGCAAATTTGGGCGGATTAGAAGCTTTGAATGTTGGGAAGAACAAGGCTATAATGTGGGAAACTTTGTCTGCAACGACTGAGTCTTCTGTGTGCCCGAGTATAGTCCACAACGTGTCCATCACACTCGCAGGAACAGTGAGAGGCCGAGAAATACCTTGGAGGATAGTTAGATTTGTCTCCAAATGACTTTCCTCCGCAATTTGCTTATCCATCAGTTTAAACAGCGCATCCGACACTTTTTCATTACCTTGTATCCAAAGTGTGAGTGAGTCTCTGGCTGAAGGAGATGAGCATGAGTGGAAATCCTTTAAGGCGTTGAGACTAGCCTCAACAATTTCATTGTCATCACCAGTCTTGCGTGATAGATACAGAAGTACCTTTGCATCGTCTGTAGACCAGCTCTGAGCCATAAAGTAAATTTGTGGACGTTATGTAAATCACGTGTACCCAGGGAAAATATAATGTATATATATGATTTCTTTCTGAAAGCTGAAGAGCTGGCGTCGCACACTGTGAATGATGATGTAACAGATGAAAAAGAAAACTTAGTGGTTGTTGCCTATTGTCTAACTGTAGACTTTAAGGCTGCGACTAGTGTGACTTATTATGATAGATATCACTGATCGCTTTATAAATAAGGGTTTAGTGCTGGTCTGAGCTCTCGCGACTGAGATCTGCGTTGTAAGAGCTCTCACCATCGATATGTACATTGGATTTGGTTTCCATTTTCTCGTCAAAAGAAGCATCCGAAGAGGCAACACTTTCCGCGTCATGAAATTCAGCATCCTGTAATGCATAGTGTGTGGTATCCCACCGATCACCGAAATAAGATAGAACAGGGATGATCAACAGCAAAATTGCGGCTACAAGCGAGGCAATGTAACCACGGCGAAACCTGGGTTGTTCGCTAGTTGGGAAAAAGACGATATTCGTCCAGATATTCATTGCCTGCGAAACAGCATCTGAGAAGCCAAGTACAAAGGCACGTTCCTCGGCGTCTCGCCTAGTTGCCCGGTTGGCCATACCAGATACGATTGATTGGTTGACAGAATCGAAACCGATAAGCATGAAGCAAAACCACTTGTATCCAAGTGGAATGTTCCATACCACCAATGAGCTGTAGCTTATGATGAAGAGGATCTGGGTGATCGTCAAGAAGATATAAGGGGAGAACGCATCGGAAAGCCCAGTAAATATGAACTGAGCGACGATACTCACTGCGGACTGAACAGTCGGATAGTTGTTGCGATCAGAAATCGAGTAGAGATCAGGCCTTGACCTTAACCATAATGGGAAGCCAGTACCATCAGGAAGAGCAACAACATTAAGCAAGACCCAGAATGCAGTATAATAATGCACGTGCCAACGCAAGAAAACGCGTTTGGCCAACGTGAACGAGAGTTTAGTGGCCTTGCGAACACCAGACGAGCGCATGCGCTTTTGGGCAAGCTCATACTCTGAATTCTTTAACCACCAAATGCCACGAGCTTGGTCCAGTGCTCCGGGATACATAGTGTAGCCAATCAGGGCGATCGGCACAGTAAATACTCCATCAATAATGAAGCCCCATTTCCAGCCACTCATGCCACCTTTCCCTGAGAGTGTCTCATATGCCGCTGTTTGCAAGTAGCCCGAAAACATACCACCAATAGAAGACGAAATAGAAAAGGCCATTACCCGCCTGAATAGCTCATCTCGCTTGTACCAAGAGCCCAGAGTATAAACAACCGTCGGAAAAATCGGGCCTTCCGCAAATCCAATCAAAAATCGCAAGGCAAACATATGACTGGGGCGACTTACCGCAGATTCGCAAAAAGTGAGGACACCCCAGATAGTCTCCAAAACTGGTAGGGTCCATCGAGCCCATGATTGTGTGACGAACATCATTCCAATACACATGGAAACGATGTATCCAGCCGAATAGAGCGATTTAGCATATGCGAGGTCATCACCAGAAAAATTGATTTCTTCTTCCATCTTGGTATTGTAAGCGTTCGTGATATTGCTTTTGTCGAGAGATTTCGTAAAATAAGAGCTGCAAACATAGAGCAGAATAATGACATCAAGTTTCAACAGTAATATCTTTTCCTGATGATCCATGGATTTGGGGTACCAAATAAACAAACGAATGAAGCCATCATACCAATGTCCACTTGAGACTTCTTCTTCTTGTTCTCTGTTCTTGAGACCTAGTTCCAAAATATTTGTATTCGAGTCCATTGGTTTAGCTCGAACCTGTTGGGATATGTCCGATGTCTCAGACTCCGACGTCTTCTGCTTTTCGAGCTTCTTTTGTCGACTAAAAATGTCCGACCATTCCACACCGAGGAAACCCCGCTTAGGTTTAGCGGGCTCGATGTCCACTATTGGATCCATAGAGGTTGATAGCTCTCGTTTGAGAATGGAGATCCAGGAAGGCGAAAACCACGCGAGTTAAAGGCTCGCGCTGATCGGTCTCGCTTAGGTCACGTGTGATTGCGAATTTCGAATGCCGTGCCATCTCAACACCGGAAGAGTACCGCCGTGATGTGATCGAGCCTAGCTCTTCGAGGAAAATGTTTTAAAAGTGGAGTTGGAGAGGTTCCTCACCATAAACCGCTGAGCGGTCTAGTCGATTTATCTGATAGTCTTATACTCGCTACATTACTTTCAGGGTAATGCACAATTACCCTAACCCAATTCATAAGCTGCTTTTGCTCGCCCAGTATTAACTAGGTATCGCTACCACTCTGGCCCCGTTATTCGACAGCCCCACCGTTACTGAGGCTCGCATAAATGTGTCATCACACGAAAGGCGGTCCAGTGTGTATGTAATGGAAGCTTTCTGTAGGGAGTCGTAATCTCAGATCGTGAACTCAAATATCAAGCCACAGCTGTTTCACAGTTCACAATTGGTGATAATTGAACGTGAATATAACAGTATCAGAGTGTTTTGTTTACCCAGTCAGCTGCTCGGTGAATGCTGCCTGTATGTTTCACTGATGTGTTCGGAGAACCACCGCCTACCCTGCCCTAATTTCCCCTTTAGGCGAGATCCACCCGGAGCGCATAGGCCTTCGGGTGGATTTAAGACTAACCAGGGTCTCTAATTTTATCCCTCATGTTCAAAGACGTATTTCAAGGCACCAAGACAGATTTTTTGGGCTTAAGGAGCCTCCTGTCACAGGCATGGCTCTGTCCCGCGTTGCTCTGTCTCATCGTATACATTGTACAGCTTCAGCTATTGAAGCAGTCCATTGGCACCGCAATCTCCCTAAGTTATCGCATCGCAGCTAACGAGTGTGCTACACTCCATGATATTTCTCAAAAAGCTTCACAGTCCCCACAGGAGATACTAAATGCTATGAACAGACTGATAGCTTCTTCGGTGAACACCGCTTTGAGGAACGCAGAACACACATTGAGCACTATCATCACGATAATAGAGTCGCTGATAATCTTTGCATTCGAGTTCACTGTAGGCACATACGCCTGCCTTACCATTTCAGCAGTTAATATCGCTGCAAATGAGGCACTAAACGCTACGGAGTCGATCGTGAGTCTCGCCAATAAGACTGCAGCAGAAATTGGCAGAGAGTTGAACCATGAATTAGGAAAGCTCACTAAATTCGTCAACAGTGCCATTGGACTCGTTAATAGTGTTGAAGACTTCATTACAGGAGGTGACGCGTCTATCAAGTCCGTCAACCTCACATCTCAGAAGCTGGATCATCTCAACATTTCCACAAACATCAATGATAAACTGGAGTCTTTGAGGGGAGACATTCCCACATATGACCGGACAAAAGCCGAGTTAAAATCGATTATATCACTGCCCTTTAACAAGCTCAAGACAGAAGTGGGGGGGATGAACTACACGCTGAAACTTAACATCAGCACTTCTCTAGCGCTCCCGGAAGTGAGAAGCTGCAATCTAACAGAAATGTCAAGATTATTTCATGAGGCGCAGAAGGATGCATTCAATATTATCGACGGCTTTACTGTTGGATGTGGGCTTATGGCTCTTATAGTAGCGGGGATAGGACTCTACAAAGCCCATCGATCCTGGCGGCGGATAGAAGCCTTGGTTGATCCCACAGACCCCTTCAAAGACCCTTTGGTGGAAGCGGAAGGCGAGACGATGCAGCGTATCGAGAATATGAGTCGCATAGTGACTGCTCGTTCCTCATGGCTCGAGAGACTTTTCCTGAAGCGGGTGAGCGTGCGACACCGTTGGTACTTCCGTTACATTTTCCACAATTCGCTTTTAAACGTCCTCGGACTGGGAATGGCCGGAATTGGTATAAGTGTATTAGAGCTTATCATCCTCGCCGTATTCACTCACAGCATTCACGATGCTCAAGTGAAGACAGGTCAGTACTTAGGGTCGATTGAAACGGACGTAGGCCGAATATACGAGGGATGGCGAAACAGTACCAATTCTAAAATTGCGCAAATAGAGTCACAGGCAAACCAGCAGCTCTTTGGCTGGGTACGCAATGGATCGGCAGTGGCAAATAGTACGCTAGCAAAATTCATGAATAGCATGAACAGCGAAATTTCAGACGCATTTGGAAAAACGCCATTCGAGAAACCGCTGCAGGCAGCGGCGAACTGCCTAATTTATGGGAAAGTCAAAGAGGCCGAGAAAGCACTGACGTGGATTCATAACCAAAGCAGGCTAGATCTGCCACGCATACCTGCAGAGTTGCATATAGCTAATGCTGCGAACTCTAAGCTGGGGAACATGGGAAACAATGCTGCTCTGGCTGTCGAAAAGATCATTGGATGTGTGAAATACCAGATATTGGTTCAGATCATGGTGTCTGGAATCATATTAGGCGTGTGGGTAGCATATGCCCTCGGCGCGGCAATATACATGAATCGCGATGAATGCCGCAAAATTGTGGGAGGTGTGAGCAAAAAGCTGCCAGTTGGTGGCGAGAAGGCGGGAAGACCTCATGCGCTGCAGGTCAGCAAGACGAGGGGACCCGAGAGCTATCGTAAAAATGCAGCCGCGCCCTCAACTTTTTCACCGCTGAGTCCGTTAGATCGTGTGGCGAACCGCGTCACACAGCTTTTTATGGGACCAGCGCGAAAAGCTGAGATGGGTTCCAGCAGTCCTCACAGAGGCTCCATTCACTTAGCTGACTCCCCACGTACTCCTCTTCGGGCTATGATGTTTAAGTAGTATAAATTTTTTTGAAAACGTATAGACCCGCCGCAAAAACTGCTCCAAGCCTAATGCCGACGCCTATGCCAAGAGCATAAGGAAAGTAGGCAAAATGCCCATCAAGTAGCACATTCGTAGGATCATTTCTCGAAATCTTACGAAGTGCGCTGCGTTTCTTATGCACCGAATATGACGAGAGAGCCCAAAGAATGAATCTCAGATCCCAAGCCTTGAAGGTGGGGAGCCGAATATTGTCGGTAGAGAATGTAGGATCTAAAAGACGGAATACGTCCTGCATAAGTCCAAGGGTGATTCCCCACATCTTCCATGGTAGAGGTTGAAGCATATGCCTGGGACTCTTTTCTACTTCAGAAGGGTTCACCTTGATCGCGTCAAATAACATATCGCCAGCCTGTAGCTTTATGAACTCTCCACAAATACCATTCAATTGGATTCTGCTCCCAACATGGATGACCTCCCAACTTCGGCTCGCTGGGTTGACCAGACTACTGATAGGGTACCAGAAAGCGGCTGCGAGCTCAGATTCCTGAGGAATCAATGGCGCAAGCGAGGCATCGTCGTGCATAACAAACACAAATGGGCAAAGCACCATTGCAATTTTACGGCCCCAGGATATGCGAATGAACCTAGGGTCTAACGCTCCCACGAAATCGGCTGTTGTGTTGAGGTCGATGCCCACCTCCTCTAGCGTTTCGCGTACGGCAGTGTCATAGTCTGTTTCTCCCGGATCTTGGCGGCCACCAGGAAGAGCTATATGCCCCGACCAGCGGTCGGTGTCTCGCGAGGCACGCTTAATGAGGAGTAATTCCTGGCCGGCACCATGATAGCGAATGATAATAGCGACACTTCCTCTTTTTACAGATGCAATGTCATCAGGGATGTTAGGCCCTAGGCGTGCAGGTTCATCTCTAGAATCCAACGGGCCAATGCTCCTGATATCTCGCAGTAGCATCTACTATGTAAATAATAGTGGAGAAAGAGGGGAATACCGCTGCTAGAATCCACACGCAGCCCATACCACATGATCGTGATGGTGGGGCTCGACCAGTTGGCCACAGCTGGTTTAACCCCAAATAGAACGGCTTTATATCATAGTGGGAAGAATAGTTAATAAAAGGCAAAGATAGTATTCCTCTTTCCACACAGAGGGATCCTCGCTGCTGCGTTGGGTGAAGGACTGTTGTTCATGGCTCAGATATGATAGCAAAACTCCGCTTACACACGTAGGATTCTGGCCGTGTAGTCTAGTGGTTATGACGTCACATTTACATCGTTAGTAGAAGTTCTGTGAAGGTCCCGAGTTCAATCCTCGGCGTGGTCATTCTTTTTTGAATATGGGTGTGAGAGTTTCCTTCCTAGAATTTGGAAAATAGTCCGAAAATTGTCCACATCAGTACTCGGCACTCAATTTACGATTTTCATGACGTGTCTCCATTCAAGCTTTATCTCCAATGAGTCTCGTCGACCGCCTTCCTGTCTATTCATGGCATGCCAGCATTGGGATGGCTTTGCCACGTGACGCATCATCGCGTGTCAGGAGAGCTTGACGCGATCAGCTTATTGTCGTAAACGAAGCTCGAGACCGGAATGGCAACGAACCTTCTCAGCTTTGAGCAAGCATTCTATACCGGCGACTACGCTGCTGTGATTAATGCGCAGGTAGATAGCAGCGAACGGGTTGAGACACTGCAGATCCGTGCTCTACTTGCCGAGGACAAACTACAGCAGGCGCTTGCCCGCATTGATAGCAAGACAGGTCCTGTCTATTCGGCACTAAAGGCCTATGCCACAAAGTCAACTAGTGATGCAGACGCCGTTCTCGCGGAATCGCAGGACGATTCTGTCCGCCATATTGTGGCCCTAACTCATGCGGAGGCGGGCGACTTTTCCAAAGCGCTCTCCATCTTGAGCGGCGCAACCCAGTCACTTGACTGCTTCTTGCTTCGCGTTCATATTCTTCTTGCTACGAACCGCGTGTCTGAGGCACAGCGTGTCGTTGAGGCGACCCGCGAGTGGGCAAACGACCACGTCAGCTTTAACGTTGGTGAAGCGTGGGTTGGCCTCCGTAACGAGGCGGCACAGAAGTCCTATTTCATTTTTGAGGAGAACAACTCGATGCATCCTTCCGCAGATTCGTCACTTGGTGAGGCGGTAGCACAAGCGGAGATGCGCCGCTTCCCTGAGGCTGCTGAGAGCCTGAAGCCCGCCCTCGAAACTGACTCCACCGCTGCAATCACGACCGCTCTAGCGTTGGCACTAATTCAGGGTGATTCCTCAGAGGCTGACTCGTTGCACGAGCAGCTAAAGCTTGCGAAGCATGCTCAAAGCCCGATCCTCGCAGACCTTAGAGAGAAGGAAGAGCTGTTCGGTCGCGTGGTTGCCAAATTCAAGGCATAATGTGAACACGTTCAAAAGCTAGATGCCAAATAAATAAAGTAAACTATGTAATGCCAAATAAAAACAGCCCGTGTCACTCAAATCGACTCTGGTGGGTTAGTGAATCATCTGGATGCTCGCCATCCTTGTCCATGCGGGTTAGTGTGACCGCTTCCCCACCCACTCTCTCAGTAGACAATGCAACATCAGCTGCTGGCTCATTAGAAGCGTCAGGTAGACTCATGGCTGCACCATCGAGGTTATGTTCGGTCGCATCGGATTCGCTAGGCTCATGAACCAGAGTTTGAGGCTCATGCGAACGCTCCACGACGGGTCGATAGGAAGGCTTCCCGTTGAACGATGATTTGCGCTTCAGGATACGAAGCCAGCGGTACTCGCGCGTGACAGTGTCCACCACGGGGCCACGGATATGCGTCTCGGGGGTGTGCAATGACGTTGAAAGCCGAGCCACAGGGATCCATTCTACCTGGTGCCATGACTGGTCAAGTGGCTCTAATCGAAACTCAAGGAGAGTCCCGTTTATGCAGTATCCGGTGTGCTGCCACGATTTGATTTTCCCCGGCTCACCTACCTTGACTTTAAGGCTCGGGGGGAGTTGACCCTGGATGATCAATATATCATTAGCCAGGAACTCAGTGATTTCGGCTTCTATTGGAAGTGTTCGCACCAGGTCTATTATCCTCGTGCGAGACTCTTTGTTCACGACGAAGTTCCAACTACGCACCGCAATTGAGGTCTCAACTAAGACAGGAGATGTCTCAACCAGCTGCGTGACGACATTGCGCGTCTCCTGAGGCGATGCGACCACAAGTGATGGCGATAATGCGGGAATGTGAAAGGCGTCGCCATCAAGCTCTCCATTGTTGACTAGCGCGTGTGCAGTCTTGACGTATGACTGGTGGTCGAGGCTATTACCTTCATACACGAAAACACGCTCCAGAGTTTTATACCGCTCGACAAGAACGCGAAGCATGAGTCTTTTTGCGCGGGGTCCCAGCCGTCCTGCATTATCGGCGGCGTCGTGAAACGTGCAGGCAAAATGATCCACGCGCTCGACACCGGCGTCGTGTAATTCATCCTCTATCTGTCGGATGAGCGACTGTGTGCGGACAGTAGTGATGACAAGAGCTACGTGCGCATGTTTTGAGGCAGCGATGGCAATATCCAGGACACCTTTGTCCCACTTAGACTTCTCAAGAGCGAGATCCAGCACGTTCTTACTTTGCCACCAACCATGACCCTCACCAAGGCCCCAGCCTACCGTATTGCGGGCGTCCTTGTCTAGCAGGCTCTGGGGCATATGAGGGGTGGGAAGTAAGAGTCTGTCAAAGTCAATAACCACAAGATCTGTGATGTGCCGGTCCTGATTCATTTCAAGCTCATCTTCCAGGTAGGGAAGACATGCACGCTCGTTAAGTGGTGCCTGTGATGTTTCTTTATCGGGTTTCGGGGCTTTCGGGGAGCGGCGTGTGAATTGGCGTGCTTGCGCTGGCAAAGCCATGCCTTGGCCGGAAAGCATGGGCGGCATCCCCGGCACGACAGGCATCATAGGAGGTACCATCACTGGTATATTTGGCATTCCAGGCATCCCAGGCATCATCCCCGATACCATGGGAGGGACCTGAAACATATACGGATTGAACTGCGGACCATGGCGCTGCTTTCGGTGCTTCGCCATTGTAAAAGTCGCGTGGTTAGGTCAGCCCACGATGGGCACGAAGAATATATGCGTGTATATCAAACTACGGCTAAGGCATAGCAACCGCAGTATGTTAAAACTAGCATCAAAGTTCCCCAAAGGCATCAAGATTATTCTTATTTGAGCGTATCATAGCAATCCTTTCTCTGCCCGTGCTTGTGTCCTTTAGGTAGTCTGCTTTGGCAAGTGACAGTAGTAGAGAAGTTTCGTCCTTTGCAGAAAGGTTTTTGGGGGAGGGACCGCTTATGCTCTTCTATTTGGCGTCGTTTAAGAGTTAAGTACTGTTATTTAAAAGAAATGACTAGTTGAGGCCTATTACCAGCTCCTCGAGCCCTAGATGAAAGCCGAGAAACTGGCAATGATGTATGCGTACTATGTGTTCCCAATTGAGTAAGGCAAATTTGCTATCCCGACATACGCTGCGTTGCGCAAGATTCTAAAACAGAGAGAGCATTTACCCAAGGCGGGAGCGGATGACGCCGAGCGCATGCGTGACCCGTGCTGTGATCACAGCCGACGCGTCCCGTAGGTTAGGGGTTCTCTAATTTACTAGCACGAAGCCTAAGAATTCGCGCCGAGTCTATTTGGGCACTGGTTGCTGGGCGATGCAGGCGGGGGAATCAGACACGTCTGAGTCGCAGAACGCATACGCCTCAGGAAACGGTGGACTTGGAGCGATAATGGGCTCGCCAGAATCGCAACCCCGGCCTCGTATTGTTGTTCGGGGTGCAGTTCCTGAAAATGCGGCATATGTACAACCGCCTCCTCAATCGCCACAATCTCCGCCGGGGAGCCCTATTACTAGTCGCGCTAGAATTAATGCGAGCCAAGGGTCATTTCGGCGCCATGGACGTAAACGCAGCTCAACGATCTACGTCGCGCCGATCCACACTTCAAAGCCAGCTGTAACTGAATCCACCCCCGGGGCTGCTGGTCTCCTTAAAGGCGTAACTTCGTTGGCAGGTGCCCAGTTTCTGGCAAAGATCATAGCATTCGCTCTGAACCAGGTTCTATTCAGGTTCCTGAGCGCGCGCGAGCTCGGCGAGGCAGCGCGTCTCGACTTTGTCATGGCAACTGCTCTTTCTCTAAGCCGAGATGCCGTTCGCCTTGCAGCTCAGCGTCGCGCCGGGACTAGAGCTGAGCATGAGTCTGAATACACCCCTGATGGACGGCCAATTCTCGGCACATTAGCAGGGTC
This sequence comes from Starmerella sirachaensis, assembly GCA_030578495.1. Taxonomy (NCBI): domain Eukaryota; kingdom Fungi; phylum Ascomycota; class Dipodascomycetes; order Dipodascales; family Trichomonascaceae; genus Starmerella; species Starmerella sirachaensis. The sequence continues at coordinate 23,392 of JAJMSC010000007.1, read as the reverse complement.
GCTTCAGGAAACTGTGAACCTGGGTTGGTGCTCTTCTGCGGCGGGTCTAGTTGTGGTGAGCATAATTGTCGGAGCGCTCGTATGGAGTGGTAGCTGGCCCCAAGGGCCGGCGCTGGTTGCAATTCTTGCTGCCGTGCTGGAACTGGTCGGCGAGCCTCCCTTCCTCATTGCACAGCAGCGACTGCAGTTGGGACTTCGCGCCCGAGCTGAGAGCTGTGCCGCTGTTGTACGAGCTGCAATCGTAGCTGTGCTCGTTGCTGCTCTTCATGTTCCCGCATTTCTCAGTTTTGCGTTTGGTCAGGTTGCCTACACTGCAACTCGGAGTGGATTGCTCTATGCCGGATCTTCTGGGTCCATATGCGGTTTTGCGCTATACCCTGTACGCATATGGACAGATCAACATCAGCAAAAGCTTGTTTTTGTTGGCAGTACGGCGAGGCGTGCCGTTGGGGAGCTTGAGATGCAGCAGGTGCTGAAGCTTGCTGTTACTGAGGCGGACTCACTCGCCATTAGCACCATGGCTACTCTTGAAGAGCAGGGTGAGTATGCAGTAGCTAGCAACTATGGGGCTCTGCTCGTAAGGTTGGTGTTTTTTCCAGTTGAAGAGGCGCTCCGCGGGTATTTTGCGCGATCTGCCGCCGCAGGCGATGGAAACGATGTGTTGCACGACCAGCGTACGGTCTTTGCATCAGTGCTCCGCATCTACTCGTATTTAGCTATTCTTGCCACAGGTTTTGGCCCCCTTGTGACGGGGTACGTCATGAGTATCGTCCTGTCGAGGACATTGGCGGGAGCAGCATCGCAGGTTCTCGGCATTTATGTGTTTTACTTGCCACTTCTGGCGTGGAATGGGGCACTCGAGGCATTGGTGCAGTCTGTAGCGCCGCTGAATGTCATTCGTGCCCAAGGGTTTGCACTATGGATCATCGGTGTCGTGTTTATGGTCGTCGTGTATCTGCTGGTTGCCGGTCTCCATTTTGGCTCTGTAGGCCTTGTGTATGCGCAGCTCCTGGCAACGCTACTACGCCTGGGCTGGGCCCTACAGTTTGCAGTAGGCCACTTCGGTGGCAGCTCATGGTTACCTGACTGCTTCCCAAGCTGGCCAGTTCTTGTTGTTAGCGCGCTGTCTGCTTCTGTTGCCAGGTTCGGCACCGGCACTGTGCACACCTTCAAGCAGTTCACTGCTGTTGTTTGTTTGGCTGGCCTTGTTGTTGGTGTCGCAGCTCTCACTGAGAGGGCTCGTATCCAAGCCCTGTACAAGACGCTACGCAAGGACAAGGCAGAATAATAGAATGGCCACATAAATTCTGCGTCGGAAGCAGCTTATGCTCGCGCTGCCCAGGATGCCTGCTCTGCAGCCGCCAGAGAGTCGTCGCGCAGCCTCTACGGTGTCTCACGCTCACCTTTGCACACTCCAATCGTTGGGAATGCGTGATTGTCATATGCATTTATATGCAAGTATATGTACACCAGTAAAAATAAATGAGAGAACGGCAGGAGTTGCTGCCTTACGATGAAGTTGCGCATGCGTGTATCTGCACAAGCCTTGTGCCACCGGCATTTTCAAGGTTCCCCACTCAGCCACCCTCGTCAATGAACAAGAAAGCCCGCACCGTGCCCCAGCTCACAATTAGCTCGCGCAGAAGTTGGTCGCACCAATACCGTGCGCGAGACACAGCACCAGCCATTGTCATTCCAAGTTTAAATCAAGCAAGGGTGAATCGAGCTCGATCTTAGTAGGGTCAAACAGCTCGATGATAAGCTGATCTAAAGACCGAATCTTTGGAAACGCGTAGCGCCGGTATTCTTCGAAAATCATTGTAAGGGACCAGTTCTGCACGCGGCGTATACAGCCTACGACACAGCCTGTGCGATGCTTACCCTGGTTACAGTGTATTAGTAGCGGGTGGTTCTCTGGGTTCAATGCAATTTCTAGAACAGTCTTGATGTGAGATGTTTTTACATGCACGAAAGGCTCCTTATTGCCATCGAGGCCCACCTGGAACAGCTGGATCCCGTGGAGGTTGCAGAACTCTAGGTTCTCCTCTGGGTACTCCTCCGGAAGAAGCACGAGGATGCTGCGGAGCCCAAGAGTACTCAGGAACGGGAAATGTTCAGGCTTGGGGAATGAGCTGCGGAGAACTCCGGTGCTCACGCGCCCGAAGTTTGGGGGGACTTCCATGTCTATCCGGGACGGCGGTCCCGGCCACTTGTGGGTAAGGTGTTGTTGGTGTGTGATAGTCAACTTTATGGTGTGCGGCACATGCGCTTCAGGCTACAGGATAAAATGCAGTAGAAAACGAATGTTAGCGAATGCTAGTAATGGCATTTAACGTTGAATATATAAGATATCATAGGCAAAATTCAGTGGGAAAGTAATTCATCGTAAGTGTCGCCGCTTTGCGGCGGCCAGATCTACTCGGCGAGAATTTCTTTGGAGGCATCGGGAAGTACTGGGGTTGAACTCTCGCTGCCTTGAGAATCGAGGTCCGGAGCATCACTCGAAAAGAAAGAGACGTCGACGACGTCCTCCCTCGGAGCCACGACTGCGCCGACGAGATCGCCAAGGCGGAACAGCCGCACGTACGAACGCTCGACTTTCATGAACGGCATGACTGACAGGTTGCTCAAAGTCTGAAGCTCTGGAATGGCGGAATACGCCGGTTTTCGCACCTCCAAGGGTGTCTCGCGAGATCCCTCACCAGTATACTTGAGATACGCCTCGCGGGCCGCCCAATAAACACCGGCCATCGCCTGGGTAGGTGGCATGCTAAACAGCTCTCCTAGCTCCTTCTCATCGAATGGTGTGGTAGCGTCTGTGATGTCAATTCCAACCTCTGCTGTTTGCGAGACAACGGCAATGACAATGCGATTGTGATGCGAGATGTTAAAGTGGACAGGCACGTCCTCGAAATATGGCTTCCCTCTGTTTGTTAGCTTGAGCGTATCACCGAGATCGAACTCATCGGCAACGTGGTTCTTGAGAATCTTGGATGCGAGTTTTACGCATGTGGCGGGGAAGTATTCACCGCCTTTGAATTCTACGTCGTGCACCACGCATTCGCGTTGCACGTCTGTCTCCGACCATGGTGTGGTATCGACTACGTATAGCATTTGTGGTCCTTGGATTGCTGAGTTTCGGCTAGATTCACAAGTTGAGTTTGCCCGTGTTCAACGCAATTATACTGGGAACTATTATTATATCTGGCCTGTGTGTGTCAACGCTACATCAGCACTGCCCAACCCTATGTGACAGACGACTGCGCCGCAGAACTTATTATTGAGGGTGAGCAACCCAGCTTATTTAGGACCCTATTTGGGACCGCCTTTGCGTCAAGGCATCATACCCAATGATGGCTTAATGCAGCTGAGAAAGAAACCTCGCTCCCCCTTTACTCATGACCCGCCCGCCCCTATGCGGCTAACCCCCTATAACTTGTTGACAGGTGGACCCTGCCCGACCCCGACCCGCTGCTACTCGTATCTAGTCATTCCAGCCGGGTCCCGTGGAGGAGTCAGCAGGATCCCAGACCGGATCGTGACCCCGCGACTAAAGCCGCTGGCTCACACATCTCGTCCCCACACTCCGAAGACCTGTACCTCGGGCCAAGATGCGCGCGGACCATGTTCAATCGGCCGTCGCGTTTTTGCAGGAGCCACAGGTTTCCTCGGCCACCCTTGACAAGAAAGTCGAATTTTTAGAATCTAAAGGACTGACGAAGGATGAGATTGAGGAAGCCCTGCGCCGCGTAAACGAGTCCGGACAAGCCTCCGGAACAGTTGACACGGCACGATCCAGCGTGTCGACAGTGCCTCCAGCGCCTGAGTATGTGCCACCGAGGCCAAGTTACATGCTGCAGCAGCCGCCGCCTGTGCCGCAGCGGGACTGGAAGGACTACTTCGTCATGGCTACGGTCAGCGTCGGCGTCGCCTATGGCCTCTACGAGGTTGCTAAGCGCTACGTATTGCCCGCGATCATGCCACCGACTCCGCCGGCACTCGAAGCAGATAAGGAGGCACTTGAGGCCGAGTTCCAGCGCACCGAGGCGCTTGTTCAGCAGCTCCAGACGGATGTCGCGGAGCTTCGTGCACAGGAGGAGGCGCGATCAGAGGACTTCAATAAGATCATGACCGAGGCGCGCGACGTTGTAGACGCCATCCGGCTGCAGGCAGAGGAGCGCAAGCAAGAGTCGAAGCTGGCACTCTCGCACGTTGAGGCGCTGCGTGAGGCAATCCCGCGTTCTCTAAAGCAGCATGGCGAGACCCAGGCCCGCGCAATCACTGAGCTCCAGGAAGAACTAAAGAGTCTCAAGCAATTGTCTGCACGACGGGCGGACTCGCCAGCTGGAAAGCCGTCCATCCTGCCAGCATCGGCGGTGCCTTCGTCGCTTCCTGGATTCCCGCGAAAGCAACGAGAGAAGACGCCGAGCGTGACTCCACCATCCGAGGCGAGCGACGCTAAAGCAGGCGCGGACAAGCCTGCACCTTCGGCAGGCGATCAGAAGCCCAGGGAGGATGGGACGCAGTTTGTGCCAACGCCCGGCGCTGCGAGTGCAGACGCCCCGAATCCGCAAATACCAGAGTGGCAGCGCGCCGCGCAGGCTTCTAATTAATTAATGCTCATAAATATAGCGCTGTGTATCGCGTGCCATACTGAAATCTCTCAATGGGTTATGTGAGTGTGTGCTATGGCCTCTTCTGGCGTGAAGGTGAGCATGCTATGTGAAGGTGAGCATGCTATGTGGGTGACGTTCATCATGCTATTATTAGGTGTTTTCCACGCTGGACTCAATCTCGGCATTCGCATCATCGTCCTCATCTTCTTCCTTATACATGCCCTTGTCGAAGATCTCGCGGCCCGTGAAGCGGCCACTTGGCCGCTCCTTAGGCTTGTCAAGGCCCATCTCGCGACGAAAGTTTTCGCGCCACTCTGCAAACGTCTGCTTCGTGACTGGTGTGCCCTTGAACTTCGCCTGCTCCTTTTCCTCTTCAAGGTTGAGCTTCCGGAGACGCTCGGCTTCCTGGTCCTTGATTTTGCTTTCATAAAGCTCTTCAGCCTGGTCCTTGATGAACGAGACCACCGTGAAGACGGAGGGAATGCCCAGGTTTTCTTCGGCGACCTCGTCACCTCTTCGCTTCAGTTCTGCACAGTCTGCAGCGTTGAGTGTGTACGTGTATGTGGGTTGTGCCTCATCGCCAGCCTCTTCCTCTGAGCCCCCGTCGTCTTCAGGAACGAGTGTTTCTGCGGATACGGAAAGCGAAGGAATGACTGACTCTGGATAGTCCTGGGGGTATTGGACTTCTACTAAGAGCTGCTGCACCGGTTCAGTGTCGAGTTTCAGGTGGATTCCATAGCTTTCGTCGGAATAGATGTCGATCTCATCTGGATAGATGGACTCGAGAATCTCACGCTCTTCGAGTTGCTCTTCTTTGCCCATTGACGAAAGTGAACTACGCTTTTATCTCAATGTATTCGCTTTCTTATAAATTTGCAGAGATTTTTTTCAGCGTTTTTGATGGCCGGCACACTTCAGCCGCTCGGTGGGCGGGGTTGTTGACTTCCGTGGTTGTGGTGGACTTGGTTTGGTGGGGTCCTAACGACCGGCTATAACGTGCTTACTGCCCTTTTCTCTATTAGTCCTTCTTGTTTTTCTCTCCAGGCTCCCACCGTTACTTAAACAACACCTTACCTAACTTTTTTTTTATCTTTATAAACTGTGGGTGTGGCAGGGAGCGCGTGTGCCAGGTAGACGCAGAAAGATCGCTGGCCGTTCATTCGATCGCCGGACGGAGCTATATTTATTAAGTTGACAAGATGGTCGAGGGAGAAGAACATGAGTCGTTGCGTTTGAATCCAGAATTGTATATTAGCAAACTTGAGGAGAGCCGCCAGGTAAACCCTGATGATATGGAAATTCTGGGGGCTCTTGCAGAGGCCTACTTTGAGGTAGGTGAGCTTGACAAGGCATTACCTGTGTTGACCCACGCAGTGGAACTTGATCCTAAGGGTCAGCATGGCTCGCAAAAGTTCTTGTGGCTGGGCCAGATCTATGGCGGGCGGAAGGGCCTGGGATACTTTGTGCAGGGAATCGAGTTGTTGCATGACGATATGCGGAAGGCCGAATCGCAGACCGAACGCGATGCGATTGGCCTACAAATAAGTCAGGCCTATCTTGGCATGATCGAGATCTGGATGACGGATCTGTGCATGGCGCCTGAGGCAGAAAAACAGTGCGAAAAATTGATCGCGGGTTCATTCCTTGCGAGCGACGCGAATCCAGAGGCTTGGAGTGTATTAGGCAGTATTCGTATCAGCCAACTGAGGCCTCAAGAGGCAACAGACGCGCTCAGACGCTCGTGGTCGGTCTACTCGTCAGCGTTGGAACAAGAAGCACTCGACGTTAGTGTCATCCCGCAGCTTATCAGGCTTGCACAGAGCTTATTCGAGCTGCGCCAACTCGACCTGGTGCTCGAGATCACCGCCGAGATATTCCGCCTTGATGACCAGGTCTCGGACCTCTACTATCTGAACGCCCTTACCCACCAGGTTCTGGGGGACGAAGCGACAGGAGAGGAAGTACGTGACCGCCATCGTGCGGCCGTGCACGAAGCAGCACGGCTGATGCTTGAAGTCACGGACCCCGATGAAGAGATCCTGGCCGCGGTCGAGGATATCGCAAAGAAGGTGCCTCAGCCAGACTACAATCCCTATGAAAAGGAGGATCGAGCCATGATTATTGATGAAAGTTTTCTACAAGAGTGAGCGAGTTTAAGACATCCACGACTACGCATTCACTCAAGGGGAGCAGGAGTGGAAAGGCATACCCTTTCTTTCCCATGACACTCTCGCGCGACTGGGATCTTGGCCCAGAACACCGTTTTGCCTACTCTCTGGCTTGATTCTCCCTATTTAAAAAAAAAAAGCAAGACGCCCATCATGAACATTCTTGTCAACTTCACGATGCAATTGAGGAGAGGGAGCGTGTTACCGTGGTTTCTATGTATGTCTCTCTGTATTTATTTTTTGGTTTTAGGCCCAAGGTTTAGGTTAAGGTCTCAAGGTTGCGGAAGCACGCGTGCCGGAAGTGGACGCAGATGCTGGATGTAGACGGGCCTGTCCACGCTGGTGGAATGCGGTGAATGTAGGTATGAGGTGGAAGAAGTGGCAGTGTATTAAATCTGTACACAGCGGTGAGGTCTCCTCGTTTTTGCTTCTGGATGTCCAGGGCTTCTTTATTAGCGAAGACCGAGCCGGCGGTTTTCAGCCTCTCTGACATCGTCCTCGATCCAGGTAACAATGATCAGTATGTCAAAAGACCCAGGCAAGAGTTCCGAAAAATTTCGGGGGATCCGAAACTGCAGGCTGCCGAGAAGAACTGCTAGTTAGCGTCGTACCATTCGCTTTCACTCCCCGGAAGGACTTGCACGTACTCCTCTGGGACAAGGCCTGTTTCCCCAGTCTCCAGATTTTCGGCAACAAGCCAGCCGTGACCGTGACGGTAGCTGATCCATACGATCTGGCCCTCCACAAGGGCTGCCTCGTTGTTATTTTCCGGTTCGAAATCGAAGAGAGCAACCGCGCGGCTATAGATGTCGTCCTTCGTCTTGCGCAGAGTGTCTCCCTTCGCGTCCGGCGCAGCCTCCTCAGCTTCAAGCGATGCGTCTATCTCTGGCGACGCTACGTCCGCTAGACTACTCAAACGAACCCCGTAATGTAGTGGATGTCGGTCATGGTAGGCAAAGTCGCGAACTTTGGTGTAGGACATTGCACTCGAGAAAACAGGAGCATCCATCCGTTGCTCCAAGTGTCTCTGAATTCAAGACTTTAATGAGCGTGCAGACACCCCCTATGCAACCAACCGCACGAGGAAGAGTCGGTAATGGTGGCACCACCTGTCTTACGTCAGGATGGCTTACGCCTCTCCAGTGCTTGATCGACACAGCCCGCCCCTGAATTGGCAGATCCGAGCCGTGAAAGCCTGGCAGACGTCACAAGGACCCGCGATCCTGCAGATCACGATAGTCAGTTTAAGCATCTTCTGAGGGGGCGGTCTGAGGAGAATCAACACACATGGGAACCGGATCTCACCGGCCGCAATGGGAGGCCGCCAAAGGACGGCCTGACGTAACGGGTGGTATTGCACATTCCCGTGCGCTGAAGTCTCACTCGCAATTGAAATTCCGCGCACAGCGTCATAGAGAAATCGCCCCTGAAGCCGCACAACCTCGTGAGATTCTAGCCGCACCTACTGCCTCTGCATCCACCGCCTCCAGGCCCTCGCCCAAGTTAACGGCCCCTTTTCCTCCAGCAGCCCCTGCGGCCAGATCTGCCCGCCCTCGTGCACCAAAGGGAAGCACGTCAGGCGATAGCGCACCCCCGCCAAATGATTCCGATGCTGACCTTCCTAGTGGACCTGGAAGCGAGTCTGAGGACGATGATACTGAGGAGTTGGCCAAGGAATTGGCTCGGTTAAAACAGCGAGGAGAATTGCGTGCGCAGCTTCGTGCTCAGAAAACGGCGAGGCCCGCCTCCTCATGGCGAGCAGATGCTGCGTTTAAACGCTCGACGCCCCGGGTGTCAAAGAGTAAACCAAATACCAAGTCGGCATCTAAGTCTCAGGCAGATTCGGCAAATAAACGGTTTTTGGACAGATACGTAAAGTAGGCCGAGACTCTGCTCCGTGTTCTCGGCATTTTGCGACAATGCATAGAGGCACACTTTACTTCGATGCAAACTTATGTCTTCCCTCGTACAATCTCCGGGAAGCCATTTACTGGCCACTCCCTGGCAGGAGCTTTATTTATTTGAGTTAGGATATACAATTAATTTTTGCGACGGGTTTTAGCCAAGCAGCCTTCGAGCAACGTGCCCAGCAGGAGACAAGGCAGAACGGGGAGTGAGATGCGGGAGGAGGAACCCTTGTCATCACCGTCTGACACATCGCGGTTAGTGCGCGCTAGAACTAGTGCGGTAGGTAGCCCAAGTCTTGAGGTTGCGAATCAGCGTCGCGGGCGACGATGATCTACTCATTCTGGCTGTTCGACAGGCACAGTGAGTGTGTTTTTCGGCGGGAATGGCATGTCGCTCCTGGGTCGGTGCGGCCAAAGGAGATGAACGACGATACTGCAAAACTCATTTTTGGCATAGTGCTAAGCCTGCGAAACATCACACGCAAGCTCACTGACAACGAAAACTTTCTCACATACTCGACCTCGCAGTATAAGCTGCATTATTTTGAGACTGCATCGAATCTGAAGTTTGTGATGCTTACGGATCTAGACACGCCAACAGTCGTGCCGGCACTACAGCAGATCTACGCGACGCTGTATGTTGAGTACGTTGTTAAGAACCCTCTCAGCCCGATAGAGCATCCAGGTGGCGTTGGTATCAATAATGAGATGTTTTCGATGGGTCTTGATGCGCTCGTACGATCTCTGCCGGGGTATGTGTGACCCAAATGAAGTAATGTTAGTCTAGAGTTATGAAGCGTGCAATCCGGCTGCCTACCTTCGTCTAATTAGCTTTGATTCGTTTGGCTGAGTCCGTCGGCGCTGAGTCCGTCGACGCTGAACCGTCGGTACGCCCAACAGGGTTGCCTGCATCAGTCCGGGGTCCCTCCTTGTCGCTGGGCACGACCAGATCAGCCGCTGCACCAGCTTCTGGTGCTGATGTTGGGGCGTTTTCGTCGTGCTCTACTCGCTTCCGCTTTGCCTTCGCATCTGCTTTTTCCTTGTTCAGTACGTTACCGTTGCTGGCGACGCCGTCTACTACGCGGAACAGAGGCTGAGAGCGCCAATGCGGGACCACCATATATTTTTTGTCATCGGACGGCTTGACAACATCCTCGTTCTCTTTCACTAGTTTCGTAACTCGTTGCTCAACCAACGAGACGATTTCTTCGAATTTGTCGAACTCGCCGGTCCGAATCGGTCCGAGCTTATTGCGAATATCAGTCTCAACCGCGAAAAAGTTGCGGAGAAGCTTGAACATGTGGGTTTTCATTGCCGTGGCCGACGCCCTTCCCCCTGTGGCTTTAGCGAGCTCAAAGTATTCCCGCAAAACGCGGTCAATACGCGGGAACTCCTCATCCGCAGCGCCGAAAATAGCTGGGTTCGCAAGCGCTGTCTCGGCCGTCATAACCGCATCCGCGCCAGTAGTGGCGAGACACTCATCAATATTCCTTCGATAAATGATGTTTCCATTTGCAATTATGACCGTCTCCTTCGGAAGGTTGTCGCGTAGATACCTTATTTGCGACCAGTCCGCGAGACCCGTAAGCTGGCCCTTCATCTCCCTGGTCCTGCCATGTACAGTGAGCCAGTACGCCCCAGCAGACAGAACTTCACGGGCGTATCTCAGAGTTTTCTCGCGATCCTCGTAAACTCGAATCTTAGCGGTGATCGGGACTTCAGGTACCTCTTTATCTACGGCGCCGATGAGGGACTTTACAAGATCCCACTCCTCCATCAAAAACGCACCGTAGTGGCCTTTGCGGGCAATCCCTTGTGGACAGCCCAGATTAAGGTCTATTGCGTCGCACTTACCTGCCACGAGCTTCGCCGCTGCAACGAACTCATCTGGCTTGTTCGCACAGAATTGTATTACAAGCGGTCGGTCACCCTCTGAGCCATCCTCCTCGCAGATATTTTGCTCGCGATATTGCTCAGTAGACCCAAACAGACGCGCGTGATACATCGGTGAGTACGCAATGTCGGCCCCATTCTTGCGGCATATCTTCCGCCACGCAAGCTCTGACTGATCTACCATGGGCGCCACCACCGTCTTCGGCGAACCGAGTCGCTCAAAGAGCTCTCGGCCTTTTCCTATGTTTGGCAACGACGCCATCCGTGACTTCCAAGCCCGCTTGAAAATCCACACTTTGCCAAAGAAAAAAGATTATCTAACATGTCGAGTCCATGGTAGTCATAATGCATGTGCAATGCATGACCGCCCAAGCATAGACCGACTGCACTATTAGAGAACGATTAGATGGATTTAGCCAACGTAGTCATTTACGGAGTTTTTGAGTGTATCAATGGTCAATAAAATAATTGTAATTATGAAAACGCAGCAATGACATGTTTAGTGTCCTTTCGTATAGCCCTTTATCAGGCTTAATAGTGGGGATATAATCGCTACTTTCTCAATTCCGGAACAAGGTTGACCACACTACCAGTTTCCAGGAAGCTCCTCACATTTTTGAAAAGCTCGCGCTCTAGGGCACCACGCGTTCCCTCTGTGCGTGGAGCCGCATGAGGTAGAAGCGTCGCATGTTCGTTAGCAAGAAGGCCAGGATGGACCTGCGGCTCATGCTCATATACATCGAGGCCAACGCCGCTGACTTTACCACTATCAAGAGCCTTGACTAGGGCATCCTCATCAATCACTGATCCGCGGGCGATATTTACAATGACTACCCCGTCTTTGCATTGCTCTAGTCGCTCAGCGTTGATAAGATGGTGAGTGTGCTTGTTCAAAGGTACAAGCAAGATGATCACATCCGACGTAGCCAGGAACTCTTCCAGGCTTGAGACATACACGGAGTCTTTCTCAAGTTCAGGTGCCAGGCGCGTGCGGCCGTGGTACTGGATCTTGTCAAAGTTAAAAGGCACCGCGCGATCACGAACCATCCGGCCAATGTTTCCCATTCCGAGGATTCCTAGGGTTCTTCCTGCTGGACTCATTCCCAGTGGTACATCTTTGGTCCAGTTACCCTGGCGGAGAGATTTAGAGTATTGGTGGAAATGGCGCATTGCCGAAATCATCAAGTAGATACCGGTGTTGGCAGTGTCCGGTGCGACACTGTCCGGTGCATTAGATACCTGGATCCCCCATTTCTTCCATTCTTGAATATCACCAAGAGACTCATAACCGGCTCCTTCGTGGCTAACGCATAGGACGCCTGCCTTCGCGATGCGCTCAATCATTTCGGGTGTATACCTTCCCATTCTTGTGGCTTCCATATAAGCGTTCACGAGAACTTTGACACTCCTGCCTTCGATCTCGCTCATGAACTGGTCCTGGCTCTCGGCTTTAGTGTACACAACATCCATATCGTGCGCTGCAGCCAGCTTATACCATTCATCATGCATGTACGGCGTGGCCGTCTCCATAATCAGCATAGTGCCTCCCCTGACTGAAGGCATTTCCCAACTATTATTTCCTAGAAAAAGTAGAGAAAGGAATATGCAAAGTTAAAACTCTTTGTTGTCGGGGCCCGCACAAGCTATTTTTTATAATATTCGCTGACGGGGTGGGAGACGATCAGGCACAAGGTAAGGTTTCCATTATCTCGGACTGGGGGTATGGGTAAGTTCCACACCAATGCCGAACTGTAATAAAAGTGTTAAAACGATAATTAGCCAGACTAAAAAATGTTCAAGTAGTTCATTTTACGTATTCACTAGTCTTATGAGTCTAAAAATGACGGTCATTGCCCGATGGAACAGTGCGTATCTATGAGGCCATTTCTGGCTAATGGTTCTAAAAGTATCTGGGGCCAGAGCGAAGCACGGTTTTAATTCATGTACAATTCAGCAATTTTTCAGACCCTCAGATCATATTTACTAGAGGCCCATGCATATACTCGCGAGTTGTGATCCCAGTGAGTTGGAGCCTCTCAGCGGCAGAAACCTATTTAATTTGGTGGCCGTGGCCTTCAATTATAATATTGGACTCTGGGTTCTGTGATTTCAAAACGATAGTTGGCCCGCTATTCGGTTGGACCTCTATCCGAACCCGGTCATCAGACCCAGGATTCTGAGGCCCTCGTGGCTGCCGGCTTATGACTCTCACAAATCCACCAGCTTGATTTCCAGAATAAATAGGATATTGTGAGATGTTCATTTTTTCTGTCGCTCCAGTCGGTGACATGCGGAACTCCTGAGATAGGTATTCAAGGTCACCAAAGCTATAAGGTCCTGATCCGAACTTAGTGGCAATACCCTGTTCGTTCGATTCTAGGGCCAACTCAACTACAAGTCTAACAACCGTTGGGAGCTTGTGTGGTGTCTGGCTGGCTGGCGCCGAGCTCAGATGGAAGCTTGCAATGTCCCGCCAACGCTGGTCATGCAGTTCGTCTGCAAATGATCGCATCATTCGGCGCTGCTTGAACAAAAGCCATGACCCGATAATAAGAGGTGGTGCAGCTAAAATAATGATCGCCGGCGCAAGTACAACGGTCAATGCTGCAGCTCCTGTTACCCCAAGAAATGCCTTTATCGGTGCTGGGAGCCTTGAAACTAGTCGGCCGAAGGGGCCTTGTCGTCGATAAATATACTGCTGGTTGCCACTCAAGCCGATAGGGAACCGCATTATATGTGTATGCAGTGTATTACAGCCAAGCTACGAATAACCGAACAATTGATCGTCGTAGTGTGGTCTGCTGATGATTTAAGGGATAGGGGAGTCGTAGCGGATGATTTTGCACTGGCTTAGGCTGGCCCCAATATTCCTGCTTGCTAAAATTCGCCCTCGACCCCTGCAATAAAACCAACAATTAGAAGAGGCTAAGGCGGTGACAAACCAGTATTTCCACTTTAAGAGACAGTTCTTTACACTCTAAAGGCTAAGCGCGAGTCGACCGTCGATCTGGCCAGAATCCCCACCTGCTCCCCTTCCCTGAATTAATGTATCCTTTAGAGTATCTCCGTATGGCTGAGGCATGTCCACTACGGCGAGTCGCCAATTAATTCTAGAGGCGAAAGTGGGCGTGCCTAGCCAATACTAGGACGTATAATGCGCACATGAGACGCGTGGTGAACCGAGGAGGAGCAAGCCTAGCCACACGAGCTAAAATGAGGATCAACCTCTCAATTAAGACCACATAAATATCTGCCTCAAATTCTCGAACGTAACTAGGACCCTTCTAGCAGCACAACGGTCGCAAAAGCGGAAGCATACACGCACAGGCCTGAAACACGTGACGTCATCTGGCGTCAAGCGCCAAACCACGGCGGCTGTTCTTAATTAAGAAGAGGCAGGGTATTACCCTAGCCTGAGACGGAAACAAAGAAAGAAGCCACGGAGCCAGAGAGGCAAACTGACGATGGCATTTGGGTCGTTTGAGCTTATATGCCAGCGCGCAAATATTCCTTTGTGCCCTCTTGTTGGACCCTATGATGGATCCACGTCATTAGGCCACGGTTTGATCGCGAGATGCTACGCCCGCTCAATTGTGCTGGCAAACACGATGATTTTCAACATTGGCAACGTCTTCATTCACTTTGCCACACTCATCATGGCTGCTGTTGCTATTTATTCGATCTACGGGAAGTATACTGCGGTCGGTCGTCGTGAGATGCTCGATACTTTCTACCTCTTCTTCTTTCTAGAAGTTTGGTCGTTGATTGTTGACGCCGGCGTGGCTCCGGCAACCAGTGACACGTATCCGTACTTTGTTGCTATCCAGTGCGGATTGTCTAGTGCATTCTGCCTTCAGCTCTTGCTAACGTCTCTGTTGAGCTATCAGTTCTGGGAAGACGGCACGGCTCGCAGCGTATGGTCGATGAGAATAAGTAGCTTCTTTTGGGGAATTACCGTGTTTCTGATAGCGATCTTTACTTTCAATGGAGGATCGAGCGGCTGGCCTGACACGCTGAATCCTCAAGAGACCACAGCATTGATGGCAGTGCTGTATGTGGTGAACGCCATTTTCATCTTCTTCTACGCCTGCTTTTCGTTTTATCTTACTGCATTTTATATCGGTAACTGGTGGGCGTTTGGTTCGCAGGCCCTTGGCCTATTCTTCTTCGTTGCAGGCCAGCTGCTCACATATGCATTCGGGTATCTCATCTGCAATAGTGTTCGCCATTATATCGACGGCATATTCTTCGGTACGGTGGGCAACCTTCTTGGCTTCCTCTTGATTTACAAGGCGTATGATACAATTACCGCCGAAGACCTCGAATTCACAGTAAGCTTGCAGGATCACGATGTGGATAGCAAGTCTCTGAACGAGGAGACGGAATCCCAGTACGCTCTGTCGAGCTACAATTTGCATATTCCAAACTGATTAGGCCATGGAAAAATGAGACCTTTAAGACTCGAGGGCTTGGCCGAGCCGAGCCAGATGAAGATGTACGGTATATCCGCTCTCAAATAGATCTGTTCCAAAAATCGCAACGCATCCCCTTGATAACTTTCTCATCTTCGGTCGCTCCAAGTAATTGCTTCGCTCTATTCAATAGCATGTATCATAACTCATTTCGAGCCACACCACCTATCCAGACTCAGTGACCATCACCTGCTTAGGCGTACACGTATGTGTGGCAACTCACGTGGTAAAATTTCACCAGCTTGTAACCACTGCTATTCGGGAGACGGACGGCATGCCAGCAGATCCACGCAATCTCGCTCGCCTTGAAAATCAAGCCGATAGCATCCGGAATGTGTGTATTCTGGCACATATCGACCACGGTAAAACTAGCTTGAGCGACTGCTTGCTCGCGAGCAATGGCATCATCTCGCAGCAGCATCAAGGGTCTATCCGATATCTAGACTCCCGAGCAGATGAACAGGAGCGAGGTATTACCATGGAAGCAAGCGCGATCTCGCTCTACTTTAGGACTCCTGACAAAGAGTTTGTCGTCAACCTGATTGACTCTCCTGGTCATGTCGACTTCAGCTCCGAGGTGACCCAGGCCTCGCGGCTTTGCGATGGAGCAGTAATCCTTGTCGATGCGCTAGAGGGCGTATGTAGTCAAACTGTGAGCGCTCTGAAGCAGGCCTGGGATGAGGAGCTTCAGTCCATTTTGGTCATAAACAAAATCGACAAACTCTACGAGGACTGGCAGCTGTCTGCCGCCGAAGCAGCGGGGCATCTTGCGAAGCTTGTAGAGCAGATTAATGCTGTTTGGGGGCAATTTTATGTTGGAAAGCGTATGGAAACCGAGGAAGATAATGATGATGTCGTTTATTTTTCGCCGCAGAATAACAACGTCGTGTTCACAAGCGCGATCCACGGGTGGGGCTTCACCATCCAACAGTTTGCCTCATTCTATGAGAAAAAACTAGGTGTTTCCCGAGAGAAACTTGCCAAGTTTCTTTGGGGTGACTACTCATTGGACCCGAAGACGAAGAAAGTCATGCCAGGCACCGCTAAACGCAAGTCTATGTTCACCCAGTTCGTGATGGAGAATGTGTGGGCAATATACACAGCTGTAAGTGAGGGTGACACTTACAAAATTGACAAAATTGTGCAAGCATTGTCTTTAAAACCCGTCAATCACTCTGATGTCAAGTCAATTCTCCAGCAATGGATCCCGATATCCCGTGCTGTTTTATCGGGTATAATCAGCCTGCCTTCTCCTGTAATCGCGCAGAAAAAGCGACTGGAGTGCGTTCTTCGGAATACTCCTCACCCGGAGCTTGTCGATCCAAAGCTTCGCGAAGGAATGGAAGGCGCTGTCGTACGAGGACCTTTCATCGCTTACGTCGCAAAGGCGGTGAGCATCCCCGAATCGGAGATCCCCACTTCTGTATCTGGAGTCACGGACAAGCTCGCTGCTCTCCGTCTACAGAGCGAACGTCTAACGAAAAAGGACAACTCTAATGAGGTGGTTTTGGGCTTTGCTCGAATTTATAGTGGTGAGATCTCCCCTGGAATGGAGCTCGATTTGCTCGGACCCAGATATGACCCATCAAACCCTTCTGAGTACAGAACTAAGGTCAAAGTGACGGGCGTATACTTATTCATGGGACGGGATTTGCAAGCGATAGCCAAGGCTGGCCCTGGAGCTCTTGTAGGAATCTCAGGTTTAGATGGCAGCATTGTTAAGAGCGGGACGCTGGTTGAACCTGGTATTGTTGGGCCAAATCTTGCACGCTCCGCCAGAGTCGCGGCGCCGATTCTTCGTGTAGCTGTCGAGCCCCAGGATCCGACCAAGCTGGACGACGTTGAACGCGGCCTCGAGATGCTGAACATCTCTGATCCAAGTGTCACCTACGAAATCAGTGATCTGGGTGAGTTTATTCTAGCTACATCTGGTGAGCTACATCTTGAACGCTGTCTTAATGACTTGTCGGAGCGCTACGCGAAAACCGAAATAGATGTATCTCCCCCAGTGGTTCCGTTCCGCGAAACAATCAAACAGCCATTCGCGGGAGAAGGGCCTCAAACGAAGCAAGTCGGTGACTGCAAACTAGTGGTGAGTGTAAGGCCCCTACCTGAGGATTTCGACTCTACCTCCCCTGAAAACAATGTCATTGCAAAGGCGCGCAGTAATGTACTTGTTGACGAGACACCTGACAAGGTTCTGATGTCCGGTGGATTTGGCTCTCATAGTGTAATTACTGGATTTAAGACGGCAATGGCTAAAGGTCCTTTGCTGCAGGAGCCCGTTGAAAATGTGCTCGTTGGGATTGCAAGCTTAAACAGCGAGTCATCATCGGATGGAAGTAACATTGCCCAACGGCGTCTTATTTCTGCAACGGTGCGAGCAATTCAGGACGGAATGAAGGAGTGGAGCCCTCGCGTGATGCTGGCCACATACCTTTGCGAAATCCAAGCAAGTACCGATGTGCTAGGAAAAGTATATGGTGTTATCACCCGACGTAGGGGAAAGGTTCTTACCGAAGAACTAAAAGAAGGGACCCCATTCTTTCTTGTGGAAGCAGAGATACCTGTAGTTGAAAGCATTGGCTTCAGCGATGAAATTCGAAAAAAAACCAGTGGCGCCGCAAACCCACAGTTGATGTTTAATGGCTACGTCTTGCTCGATGAAGATCCGTACTGGGTTCCCACCACCGAAGAAGAGCTAGAGGACCTCGGCGAAGTTGCAGACCGTGAGAACGTCGCTTTGAAATATGTCAAAGATATCCGCCGCCGGAAGGGATTGACTATTGGCGAAAAGCTTGTAGACGCGGCGGAGCGTGATCGCAGTCATAAGCATTAGTCTCCCGTGGATAGGGTAATACTCCTGGTCTGTTGTTTTCTGGTTGAGAGGTTCTACACTTCGGGTTCAACCGGTTGTATGAATTGGGTCATGTAACATTAGATTTTTTAACTGTAGTTTAACAAAATTCATGCGACAGCAAAAGCCTTGTCGGCAATGGTGCTCTGCTGCGCTATGGTATTAAGGGTTGTTCAATAGGCCATCCTACTCTGAAGAAAGATTGGCGATGCCAACTTCTCCCTTTACTTTTGACCAAGCGTTGGCCTCTAAGTGACGCACAGCTTTCAATTCAGCGTATATGGATGGTTTAAAGTCTGCTCCACTAGAATACAATCCTTGAGCTGTTACCCGAGGGTGAACTCTAGTCAAACTGCAGAAAGGAGTAGCATTGTGTTTATGCATTTTCCGAGCTCATTCTGCACTCCAACTGCCTGGGCTCCTATAAATTCCAATATTTCTCAATTGAAAGCCGAACTCGGTCTAATGAAAAGGGGGAAACTGGAGAACATTTTCGATTAGCGAGTACAGTGTTTTTTTATAGTAGACAATCGGCATACCAGGGGGTGATACGAGGTGAAACGATCTAAGAAGCTTCGAGATCACCGAAATTTCGGTACTAACGTGCACACATTGCTCTCGTGTCGCTAGGAATGTGATAGGCTGTATTATTCCGCACCCACCCCATTCTCCCCCTTCCCCCGCAAAGCAGCTGACCAGGCTGTGCAGGAAGAATTGCTCTAAACTCGAATATCACCCGGAATTCGCGCGTTAGAAAAGTATAGAGGTATGTGCGGTGTATATTCAGCAATGAAAATATTCTAATCATAGTCGCATTTGTTTAAATGGTCAAAAATCGTTACATCTAGCCGGGCGCTGTTCATATGAGAATCTAAGCTAATGAGTCGTTTCACCAATCTCACGATCCTGTGCAAGCATGACACATGGGGATTACTAAATTTGCAGCTTTTATCCCAAGTCAACACACCTATCTGCAAAAATTTAAGTACAAGGGTTAGGTCCGTGATGCTGCAAGCCTCGGAATCCCCCGCATATCGATGCTGGTAAATACCTAAAGAATACTTTTGAGCCATCATAGCCAGTAGCAACGAGGAAGCTGAATCCGAGCACCTATTAGAATGTGGCGCTGAAATTTCAGGGCTCAATGAGCAGGTATCCGAATTTTGGCGCGCGTTCAAGATTTGGACACCTGGCAGCCAGGGACGCTGGGCTGGTCTAGGGTGCCTGTGAAAACGCCGCCAGGCACAGCTGACAGGAAAAAAGACCGTGGTGATATAAATCCGAGGCTCGCTCGCCTGTCATTGTCTTTTGCGATAAGGATGACTGCTTCTAAGGGGGGAGGAACAATGCAGATGCAAACCTCTGAGAGGTTCACGGACCCTCGCTATTTCGCGAAGCATCCAAAAGTTGAGTATCTCTTCATTCTTTCTGCTATCTTTGGCCAGGTGTTTACTCAAGCTTCATCCAATGCTGCACTACCTCTACTGAAGGTACTTGGAGGATATTTTGGTGCTGATGAAGCTGAAAGAACTTGGTTTATGTCAAGCTTTTCTCTTGCAACAGGTACACTAATTCTCGTTAGTGGCCGAATTGGTGACATCTTCGGTCTTCGGATTGCCATCCTTGGAGGTTATATTTGGACTCTTATTTGGAGCATTCTGGCTGGCGTTTCTTCATATATGTCAACTGCAACATTTTTCATCATTTGCCGGGCCATGCAGGGTGCTGGTCTTGCCTTCGTTCTACCAAACCTTATGGGAGCCACTGGTCGCATCTATCGTCCTGGAACCAGGCGGAAGCATATGGTGTTTTCTCTAATTGGCTTGAGTGCTCCGCTCGGTGGTGGTCTTGGTCCAATCTTCTGTGGCCTGATTGCGACCGAGACTTCTCACTGGGAATGGTGCTTTTACCATTATGCAATTGGGATTGGAATCGCCTTTGTCCTTGCTTGGTTTTCAATCCCATATATCACACCTCATAGGAAGGAGGAGCCTGGAGTATCTGTCGACTGGATTGGATGTGGCATAGGAGTTTCGGCGCTGGTTTTGTTCAACTTTGTTTGGAACCAGGCACCTGCAGTTGGTTGGCAGAATCCTTATATTATCGCACTCCTGGTAATAAGTGTGGTTATGTTGGCATTTTTCTTCTTTTATGAGGCTCGCTACCCCACAAACCCACTCGTGCCCCGTCAAGTGCTCAAGGACCTCAAGATGATGCTCACGCTTCTAACTTTACTATTGAGCTGGGGCTCATTTGGAATTCTTTTTTACAGGTTCTTCGTCTTCGTACTGGAGCTCAGGAACTATAATCCTCTTCAAGCCGGCGCTTCATTAACTCCTGTCATTCCGTCTGGAATGACTGCCGCACTGGTATGCGGGTGGCTAATTGCCCATGTTCGAGTGCAACTGCTCCTTGTGGTTTCAATGGTCGTTTTCATGGCGAGTGACATCATGCTTTTGTTCATGCCTGTTCATCAATCCTACTATAGACTAAGCATGGGTATGTGGATCCTCGGCGTGTGGGGTATGGATTGGAGCTTCCCAGCTGGATCTATCATTCTCAGTGATGAGCTCCCAGCCAAATTCCAGGGAATGGCAGGAAGTCTGCTCACTACCATGGTTACTTATGGCATGTCGATGTTCCTAGGAATTGCAGGCACCGTGGAATCCGAGATTTTGAAGAGTGACCCGGGTAACACGCTTGCTGCGCATAAAGGATGTCTTCGATTTGCCCTTGGGCTAAGCTCAGGATCTGTCTTGGTGTCCATTATCGTGGCAGTTCTCACAATGACACCGCGGAGTCGTAAACCAGCCAGGCCATCGGATTCAGAGTCGCTAAATTCCAGTGTCAATACAGGATCCACGGAATCAGCGGATGGATCTAGCATGACGATTGATGAGAAGAACCACGAACTCAGTGCGCCCCATCACGATGCGCATCCCACCAACGAGACGACGGTGGACTAATAGACGAGTCTGGAACCACTAATCTCGCAAACGTCGAGGAAATGAGGACAAGCCCTCTTATATTTATTTTTAATATGGTATATTTTCTATCAAGTACTAAGACGTCCATGTAGTCCGTCCCCGAATCCCGTCTCCTTGTTACTCCTTTGGCCCGCACTCTATCTTTGTCAGCTCAGCGCTTCTTGAAGCGATTATGCATCATCGTTGAGTTGATAGTATGCATATGCGGCTGTGTGCTTATGTGATTCCGTCTTCGCAACGGCACATTACTAGCCAGACACATCAGACTTGGCTCTAATCGCTGAGCTGTATTCGGAGTAGAAGGGTGTGCTATACTCGGGAGCGCTGAGCAGGTGACGGTAGCGGATCTTTTGTAGAATATCACCATGGCGGATGCCAGAGATCCTAATGATGTGGACCCTTTACTGTCGGTCCTAGACCGAACGCAGAGGCGGCACCTGGGCACATCGGCGGCAGTGTTCCTTATGCTGAACCGCATGATTGGCACTGGAATTTTTTCTATTCCTTCTTCAATTTACCAATTGACAGGTAGTGTCGCCTGGACACTGCTTCTCTGGATTTTCGGTGGGGCAGTGGCAGCATGTGGCTTTGCTGTGTATCTTGAGTATGGCATAGAAATGCCTCAAAGCGGAGGAGAAAAAAATTATCTTGAGAGGGTTTATTCCAAGCCTCCCCGTCTCTTGTTGACGGTTTTCTCGTTATGCTCTATCATTTTGAGTTTTAGCACCTCAAATAGCTATGCGTTTGGCAATTATGTGCAACTTGGACTTGGGATGGAGCCCGCTGAAAGGTATACGCGGTGGATAGGAGTTAGTACAGTCCTTCTTATTTGCTTACTGCATGCTCGATTTGCTGATTGTGGTCGCTCTGCTTTCAAGGCGTTTGGCTCTATCAAGGTCGTGATTTTAGTTCTAATTGCGGTCTCGGGCCCTATGATCGCTTGTGGTTTCATCAACTATGACGATGGCAAAACTTTGCGGCACAATTTTGGAAAACACGCTTGGGATAGCGATGGTTTCGGAGGGAGTCTTTATGAGATTAGCATTGCCCTATTGAGAGTCTCGTATTCCTATCGAGGATGGGAAACGTGTAACATGGTGATGGGAGAGGTCAAGGATCCAAAAAAAACTGTCATAAAGGCAGGTTCCATGGCCATCCTGGGGATCACGTTGCTTTACACCTTATGCACATTTGCCTACTTCACAGTCGTACCTAAAGAAGACGTGGCGAATTCAGGTGTCATTATCGCTGGTGTATTTTTACTTCGCTTATTTGGAGAAACTGCATCAGCCCGTATATTGCCACTCGCAATATGCTTGTCGAATCTTGGCAATATTCTCGTCGTGACCTACGCTGCGAGCAGAGTGGTGCAAGAAGTTGGGAAGCACAACATACTACCATGCTCAAAGCTATTGGCAACCAGTCATCCTTGGGGTACACCCATTGTAGGGCTTTTCCTCCATTGCTTCATGACGATGATCACGCTCACGCTTCCGCCTCCTGGCGACGTATTTTTCTTCGTGGTTGAGTCCAGCACATACCCGGTCACGATATTCGCCACTCTGATAACTATTGGTCTCATATATGTGCACAGAAACCCAGAAGAAATGGGGTGGAGTGCGCATCGAGTGTACAAAGCACCCACCATTTTCATTGCGGTGTTCCTCCTAGCCAACCTTGTGACCATCGTGTTCCCTTGGATGCCACCGCCTACTCATAAGGAGGGTCTGCCATATTATGCCTCACCCTTGGCTTCCCTTGTTGTAATGGGTCTTGGCACTCTTTATTGGTACATTCGAAGAGACTATATCATCGCGCAGGTGCCACCTAACGAAGAAGTAGAGTGGGTTGAGAATTACGATAATTTCTAGACTCAGATCGAGGCACTTACTTTATGCGTATTGACTCAATTTCAAGAAAGGTTTCGGCATTATCGGAAATGCTTGCATGCGCGGGTTAGGCGGGAACAGACCCAGATTAACCTGCGGCGCTGTCCAAGCGCCTCTAATGAGCCAATCAAGTACATAAGCCCCGCCAGCCCGTGTATATGAGACATGTAAAATAGTCGTTATGTGCATATGAATCATGTTAGTCATATATTAATACCACTTTCACGCTGTTGACAAAGACCCCATTGCTTGTTTGACATAGAAAAATCTGCCTGTGTATGCAACTGAATCATGTTAGTGAGATACGTTGGGGAATTAAATATATAAGTGGCTTTTCTCGTGCGACGATCTGCACCCTAGGACAATGCCGGAATCGCCCGTGCTGTCAATCCAGCAGAAAACAGCCGACAATGAGGTTTCGGTAAGCCCTGCGAATGACTACCAGCTGGACCGGTCATCAGACTTCGATGAGGAGTCACAACCCAGCGAGCGCGACTTGGCCTGGCTTTATTTCAAGTTGGATCTACGAATTATTCCCCCTCTTTGGGTCCTCTATTTCTTGAGCAGCTATGGAAGCGCTGCTTTCGGCAACGCCCTCACGAT